>JAWNZC010000237.1:0-750000 GCA_035771165.1 Paragorgia papillata
CAGATACACATGAAGCTTTGCAAGGACATCCTGATTCTGACTGGCCATTACAACAAGTAAGTTTTATACAATACTATTAAACAGATTAAACATACAACCGATAGTGAACAAAACGAGTTTCAACCTTTTCCTGTTCGCGTGGACTCTCTCTTTAGTGTGACAGCAAAATTATCTGGCGTTATAATACATAAGACGTGAGAGTCTAATGCTGTTTAGAAAAAATTAAGAGATCGTAGGTTTTTAACCTGTCTTTATATATAACTCTTTCCTGTCGGTGGATTTTCTGTGTGACGAGAAAAAATCTGGTATAATAGCTGAAGTATAAAGTACATGAAACTTGAAAATCGCTTGCCAAGTAGAATGCCAGAATTCATCCAAAACGCGAGGTAAAGCATGTTTTTGAAGCTTCTAGTTTTAGCTATAGTGCATGCAGCTACGGCCAACCCCGATATATACATGCATAAATGTTTCGTTATTAAATAATGCGATATCCATCCTCTCATGAACTTACCTATAAAATCAACGAGGCCTCGTTGGGATAGTATAATATATAGGCTGCATGTATAGACTAGTTATTTTAATCATATTTCCCCATCCTTGTATATATATATATATAATTGTATATATATATTTGTATATAGATATTTGATTCTAGTCACTAGGTCTGATGATGACTTTGCAACTAAAGTCGAAATATCAACGTTTCATTTGTTGTCTTGGTTTAACTCATATTTTGAGTTTCAAGATCAGTTTATTTTCGCGGTTTATGATTTTTCAAATATTATCGGCTGGATGCGCTTATATTATCTAGCTTGAAAGGTGGCTTTGCGGATTTCTTGATTCTGTAGTAAGTTTAGCTTTGGGATGAATTACAGGAATTTCGTGATAAGTTATATACGTGGCATGTTCGATATATAGAGAGGATTCGTTGCTAACTAACTCTAAAGTTCAGTATATGAACTGTACACGGAACGAAATCTTCTTGTTGTATACTGCCAAAATATTCATAGGGAAGGTTTAATATTTCCAACGAAGGCGTTTTGTCAGAGAGAAAGGCTACGAAAAGCTTTCGTTCAAAACATTAAACCTTCTTTACGAATTTGAGCAGTATAGATCCATCAACCTTTTTAACATTTTCGATTTTTGTACCGTCTATAGCCAGTACACTACTTTTTCTTTTGTAGTCTTAGATGCTATTGTGATTTTCGTTGGTTAATTCAGAGAATATTTCGTATCTTTGAGTCGGTTTCAGAGATTATCTAGATTCTATGTCGTCGTTGGGTCCTTGAGTGTTTGGTTCCGTGATTTGACTAAAGAAATAAGAGACTTGTCGATGGTTCGGTTCTTTCAAAACGTTTTGATGAAATTTAGCTTCGGATTTCAGTCGAAGGATATTTCTTTGACTACATAAGAAGTATGATTCCAAACGTTGAACTTAAACGTAAAAGATAGTTGCTAAAATGTGTTTTGAAAAATAATTCATGGTCTGAAGATGTAGTTAAACATAATATGATAGAATAATGTTTAAAACTTTACCTAAGTTTTGCCACTGAAATATATACGACTGGCTCGGTGTTTTGAAATAGGGGGAACAAATATTACTCGTGTTTGAACCATATTGTTTGAAACACTGTACATCTTAACATATATATAGATAAACATTGATTATTGTGGAGCAAGTATATCTTGGATTTAATAGAAGCCGGAGAATTTGTAGAGACACCATGTTTGTTAATTTATTTATTACTGAGCTTTCGACGTGTTGACTCAAGCCTTCATCATGCATGCAGAGCAAATGCGAACAGACGACGAAGGCCTGAGTCAACCAGGTTGACTGAACTCAGCAATTCAATAAATAATACTGGCGTGGTGTTACCATAATTCAGCCCTGGAAATAGTTCCAACCTTTCTTGGATCCTAAGCTAACGACCAAATAATTTCTTCGAAAACACGGTGGTCGCACTACATTTAGCAGGACTAAAACAATCATTAATAAAGCTGCACCTAGCAAAATCCATTGGATTGAAATGATATTTTGATATTTCATCACTTTCACAGCGAATATATACATGTGAAACGTAGAATCACTGACTGAACATTGCCAAGCTTCCATATTTCATGTACATGTAATTCAAGCAAAAGTTATATATACGGCAGGTCAAATTACTATGGGCTTGCAAGCGAGCTTATAGATTGACTTAGGGCATGTTCACACTGCGTTCACACTAAGCTCGCTCTGCTCAGATCAGTCTCGGATCGATCTCAAAGTGCAGTGAGAACAAGCTCTTACAAACAAGTCCGGGCCAAGTTCGTTGGCACTTGCTTACAACCAAAATCTTTTCTCAGTGGCACGCGGATCCAAGGATCCACCACTATTTCCAGGTCTACCATAATTTCTCGCTTCTATTACAATTTATCACCATACAAACATTCAAAGAATAGGGAGCTTAAGCAAACCGTGAGCAAACTAGGACGAACGACAGCAATGTAAAGTTCAGTATCTATTAAGTTACGAATCATTTACTAGTATATACGTAATATTGAATACTTAAAGTATGTTTTTCGACATCCAAAACCTTATAGAGCTAGTTCTAAAAGGATTTCGCTGCATAGTTTGAAGTCAAATTCGACCACCGTCAACTCGTGGAACGGCGAAACCCCCGTGTCCTAAAGACGTGAAAATGATCTGAATAACGTTGTAGAAGGGGAACGGCGTTAAGATTACTCTTTGGACTAAAAATTATTCATCTTCTTTGTTGTGTGAGGAAAATTCTATTGTATTAAGGACGTTGTCCTTGACGTTTGCGTTGTATTTGCTTAAGCTATCTAATAATATTGGAAAGGACACGTAGGATTTTTTGTAATCAGCATATTACATTTTTTACGCACATCAATATTTTATGGTCAATAAGATAAGCTCAAATAATAAAGCCACATCTAGAATGACGTCAGGAATATCAAACAGGTGCCCACACATTGTGTTCTAGAAACGATTTTGTCGTTTCAAAAGTTTCGGGTTTTAATGAACGTGACATATAGCTTCTTGTTAGTGAATCAGTTCAGGTTGGGTATACGATTGGGCAGAGAAATATTAGAAATGGTCGTTTAGGTTTCTAGGATTCAGTAAATTGAAAATAGTATCCCATTGGGAGTAAATGTTCTTCGGAGATATTTTACTCAGAAAATTTTCTGAGTTTCCCCAAACGGGACTCGAAAGCCTTTAAAATTTTGATCGCCTTTGAGACGGTTTAACATTGAGCTATGCTAGGACTCAGATGATTTGAACGTAGGTTGAGTTCGATGTATGACATTATATTCTGCTATGTATAGTGTTAAGAGAAAAGACAGATATGCTAGCTCGGATACGAAAATTGAATGTAAATGTTCTTCGAGTCATTTTACTTAGAAAAATTTCTGATTTCCCAAGCTGGACTCGAACCCACGATCGCCAGTGAGACGCTGTAACAATTGAGCTACTGTCTCAGATAGATTGAACGTAGGATAGATATGTGTAGGATGAATATGTGTACGATCTCTTGTTCGCCAGTGAGGCATGCTCTAACAATTGGAGCTACTGAAACGATAATTTGAACGTGGGATAAATATGTGTACAACCCACAACCTTCTGATCACTGGCGAGATGTTCTAACCATTGAGTTATATGCACCATATTCAGATGGCTGAACGTAGATCCAATATGTGTACAACACAAAACCTTTTGATCACCAGTGAGATGCTCTGACAAAGGAGCTACTGGAACTTTAGATAGTTTACTACTAGAAAGTTTGAACATAGGATGAATATCTGTCAGTGCAACCCACAACCTTCTGATTGCCAATGAGGCGCTCGAACCATTAAGCTACTGGGACTTATATTATTTGAACGTAGGTTGAATATGTGTACAACATGCACAACCTTCTGATCGTCAATGAGACGCTCTAACCATTAATTAGCTATACTGGGACTCAGATGGTTTTGAATATATATATAGCCGGGTTGAGTTCGATGACATTATATACTGCTATTTGTACATGATAATAAATGTTAATGTCGTAATGCATGTTGTTAATAATAATGCTAGTTTCCCAAAACCTGCCGGAATGCTCGTTCTTCTTGACGTCAAGTAAAATATTCTGGCATAATGTCAATTTTGTTTTATGCCAACGGATCTTAGGTTCTTTTCTTAGAAAATGGCCCTAAAACTGTTCTCGGTTGGCTTTCGTCATTCCTCAATATATTCCCTGCATTCAGTTATTGCACACTCATATAGTTTCTTAGCTGAAGCTGGTACACCATATACGCATTCGCATATGGAGGGCCTTCGTATATCTACGTATAACTCTGACGAACGACGTTCGCTCGAAACGTGAGAAACTACGTTCAATATTTTCGGCAGTAGTCCAACCTTACTATATTTCGATTTGTATTTCAACACTGCCTACGCAGCACACTATTATTTCACTGTCTATTGAGAAATATTTGCTGTCGTGATTCGGGAAATAAGGAGAATTTAACAATGGGATTCTGGATTTCTAACTAACAAACTTGTCGGGATACAGGAAAGGGGAGCTTTAACTCTTTCGCGACCGAGGGCTCTCCACTTGACAAGTGAAATCGTCTCGCGTTAGACAGAGTAAAATCGTCTGGCGTTAGACAGAGTAAAATACTAAAATCTGCTTCGTACGAAAAGGAACGATACGGTAGGCAAAGAGTTAAGACGCCTATTATGGACCCTACAATTCATTTATTGATGTACTGCAGTCTTTTAATTCTATGTTATTTTGCTTTTGGTAATGTGTAATCAATCACTGGATACAAGGCACCTCTATAATTTATCTAAAAATGTATTGAAATGACTGCAGTCTTTTAATTCTTCTAGTTGTTATTTTTTTCTAGGTAATGTATAAGTATTCTCTGGATAGAGGACGATCATCGTCTGCTCCCGATGTTGGCGCATCTTATGCATCTGAAGAAGAAGAAGAAGAAATGAGGTAGAAACTAAAAGGTTTTTATTGAAAAGAACATATGTAATAAATATCATACACCCATGTGATTTACATGGATTTGAATGAATTGGATAGCTTTAGGCGAATTTAGAAGGTTTTGGGTGGATTTGGATGGATTTAAATGGATTTCGGACTTCTTTTGACGGATATGGGTTGATTTGGGTGGATTTAGATGGAGTTTGGATTTATTTGGACGGATATGGGTTGACTTGAACCGATTTGGATGGGTTTGGATGGATTTGGATGGGTTTGGATGGATTTGAATGGATTTGGAATGGATTTGGATGGATTTGGATGGATTTGGCTGGGTTTCGATGGATTTGGATGGGTTTGAATGGATTTGGCTGGGTTTGGATGGATTTGGATGGGTTTGGATGGCTTTGGATGGATTTGGATGGATTTGGATGGATTTGGATGGATTTGGATGGATTTGGATGGGTTTGGATGGATTTGGATACATTTCGATGGATTTGGCTGGGTTTGGCTGGGTTTGGATGGATTTGGATGGATTTGGATGGGTTTGGATGGATTTGGCTGGATTTGGCTGGGTTTGGATGGATTGGGATGGGTTTGAATGGATTTGGATGGATTTGCCTGGATTTGGCTGGATTTGCATGGATTTGGATGTGTTTGGATGGGTTTGGATGGATTTGGGTGGATTGGGATGGATCGTCGGGGTGGATTGGGATTGATTTGGAAGGATCGGGATGGATTGGTACGGATTGAGGTTGGTTGGAGTTGTTTGGGATGGATTGGGTGGATTGGATTGGGATGGATTAGGATTGGATCGGGATGGATTGGGATGAGTTGGGTTAAATTGGGATGGGTTGGGATGGAGCGGGATGAACTAGGATGGATCGGGACAGTTGGCATGGGATGAATTGGGACGGGTTGGGATGGATTGGGACGTATTGGGGTGGATTGAGATGGGTTCGGTTAAATTGGGGTGGGTTGAATTGGGATGGATTGGGGTGGATTTACTTGTAACCGTACAAATAACTCGCGCTATATGCAGGCTATACCGGAATGTTGACTCAACAAACCTATTTACTTCTCTCAGAATGGCAAACGCTGAACTGGAGTACTACAAGGAAGAATTCCGAATGTCTTCTGCATCGGATTGTTCGCCATCGGTAAATCCATCACATTTCATTTCTTCGCCACTTCCCTTCTTCAGTCCGTCATTCGAAATAGCTTTTCTCAATGCATCCGCGTCAGCTATGCCATCAAGCTTTCGTCTGCACACGAAGACAAAAAAGAAAAACGAAAAGAAAAAATGTCGAAAAGTCTACGGTATCGAAAATCGTCATTTTTGGTGTACGCAATGCAGATGGAAGAAGGCCTGCACGCGATTTAAGACAGCCAACAAAATTATCACAAATGGATTTGCCTGAGAATGCGACAAGATGTATAATTGTATAAATGAAATGGTATGACCTATTTCTCAGTCTAGGCTTTGTGATGGCACACGTAGATTGTGATTTACTGCAGCTGAGCAGAATTATCGCAAATGGGTTTGGATACGGGGATCTTTAAATTAAATGTTACCTATATGATATGGTAGCCCATGGACATCAACATGCAGTGCATAGACTAATTTATAATAGTGAAATAAAAGTAGTGTGCTGCGTAGGCAGTGTTGAAACAACAATCGAAATATAGTAAGGTTAGATGTACTGCCGAAACAGATAACATAGGAGTCTAACGTTTCGAGCGAAGGCCCTTCGTCAGAGAGATAGACTACTACGTTCTTTGTTTCGGCAGTATATCTAACCTTACTATATTCTAATTTATAGTAATTTAACATTTTGAGGCCAGCTGAACCTCTCCCTGTGCTGAATAAAATCGTCTGGCGTTAGCCAGGATAAATACGAAGCTATAAGCGTAGCAACAGGTCAAGCAACAATTTAAAATAAAATTATATAGTTACCATGCCAAGCATGCATGTCTTAAAATTACTTCAAAAATCTCTCTTGGATATACAGTAAAAACCCGCATAAAAGAACCCCTATTCTTCCAAGTCTGGCTGAAATTATTCTTATAGGTTGGGTGTGTAGTGAGAAATCAGATTGATAGGTTCTTAAGCAAATGAACAATAGAATACCACCACTGAATTGCATGGAGTATTTTTCTGGCATTGATTTAGCATTAGTACTCTGTTAATTTCCAAGGAGCCTTAAAGCCTGCTATGTAGCTGTATGTTCTGAGCTTTATAGTATAATCTTTTGCATAAAAAAACTGCTATATTTGTCAAGCTGAACTGGTTCCTATATGTTGGGTACGTAATTGGCTAAATTTCAGCATGGACGTTCTTAATCTGTAGTTTCTTTTATGGATAATTTTTAAATTTAAATAATATGACCTGTTGCTCTGCATACAGGCTGTTAAAGACTTTGCCACATTGCTCAAATTATACATGTGATTGTCAGATTTTTTAAACGACCAATGGATATATCAGCCGGGAAACGTAATTTGAAAATAAAAATAAGTACCCAACAAATGCTGACCTTTCGTTGCTTAAAGTGCAGCATCACATCAGAGCGGTTTGAAATCATTAAAGTATAAGTATATATATATATATATATATATATATATACAAGGATTCAAATATTAAATTACAAACGGTAAAATAGTAGAATAACAAATTCAAAATTTAAAGGAACAAATGGACGTAAGGGACGGGTCATTATACTTATGGCCGGAGTGGGGGCCGAAGAGAAAATATCTTCTATCACAATAATTGTATAACCCCACCATTTTTAAAACAAAAAATGCTTTAACCCTTTCACTGCCATTGGTACCAATAAATATACACCTATAAAAATATTGTGTTAAATGTTTTTACCCCCGCTTTTCCTTTATTAAATTTTCTTTTACCTCACCTCAGAAGTGTTCATTTTTTCAGTTGCCACACCATTTTCTCTTCGGCCCCCACCCCGACCATAAATAATGACCGGTCCCTAAATTGAAGTCGTCATGTCTTGTCAAGTCTTTTGCTGGGCACTACTTTTTATTTTTAAATTTCAGACTGTATAATTCTGAAATTAGTACGAGTAGATATAGAATAGGATTTATTGATATTTATAGACCATATCCAAGAGCTTTATTGAAAAATATTGAACCGAAATATGTTGTATAATAAGTGGTTTTAAACTACATTTATTTGAGTTTAGTGTTTAGTTAAAACTTTTAAAAAGTTTACGTTTGTCAACGTTCTACGGGACACATACGACCCATTATTATTATAGTTGTGGTCTAAATCTACGGTAAACAATTGTTTGTAAAACATTTGAAAAGCCCCTTGTATATGTCAACGTTTTAACGGACATGACCTTTTATTTGTAGTTGTGGTTTAAAAATACCTTTGAAATTAAAACTTCTAGAAATATATCTGTCAATGTTTCTCTGTATTTTTCTTAACTCAATAAAATCGTCTGGCCTTAGCCAGAATAAAATACCAAAGACCGATTCGGAGAGGAAAGAGTTAGAGAAATAGTTTATAACTCATTCCTATCCGAGGGCTTCCCCAGAGGTGAATAAAATCGTCTGCCGTTAGCCAGAATAAAATACTAAAGACCGATTTGGACAGGAAAGATTTAAAGGGTCGATTAGATGAAAGATTAGGATCGTACTGTGGTATTAAAACTCACATGAACTAAATTTCCAAAACAGACTTGGTTTAGTTTAGACGTAAGGGAATGCTAATAACGATGATTGAAATCTCTTCTTGCGGCCGAGAGGGTATTTTGTAATCCGAACTGTCTCGGTTAGCCAGAGCCCGGGCTCGCGTGTATATACTACTCAAATCAGTGAGAGCGAGACATTGATGATTTTTTTATCGCTTCCAAAGTGTCAGTTTTATTAACCGCGGATCAATTTCCAAGCAATCACGAGGTGTATTCTCATGTACCACGTGATAAACATCCAATTGTTAACTCGTAAACAAGCTATCACGTGGTACATAAGAATACACCTCGTGATTGCTTTGAAATTGATCTGCTGTTAACGAACTGTCGCTTCGCTTCTCGCTCTACTGATTTGAGTAGTAAATACAGTCGAACCTCCATTCAAGGGGACACTCGGGACAGAGAAAAGTGTCCCCTTAATGGAGGTGTCCCTTGAGGTTCTGGAGGTTTTGTTAATAGTTAACCAACTAAACAAAAATATTTATTTTTTGACATAAACATCAATAAAATATATTATTCAAAATTGAAACATTAGCATTAGTATTAAAGTGTTTCACGCCCGTGGACGATATATATATTTAGCATATACCTCGCAGGTGAATAGTGCTTTTCAAGCAATCTGATTGGTTCCTCTAGCTCGGGATATCCTGCACTATTCACCTCCACTTCGGTGAATAATTGTTTAATATATAATTATATAATCAAAGTGACAAAGAGCCAGCTTTGGTCCATAGATTGTTCCGAGGATAAATAAATGATATAGTCAAGACAGGAACGCTTTAAAACTTTATTTTACGTTTCGGGCACAGCACTTCTTCAGATTGTTCCATATATAAAGTATTATCAGTATATATATATACATGCATGTATATCCATAGAATCAGTGCTCAACCACATCGAAATGTTTGAGCATACATATCGTATGTAGTTAGTACTGACAACATGAATGTACTGTATATACAGTAGAGCAGAAGTACTATCACTACTGTTCACTTCGATATCGCCGAAGACGACCGCGATTATCGGTTACAAAAAAAAAGAAATAAAGAAAGCAAGAAAAAACGAAAAAGTCGCAAGATCAGTTTATTTGTTCCTTTCATGTTTACGCTTGTGACGAATATAGTCCACATGAATCTTGCCTTAAAGTGTCCTCCACAATCAGGACACTGGTGTACATGCGGTGGAAGCACACGGTACTGACTTCGGCTCTCGCCGTTTCTCAGTGGCTCCTCTTTTCTCTTGCTCCTGTCGTGTGATCCGTTTATATTCACAAGCAGAAGTAATACTATCACTAGTGAAGTTATAGTAATGCCTGAAAAGCCGTAAGACTTTCATATTCTACAAAATTTCAAACATAAGCTCTGAATTTATATTAATAATTCAGTGCGACACAAAGTATATTTAAACATATACATTTTTAATTTTTTAATAATAAATTTAAAATCACAATTTTCTGGGTGTGGACATTTAGTATTCTGGAACATGTAGTTTTTCTTAATTTGCTAGACTTATATTGTGCCAGTATATATAAATATTGCACGATATTAAATATATGGGATCTTTCTATAGAGTTGGGTATATATATAGACTTAAATGTAAGACTTCATGGGATTGTGATTTGAAAGCATGTAACGACACATAGATTGACAGCCTTGTATGTAATGAAAACTAAGATAGCTCTAGTTCTGCTGATCTATATAAATCAGTTCAAGCACTTTAATATTTGTTAATTTATGTTTATATATACTTATTTACACTACCTCTCACATTTTCCATTTGTCTTTCCACTTTCTACCTTTTACCCACCATCTTATCAAAGTTGGTGGTGGATTACTGGATTCCAATTGCTTGAAAAAGCCGAATACTAATTCTTGGTTGGAATCTGCAGAGAATCGTAAATAAGTAACATTCTTTATACTGAGTTTCCATCTTGATTTCAACCAACTAACGTCAGAATGACGTCAAAGGGGCAGGCTGCCTGTCAATCGCTTCTTACATGTACCAGCACAATACGACATGTCACAGCATGCGATTCTTTTCAATAAATAATAAATACTTTCTATCGGCATCAGAGTTTATACAACAGCCGTCAATGTTTGACTTGGATTTAGTTACCTTATGTTTTGCCGACTTGCAAGGAAATTGGTTCTTAGCTGGTAATGTAAAAATAATCATTGATTGATATAGCGTGTGGCACTGTTTTTTCTGGTCACTAAATAAGAATATTATGCAGCCGCGTAACAAAGGAGCATGCCTTGAAAGGCATCGAGGAGTTGAGTGCGTGCATGGGTGGTACACATATATATATAGTATATAGGTACTGCGGAAATAAGGGTTACAAACGCTACACTACGCTACTCTTTTTCAAACCAGGCCTTATCTATTAAAATATATATTTATATGTAATATTTAATAGCATTTCCATTTGATTAAAACTACGTGTTCTTATAGTATTATTAATTACTGAAGAAAAAGTTCGAGCGTTGGAAGTGAACATCATTAAAACCGAACCGGGACTATAGTTGAGGACATATGTAACATTAAGACTTTCCGGCTGGAATTGTGCATATGCTTTGACCATTGAGATTCATTTCCGAATACTAGTACAATGCTTTGACCACTGAGATTAATTTCCAACAGCTTGCTTAACGAGTTCTGTATAGTTCTAGTTGTAACACCAGCAAAGTAGAGCACCGCACTTGAAGGCCATGGTTTCACATTTTCGCAACTGATCCCGGTTTAGTTTTAAGATATATATATTATAATATATATCTATATTTCACTAATACTCGAAATTTTCTTTCATTAGCAATCCATACGGAAACCTGCCACTTAAAATGTATCAGTTCGCAGGGCTGGAATATCTCTTTTTTGGGTTTCGAGTATACCGTTGTTCGAGCCTCTCCGTTCTTGTTCTTGTTCTAAAGCAAGTGGTTCTTCTCGAGACACACCTTTCTTGGGCCGTAAGCTGATACAGTCTAGATCTGGTCACTTGGTTTATGATTGGAGAACGTAACCCTCCAGGCAGCGTTTAGTTCATAGTGGATCAATATTTGGATCTACCGGGAGTTGCAGAAATTATCCCAAGCACAACCGGGGCTGAACTGGACGAGAGCTACACATGACGTCCGTACAGAATCGTGCACCTTTGCTGACTATTAGCAACTCTATCTATGCACGACGAAGCGATGGAAGTTTCTATCCCGGTACCGTTCAAACGAGGCATAGTGATGGCTACACAGTCAAGTTTGTTGACGGCGCAGTCGAACGAGTGCTAGAAGATAAGCTTACTTGGGTAAGTAATCTTTTGCCCGAACAAATTGATTCAAACCAACCAAGTTGTGTTGTTATAAACTGAATTATTTGTTGTTGCTTTGTGTGTATGAACACGACATGAAGCTCTCAACGTGTATTAAATAGTTTTTGACCGAAATGTTTTTACCATGTGCTGCTTTTATTCTAGGTCAAGTGTTTTAAGAATAAGCATGCAGTAATGTGTTATCTAAAGAAGGAAATCTCAGTGGTTTTCTTAATTTTTCTGGCCCTGTCCAAGACGAACCCATTTCAGGTAAGTTTCTTGAAAATAATATATAGATTTTTACCTGAATAAAGCCCGAGAATGAAGCATTAAGCTTGAAAGGAGTTCTGTGTACACAAACCGGCTATAAGAACTGCCAACAATCTACACAAATTAATCTCTTTGCCTGCTTTTCCTTTGCTTCTGGTAAAACGTTAATCCCTACTAACGTTTACTGTATTTAAACGACTTTAAAGCACAATACTGTTGCTTATAGATTCTGGTGGAATAAAACGATAATTGTAAAATATTTTTACACAGTTCAACTATATACTCTTGTTGACCTGTCTTCTTTACACTTGGCAGTGGCTCGTTCTTAATATTGTATCCTCGCTAATTCGTCTAATTATCAGCGAGATAGATTACTATATTATACAGTGAGAACCAGAAAGGATTGAAAAACTCTGCAATGCAGAAGAAGAAATGCTTCGGTAGTTCATAAAGAGATAGACGAAGAACCTAGAAAACAATTATAACACTCATCCATTTTGATGTCCGTGTAAGATCGAGCTTATAGTATAATAAAATTGACCACATTTAGTCATTTACAGAAACGGCTTTGTCTAACTGCATGGCAACGATATCTAAGGCATTAGTTTAATTGTTATGTATATGTTGACTTTAGTTTCCTGAACTAATATATATTTTGGTGTGAAAGACAAAAGTCCTTCGGCTCGAAAAAGCTGTGCTTCGTGCATCGCCTTAAATCCTAACCCATGCTTTTAAGTCGCATGTATTTGATGAACAGGCGAACGCCAGCAATGAATCGAACGACGGAAAGCATTTAAGAACAAGTTGAAAAACTATCCCTCGACCATGTCAAACAGCGCCCGAGTTTCAAGTCTCGTGGATTTTACTCTACCTATATAACGCCAGATTTCGTCGCAGAATCCATCGACGGGAAAGGGTTTGTTATTTATATTGTTCGATAGTTTATAACACCACGGCTCTAATTGTTCTTTATTTTATTATTAAAGTAGATTTCAGGCATGCTTGTGTAGCTTTCATGTTAGGCGAAGGTTAAACTCAGAATAGAACGTCAAACAGGTTTTAGCCATTAAGGCAAACCACTGCTAAATAAAGTAGCTCAGTGAAGAATGATATAGAATACATGTAACGCTGATCCAGAAAGGGACAATGGTTTTAACTGTTGATGTACATAAATAAAGTAAATGCTCGAATTTTCCAGATTGGTAGTAGACTTAGAAAGTTAAATATATATTGCAAAAAAGCCTGAAAGGCTGCAGAGATAGAGAGAGCAAGTAGATATATGTATGATATAAGATTTCCGGTAATATTAACCAGAGAAAAGCGAGGATATAAAAATTTATTCCATGCTCCCTTCTCGACTTGTATGCATGCATCATGCCGCGATTATAACCTCGTGTTTGAATGCAGAATGATCAAACAATCTAGTAATCATATAATAACTATGATCATACTTGTTAAAAAGAGAGTGCTGGTTATATAGGCAGTGTTTTAGATAGAGGAATAAAAGCGAAAAGTGGTGAACTAAGTTTACCACCTTTTCGATTTTCTATGATCAAACTTGTCATATCCTGTCGCCTTGTATTCGGCGAAACGTGTTTTTTCTTTCAACGCCGATGCATCTGCAAGCATGTCCTATTTTTGGGAACAAATATTATCTTATTACAAAACCAAAGTTCTTAGATATCATAGAATTTTCTCTACCCCTGTGAAAAAAGCATGGACATGCATTCTCTCCATTGACAACGAATTGTGTTTGCTCGGCACATTATACTATTTTGTTATACGTATTTCTGTTACTAGTACACAGTATTGAACAGCACACATTATAAATCATTTTATCAGCGACAGTTTATTTTTAGTACACTAATACTGTATTTCGACATATTTTAGCAAATCTTGTAAACCGAATAAGGGCGTAATGATACGGCCACACTTCTATGGAATCATTGTATAACACAACTGGCAACTCTATTCTTTGATGTATAATAATGTCTCTCTCTCATGTGTGTGTGTGTCTCTCTATCTCTCTCTTTTACAGTTGATAAATCGCTGCACTATCCATCTCAGCTAAACGAAAAACATTCCAAGGAGAATCGATCTGATTTCGAAAGACAGCTTGCTTCGTTAGCTACGGAGAAATCAAGACAAACTACAGATACACATGAAGCTTTTCAAGGACATCCAGATTCTGACTGGCCATTACAACAAGTAAGTTTTATACAATACTATTAATTATTATTATTATTTTATTTAGCTCATGAACTTACCTATAAAATCAACGAGGCCTCGTTGGGATAGTATATATATAGGCTGTAGACTAGTTATTTTAATCATATTTCCCCATCCTTGTATATATATATATAATTGTATATATATTTGTATATAGATATTTGATTCTAGTCACTAGGTCTGATGATGACTTTGCAACTAAAGTCGAAATATGTTTCATTTGTTGTCTTGGTTTAACTCATATTTTGAGTTTCAAGATCAGTTTATTTTCGCGGTTTATGATTTTTCAAATATTGTCGGCTGGATGTGGTTATATTATCTAGCTTGAAAGGTGGCTTTGCGGATTTCTTGATTCTGTAGTAAGGTTAGCTTTGGGATGAATTACCTGAATTTCGTGATAAGTTATACGTGGCATGTTCGATATATAGAGAGGATTCGTTGCTAACTAACTCTAAAGTTCAGTATATGAACGGTACACGGAACGAAATCTTCTTGTTGTATACTGCCAAAATATTCATAAAGAAGGTTTAATATTTCCAACGAAGGCGTTTTGTCAGAGAGAAATGCTACGAAAAGCTTTCGTTCAAAACATTAAACCTTCACGAATTTGAATAGTATAGATGCATCAACCTTTTTAACATTTTCGATTTTTGTACCGTCTATAGCGAGTACACTACTTTTTCTTTTGCAGTCTTACATGCTATTGTGATTTTCGTAGGTTAATTCGGAGAATATTTCGTAACATTGAGTCGGTTTCGTCGTTGAGTCGTTGAGTGTTTGGTTCCATGATTTGACTTAAGAAATAAGAGACTTGTCGATGGTTCGGTTCTTTCAAAACGTTTTGACGAAATTTAGTTTCGGTTTCAGTCGAAGGATATTTCTTTGACTACATAAGAAGTATGATTCCAAACGTTGAACTAAAACGTAAAAGATAGTTGCTAAAATGTGTTTTGAAAAATAATTCATGGTCTGCAAAGATGTAGTTAAACATAATATGATAGAATAATGTTTAAAACTTTACCTAAGTTTTGCCACTGAAATATATACGACTGGCTCGGTGTTTTGAAATAGAGGGAACAAATATTACTCGTGTTTGAACCATATTGTTTGAAGCGCTGTATACATCTTAACATATATATATATATATAAACATTGATTATTGTGGAGCAAGTATATCTTGGATTTAATAGAAGCCGGAGAATTTGTAGAAATACCATGTTTGTTAATTTATTTATTACTGAGCTTTCGACCTGTTGACTCAAGCCTTCATCATGCATGCAGAGCAAATGCGAACAGACGACGAAGGCCTGAGTAACCAGGTTGACTGAACTCAGCAATTCAATAAATAATAAACGTGGTGTTACCATGATTCAGCCCTAGAAATAGTTCCAACCTTTATTGGATCCGAGGACCAAATAATTTCTTCGAAAACACGGTGGTCGCACTACATTTAGCAGGACTAAAACAATCATTAATAAAGCTGCACCTAGCAAAATCTATTGGATTGAAATGATATTTTGATATTTCATCACTTTCACAGTGAATATATACATGTGAAACGTGGAATCACTGACTGAACATTGCCAAACTTCCATATTTCATGTACATGTAATTCAAGCAAAAGTGATATATACGGCAGGCCAAATTACTATGGGCTTGCAAGCGAGCTTATAGATTGACTTAGGCCATGTTCACACTGCGTTCACACTAAGCTCGCTCTGCTCAGATCAGTCTCGGATCGATCTCAAAGTGCAGTTAGAACAGGCTCTTACAAACAAGTCGGGCCAAGTTCGTTGGCACTTGCTTACAACCAAACTCTTTTCTTGGCACGCGGATGCAAGGATCCACCACTATGTTTCCAGGTTTACCATAATTTCTCGCTTCTATTACAATTTATCACTATACAAACATTCAATGAATTAGGAGCTTAAGAAAACCGTGAGCAAACGACTAGGACGACGACGGCAATGTAAAGTTCAGTATCTATTAAGTTACGAATCATTTACTAGTATATACGTAGTATTGAATACTTAAAGTATGTTTTTCGACATCCAAAACCTTATAGAGCTAGTTCTAAAAGGATTTCGTTGCATAGTTTGAAGTCAAACTCGACGTCCGTCAACTCGTGGAACGGCGAAACCCCCGTGTCCTAAAGACGTGAAAATGATATGAATAACGTTGTATCTAGAAGGGGAACGGCGTTAAGATTACTCTTTGGACTAAAAATTATTCATCTTCTTTGTTGTGTGAGGAAAGTTCTATTGTATTAAAGACGTTGTCCTTGACGTTTGCGTTGTATTTGCTTAAGCTATCTAATAATATTGGAAAGGACACGTAGGATTTTTTGTATTTAGCATATTACATTTTTTACGCACATCAATATTTTATGGTCAATAAGATAAGCTCAAATAATGAAGCCACATGGAGAATGACGTCAGGAATATCAAACAGGTGCCCACACATTTTGTTCTAGAAACGATTTTGTCGTTTCAAAAGTTTCGGTTTTTAATGAACGTGACATATAGCTTCTTGTTAGTGAATCAGTTCAGGTTGGGTATACAATTGGGCAGAGAAATATTAGAAATGGTCGTTTAGGTTTCTAGGATTCAGTAAATTGAAAATAGTTTCCCATTGGGAGTAAAATAATGTTCTTCGGAGATATTTTACTTTTATTTCCCCAAGCGGGGCTCGAACGCCTTTAAAAGTCTGATCGCCTTTGAGACGGTTTAACCATTGAGCTATGCTAGGACTCAGATGATTTGAACGTAGGTTGAGTTCGATGTATGACATTATATTCTGCTATGTATAGTGTTAACAGAAAAGGCAGATATGCTAGCTCGGATACGAAAATTGAATGTAAATGTTCCTCGAGTCATTTTACTTAGAAAAATTTCAGACTTCCCAAGCGGGACCTGTAACAATTGAGCTACTGTAGATTGAACGTAGGATAGATATGTGTAGGATGAATATGTCTACGATCTCTTGTTCGCCACTGAGGCATGCTCTAACAATAGGAGCTACTGAAACGATAGTTTGAACATGGGATAACTATGTGTACAAGTGTACAACCCACAACCTTCTGATCACTGGTGAGATGTTCTAACCATTGAGTTATATGCACCAGATTCAGATGGCTGAACGTAGATCCAATATGTGTACAACACAAAACCTTAATTTGATCACCAGTGAGATGCTCTGACAAAGGAGCTACTGGAACTTTAGATTGTTTACTACTAGATAGTTTGAACGTACGATGAATATGTGTCAGTGCAACCCACAACCTTCTGATTGCCAATGAGACGCTCGAACCATTAAGCTACTGGGACTTATATTATTTTAACGTGGCTTGAATATGTGTACAACATGCACAACCTTCTAATCGCCAATGAGACGCTCTAACCATTAATTAGCTATACTGGGACTCAGATGGTTTTGAATATATATATAGCCGGGTTGAGTTCGATGACATTATATACTGCTATTTGTACATGATAATAAATGTTAATGTCGTAATGCATGTTGTTAATAATAATGCTAGTTTCCCAAAACCTGCCGGAATGCTCGTTCTTCTTGACGTCAAGTAAAATATTCTGGCATAATGTCAATTTTGTTTTATGCCAACGGATCTTAGGTTCTTTTCTTAGAAAATGGCCCTAAAACTGTTCTCGGTTGGCTTTCGTCATTGCTCGATATATGCCCTGCATTCAGTTATTGCACACTCATATAGTTTCTTAGCTGAAGCTGGTACACCATATACGCATTCGCATACGGAGGGCCTTCGTATATCTACGTATAACTCTGACGAACGACCTTCGCTCGAAACGTGAGAAACTACGTTCAATATTTTCGGCAGTACTCCAACCTTACTATATTTCGATTTGTATTTCAACACTGCCTACGCAGCACACTATTATTTCACTGTCTATTGAGAAATATTTGCTGTCGTGATTCGGGAAATAAGGAGAATTTAACAATGGGATTCGGGATTTCTAACTAACAAACTTGTCGGGATACAGGAAAGGGGAGCTTTAACTCTTTCGCGACCGAGGGCTCTCCACTTGACAAGTGAAATCGTCTGGCGTTAGACAGAGTAAAATACTAAAATCTGCTTCGTACGAAAAGGAACGATACGGTAGGCAAAGAGTTAAGACGCCTATTATGGACCCTACAATTCATTTATTGATGTACTACAGTCTTTTAATTCTATGTTATTTTGCTTTTGGTAATGTGTAATCAATCACTGGATACAAGGCACATCTATAATTTATCTGAAAATGTATTGAAATGACTGCAGTCTTTTAATTCTTCTAGTTGTTATTTTTTTCTAGGTAATGTATAAGTATTCTCTGGATAGAGGACGATCATCTTCTGCTCCCGATGTTGGCGCATCTTATGCATCTGAAGAAGAAGAAGAAGAAGAAGAAATGAGGTAGAAACTAAAAGGTTTTTATTGAAGAGAACATATGTAATAAATATCATACACCCATGTGATTTACATGGATTTGAATGAATTGGATAGCTTTAGGCGAATTTAGACGGTTTTGGGTGGATTTGGATGGATTTAAATGGATTTCAGACTTATTTTGACGGATATGGGATGATTTGTGTGGATTTAGATGGAGTTTCGATTTATTTGGACGGATATGGGTTGATTTCAACCGATTTGGATGGGTTTGGATGGATTTGGATGGGTTTGGATGGATTTGAATGGATTTGGACGGGTTTGGATGGATTTGGATGGATTTGGCTGGATTTGGCTGGGTTTGGATGGATTTCGATGGATTTGGATGTGTTTGGATGGATTTGGCTGGGTTTGGCTGGGTTTGGCTGGATTTGGATGGATTTGGATGGATTTGGATGGATTTGGATGGATTTGGATGGGTTTGGATAGATTTGGCTGGATTTGGATGGGTTTGGATGGATTTGGCTGGATTTGGCTGGGTTTGGATGGATTTGGATGCATTTGGCTGGGTTTGGATAGATTTGGATGGATTTGGATGGATTTGGATGGGTTTGGATGGATTTGGATGGATTTGGATGGATTTGGATGGATTTGGATGCGTTTGGATGGATTTGGCTGGGTTTGGCTGGGTTTGGCTGGGTTTGGATGGATTTGGATGCGTTTGGATGGACTTGGATGGATTGGGATGGATTGGGATGGATTTGGATGGGTTTGGATGGATTTGGCTGGGTTTGGATGGATTTGGCTGGGTTTGGATGGATTTGGATGGATTTGGATGGATTTGGATGGGTTTGGATGGATTTGGATGGATTTGACTGGATTTGGATGGGTTTGGATAGGAATGGATGGATTTGGATGGGTTTGGATGGATTTGGGTGGATTTGGATGGATTTGGGTGAATTGGGATGGATTGGGATGGATCGTCGGGGTGGATTGGGATTGATTGGGAAGGATCGGGATGGATTGGGACGGATTGAGGTTGGTTGGAGTTGTTTGGGATGGATTGGGTGGATTGGATTGGGATGGATTAGGATTGGATCGGGATGGGTTGGGATGAGTTGGGTTAAATTGGGATGGGTTGGGATGGACCGGGATGAACTAGGATGGATCGGGACAGTTGGCATGGGATGAATTGGGAAGGGTTGGGATGGATTGGGACGTATTGGGGTGGATTGAGATGGGTTGGGTTAAATTGGGGTGGGTTGAATTGGGATGGATTGGGGTGGATTTACTTGTAACCGCAGATGGTCGAGTACAAATAACTCGCGCTATACGCAGGCTATACCGGAATGTTGACTCAACAAACCTATTTACTTCTCTCAGAATGGCAAACGCTGAACTGGAGTACTACAAGAAAGAATTCCAAATGTCTTCTGCATCGGATTGTTCGCCATCGGTAAATCCATCACATTTCATTTCTTCGCCACTTCCCTTCTTCAGTCCGTCATTCGAAATAGCTTTTCTCAATGCATCCGCGTCAGCTATGCCATCAAGCTTTCGTCTGCACACGAAGACAAAAAAGAAAAACGAAAAGAAAAAATGTCGAAAAGTCTACGGTATCGAAAATCGCCATTTTTGGTGTACGCAATGCAGATGGTAGAAGGCCTGCACGCGATTTAAGACAGCCAACAAAATTATCACAAATGGATTTGCCTGAGAATGCGACGATGTATAATTGATGTATAATTGATAAATAGATGTATAATTGTATAAATGAAATGGTATGACCTATTTGTCAGTCTAGGCTGTGTGATGGCACACGTAGATTGTGATTTACTGCAGCTCAGCAGAATTATCGCAAATGGGTTTGGATACGGGGATCTTTAAATTAAATGTTACCTATATGATATGGTAGCCCATGTACATCAACATTCAGTACATAGCCTAATTTATAATTCTTTAAATAAAAGTAGTGTGCTGCGTAGGCAGTGTTGAAACAACAATTGAAATATAGTAAGGTTAGATGTACTGCCGAAACAGAGAACGTAGGAGTCTAACGTTTCGAGCGAAGGCCCTTCGTCAGAGAGATAGACTACTACGTTCTTTGTTTCGGCAGTATATCTAACCTTACTATATTCTAATTTATAGTAATTTAACACTTTGAGGCCAGCTGAACCTCTCCCTGTGCTGAATAAAATCGTCTGGCGTTAGCCAGGATAAATACGAAGCTATAAGCATAGCAACAGGTCAAGCAACAATTTAAAATAAAATTATATAGTAACCATGCCAAGCATGCATGTCTTAAAATTACTTCAAAAATCTCTCTTGGATATACAGTTAAAACCCGCATAAAAGAACCCCTATTCTTCCAAGTCTGGCTGAAATTATTCTTATAGGTTAGGTGTGTAGTGAGAAATCAGATTGATAGGTTCTTAAGCAAATGAACAATAGAATACCACCACTGAATTGCATAGAGTATTTTTCTAGCAATGATTTAGCATTATAGTACTCTGTGTTAATTTCCAAGGAGCCTTAAAGCCTGCTATGTAGCTGTATGTTCTGAGCTTTATAGTATAATCTTTTGCATAGAAAAACTGCTATATTTGTCAAGCTGAACTGGTTCCTATATGTTGGGTACGTAATTGGCTAAATTTCAGCATGGAGGTTCTTAATCTGTAGTTTCTTTTATGGATAATTTTTAAATTTAAATAATATCACCTGTTGCTCTGCATAAAGGCTGTTAAAGACTTTGCCACATTGCTCAAATTATACATGTGATTGTCAGATTTTTTAAACGACCAACGTGGAATTCGTATAGGCAAGATTAAACTAAACTAAATATCAGACTGTTGCAATGGATATATCAGCCGGGAAACGTAATTTGAAAATAAAATTAAGCACCCAACAAATGCCAACGTTTCGTTGCTTAAAGTGCAGCATCACATCAGAGCGGTTTGAAATCATTAAAGTATAAGTATATATATATATATATACAAGGATTCAAATATTAAATTACAAACGGTAAAGTAGTAGAATAACAAATTCAAAATTTAAAGGAACAAATGGACGTAAGGGACGGGTCATTATACTTATGGCCGGAGTGGGGGCCAAAGAGAAAATATCTTCGATCACAATAATTGTATAACCCCACCATTTTTAAAACAAAAAATGCTTTAACCCTTTCACTGCCATTGGTACAATAAATATAGAGCAATAAAAATATTGTGTTAAATTTTTTTACCCCACCTTTTCCTCTATTAAATTTTATTTTACCTCACCTCAGAAGTGTTCATTTTTTCAGTTGCCACACCATTTTCTCTTCGGCCCCCACCCCGGCCATAAATAATGACCGGTCCCTAAATTGAAGTCGTCATGTCTTGTCAAGTCTTTTGCTGGGCACTACTTTTTAGTTTTTAAATTTCAGACTGTATAATTCTGAAATTAGTACGAGTAGATATAGAATAGGTTTTATTGATATTTATAGACCATATCCAAGAGCTTTATTGAAAAATATTGAACCGAAATATGTTGTATCAAAGTGGTTTTAAACTACATTTATTTGAAAAACTTTTAAAAAGTTTACGTTTATCAACGTTCTACGGGACACATACGACCCATTATTATTATAATTGTGGTCTAAATCTACGGTAGACAATTGTTTGTAAAACATTTGAAAAGCCCCTTGTATATCTCAACGTTTTAACGGACATGACCTTTTATTAGTAGTTGTGGTTTAAAAATACCTTTGAAATTAAAACTTCTAGAAATATATCTGTCAATGTTTCTCTGTATTTTTATTAACTGAATAAAATCGTCTGGCGTTAGCCAGAATAAAATACCAAAGACCGATTCGGAGAGGAAAGAGTTAGAGAAATAGTTTATAACTCATTCCTGTCCGAGGGCTTCCCCAGAGGTGAATAAAATCGTCTGGCGTTAATAGCCAGAATAAAATACTAAAGACTTTTTTTTGGACAGGAAATTTAAAGAGTTAAAGGGCCGATTAGATGAAGGATTAGGATCGCACTGTGGTATTAAAACTCACATGAACTAAGGGACCGTTCATTATTTATCGGAGGGGGGGATGGGTGAGAAAATGGGGGACCTGAAATTTTTGCTACTTCTTTTGGGGGGACCCTGAAATAATTTATAAGTTCTTAAGGGGGGCATGAAGTTTTTGTATTAAACAAGGATAAGAGTCTTTGATGATCAACATTATTATACAAACAAACATTTCTTATTGGGGAAAATCATTCAGAAAAGCCTTTAATTGGAATTATTTTGTGTTCTTTTGTAAAATATAAAATAAAAGTAAAAGTAAACCATAAGGCTCAGGTATTTAGATCCTGGTTGTGACTTACCATCCTTCGTGTATTGTGTTGGTGAATAGTAGTGGGGAATGGTTAATAATTTGAGGTTTAAGGTGTTAGGGTAATAATTATGATTGAGATTAAGGAGAAGGTTAATGTGACAATTGGTTTAATGTGTGGGTCGTGTGGGAATTTAGGTTGGGGTTAAGAAGGTTATATTTAGGGTTAGGGTTAGGTTTAGGGTTAATGGTTGAATTTTGAGGTTTTATAGGTAGGGTGGGTGGGGTTAGTTTCAAGATTAATGTCAGGATTTGAAGGGTTGGAGGGGGGGGGCACTGAAATTATGTCAAATAAAAACAAGGGGGCTACAAAATTTTTGAACTTTGCTTGGGGGGTACCTGAAAAAAAAAGAAAGTTTGACAATTTCTCACCCATCCTCCTCCCCCCCCCCCCCCCCTCCTCTCCGATAAATAATGAACGGTCCCTAAATTTCCAAAACAGACTTGGTTTAGTTTAGACGTAAGGGAATCCTAATAACGATGATTGAAATCTCTTCTTGCGGCCGAGAGGGCATTTTGTAATCCGAACTGGCCCGGTTAGCCAGAGCCCCCATTCAAGGGGACACTTGGGACAGAGAAAAGTATCCCCTTAATGAGGTGTGCCTTGAATAGAGGTTCTGGAGGTTTTGTTAATAATTAACCAACTAAATAAAAATGTTTATTTTTTGACATAAACATCGATAAAATATATTATTCAAAATTGAAACATTAGGATTAGTATTAAAGTAAACATGACACGAACACGCAGCCGTTTGTTGTGATTTAGCCGCATCACGTGCCTCTTATTTTTTAAAAGACTTGTAAAAAGAAAGCAACACAGTATTTAACAATTATCATTTACTCAGAATAAATTAAAGCTCAAGTTTCAAAAGCTGTCATCCTATTAATAAATCCTATTAATTTTGTCTGGTGGCTATAGTATAGTATATGATATGTCAGATAATTGGACCCAGCTGGATTTTCGTGCCAAATTTGATTTTATTGGCCAACTTTGTCAATTTTGGGATGCTGATTTCAAAAAAGTTAAGTACCATGTTTTTTTACTACGTCATCAGTAAAAAATTTGAGATCCAAAATGGCGGCCATTTTTTTCAAAATAGCCGCCATTTTTCATGATGTTTTGTTCTATATCTCAGCTTGTGGGAATCGTTGAACAACAATATTGTCCAACTTTGTTAATTTTGAGATGTTGAGTTAAAAAAAGTTGGTTACTGTTTTTTTCGATCGCACCATCAGTCAAAAATTAGAGTTTCAAAATGGCGGCCATGTTTTTTTCCAAATGGCCGCCATCTTTCATTACATTCTGTCTTATATCCCAGAATGTAGGTGATTGTAATTCGCTATGTTTGTCCAATTTTGGGGTACTGATTTGAAAAACGTTAGGTTTCATTCTATTTGGTTGCTTCATCAGGCAAAATTCGAGTTTCAAAATGGTGGCCATGTTTTTTTTTCAAAATGGACGCCATCTTTCATTGCATTCTGTCCTATATCATTTTATAGGCCAACCTTGTAAATTTTTATTAGAAAGTTAGCTTTGACTTTTTTTCAACTCTATGACTTCAGTCACTATTTGGAGTTTAAAAATGGCGGCAATTTTGAATCTCAAATTTTTTACTGATGACGTAGTCAAATAAATGGTACCTAACTTTTTTGAAATCACCACCCCAAAATTGACAAAGTTAGCCAATGAAATCCATTTTGGCACAAAAATCCAGCTGGAATACACATTAAACTGTAGTACTAACACGGATGGCCGATTACCGAATAATTGTCCCTTAAGGGAGGTTGAAATAGCGTCAGTGCGGAAGCTTAAAAAGTGTCCCCGTCCCTTTAATAGAGGTGTCCCTTTAATAGAAGTGTCCCAAAGTATATAGATGTTCGACTGTAGCTCATTATTAAGCACACACACACACACACATATATATATATATATATATATATATATATATATATATATATATATATATATATTTAACAAGTAGATTCCATTTGCCGTTGTCTGTTCAGTTATAGATGCACAGATGACGTCACAAATTTGTAAGAACAAAAACGTGGCCCACGAGACGCAGTCGAGTGGGTCACTGATGTTCTTACCACGTTGTTACGTCTTCTGTGCATCTATAACTGAACAGGCAACAAAAAAATGGAGTCTATTTGTTTTATACAATAAAAAAATTAAAAAGCTTTTTATCTTGCCGGATTTTGGGGCATGAAGGTCAGCACATCCAAAAGGTATACATGTACACCATGCGTGTAAATAGACAGTATATCATATATACATGTACCTTTTGCGCTGTACAACAGCGAATATTAGTGCAGCTCGTGCCTCGGAACGAGTATAGATTGTTATGGGGACAGAGTGCTCGGACCTCAACTAAGACCCCGTTTACACTAGTGCAAAATTATCCGGATTCACATTGTTTTTTATTCCCATGAGGATGTGAAAAACAATGTCAATCTGGATACTTTTTCTCTAGTGTAAACGGGGCCTCAGTGGTGAGCATTCATTTAATGCCACTGTTACCCATATATCATATATTACATATATATAAGATTGTCGTAGACAGTCTACTGACTTTAAATAGAGTGCCCAATATCTTAAAGGATAGAGCGAATCCATGTATATAAATAATAAAATGCGGTTGTTGTTACTCCGCGGAGTTTCACGCCCGCGATTGTCAGATTGTCAGATTGTTCCATATATAAAGTATATATGTAATATATCATACACGAGGAGGAGTGTTTCATCAGGATATCGATCCAAACACTGAGACGTTTGTTGAAAACTGAGGCGAAGCCGAGGTTTTTGAACAAACTTCGAGGTGTTTGGATATCCTGATGAAACACTCCTCCGAGTGTATGATATAGCATCTCAAACAAATCAGTATTTTAAGAGAAAATCAAGATGAAAGTTTACTTAATTTATGTAATTTCTTCCTCCGATATCCAAACCACCGACACGGTACTGATTTCCTTTGTGTTTTCCTCATGAATTATTAATGAGTTATATATATATGAGAATATATATATATATATACAGGCATGTATATCCACAGAATCAGTGCTCAACCACATCGAAATGTTTGAGCATACATATCATATGTAGTTAGTACTGACAACATGAATATACTGTATATACAGTAGAGCAGAAGCACTATCACTACTGTTGACTTCGATATCGCCGAAGACGACTACGATTATCGGTTACAAAAAAAAAGAAACAAAGAAAGCAAGAAAAAACGAAAAAGTCGCAAGATCAGTTTATTTGTTCCTTTCATGATTACGCTTGTGACGAATAGTCCACATGAATCTTGGCCTTAAAGTGTCCTCCACAATCAGGACACTGGTGTGCATGCGGAGGAAGCACACGGTACTGACTTCGGCTCTCGCCGTTTCTCAGTGGCTCCTCTTTTCTCTTGCTCATGTCGTGTGATCCGTTTACATTCACAAGCAGAAGTTATACTATCACTAGTGAAGTTATAGTAATGCCTGAAAAGCCGTAAGACTTTTATATTTTACAAAATTTCAAACATAAGCTCTGAATTTATATTAATAATTCAGTGCGACACAAACTATATTTAAACATATACATTTTTCATTTTTTAATAATAAATTTAAAATCACAATTTTCTGGGTGTGGACATTTAGTATTCTGGAACATGTAGTTTTTCTTAATTTGCTAGACTTATATTGTGCCAGAATATATAAATATTGCACGATATTAAATATATGGGATCTTTCTATAGAGTTGGGTATATAGACTTAAATGTAAGGCTTCATGGGATTGTTATTTGAAAGCATGTAACGACACATAGATTGACAGCCTTGTATGAAATGAAAACTAAGACAGCTCTGCTGATCTATATAAATCAGTTCAAGCACTTTAATATTTGTTAATTTATGTTTATATATACTTATTTACACTACCTCTCACATTTTCCATTTGCCTTTCCACTTTCTACCTTTTACCCACCATCTTATCAAAGTTGGTGGTGGTGGATTACTGGATTCCAATTGCTTGAAAAGCCGAATACTAATTCTTGGTTGGAATCTGCAGAGAATCGTAAATAAGTAACATTCTTTATACTGAATTTCCAAGTGATTTCAACCAACTAACGTCAGAATGACGTCAAAGGGGCAGGCTGCCTGTCAATCGCTTCTTACATGTACCAGCACAATACGACATGTCACAGCATGCGATTCTTTTCAATAAATAATAAATACTTTCTATCGGCATCAGAGTTTATACAACAGCCGTCAATGTTTGACTTGGATTTAGTTACCTTATGTTTTGCCGACTTGCAAGGAAATTGGTTCTTTAGCTGGTAATGTAAAAATAATCATTGATTGATATAGCGTGTGGCACTGTTTTTTCTAGTCACTAAATAAGAATATTGTGCAGCCGCGTAACAAAGGAGCATGCCTTGAAAGGCATCGAGGAGTTGAGTGCGTGCATGGGTGGTACACATATATATAGTATATAGGTACTGCGGAAATAAGGGTTACAAACGCTACACTACGCTACTCATTTTCAAACCAGGCCTTATCTATTAAAATATATATTTATATGTAATATTTAATAGCATTTCCATTTGATTAAAACTACGTGTTCTTAGGATTATTAATTACTGAAGAAAAAGTTCTAGCGTTGGAAGTGAACATCATTAAAACCGAACTGGGATATATTTGAGGACATATGTAACATTAAGACTTTCCGGCTGGAATTGTGCATATGCTTTGACCATTGAGATTCATTTCCGAATACTAGTACAATGCTTTGACCACTGAGATTCATTTCCGACAGCTTGCTTAACGAGTTCTGTATAGTTCTAGTTGTAACACCGGCAAAGTAGAGCACCGCACTTGAAGGCCATGGTTTCACATTTTCGCAACTGATCCCGGTTTAGTTTTAAGATATATATATTATAATATATATCTATATTTCACTAATACTCGAAATTTTCTTTCATTAGCAATCCATACGGAAACCTGCCACTTAAAATTTATCAGTTCGCAGGGCTGGAATATCTCTTTTTGGGTTTCGAGTGTACCGTTGTTCGAGCCGCTCCGTTCTTGTTCTAAAGCAAGTGGTTCTTCTCGAAACACACCTTTCTTGGGCGGTAAGCTGATACAGTCTAGATCTGGTCACTTGGTTTATGATTGGAGAACGTAACCCTCCAGGCAGCGTTTAGTTCATAGGGGATCAATATTTGGATCTACCGGGAGTTGCAGAAATTATCCCAAGCACAACCGGGGCTGAACTGGACGAGAGCTACACATGACGTCCGTACAGAATCGTGCACCTTTGCTGATTATTAGCAACTCTATCTATGCACGACGAAGCGATGGAAGTTTCTATCCCGGTACCGTTCAAACGAGGCATAGTGATGGCTACACAGTCAAGTTTGTTGATGGCGCAGTCGAACGAGTGCTAGAAGATAAGCTTACTTGGGTAAGTAATCTTTTGCCCGAACAAATTGATTCAAACCAACCACGGTGTGTTGTTATAAACGGAGTTATTTGTTGTTGCTTTGTGTGTATGAATACGACATGAAGCTCTCAACGTGTATTAAATAGTTTTTGACCGAAATGTTTTTACCATGTGCTGCTTTTATTCTAGGTCAAGTGTTCTAAGAATAAGCATGCAGTAATGTGTTATCTAAAGAAGGAAATCTCAGTGGTTTTCTTAATTTTTCTGGCCCTGTCCAAGACGAACCCATTTCAGGTAAGTTTCTTGAAAATAATATATAGATTTTTACCTGAATGAAGCCCGAGAATGAAGCATTAAGCTTGAAAGGAGTTCTGTGTACACAAACCGGCTATAAGAACTGCCAACAATCTACACAAATTAGTCTCTTTGCCTGCTTTTCCTTTGCTTCTGGTAAAACGTTAATTCCTACTAACGTTTACTGTATTTAAACGACTTTAAAGCACAATACTGTTGCTTATAGATTCTGGTGGAATAAAACGATAATTGTAAAATATTTTTACACAGTTCAACTATATACTTTTGTTGACCTGTCTTCTTTACACTTGGTATAGTGGCTCGTTCTTAATATTGTATCCTCGCTAATTCGTCTAACTATCAGCGAGATAGATTACAATATTATTGAATGAGAACCAGAAAGGATTGAAAAACTCTGCAATGCAGAAGAAGAAATGCTTCGATAGTTCATAAAGAGATAGACGAAGAACCTAGAAAACAATTATAACACTCATCCATTTTGATGTCGGTGTAAGATCGAGCTTATAGTATAATAAAATTGACCACATTCAGTCATTTACAGAAACGGCTTTGTAACTGCATGCATGGCAACGATATTTAAGGCATTAGTTTAATTGTTATGTATATGTTGACTTTAGGTTCCTAAACTAATATATATTTTGGTGTGAAAGACAAAAGTCCTTCGGCTCGAAAACGATGTGCTTCGTGCAACGCTTTAATCCTAACCCATGCATTCAAGGCAGCAACCCTCTTTTAAGTCGCATGTATTTTATGAACCGGCTAACGCCAGCAATGAATCGAACGACGGAAAGCATTTAAGAACAAGTTGAAAAACTATCCCTCGACTCTGTCAAACAGCATCCGAGTTTCAAATCTCGTGGATTTTACTCTACCTTAGTATAACGCCAGATTTCGTCACAGAATCCATCGACGGGAAAGGGTTCGTTACTTATATTGTTCGATAATTTGCAACACCACGGCTCTAATTGTTCTTTATATTATTAAGATCCCAAGTAGATTTCAGGCATGCTTGTGTAGCTTTCATGTTAGGCGAAGGTTAAAGTCAGAATAGAACGTCAAACAGGTTTTAGCCATTAAGGCAAACCACTGCTAAATAAAGTAGCTCAGTGAAGAATGATATAGAATACATGTAACGCTGATCTAGAAAGGGACAATGGTTTTAACTGTTGATGTACATATAAAGAAAATGCTCGAATTTTCCAGATTGGTAGTAAACTTAGAACGTTAAATATATATTGCAAAAAAGCCTGAAAGGCTGCTGAGATAGAGAGAGCAAGTAGATATATGTATGATATAAGATTTCCGGTAATATTAACCAGAGAAAAGCGAGGATATAAAAATTTATTCCATGCTCCCTTCTCGACTTGTATGCATGCATCATGCCGCGATTATAACCTCGTGTTTGAATGCAGAATGATCAAACAATCTAGTAATCATATAATAACTATGATCAAACTTGTTAAAAAGAGAGTGCTGGCTATATAGGCAGTGTTTTGGATAGAGGAATAAAAGCGAAAAGTGCTGAACTAGTTTACCACCTTTTCGATTGTCTATGATCAAACTTGTCATATCCTGTCGCCTTGTATTCGAAACGTGTTTTTTCTTTCAACGCCGATGCATCTGCAAGCATGTCTATTTTCGGGAACAAATATTAACTTATTACAAAACCAAAGTTCTTAGATATAGAATTTTCTCTACCCCTGTGAAAAAAGCATGGACATGCATTCTCTTCATTGACAACGAATTGTTTTTGCTCGGCACATTACTAATTTGTTATACGTATTTCTGTTACTAGTACACAGTATTGAACAGTACACATTATAAATCATTTTATCAGCGACAGTTTATTTTTAGTACACTAATACCTAATACTGTATTTCGACATATTTTAGCATATCTTGTAAACCGAATAAGGGCGTAATGATATGGCCACACTTCTATGGAATCATTGTATAACACAACTGGCAACTCTATTCTTTGATGTATAATAATGTCTCTCTCTCATGTGTGTGTGTCTCTCTATCTCTCTCTTTTACAGTTGATAAATCGCTGCACTATCCATCTCAGCTAAACGAAAAACATTCCAAGGAGAATCGATCTGATTTCGAAAGACAGCTTGCTTCGTTAGCTACGGAGAAATCAAGACAAACTACAGATACACATGAAGCTTTTCAAGGACATCCAGATTCTGACTGGCCATTACAACAAGTAAGTTTTATACAATACTATTAATTATTATTATTATATTATTTAGCTCATGAACTTACCTATAAAATCAACGAGGCCTCGTTGGGATAGTATTTAGGCTGTAGACTAGTTATCATTTAATCATATTTCCCCATCCTTGTATATATATATATAATTGTATATAGATATTTGTATATAGTAGATATTTGATTCTAGTCACTAGGTCTGATGATGACTTTGCAACTAAAGTCGAAATATCAACGTTTCATTTGTTGTCTTGGTTTAACTCATATTTTGAGTTTCAAGATCAGTTTATTTTCGCGGTTTATGATTTTTCAAATATTGTCGGCTGGATGCGGTTATATTATCTAGCTTGAAAGGTGGCTTTGCGTATTTCTTGATTCTGTAGTCAGCTTAGCTTTGGGATGTTGGATATATAGAGAGGATTCGTTGCTTTCTGTATATGAACGGTACACGGAACGAAATCTTCTTGTTGTATACTACCAAAATATTCATAAGGAAGGTTTAATATTTCCAACGAAGGCGATTTGTCAGAGAGAAATGCTACGAAAAGCTTTCGTTCAAAACATTAAACCTTCTTTGCGAATTTGAGCAGAATAGATGCATCAACCTTTTTAACATTTTCGATTTTTGTACCGTCTATAGCCAGTACACTACTTTTTCTTTTGTAGTCTTAGATGCTATTGTGATTTTCGTTGGTTAATTCAGGGATATCTCGTATCTTTGAGTCGGTTTCAGAGATTATCTAGATTCTATGTCGTCGTTGGGTCGTTGAGTGTTTGGTTCCATGATTTGACTAAAGAAATAAGAGACTTGTCGATGGTTGACCATGGTTCGGTTCTTTCAAAACGTTTTGACGAAATTTAGTTTCGGATTTCAGTCGAAGAATATTTCTTTGACTACATAAGAAGTAATAGTATGATTCCAAACGTTGAACTTAAACGTAAAAGATAGTTGCTAAAATGTGTTTTGAATAATAATTCATGGTCTGAAGATCTAGTTAAACATAATATGATAGAATAATGTTTAAAACTTTACCTAAGTTTTGCTACTGAAATATATACGACTTGCTCGGTGTTTTGAAATAGGGGGAACAAATATTACTCGTGTTTGAACCATGTTGTTTGAAACACTGTTACGTTTATCTTAACATATATAGATAAACATTGATTATTGTAGAGCAAGTATATCTTGTATTTAATAGAACCCGGAGAATTTGTAGAAACACCATGTTTGTTAATTTATTTATTACTGAGCTTTCGACCTGTTGACTCAAGCCTTCATCATGCATGCAGAGCAAATGCGAACAGACGACGAAGGCCTGAGTAACCAGGTTGACTGAACTCAGCAATTCAATAAATAATAAACGTGGTGTTACCATAATTCAGCCCTGGAAATAGTTCCAACCTTTCTTGGATCCTAAGCTAACGACCAAATAATTTCTTCGAAAACACGGTGGTCGCACTACATTTAGCAGGACTAAAACAATAATTACCAAAGCTGCACCTATCAAAATCTATTGGATCGAAATGATATTTTGATATTTCATCACTTTCACAGTGAATATATACATGTGAAACGTAGAATCACTGACTGAACATTGCCAAGCTTCCATATTTCATGTACATGTAATTCAAGGAAAAGTAATATATACGGCAGGTCAAATTACTATGGGCTTGCAAGCGAGCTGATAGATTGACTTAGGGCATGATCAAAGCTCGCTCTGCTCAGATCAGTCTCGGATCGATCTCAAAGTGCAGTGAGAACAAGCTCTTACAAACAAGTCGGGCCAAGTTCGTTGGCACTTGCTTACAACCAAAATCTTTTCTCAGTGGCACGCGGATCCAAGGATCCACCACTATTTCCAGGTCTACCATAATTTCTCGCTTCTATTACAATTTATCACCATACAAACATTGAAAGAATAGGGAGCTTAAGCAAACCGTGAGCAAACTAGGACGACGACGGCAATGTAAAGTTCAGTATCTATTAAGTTACGAATCATTTACTAGTATATACGTAGTATTGAATACTTAAAGTATGTTTTTCGACATCCAAAACCTTATAGAGCTAGTTCTAAACGATTTCGTTGCATAGTTTGAAGTCAAACTCGACTACCGTCAACTCGTGGAACGGCGAAACCCCCGTGTCCTAAAGACGTGAAAATGATATGAATAACGTTGTATGTAGAAGGGGAACGGCGTTAAGATTTCTCTTTGGACTAAAAATTATTCATCTTCTTTGTTGTGTGAGGAAAATTCTATTGTATCAAGGACGTTGTCCTTGACGTTCGCCTTGTATTAGCATATTACATTTTTTACGCACATCAGGATTTTATCGTCAATAAGATAAGCTCAAAATAATAATGAAGCCACATGGAGAATGATCATGAAAGAGTTAAAGCTCATCTTTCCTGTATCCCGACAAGTTTGTTATTTAGAAATCCCGAATCCCATTGTTAAATTCTCCTTATTTCCCGAATCACGACAGCAAATATTTCTCAATAGACAGTGAAATAATAGTGTGCTGCGTAGGCAGTGTTGAAATACAAATCGAAATATAGTAAGGTTGGAGTACTGCCGAAAATATTGAACGTAGTTTCTCACGTTTCGAGCGAAGGTCCTTCGTCAGAGTTATACGTAGATATACGAAGGCCCTTCATATGCGAATGCGTATATGGTGTACCAGCTTCAGCTAAGAAACTATATGAGTGTGCAATAACTGAATGCAGGGCATATATTGAGCAATGACGAAAGCCAACCGAGAACAGTTTTAGGGCCATTTTCTAAGAAATGAACCTAATAACATCCGTTGGCATAAAACAAAATTGACATTATGCCAGAATATTTTACTTGACGTCAAGAAGAACGAGCATTCCGGCAGGTTTTGGGAAACTAGCATTATTATTAACAACATGCATTACGACGTTAACATTTATTATTGTTATTTGGCAGGGAAATACTGTTTCGATGTTTTAACAATTTTTGATAACTTAACGTAGATAATAGAAATTAACTTTATATATATGTAATATGTATGTCATGTGGTTGTAGTTAGTGTCACGTTTGTATCCTATATACCAAAGCTGGTATTGATGTTGTTGATCAAATAAATAAATTAATTTATTATTATGTACATATAGCAGTATATAATGTCACCGAACTCAACCCGGCTATATATATATTCAAAACCATCTGAGTCCCAGTATAGCTAATTAATGGTTAGAGCGTCTCATTGGCGATTAGAAGGTTGTGCATGTTGTACACATATCCAACCTACGTTAAAATAATATAAGTCCCAGTAGCTTAATGGTTCGAGCGTCTCATTGGCAATCAGAAGGTTGTGGGTTGCACTGACACATATTCATTCTACGTTCAAACTATCTAGTAGTAAACTATCTAAAGTTCCAGTAGCTCCTTTGTCAGAGCATCTCACTGGTGATCAAAAGGTTTTGTGTTGTACACGTATTGGATCTACGTTCAGCCATCTGAATCTGCTGCATATAACTCAATGGTCAGAACATCTCGCCAGTGATCAGAAGGTTGTGGGTTGTACACTTGTACACATAGTTATCCCATGTTCAAACTATCGTTTCAGTAGCTCCAATTGTTAGAGCATGCCTCACTGGCGAACAAGAGATCGTACACGTATTCATCCTACACATATCCATCCTACGTTCAATCTATCTGAGACAGTAGCTCAATGGTTATAGCGTCTCACTGGCGATCGTGGGTTCGAGTCCCGCTTGGGAAGTCAGAAATTTTTCTAAGTAAAATGACTCGAAGAACATTTACATTCAATTTTCGTATCCGAGCTAGCATATCTGTCTTTTCTCTTAACACTATACATGGCAGAATATAATGTCATACATCGAACTCAACCTACGTTCAAATCTTCTGAGTCCTAGTATAGCTAAATGGTTAAACCGTCTCAAAGGTGATCAGAATTATTTTTTTCTGAGTAAAATATCTCCGAAGAACATTTACTCCCAATGGGAAACTATTTTCAATTTACTGAATCCTAGAAACCTAAACGACCATTTCTAATATTTCTCTGCCCAATCGTATACCCAACCTGAACTGAGTCACTAACAAGAAGCTATCTCACCTTCATTAAAAACCGAAACTTTTCAAACGACAAAATCGTTTCTAGAACAAAATCGAGGGCTCTCCACTTGACAAGTAAAATCGTCTGTCGTTAGACAGAGTAAAATACTAAAATCTGCCTCGTTTGGTAGGCAAAGGGTTAAGACTCATATTATGGACTCATATAATTCTATGTTATTTTGCTTTCGGTAATGTATAATCAATCATTCACTGGATACAAGGCACCTCTATAATTTATCTAAAAATGTATTGAAATGACTGCAATCTTTTAATTCTTCTAGTTGTTATTTTTTTCTAGGTAATGTATAAGTATTCTCTGGATAGAGGGCGATCATCGTCTGCTCCCGATGTTGGCGCATCTTATGCATCTGAAGAAGAAGAAGAAGAAGAAATGAGGTAGAAACTAAAAGGTTTTTATTCAAGAGAACATATGTAATAAATATCATACACCGATGTGATTTACATGGATTTGAATGAATTGGATAGCTTTAGGCGAATTTAGACGGTTTTGGGTGGATTTGGATGGATTTAAATGGATTTCGGACTTATTTTGACGGATATGGGTTGATTTGGGTGGATTTGGATGGATTTGGGATTTATTTGGACGGATATGGGTTGATTTGGACCGATTTGGATGGGTTTGGATGGATTTTCGATTTGGATGGGTTTGCATGGCATCAAATAATGTACTGGAACACGCCAACTGGCAAACTTTATATTATTATTATAAAGTGGTTTTGATTAAACATATGCACAAAGCATACAATAACAAACTTCCAGAATTATCTAACAAAATTGTAATGAAATGGGTTTGGATGGATTTGGATGGGTTTGGATGGATTTGGATGGATTTGGCTGGGTTTGGATGGGTTTGGATGGGTTTGGGTGGATTTGGGTGGTTTGGGTGGATTTGGATGGATCGGGATGGATCGTCGTGGTGGATTGGGATTGCTTGGGAAGGATCGGGATGGATTGGGACGTATTGAGTTTGGTTGGGATGGGTTGGGATGGACCGGGATGAACTTGGATGGATCGGGACGGATCGGGACGGTTGGCATGGGATGAATTGGGTCGGTTTAGGATGGATTGAGACGTATTGGGATGGCTTGGGTTAAATTGGGGTGGGTTAAATTGGGATGGATTGGTGTGGATTTACTTGTAACCGCAGATAGTCGAGTACAAATAACTCGCGCTATATGCAGGCTATACCGGAATGTTGACTCAACAAACCTATTTACTTCTCTCAGAATGGCAAACGCTGAACTGGAGTACTACAAGAAAGAATTCCGAATGTCTTCTGCATCGGATTGTTCGCCATCGGTAAATCCATCACATTTCATTTCTTCGCCACTTCCCTTCTTCAGTCCGTCATTCGAAATAGCTTTTCTCAATGCATCTGCGTCAGCTATGCCATCAAGCTTTCGTCTGCACACAAAGACAAAAGATGTCGAAAAGTCTACGGTATCGAAAATCGCCATTTTTGGTGTACGCAATGCAGATGGAAGAAGGCCTGCACGCGATTTAAGACAGCCAACAAAATTATCACAAATGGATTTGCCTGAGAATGCGACGATGTATAATTGATGTATAATTGATAAATAGATATATAATTGTATAAATGAAATGGTATGACCTATTTGTCAGTCTAGGCTGTGTGATGGAACACGTACATTGTAATTTACTGCAGCTGAGCAGAATTATCGCAAATGGGTTTGGAAACGGGGATCTTTAAATTAAATGTTACCTATATGATATGGTAGCCCATGTACAGTACATCAACATGCAGTGCATAGACTAATTTATAATAGTGAAATAAAAGTAGTGTGCTGCGTAGGCAGTGTTGAAACAACAATCGAAATATAGTAAGGTTAGATGTACTGCCGAAACAGAGAACGTAGGAGTCTAACTAACGTTTCGAGCGAAGGCCCTTCGTCAGAGAGATAGACTACTACGTTCTTTGTTTCGGCAGTATATCTAACCTTACTATATTCTAATTTATAGTAATTTAACACTTTAAGGCCAGCTGAACCTCTCCCTGTGCTGAATAAAATCGTCTGGCGTTAGCCAGGATAAATACGAAGCTATAAGCATAGCAACAGGTCAAGCAACAATTTAAAATAAACTGACATTATATAGTAACCATGCCAAGCATGCCTGTCTTAAAATTACTTCAAAAATCTCTCTTGGATATACAGTGAAAACCCGCATAAAAGAACCCCTATTCTTCCAAGTCTGGCTGAAATTATTCTTATAGGTTGGGTGTGTAGTGAGAAATCAGATTGATAGGTTCTTAAGCAAATGAACAATAGAATACAACCACTGAATTGCATAGAGTATTTTTCTGGCATTGATTTAGCATTATAGTACTCTGTTAATTTCCAAGGAGCCTTAAAGCCTGCTATGTAGCTGTATGTTCTGAGCTTTATAGTATAATCTTTTGCATAAGAAAACTGCTATATTTGTCAAGCTGAACTGGTTCCTATATATTGGGTACGTAATTGGCTAAATTTTAGCCTGGAGGTTCTTAATCTGTAGTTTCTTTTATGGATAATTTTTAAATTTAATAATATTGCTCTGCATGCAGGCTGTTAAAGACTTTGCCACATTGCTCAAATTATACATGTGATTGTCAGATTTTTTAGACGGCCAACGTCGAATTCGTATAGGCAAGCTTAAACTAAACTAAATATCAGACTGTTGCAATGGATATATATATATATATATATAATATATATATATATATATATATATATATATATAGTGCCAAGGTTTTATAAGTAGGGTGGGTGGGGTTAGTTTTAAGATTAATGTCAGGATTTGAAGGGTTGGGGCCTGGGGGGCACTGAAATTATGTCAAATAAAAACAGGGGGGCTACCAAATTTTTTAACTTTGCTTGGGGGGTACCTGAAAAAAAAAGAAAGTGACAATTTCTCACCCATCCCCCACCCCCCACACCCCTCCGATAAATAATGAACGGTCCCTAAATTTCCAAAACAGACTTGGTTTAGTTTAGACGTAAGGGAATCCTAATAACGATGATTGAAATCTCTTCTTGCGGCCGAGAGGGTATTTTGTAATCCGAACTGGCCCTGTCAGCCAGAACCCCCATTCAAGGGGACACTCGGGACAGAGAAACGTATCCACTTAATGAGGTGTCCCTTGAATAGAGGTTCAGGAGGTTTTGTTAATAATTAACCAACTGAACAAAAATGTTTATTTTTTTGACATAAACATCGATAAAATATATTATTCAAAATTGAAACATTAGCATTAGTATTAAAGTAAACATGACACGAACACACAATTTAGCCGCATCACGTGCCTCTTATTTTTTAAAAGACTTTGTAAAAAGAAAGCAACACAGTATTTAACAATTAATATTTACTCAGAATAAATTAAAGCTCAAGTTTCAAAAGCTGTCATCTATTAATAAATCCTATTAATTTTGTCTGGTGGCTATAGTATAGTATGATATGTCAGCTTGTGGGAACCGTAGAACAACAATATTGTCCAACTTTGTTAATTTTGAGGTGTTGAGTTAAAAAAAGTTGGTTACTGTTTTTTTCGATCGCACCATCCGTCAAAAATTAGAGTTTCAAAATGGCGGCCATGTTGTTTTTTTCAAAATGGCCGCCATCTTTCATTACATTCTGTCCTATATCTCAGAACGTAGGTGATTGTAATTCGCTATGTTTGTCAATTTTGGGGTACTGATTTAAAAAACGTTAGGTTTAATTTTATTTGGTTTTTCCATCAGGTAAAATTCGAGTTTCAAAATGGTGGCCATGTTGGTTTTTTTTCAAAATGGCCGCCATCTTTCATTGCATTCTGTCCTATATCATTTTATAGGCCAACTTTGTAAATTTTTATTAGAAAGTTAGCTTTGACTTTTTTTCAACTCTTGATCTATGACTTCAGTCACTATTTGGAGTTTAAAAATGGCGGCCATTTTGAATCTCAAATTTTTTACTGATGACGTAGTCAAATAAATGGTACCTAACTTTTTTGAAATCAGCACCCCAAAATTGACCAAGTTGGCCAATAAAATCCATTTTGGCACGAAAATCCAGCTGGAATACACATTAAACTGTAGTACTAACACCGATGGCCGATTACCGAATAATTGTCCCTTAAGGGAGGTTGAAATAGCGTTGCGGAAGCTTAAAAAGTGTCCCCGTCCCTTTAATAGAGGTGTCCCTTTAATAGAGGTTACACGATAAGAACATGTTAGCATTCTATCGGGACAAAAGTTTGTGTCGCCTTAAAGGAGCTGTTCCCTTAATAGAGGTGTCCCAAAGTATATAGAGGTTCGACTGTAGCTCATTATTAAACACACACACACACACACATATATATATATATATATATATATATATATATATATATATATATATATATATATAATATATATTTAACAAATAGATTCCATTTTGCCGTTCAGTTATAGATGCACAGATGACGTCACAACGTTGTAAGAACAAAAACGTGGCCCACGAGACGCAGTCGATTGGGTCACTGATGTTCTTACCACGTTGTTACGTGTTCTGTGCATCTATAACTGAACAGGCAACAAAAAAATGGAATCTATTTGTTTTATACAATACAAAAATTAAAAAGCTTTTTATTTTGCCGGATTTGGGGAATGAAGAAGGGGAATCAGCTGACGTGATCTCACGTGTCCATGCGTCTGTCCTCTAATAGATCATGGCCAACAACCAATGAAAACACGCATTGCAACCAGGGTATTGTATAAATATATATATATATATATGGTCAAAAAATTATATATTTTACTACATTGCGCAGATTTATATATGCTGGTGAAAATTACGACGACCATAAGTGCAGTGTCTGCATGGCCACCATCAGGAACTGCATGTATAGACAGCTGTTTCGTCCTCGTTAGCACAGTGTAGCTGATGGTGAGCCAGCACATCCAAAAGGTATAGATAGATAGATAGTTTATTAAGTTTCAAAATTTGCAGCCTGCTAAGGCTGAATTAGATAAAAACTTTACATCAATTAGATCTATGAATTACTTAAAAATATATAAATATAAAAAAATGAAAGTACTATATGCAATTACTATAGATAAAACTGTTCTTTAGTCGATTAGTCTTACAGACTGGAACATGGAATTTCCGAGCGCTTCGCAAGTTCTTGCTACAGTGGTTTTCCTTGGGTAAAAGTTTGTGCAGCTTATGTTCATTATTGTTACTTGTTTTCTCAAATAGTTTGGTAGTTATGATTCTCCAGCGATCAGATAGGCTATCTAAATTACAAGCTATCAGAGCATCGTTATAGGCGACAATGCGACATGCAAAAGGAAATATAATCCTCATGGCGCGCTTCTGTAAACATTCTAGCTCATCGGAAAGATACAACGGCAGAGCGTTATGGAAAACTGAACAAGCATATTCCATAATCGGTCGGATGCAGGTGGTGTAAAAGGTTAGGAGTTCTTTTGCTGCAATATTCGCTCTTTAGTTGGAACTTATTCCCTCAGACCTCGTAACTAGCTCATTTACATCGTTTTGGATCGTGCTTGCTTTATTCTTCGCTACATGGGCTCAGCAATTGTTGTGTCATCCATGTATTTCCAAAGCTCCGTGTTGCTAGTGTCGATATCATCAGTCATAAGTATGAACATCCAAGGACCAAGCTTAGTGCCCTGTGGGACTCCTGCAGGGATATCTCTCCATTCTGATCTGCAGTCACGATCCATTTTAACTCTCTGTTTGCGGTTCTTTAAAAAATCGATAATCCAGCAGATAATACCAATATGTAAACCATATATCATATATACATGCATGTGTGTGTGTGTGTTCAATCTGCAATGTACGTTTTGCGCTGTACAACAGCGAATATTAGTGCAGCTCGTGCCTCGGAACGAGTATAGATTGTTATGGGGACAGAGTGCTTGGACCTCAATTAAGACCCCGTTTACACCAGAGCAAAAGTATCCGGATTCACATTGTTTTTTATTCCCATGAGGATGAAAAACAATGTGAACCCGGATACTTTTTCTCTAGTGTAAACGGGGCCTCAGTGGTGGGCATTCAATGCCACCCATTTCATTTAATGCCACTGTTACCCATATATCATATATTACATATATTGGAGATTGTCGGAGACAGTCTACTGACTTTAAATATTTTAAAGGATAGAGCGAATGTATATAAATAATAAAATGCGGTTGTTGTTACTCGGAGTTTCACACCCGTGGACTATATATATATATATAATCAAAGTGATAAAGAGAGAGCCAGCTTTGGTCCAAAGATTGTTCCAAGATTTAATAAACTATATAGTCAAGACAGGAACGCTTTCAAACTTTATTTTACGTTTCGGGCACAGCCCTTCTTCAGATTGTTCCATATATATATATATATATATATATACATGCAATGATGCATGTATATCCATAGAATCAGTGCTCAACCACATCGAAATGTTTGAGCATACATATCATATGTAGTTAGTACTGACAACATGTATGTGCTGTATGATACAGTAGAGCAGAACTGAAGTACTAGTCCTATCACTACTGTTTATTTCGATATCGCCGAAGACGACCACGATTATCGGTTACAAAAAAAAAGAAACAAATTAAAGAAAGCAAGAAAAAACTAAAAAGTTGCCAGATCATTTTATTTGTTCCTTTCATGTTTACGCTTGTGACGAATAGTCCACATGAATCTTGGCCTTAAAGTGTCCGCCACAACCAGGACACTGCTGTACATGCGGTGAAAGCACACGGTACTGACTTCGGCTCTCGCCGTTTCTCAGTGGCTCCTCTTTTCTCTTGCTCATGTCGTGTGATCCGTTTACATTCACAAGCAGAAGTTATACTATCACTAGTGAAGTTATATGCCTGAAAAGCCATAAGACTTTCATATTTTACAAAATTTCAAACATAAGCTCTGAATTTATATTAATAATTCAGTGCGACACAAACTATATAATTAAAGACAGCTCTGCTGATCTATATAAATCAGTTCAAGCATTTTAATATTTGTTTATATATACTTATATGTTTATATATACTTATTTACACTACGTCTCACATTTTCCATTTGCCTTTCCACTTTCTACCTTTTCCCCACCATCTTATCAAAGTTGGTGGTGGATTACTGGATTCCAATTGCTTGAAAAAGCCGAATACTAATTCTTGGTGGGAATCTGCAGAGAATCGTAAATAAGTAACATTCTTTATGTTCTAGATGTACATATATTTTGTTCCCATCACTGAGTTCCATCTTGAGTTCAACCAACTAACGTCAGAATGACGTCAAAGGGGCAGGCTGCCTGTCAATCGCTTCTTACGTGTACCAGCACAATACGACATGTCATAACATAGTCACAGCATGCGATTCTTTTCAATAAATAATATATACTTTCTATCGGCATCAGAGTTTATACAACAACCGTCAATGTTTGACTTGGATTTAGTTACCTTATGTTTTGCCGACTTGGAAGGAAATTGGTTCTTTAGCTGGTAATGTAAAAATAATCATTGATTGATATAGCGTGTGGCACTGTTTTTTCTGGTCACTAAATAAGAATATTATGCAGCCGCGTAACAAAGGAGCATGCCTTCAAAGGCATCGAGGAGTTGAGTGCGTGCATGGGTGGTACACATATATATATATAGTATATAGGTACTGCGGAAATAAGGGTTACAAACGCTACACTACGCTACTCTTTTTCAAACCAGGCCTTATCTATTAAAATATATATTTATATGTAATATTTAATAGCATTTCCATTTGATTAAAACTACGTATTCTTAGGATTATTAATTACTGAAGAAAAAGTTCGAGCGTTGGAAGTGAACATCATTAAAACCAAACCGGGACTATAGTTGAGGACATATGTAACATTAAGACTTTCCGGCTGGAATTGATTCAGCGATACTAGTGCAATGCTTTGACCACTGACTGAGATTCATTTCCGAGAGCTTGCTTAACGAGCCTCTGTATAGTTCTAGTTGTAACACCGGCAAAGTAGAGCACCGCACTTGAAGGCCATGGTTTCACATTTTCGCAACTGGTCCCGGTTTAATTTTACGATATATATTATAATATATATCTATATTTCACTAATACTCGAAATTTTTTTTTATTAGCAATCCGTAGTAATTTTAAAGTAGTGTGCTACGTGTTGAAACACAAATCGAAAATATAGGTAAGGTTGGATATACTGCCGAAACATGGAACGTGGAAGTCTATAAACGTCGAGCGAAGGCCCTTCGTCAAAGAGAAACGTGAACAAACTGACCAAGGGCCTTCGCTTGAAACGTCCGACTTCTACGTTTCATGTTTCGGCAGTATATTCAACCTTGCTATATGGACTCTTAATAAGTGCAGAATACGTCATTTTCCGCCATTGACGTCATTTTCAGCCTTTTGAATTCTGTTGAAAATATACAAAACCTAAGACAATAAACGAAATTGAAAACAATTCAAAAAAAATTGAAAAGAATTGTTAAAAGGGTCTATATTCCATAGTAATTTTACATGTGAGCCGATCTATATCAAGTCAATCAACCGCGTGGCTTGACGTGACTTGCTTTAGGGGCTGTTTAACATGAGCCGGGCTAGCCCGGTTAACTAGGCTCACGCGATTGATTAGGATCTCACTGTGGTTTTGAAACTCACATAAACTAAATTTACAAAGAAGAATTGGTTTAGTTTAGATGTAAACGAACCCTAACGTTCATTAAAATCTCCTTTTGTGGCCGAGGAAAGAATTTCGTGACACGAGTCAGCCCGAGTCATGTAATTGGCCCCTTAAATAATAATAGATTGCTTAAAACATATAGGTTGTGCATTCGAGATTCGAGAACATTAGTTTCAGACATCTTGCATGATTCTATCGTAACCAGGGTAATATATAACACGTCCTGTAGTGTCGTTGAGTTCCCATGGCGTGCTACATTAGGCGTGTTTCGGAATAAATTTCTGGTATTTTTCTTGAAGAATCGTCACCCGGTGTATATTAGAGAAACAACGTCTTTGTTTACATGTTTACCCCTTCACTTTGCTCAAGTTTAATGGCCTCCTGAAACACCTTTAGGTTTATAACAAATTATATTTACAGTGTGCTGAAAATCACGTGGCAAACCTTTCGTGAATGGAACGAGATTGGATACAACGAATTTCGACTGTGAGTTAAGGAACATTTAAACTTGAAGGGGTATCAATCTAGCCTTCTATTCCATCTCTGTTGGCAGATACTCAGACTAGATACCCAAAATCGTGGCCTTTTACTGCCGCCCCCAAAATCGTAAAATTTCAGTTTGCGCAAAGTGTGTTGGTTACGTTGTTAGAACTTAAAGGACATTGGCAATAAAAATTAAGTTTGTCTAATTTGAAAGAACTCATAAAATTGTAATAGAACATCCTTTACAACTTTTTCGTATCTCTCTTTATTTTCAAGATATTTCAATTTGTTTAATATTTAAATGAGATGGTCTCTGACGTCAGGTGTGGGGTAAAATATTTTCACATGTAGCAAAACCAGTTATATCTCTAAGTTTGTTCGTCGAAATCATTTGAAACTGTGCACATAAAAACTCCTTGCGACGCTGAACATTTCATATTAGATATGTAAGTGATTTTGCTCTGTATGAAAATATTTTACCCCACTCCTGACGTCAGAGACCATCTCATTTACATATCAAACAAATTGAAATATCTTGAAAAGGCAGAAAAATAGGAAAAAGTTGTAAAGGATCTTCTATTACAATTTTATAAGTTCTTTCAAATTAGACAAACTTAATTTTTAATTTGCCAATCCCCTTTAAGATAATCGTTAGGCCGTTCCATCGTTGGTTAATTGAAAGATATATATATTAACAATATATGTTATCATAAGAAACGATTGCAGAATACTTGTCCATTTTTAAGTCCTTGACATATAGACTATTGGGATTCCATGGTTTGTTTTAACGATTTCCAGATCCAGCTTTATTATACACGAATGCGGTATGTCCTGCTGTTTACACGAATACCGCGCAGTTAAGATTGTCATACTAGATATGTTTCTTAATATTAATTGCATGGATATAATACACAACAGACGCAAGAGTTATACACAGATGCGCGCTCGCTCTCTCTCTCTCTCTCTCTCTCTCTCTCTCTCTCTCTCTCTCTCTCTCTCTCTCTCTCTCTCTCTCTCTCTCTCTCTCTCTCTCTCTCTCTCTCTCTCTCTCTCTCTCTCTATCTCTCTCTCTCTCTCTCTCTCTCTCTCTCTCTCTCTCTCTCTCTCTCTCTCTCTCTCTCTCTCTCTCTCTCTCTCTCTCTCTCTCTCTCTCTCTCTCTCTCGACAAACCACCGAAGCCAAAATAACTACTGTACACCAAGTATTTCACTCAAATCAGCGGGATATTCGACAAGAGAAAGTTTTTACAATTTTAGTAAATATTTTAAGTATGAATCGTAGTCAATTCTTAATTGTGATGTACCAGACGTTGTTGGAATGGTGATAAAAAATTTCGAAAGCAAATTAATGCTCGTTGCATGGACGATTTCATATTCAGACTAGGCAATTTATATGGCCATGTCTGATCGAGCTTCGTAAACTGACAAGACTGCGTTGCCGAACAGAAATGGATGACCTTCTTCTAAGAAAACAAACTATTATTGTCAAGCAACAATGTGCAAAACCTATGGTAGTCCACGAGCGAAATATGGTATTAAATAGCAGTCAAATGTCAGTAACAGGCTATGCTGAGAGCGTGAACTGGCATTATTATAAAGTCTATATACATTATTAATGCGTAAAATTGTATGCTGCAGTTGTCAATGCCATGCAAAATGACTGTCATGAACTTCTACCTTTTACTGCAGTATGCTTATGTCTTGAAGAACAATTAGCTTAATGTATGGTTGCTCTTATAATTTTGATGACATTGCTGGACATCTTTTTCATTCACTATTAAATATTACACCAGAAATACTCGAGATGCTTGTTATCTCAAGCTATTTCCTTTACCTTCTAACTAGATTGCATTATTGTTTGACAAATTGTTGTAATGAAGATATTTAAATACTGTATTAGTCAATTAAGTCAAATTTTGTTAGTTGTTAGTTAATATTAATTTGATTGGCCTATACTTTTGCTTTACTACCATACTGTATGACTATAATTAGAGCACTGCTTCTCACCACTGAGGACCGGAATAAAGCCCAATTGGATTGAGTTAGTATTTGAATGGGTGACCACCTGTCCAGGCTTGGAACTCATGCTAGATATGGGTAGAGTTGTTAGTGCTGAACTGGGCTGACAGCTGAACTGAGCTGGCCTCAGCTGAGCTGAACTGAGCTGGTCTCAGTTGAGGTGGCCTCAGCTGGTCTCAGTTGAGCTGAGCTTAGCTGATCTCAGGTGAGCTGAGCTGGTCTCAGTTGAGCTGAGCTGAGCTGGTCTCAGTTGAGCTGAGGTGGTCTCAGTTGAGTTGAGCTGAGCTGAACTGAGCTTTTCTGAGCTAGCCTCGGCTGAGCTGAGCTTGTCTCAGCGCTTGTCTCAGCTGAACTGAGCTGGTCTTAGTTGAGCTGAGCTGAGCTGGTCTCAGCTGAGCTGGTCTGAACTGAGCTGAGCTGGTCTCAGTTTAGCTGAGGTGGTCTCAATTAATTGAGTTTAGCTGAACTGAGCTTTGCTGAGCTGGCCTCGGCTGAGCTGAGCTGGTCTCAGTTATGTTATATTTTTTAATAGTGAATGGGGCATATATATATATATATATATATATATATATATATATATATATATATATATATATATATTAGCAGACGTTTGGTGGACGTTCGTCAAGCTCAATTACTCAGAAAATATTTCTGAGCCCCAGACAGTGTTTGAACCTGCAACGTTCTAATGACCGGTTAGATATGTCTTTTAATAGTACATGGATATAATAATATGCATGCATAGTCAGGATTGTTTATAAGAAATGGGGCATATATACTGTCTGTAGATATGGTTTTAATATAGTGCATGGATATAATACACAGTCAGAATTGTTTTAGAGAAGGGCATATAATAGCGCATGATATAATAATTGTTAGTATATTGGTAGATGTGTTTTTTTATAATTATAGTGCATGCATGGATCATATAATTCCCAGTCAGGCTTGTTTAAGAACGAGGCATGCATATATATCAGTAGATATATATTCCTCACTGAATAGTGCATATATATACAATACTATAATACTGACGCATTCTGGATTGTTTAAAACTTTATACGTAACATACGAAAGTATAAACTATATAGAGCATAAGAAACCTGCATGATGCGTAAGTACCCTGGGCGTTTATTGAAGAATTGACCACAGTAAGATCCTAATGAATCGCGTGAGCCAAGTTAACCGGGCTACCCTGCGAGCAGAGCCTTCTTTTCCTTATTTCTTCGCTGAGAGAGAGGAAGAAAAGTAGGCTCTGCTGTATTCGTGACTGGTTTCCATTGCGCATGCATGATCTTGGACGAAGCCAAACACGAATACAGCAGAGCCTACTTTTCTTCCTCTTTCTCAGCGGAGAAATAAGGAAAAAAAGGCTCTGCTCGCAGGGTATAACTGGGCTAGCCCGGCTCATGTAATCATGCAGCACCTTAAATACAAATTGGAAATGTTGGGGTACTACTTAAATCATAAAGGAAGTTTAAGCCAGGGAAGTCCCTTTCTATCAGAGAACAGGGAGAAATATATATGCGACACGTCATGTTTACATGAAGCGGATTGTGTGTTCGAGTCAAATCTCCTATGTTGTTTCACTTGTTGTGTTTACGTGAAGAAGATTGAAAGTTTTCGATCTGATCGGACCGGATGGCTGAAGTCAACCACGAAGTTGAGTGGATTTACTTGACATTGAGTGTCTCCAATCTGATTCATCTGAACACGGTTTGACTTGAAAATGACTTGATACGCATGAGTGAAGTTGGCGCGTGTCGTGCAGACATTGAGAGAAGCGCAGAAAATAGTGTTCAAAAACCGAAAACGAAATTTCAAACAGATCGAATTCTCCATGTAAACATGTGCCCAGATTGACTTCACTCGCGTTTTTTTATCGGATTGGACTGTCAGTCCGCTTCATCTAAACAGGGCCTAATTTTCCTTTGATAATTAGTTTTTTATAAAGATACTATAGCTTCTCTCGCAGATAAGCCTGAAACGTGCGGTTCTGCACTAACTGCATCAAAGCTTATCCCGCGCTCACGCAATCTGAACATTTTTGGAATAGTTTTAAAACAGTACCGTAGCAGGTACAGGGGGGAAGGCAAGAAGACTGGATCCTTAGTAGGTAGGTAGGTAGGTAGGTAGGTAGGTAGGTAGGTAGGTAGGTAGGTAGGTAGGTAGGTAGGTAGGTAGGTAGGTAGGTAGGTAGGTAGGTAGGTAGGTAGGTAGGTAGGTAGGTAGGTAGGTAGGTAGGTAGGTAGGTAGGTAGGTAGGTAGGTAGGTAGGTAGGTAGGTAGGTAGGTAGGTAGGTAGGTAGGTAGGTAGGTAGGTAGGTAGGTAGGTAGGTAGGTAGGTAGGTAGGTAGGTAGGTAGGTAGGTAGGTAGGTAGGTAGGTAGGTAGGTAGGTAGGTAGGTAGGTAGGTAGGTAGGTAGGTAGGTAGGTAGGTAGGTAGGTAGGTAGGTAGGTAGGTAGGTAGGTAGGTAGGTAGGTAGGTAGGTAGGTAGGTAGGTAGGTAGGTAGGTAGGTAGGTAGGTAGGTAGGTAGGTAGGTAGGTAGGTAGGTAGGTAGGTAGGTAGGTAGGTAGGTAGGTAGGTAGGTAGGTAGGTAGGTAGGTAGGTAGGTAGGTAGGTAGGTAGGTAGGTAGGTAGGTAGGTAGGTAGGTAGGTAGGTAGGTAGGTAGGTAGGTAGGTAGGTAGGTAGGTAGGTAGGTAGGTAGGTAGGTAGGTAGGTAGGTAGGTAGGTAGGTAGGTAGGTAGGTAGGTAGGTAGGTAGGTAGGTAGGTAGGTAGGTAGGTAGGTAGGTAGGTAGGTAGGTAGGTAGGTAGGTAGGTAGGTAGGTAGGTAGGTAGGTAGGTAGGTAGGTAGGTAGGTAGGTAGGTAGGTAGGTAGGTAGGTAGGTAGGTAGGTAGGTAGGTAGGTAGGTAGGTAGGTAGGTATAACTAAGTAAGTAAGTAAGTATAAGTAAGTAAGCTAAGTAAGTAAGCTAAGTAAGTAAGTATAAGTAAATAAGTAAGTAAGTATAAGTAAGTAAGTAAGTAAGTAAGTAAGTATAAGTAAGTAAGTAAACACGTAAATTAAGACTTTATTTATTGAAGGTGACACTAAATAGCAAAAGACTAATGAACTTGTGGCCCTCACATTCTAAATACAAATAGTTGATTGAAGTTGGATACTCCAGTAAAACAAGCTAAAATCGTATACCACCCAGGCTATTTAATTAGTACAAGTTGCTGTATGAATACATTTTACACACACTCATCATAAAATCTCATGGGGGTTTATTTTAATTGCATTTTCCAATTGAAATCGCTCGATTGAGATGCCGTATCAACAACTCGTTTATCGTGTTTCATCAGGGGAATCCAAACACTCGAAAACAAATGTTTTCTCGTGTTTGGATCCCCTGATGAAACACGATAATCGAGTTGTTGATATATTATTTTGATAACCTCAACTTAGATTTGTATCACAACCCCAATGTAGTACAAAATTTGTTTTCTAAATTTCTAAAGATCCCCCCCCCCCCCCCCCGCCTCTTCCCCACACACAGTTTTGTTACCGCTGCATGCAATGACGTCAATGGGTTGTTGACAAGTCTGGTCAAAAACCAATTACGATTAGTGCTCAAGTACATCCCATGCATGATCTTAACTTTGCCGAACCCGCACACTCACATTTGGATACGAGGCAATTCTCATCAGATTCAAACTACGTTCTCGTTTGAAAATACCACCTTTCCCCCCAGTGATATTTAAAACTAAATTCCCAACAAGGGAGTCCTCTGGAGTGGAGGGATATAAAACAAAGGGTCGAATATTCCGTGCGTGAGTGACATCATAAGGCGTATAAGTAGGTAAGTGAAACATTCATTACAGCGTAACCACGATATAGAGAGAATTCGGTGTAACAAAATGTCTGCAAGTTTGACAAATATCAACATATTATACATAATTTTGCAACTATTCTCATTGCTAAAGAGCACTTGGTTTGAATAAGATGGTGTCCAACCCTTCCTTATTTTAGAAGAAGGGGTTTTGGCACTTCCACGCCTCCCTTTTCTATATATTACCCCTTCAGTTTGAGGTCTGGATCTCCCCCAGTGCTGAATAAAATCGTCTGGCTTTAACCAGATAAAATTCTAAAGACTCGTCTTCAGTATTCAATGGGTTAAAGAGATAGGTTTAACCCTTTGAGGCCTGGACCTCTCCCTGTGCTGAATAAAATCGTCTGGCGTTAGCCAGATAAAATACTAAAGACTCGTCTTCAGGCTTCAAAGGGTTACTATGTCAGTTCTCTTTTGGAATTGGAAAGCGTTTTCAAAATGGCTGCCGATGTGTTTTGCTATTATCTTTGTCGTTTACCGGTTTACATGTCCGGGACTGGTCAAAGAAAATTCTATTTCCAAACGAAAACGTGGCTCGTACGGGTCCTTACATGGTTGGGAATTGTCCCATAAGCCTAATAATTCAAAAAAAGCATACCAAACATCTTTGTGTGGGCTCGTAATTATCAAGCAACTGTGCTAAGTGACAGTAGCAAACAGGCCCAAACACTTTTACACACATCTCCATAATTGGAATTCTATATAAACTTGACCAAACTGACAAAGAGTAACTCGTTTACTCGATATCAAAAGGAACCTAAACAGGTCAGAAATAACACCGGTGCATGACAAGATCTCTTTCACCTAAACAGGAAATACTGTACTCTCGAAATAAGATTTGGCAAAAAATACTATGATATAACGCATATAAAAATGAAAGATTTCTTATATTTAGATATCTTTTCAAGCTAGGGTCTGTGTTTTCACAGCAACCATTGAACTGTTATTGATTTTCTTTTTGATTTATATTACGTATGGGTACCGGCTATAGTGTTTTCAGATATCCTCGAACGTTCACTTCCCGTGTGACGTTCGAGATTTTAAAAATAAACCGGTTGCTCTCAGCGGACTGAATTGATACTAAACAAATTAGACATTTTACTGTTGTACTTGTACAATATTAACCATTTAAATGGTTACTTATATTCAGATCTGATCCACAACAGCGAACTTAAAAGCGTCTTTGAGGAAACTTTTATGTACAGTGGTCCTACGATCGACTTCGTCACCGATTTCTGAAACTCGATCCGGAAACGTATACAGTGCGTTATTATACTCGTCAGACGTTATACACATTGAACCTCAACCCGCGTCTTGTAGAGAGCTTGCCGTTTTGTATACGAGAATCGTCGTCCACAATGTCTGTAAGTGCCGATCCTTTGGTCTCGTCTGTTCTCGTTCTGAGCAAACATGTCTACGCGAGAAGAAGATCTAGAAACGGTGTGTATTATCGCGGCTTAATTGAACGCAAACATGACAACAGTTATACAGTTTTATTTGCTGATAACACCAGAGAAAGAGTATCAGAAGATGACTTGACTTGGTTAGGGTTCCGAGATTTGTCACGAGAAAGTTGGCCGAAAAATCCTATCATTCAACCGGTAATGTCTATGGGCGAAATGGCTTCTGAAGAAAAGGCTTCTGGTTTCCTAGAAGAGGCTACTCGTGACGAAACAAGAAAATGGCCTGTATCTCTGACTGTTCTAGAAGACCAGGCGGGCAAAGATAGTAAAAACTGGTCACCATTGGCCGAATATAGCCGTAGTTACTGGTCCGCATCACAATCGCCCATGAAACAATCGCGCTATTCAACGCACAGGGATTCTTCGCTACATTTCCAAGATGAAAAAGACGAAAAGAAAGTGAGGTGACGTGTGTTTCTTTTTTTTTATTATATAGCGATTTAAATATGTGCCTTTCACTTCTGAGACCCGGGATTCGATTCCAGCTCGATGCAGTTATGTGATATTGCTTTGGCCTGGTATGGGAGAAACTCTATAGTTTGTCGTAACATTGGGCCATGATGACGGATTGATGGCCCTTACTAAACCTTTAGGACGAACAGTTTAGATATGACTGATAGAGTTATCCAGTATAAATAAAGTTAGTTTAGTTTACTCTACTCCTGTAGTATCACTGGACGAATGAGGGATGGTAACAGCATGCATGACCTCCAAATGCTGTGTTTGGTTGGATCAGTTCGTTCTTTAGAAAATGTTAATTTTGCAATCTGAATTAATGATGAATATTACGTATGGTTTGTCTTAATTGTGGGACGTAGCCAGGGGGAGCCGGGGGAGCTGCGGCTCCCCCCCCCCCTTTAGATATAAAACGACAGACATATGTAAAACTATACAAAACTGATGCAATATGAATTAGGTCAGGAAATAAACTGTAAACAGTGTATTAAATCTACTGAGTCACTGAGTGTATGCGTTTTGAGTATCTATGTGACGTTTTTTAACCTTTAGAGTCTGTAAAATCTTCCTCCAAAAGCCAGGAAATGGCATTACAGCGACTCTCGATTTCAAAATTTTCCGAGGGAGCATGCTCCCGGACCCACCTAAAAATGTATTTTGATTTCGGCTCCCCCCTCTTAAAATCCTGGCTACATCCCTGCGTATAGTTCATAAAACCACATTAACCACTATTACAAATGCTGCATTCTGATTGGCTGAGATATTCATTATCTATTGGTGTTAGACCACTAGTAGCGAAAGAGTCAAAAAACAATGGCAGAAAACTCGCATTTTTCTGACGTTTGTCCAACTAGTTGGTTTATACTAAAACAATTCGAAAACTCGTTCTCGTTGTCTAATTGTTAATTAAAGTTGTTAATATACTTCTATACTCTTGCGCTCTTAGATCAAGTGTCCTTCGAATAAACCGAAAGGCGTTAATCAAAGATCTTGGACAAAACAATGATGACAATCTTGGTTGCTTTTCTCAAGAGAAAGGCCCGACAAAGACAGATAGTAAGAACTGTAATTACTACTTATTAACCGAGAGTGCGGTCACAGTTACGGGAAAATATCAGATCATGAGTCGAGGTCGTGTATAGCGGTGCCCTGACGAGTAGCCACTGAGTGGCTCACGTTAGGTAGCTGTGTATGAAATCGTACATACGCTAGCCCGCGCGGAATTGTACGCTATATATAACTCGCGAGATCGTAACGACAACTGATGAAAGCGACGTTTTTGACGCCAGGGATAATTTTGGCGGCTTTTTGACGACGCGTCGGCCGAGAAGTAAAGCATTCCGCAAGTAAATACAATTTTTACTCTGGTTCAAATATGCTTGATCATGGTATTATTTATTCTGGTTGTGAGTCAGTCGTCTGTTAATTCGTTCGTTGGAGTTCGGAATCAATAGCAAGCGACATTTTTGACGCCAAACAGGGCACCGCTCTTTAGAACTGTGTCTGGTTTGCTTATAAGCTGTCGGTCTGTTGAGCTTCATGTCGCATTGTGCCTCTCACTTAAATTTCAGTTAAATGTTTGTGAGTTCGAGTACCGTCCAGGCCACAGGGGCTCAAAGTTTTCTGAGTTTAACTACTTTACGACAGCTTGTACACAGTGGCGTAACTTTGGGCTAGGGTGCCCCTGGCCCAAACTGAAAAGCCCCCCCCCCCCAGCCCCGGGGGACCTAGGGTGCGAAGCCCCCCGAATTGAATTTCACATGCCCCAGAAGTGCATTTTTGGCGATTTCTGCGAGGAATTTTCCAAAAGGTTAATCGGTATGACAAGGGGAAATTCATCATCATTATAGTCAAACGTTTGTTGGATTATACGAATATTTATCAAGAATATAGTCACCGTAATCACGTAACTACATCGTTGAAAACTCACTTTACAATATAAACATAGATTTATTTACAAACAAAACAAACTAGCCTGGCTCTTACACTGCTGCATTAAAAGCAAAAATAAAACATTTTGTTTTTATGATTTGGGTGAATACAAAAATGGTTAGTCCAACTGCGCTATACCTGATATGATACAGGTCGTTTGACAATACACTTCAACTTTATAGTTTATATCCCGCCGTTTGACAGAGAAAACTTCACGATCACTGGGTATGCGCAAAAATGGTAATTTGACCATGCGCAAAAGGCCTGGGACAAGCAGCAGAATAGAAATCCATTTTCGTACCTTTATTAACCTGTTGCAACGTTCTGTATTTCTAATGAAACTGTTTGAAGCTTCGTACCAATATTTAAATGATGGAAAGCTATATCCAGTTCAACGACGACTGACGATTTCCCAATAAATATGTGAAAATGCGGGAATGTCGGAATCCTCATAAAGGACTTCCGACATCCTGGCTCAGGAGCCCCCTGTGACAGGGGGCCCCCGGCTCTTGCCGGGCAGCGCCTATAGGAGTTACGCCACTGCTTGTGCAGCAAAAACAACCGTGAAACTTTAACAACTTCGAGCTGAAAACATATACTCTAACGTAGGTTAATTAAATCATGTAAGATTTAAATGGTGTGGCCCGTTTGTTCTAAGATACAGACATATTGAAAGAAGGGTTCTGTTGCATCAAAAGGTCTCAGAACTTTCTCTAGTGTGTGCCCGAAATTATATTTCTAATTAGATATATGTTCTGTTTTTCACAGAAGTCGTGTCACCGTTATCTCAATCAACATCATCATCATCATCAGAGTACGAGAGAAAATTCCATTTCAGTGAAACTATGTTGAAAAGCCGGACACTACAGACAAGACATGACGCAGCATTTCAAGAAACGACATGTAGTAGCTGTGGACCTTTGGAAAGGCCCGCGCAGGTATGTAGTGCCCAGTGAGAGAACTGAAGATCTGAATTATTGTCTCCAGCTAGCTAGGGGAGTGAGAAATTACGTCTGCCAAGCAGATTTCGTAGAATGAAAATGACTGGTTACGTGGCGAACGTCAAAGCGGTGTCTGGCGTTAGACAGACGGCTCACTGGCCCAGGCAGGTTATCACTTGTTAACTCTGATTGCTCCCTAGGATATATTTAGGATGATTTGACCAGTAAAATCGTCTGGCATTACGGGTAAAAAATAAAAGGGCCGTTTCGGAGCAGAAGTGGGTTAAAATTCTTGGGACTATATTCCATCGGACCCTTAATTAGAACATTCTTTAACCTTACTTAAAGTGTCACTAAGACGAAAAATCGTCAGTCTTTTTTTTTATCTTATCATAAAGTACATTTAAAATGAGGGTGAACGGCGTTTGTGGTTTGTCAATATCTCATCTCGTTCAAGAGATATTCACGTTTCGGCAATATGCAAATTTATGGCTGATGACGTTATTTTCTCCAAACGAGCGAAATGAAAATCGTAAAATAAGGAATATCTCTGGAAATAAACAATAGAACGTGCTTAAACTTTGTATGCTTATAGTATCTAATAAAATACACTTCTCTGTGGAACTTTTGTGATTGCCATGGTAAGCGCGTGCTCTCAGGTTACTTTAAACCTTAAAAAGGGAGTTATCATTTTTGCCTCATTGTTTAAAAATAGAAAGATTTAAACGTTTGAATTACAATGCCTACATAAGCCCTAACCGTCACATTTATTCGCTGGAGTAAACGCTACTTGATTGCTGATAAATACGAAAATTTAATTTTATCATTGGATGGGGCAAGGAACCAGCAGTTTCCACGAAAACAGCTAAAGTTCCACAGTGAAACGTATTTTATTTAATACTATAAGCATGCAAAATTTGAGCACTTTCTATTGTTTATTTCTAGAGATATTCCTAAATTTACGATTTTCATTTCGCTCGTTTGGAGAAAATGACGTCATCAGCCATATAATTTGCATATTTCAAAACCGTGAATATCTCTTGAACGAGATGAGATATTTACAAACCACAAACGCCGTTCATCCTCATTTTAAATCTACTTTATGATTATATCAGAAACAGACTGACGATTTTTCGTCTTAGTGACACTTTAAAATATGTTGTATATGTTGTGTTGTTGTTTGTATTATATAATGTCACAGGACCCCACTGGCCGGAAAACGCTAGTGGTGATGTGGGCGGTATCCTGATTAAATATCATCAATGTGTATTCTAGTGTGAACCAAAGTATCAAAATGAAGTATATGAAGTTGACCGAGAAGATGCGAGATACCACAGTACGAAAACATTTCTGAGGTATGAAATCTGTTTGAACATTTTATATTTACGTTATATTTTGCCATGTAAGTATTTTTCTTTTCTTTCTTTCTTTCTTCCTTCCTTCCTTCTTTCCCTCCCTCCCTCCGTCCTTTCTTCCTTCCCTCCTTCCTTCCTTCCTTCCTTCCTTCCTTCCTTCCTTCCTTCCTTCCTTCCTTCCTTCCTTCCTTCCTTCCTTCCTTCCTTCCTTCTTATATTATTTGTTATATAATACTTCCTCCCTTTCTTTCTTTCTTTCTTTCTTTCTTTCTTTCTTTCTTTCTTTCTTTCTTTCTTTCTTTCTTTCTTTCTTTCTTTCTTTCTTTCTTTCTTTCTTTCTTTCTTTCTTTCTTTTTCTTTCTTTCTTTTTTTTTCTTTCTTTCTTTTTTTTTTATAATCCATTTAATTAAACAGTTCAGCTTAATTAACAATATATAAAAAAACCAGATATATAGGGCCCTAATGGGTAGCCTATATCTGTTATCCACACAAACCGAAGAAAACAATTACAAATCATATGATATTTACATAATTAAAAATTAGAATACTTTTTTTTGTTATTGTCATAAAATAAGATAAATTAGAAAAAAGTTTAAGAAACAGATGCGGCGACAGTTGTTTTAAACAAGTTCTTGATCCTTTCTTTCTTTCTTTCTTTCTTTCTTTCTTTCTTTCTTTCTTTCTTTCTTTCTTTCTTTCTTTCTTTCTTTCTTTCTTTCTTTCTTTTTTCCTTCCTTCCTTCCTTTCTTCCTTCCTTTCTTCCTTCCTTCCTTCATCCATCATTCATTCATTCATCCATCCATTCAATATTCATAGATCATTCATTCATTCATTCATTCATTCATTCATTCTTGATTTTGAAATTTGGATTTTCAATGCTTTAAGAAACTGCATGTAGCTACCACAAGCTATTTAATAATTTAACCATTTTTTTTCTCCATTTTTTAGTCCTTGCTCTGACAGACTTTACCAACGTTTGGATTACTACGATACATCGTATTTGAACCAATCAATTCCCACTCCACCAAAAACTCCCTCGAGTCCTTCGTCGTCGACTGAGTTTGATCTGCCATCATTTGCGGGTCATGAAACCTACAGAATGCCGTTATTTAGAGAAACATGGCAACCCAACACGAACATAACTCATGTTGTAAGTGAAAAGAAAAGAAGGAGGCACGCTGTAAATAAATGCCGTAAAGTGTATGGTGTAGTCAATCGTAACTTATGGTGTACACAATGCAGATGGAAGAAGGCATGCACACGATTTCAAGAATAAAATCTCTATTTTTTGTTATATATGACAGATATTCAAAAACGTACGCATTCTGTTAGGTATAAAGTTAGTTTTAAACAGCAAATGTAGTAAAAACTAAAGCCATGTTTACATAAAGAAGATTGAAAGTCTTTTATCTGATCAAAACGGATGGCTGAAGTCAGTCAACCAAGTTGAGTGGATTGACTTAAAATTCAATAAGAATCAGCTTGAATGTTTTTAACCTGATCCATGTAAACATGGCTTCACTTTAAAACGACTTGATATACGCATGCGTGGAGTTGTCATGCAACATGGCGGACATTGAGGAAAGCGCTATTTCGCCCATTTTTGCGCGGTTTGAGGCCTGCCTAGGCCTAGGATTCCGCGCCCGACATCCATTTCATTTAAACAGGGCCTAAGTTTGTTCTATTTCTAAGATCTCCTGAATGTAAAGTAATGGTTCTTACAGTTTTTTATATCTGTATTTTGTTCTTGGGTTATTTAGATTTGTTTGATATGTAAAATTATGCATGTGACGGCATAAGCAGGGTAAAGTGAAATTTTTATCTTGCCAACCTAACGACATTATGAGCTAGAAACTCGATTTTTTTGCGCTATTTCCATTTTAAATTGACCCACAACATTTAAAAAGCCTTTGTGGAAATTTGGGCACCCACGGAGTAGTTTCATCGGTTTACCCTGCTTGTGACGTCACCAATTTCCTAGTTAATTAGACCCAATATTACGACAAGATGGCGGACAGTACGCTGTCTTCGAGTGTTCGGTCACTTCGAAAATTCATCGACAGTCATGTTCCTTAGTTCCTATTCTGTGGAACTTTGTATCAAGCACATCACTCATTTTACTTGGAAAACCTACTAACAATTTTGTCAAAGGCAATGCTAGCCGAAGCTGTTGCATCCAAGTGGGATATACAGTATATTTTTCGCATGGCTAAACAGGTCTCTACATTCTATAAATATTTAATACCGCCGGTACAGTACAGAGATGAGGATCAAAACGCTAACATTCTGGATCTTTATATTAGCACTGTATACACTTTCTCATGCTTTTGGTCGAGCAATTGCGATGTTCATAGGTTTTCCACATGGCTTCAGCATTAATACTAACAGTTGTTCAATGATCTGTCTAGAGACCTCTGAACTTTCCAGTAGCCCCAGTGAACACCTGACCCAGGTGTCTTGTTTATAAACAAGTCGTAAATGTAAAAACAGGTTGGAGGTATTTTGTATAGACCCTCAGTATTGTGATTTATAGCATATGCATGCCTGCAATATATATATAACACAACACTATCTACTCACTTGGACTTAAAACAACTGTACCCAACCTCCCGCTCCTTACAAGTTTCTCCACGGATTTAAACTTTTCACGAGAACGGTCTTGGAGACCATTGGGGGGGGGGGGGGGGCGACCGCACCCCCTCGCCCCCCCCCCTCGCCCCCCTCCCCCCCCCCCCTTGGCTACGCCACTGATCATTCCCGCCCCTGACCTCTTTCATCATTTCTACGCAGAAAAATTGTAGTATACTAAATTTGCAATAGTTGCGTTCTCAAATTTGCACAACTTCAAGTTTGCAACAGGTTTGCGCATGAATTTGCTACGTCGCAAAATTGGAATATCAAATTTGCAATAGATTTGCACGCTTGGCAAATAGCATGCAAATTCTGTACTAAATTTGCAAAAATTTGCTACGTTGCAAATTCATCTTTTCGCCCTGTGCTTGGTTGCATTGCATTTGGTTCCAGCTGATCTTTGACGTCGGACAAATCGGTCTTCATGTCGCTTAAATGCATCTTTAAAATAATCATCACAATCCATCTGATAAATACTTGCACTTTTTCTTAAACAAGGATTTACTTAAAGAACGAATGGAGGGTCATGATAAGCTGTTCCAAACGTTTACATCAATTGAAGAGAATGACTTGTAACTTAATTATATTTAATCCTCATTGAGGTTGATTTTTATGGATTTTCTGAGATGATTTTCGGATTTTATGAGATCTTTTTGGATTTTCGAATTTTTAAAGGTTGGTTTAAGGGAATGGAGGGTGATAAGCTGTTCGAAACTTTTACATCAATTGAAGAGAATGATCTGACTTGTAACTTATATTTAATCTTCATTGAGGTTGATGCCGTTGATATAAATTATTGCGAGCGCAGACCTTAATTAAATATAATGTATTTACTGAAGTACTCACCGTTCGTTTGTAAAAGCCGAGAAACTAAATAGTTTTTTCTGTTCACTCATTTTTTGGGCCTGTCAAAATCTGGAACCGGGACTCCCTTCGTCCCATAAATAATCCGCAATGACCAGGATTCCCGAAAAAACGTACCAGATTTTTGGGATTTTCAAAATCCTGTGGGATTTAGGGGATGTTTTGAGAAGATTTTGAGGATTAGTTTTTTAGATTTTTTTTTAGATTTTTATGGATTTTCTGAGATGATTTGCGGATTTTTTGAGATCTTTTTGGATTTTCGAATTTTTAAAGGTGTACGAGATTTTTGTGAGTGATTTAATTACCCCTCAATTTCTTCCCGAGTGACTATATTGGCTGACATTTGCGTTTCTAATGGATTTTGTCTGATAACACCGTTTTCGTAGTTTTATAACTGCGTTGGCAACTTTGCATGGTGAAGAATGTTATAATAAAATGTTTGCAAATACAACCATGTAAAATATATATTTTACATGGTTGTATCCGCAAACATTTCATTGTAAGGTTTAAAGGTGTTGCATGTCCAGTCCGTTCTGCGCATGATCCGCATCTTTGTTTATTAATGGTCCCTCAAACATGACATTCGTAGATAATTACATGAAGTACTCAGCTCAATGTAACCCAGGATATCTCTTCGCATTTCTTCTGAAAATGTTTTGTTTTGGGTACAAGTAATGAAGAGGAAGCAAGAAAAGCTTACAATCTTCAATAAGGTGTCAGTAAATATTTTTATAAACGAAGAAGTAAACATGTTTCGTACATGTGCAGAACGGAATGGACAGCACCTTTAACTCGTTCCTTTGGGCGATTTTGTCTACTTACCTACCCCTTCCGCGTAATTAGTTTTTGTCAATATTGTGCCTTTATATGGTATCTTACATGATGTTTCGTGCAGTCAAACGAGAAGTGGAAGATATGAGAGGACCTCGGAGAGGGCAACACGGTCAACTGTCCTGAATCAAAATGATAGTTTTAAGAATGCTTAAAGCTCGCTTAAGTTGTTCAAAGAAGCAAATATTTGCTGATAAACTGTTCTCTAAATCATGGAGGACAGCAAGATGCTCTGAAGAACAAAATAGAAAGTGGCGAGGGAAGATAATTACTTCACTTGCCCAACTCTAGATTCTAGAATGACTAGTCAACTGAACGGATTTGTAATGAAAGGTAGGTGAGTTTAGTTTTATTATTTTTGTTATTGTTTGCCAATAATGTCAGGGGTCATCAATGGGGGTCATCCATAGGCGTATTAGGCAGGGGGGGGGGGGCAATTGCCCTCCCAAAATATTTGGAAAAGGAGAATTCGGGTACTTTTGGGAATTTCGATATGTGAAATGTTTAAGTAAAATTCATATGTTAAACTAAGACTGAAAAATATGACTTATAAATCCTTACTTAACCTTAAATTTTTCGGGCAAAAATCTTTGCCCCCCCCCTACCCCCTACCCTACCCCCCCCCCCCCCAAAGAGAATTGGGCTGCTACGCCTATGGGGTCATCCTAAGAAAAATTTTGAACTGCCCATTTGGCCATTTTCAAGCATCTGCATATCTAGGAAGTCCAGGGGCAATATCATGGGAAGAGGTTAGATGGGACTCTGGGATTTTTTCTGAAGATCTAGCCTTGTAAAACGTGTGGGGGTTTTGTCCTCCATGCCCCCTCTGACCACCCTTAATACATATAGTCAGTGGTGTAGCCAGTCTCCTGGGCCCACCCAGGGCCAGACGTCAGCTATTCATGAACATGGGCATCTTCTAAAACGTATCTTACCAGGATGATATATGTACTGTCTTGCATGCACATTATATATTTTGTAAATGAACGGACAGTGAAACTTTTAAGAAACTCGTAAAGTTGATCAACTCTAACCATTGATCAACCTTTTTGCAGATCTTAAGGTTAGTTACATATAATAGTTCCCATTATTTTTCTTCACCTATTGGTTGCCCCCTTTAGTTTTATTTATGATAATCTCTATGATTTTGCTGACCAAACACTAGGTAGGGTCAGGAAACTGGAAACCCATATATATATTTAGGCTCACTATTAGGTGTTATAGTAGCTAGAGCATCAATTTTAGGACTGCCCATGTTATAATTTAGAACTGTCTATTTTAAAAAATAGGATGCTTTTTTTCATATTTTTACTGTATTTTACTACTAAATCACAAAAGTTGAAAAGTAATGGCTAAAATTTCTCAAAAATTTTCATATTTTAGCTATATTTGACAATAGGTGAGTTTCAGGGTGTTGCACACGGATCATTTTTCAAAAACACTGGCAAACTCCACTCAAAGTAAACATACTGTTTAAAATCAACAAAGTATAATTACCTGTAGATACAGTTTCTGGATGTTTAACACTGTTATTCTGCTGTTGTTGGCTCGCTAGCAAGGCTGTTTGTCATTGGTTACTTTGTGGGGAGCCCACCAAGAGCCCGTCAATTTCTTTACAAAATTATGCGCGTGCAATACCCTGAAACTCGCATATTACATGACAGCAGACAATGAGCCATGCACCCAATTAAGTTGTCTATGAGCTGATAGGTAAGTCAACTTTGCATAGTCGAGTTGACTATCCTTCATAGACAACAAGGACAACATTAGACAATGAGAAATTGAGAATGAGATGTCTAATTGCTTTAGTATATTAACCAACTAGTTGGACAAACTATTATTTTAAAGAAACAAACTGAAACCTGATTGGCAAAAGGTGATTTTTCTGTGGCCATTGTTTTGCACTTAAAATTTGACTCTTTTGCTACTTACTGTAATGGTCTATCAACAATATAGACAGTGACTCAGCCAATCAGAATGCAGCATTTGTAATAGTCGACACTAGTTGGTTTATACTAAAAGAGGTAATTTAATTAGTCTTTACTTTTTGACCAATTTTGGCTTTTTGCAAACTTTCGAAATAGGGTTTAAAAATGTCAAATAAAACCTTTTTACGGCTTCTTAAATAGCAATGAAAAGGTTGTACATGTATTTGTTTGAATATACATATTTGAGAATTTCAAAGTTGAAAAAAATTTTTTGCCAATATGGGGCAAAATGTAGAGGGCTGTATTTTATTTTTACTTTATGACTAATTTTGACCAATTTTTCAACATTGGAAATGTCTGCCAAAGCATTTTGCTTGCCACGGGAGATCGGCATTAAATCTCCATCATATAGTTAATTTAAATTATTTAACCGATTACACTCACTTTCCTCTTCAATCTTCGTGTTCCTGGAATGAGGATTTTTTTTGAAAAGGGATAAAAAAATGTCACGTTTTCAAACGAAAACGGACATGTGTGGACAAGGCCTTAATCACGTTGCCAACCTGAGATGTAAACAGATCTAGCTAGTTCCTTTCTAATGATGTCATCTCTCAACTGTAAATATAAAAGACCCTTGTTATTTAACGCTTTAAGCGAACATTTATTCCAACAATGTGTAACTTTTAGTCTTCCTTCTTGATCTTTTTTTTAACCTTTTGTAAATTTTTAGATTCACTGCATGTATATTCACTTTATAAACTTAATCTATCAAACTTGTAAATTACGCAATTCAGCTTTAGGGCTGCAATGTAATTCTTATTAAACATCTATCTATCTATCTATCTATCTATCTATCTATCTATCTATCTATCTATCTATCTATCTATCTATCTATCTATCTATCTATCTATCTATCTATCTATCTATCTATCTATCTATCTATCTATCTATCTATCTATCTATCTATCTATCTATCTATCTATCTATCTATCTATCTATCTATCTATCTATCTATCTATCTATCTATCTATCTATCTATCTATCTATCTATCTATCTATCTATCTATCTATCTATCTATCTACCCACCTACCTACCTACCTACCTACCTACCTACCTACCTACCTACCTACCTACCTACCTACCTACCTACCTACCTACCTACCTACCTACCTATCTACCTATCTACCTATCTATCTATCTATCTATCTATCTATCTATCTATCTATCTATCTATCTATCTATCTATCTATCTATCTATCTATCTATCTATCTATCTATCTATCTATCTATCTATCTATCTATCTATCTATCTATCTATCTATCTATCTATCTATCTATCTATCTATCTATCTATCTATCTATCTATCTATCTATCTATCTATCTATCTATCTATCTATCTATCTATCTATCTATCTATCTAATTCAAATAGTGAAATAAAAGTAGCGTGCTGCGTAGGCAGTGTAGAAACAACAATCGAAATATAGTAAGGTTAGATATACTGCCGAAACAGAGAACGTAGGAGTCACTTGGTCTGACAATGAATTTGTAATAAATTCGAAATATAACTATTTCAACATTCTCTCTTGTTTTTGACTCATATCTTGGGTTTTACAAGATGTTTATTTTCGGTGTATGTTTTGTTTTATAGTTATTTTAATACCACTCTGAATGGCGTTATTTGTGCCAAAATTATTTCAAAAGTATTTGACAGTTTTTTAAATGAACGCTGAGACACTTGTTTGGTTCACAAAGCCTTTATAATTATTTTTATAAAATAGGTCCTATCTTACGCACACTGTGATTGGTCAGTTATCGTGTTTACACCAGGCTATGCAAACACGGTTGTGACGTCACGGCATATTTCTTAGTCTTATTTCATAAAAGAAGTAGAAAATGGATTCCCTGTGTTTATATAACCTGATGCAAACCTTTGAGTGAGTTGGGAGAATTTGAAAGTACTTATGTAAACACTCGCCTACGGCTCGGCTTACATAAGCGTTTGAATTCTCTCAACTCACTTTCTACCCTGCGAGCAGAGCCTTCTTTTCCTTATTTCTTCGCTGAGAGAGAGGAAGAAAAGTAGGCTCTGCTGTATTCGTGTTTGGCTTCGTCAAAGATTTAGGACGAAGTAACCCGTTTAACCGGTTCTCGTTTTGTTTTCTGCTCTGATTGGGACTGGGTTCGGAATTGTAACCAAGCAACTGACATGCATGCGCAATGGAAACCAGTCACGAATACAGCAGAGCCTACTTTTCTTCCTCTCTCTCAGCGAAGAAATAAGGAAAAGAAGGCTCTGCTCGCAGGGTACTCACTTTCGTGTTTGCATCAGACTATATAAACACGGGTGGTCATTTTCTATTTCTTAACTATTTATTATTTATAATTTCCCGTGACAATTGATGACAATTTCATCCAGTTCAAAATAGCACATTTTCAATCCACAGGAAATTATTTTACTACATAGGAAATCGAAAGTTTTCACTTTCCTCTTCAATAATTTGTACAAATTTTGAGACTAATGAGTTTCTTTGAAATGCAAATTTGTATATTAAACTTTTCCTAACAAACCATGTGTTACGACTAATCCTCGATTGCCGACAATAATTAATTATGGCGTTTAGAAGGAACTAAAAATTCTGCACGAATTTCGCTGCTTGTTCGCCTTGTTGACTCCGTTATTTTTAATTATATTTATGGTAGTAAAGGCACCCCTGGCCAGAGTTTTTGTTAGGAACACAGTCGACTTTTATTAACGCCGGACGATTTTACTCGTCAAGGGGAGAGAAAATTTATTTATTTATTTATTTATTTATAAGCTTCGCCAGTACAAAATTATAGACAAGACTTAAACTAAAATACACAATTACACTAAAACAGACATAGACCTAGACAATGGCAGGGAATACCCACAGAGGCAAAACATCCAATAAAGGGAACCCGAAGTTAATAGAGACCAAGGGGCTGTTTACTGTATATGGAGCCGAGTTACCCGGCAAGCCAAGTTTAAAGGTTGGTTTCCACTCAGGAAAATTTTCCTCAGGACCGTAACGGACAGGGAAGTTTTCTCTGTCTTGTGAGCTCTTGGTCTGAACTAATGCCTTTAACACAAAGGAAACTTTCCTGTCCGTTCCTGTCCTGTGGAAGATTTTCCTGAGTGGAAACTGGCCTTAAAAAAGATGAGTGTTTATATGAGACGAGTTACTCGGCAAAGCCGCCCATGCATTATAATGGTTTCACATTCCATGAGTAGTTTCTGATTGTCTTAATAAGTGGCGCGTGCGCTGTTGTGACGAATTCAATTCGGCTACTCGAGTTACCCGGCAAGAGAGTGTTTATATGGGAATATTTTCATCCCGGCATGCCGAGATCTCGGCTGTTTTTCCGGGATCTCGGCTAGCCGAGTTACCCGCCTGTCTCATATAAACACTCTGCCGGGATAGCATTGAATTTCTATACATGGCGGGTAACTCGGCTAGTACAAGGGGCTGTTTATACGGGACGAGCTAGCCCGGTTACCGGGCTGATTTTATGTCACGAAAATCTTTCTTTGACAACAAAAAATAATTAGAATACCCTGTGTGCTATACCTAAAGAAAAAGAAACCCAATTTTGCTTTGTTATGTCATTTTGCATTTCTCAAATAGTCGTAATAAGATTTTCGTGACATAAAATCAGCCCGGTAATAACCGGACTAGCCCGCCTCATATGAACGGCCCCTAAAGAGCAACGTCAATTTTACAATTAAAAAAAGTTATTGTTAACTGACTATTATATTTGATATTTGAAGTTAGTTTAGTGGCTTCCAAAATGCCCCAGTATATTGCTAAAATAATTGTAGTGTCTGTATTGAAGTCAATCTTAAGCAACAGTTCTCATCTTTTGCCCGTTGACGTCGTATATTTGATATTTGAAGTTGGTTTAATGACTTCCAAAAAGCCCCCAGTATATTGCTAAAATAATTGTATAGTGTCTGTATTGAAGTCAATCTTAAGCAACAGTTTGCATCTTTTGGCCGTTGACGTCGTCCTGAAGACGTGAAAATGCTCAAAGTGATATTGTATAAAGAACGAGGACGGTGTTGAGGTTACTAGGAACGAAAAAAATATTCATTGGCAGGACGTCGCCGTCGAGGTTGCCGTTCTAGATCTTGAGGTCCTTACTGCTCTGAAGAAGTGCTCCCGGCGAAACGTCAGTATTTTTTTTTACTAAAAATATAGACTTTGCTTTATTCAAAACACTGCCTATACAGCACTCTACTTTTTTCACACTCTCAAATAAAATGCGAATTAAGTACCTAGTGATACATATATGCGGACAGAACAAAGTTAAATCATAATTCTATCTGAGCTTAATATGAAAATTTTGAAAACGGGCGTAATTCAGATGTCTATATATGGACTGCCAAAGTAAATATTATTTAAATGTTGAGAATAGTGAAAGTAACAAATTTAGATGTCTAGAAGAACGGAAAATCCATAGAACAGCCAAAATGACCAATCCCTTTTGTCTAGAATAAAGTACTTAGAATATTACAATGTGGCGGTACAATCTTCTGATGTTTTTATTGACATATATATTTTATGGCATGGAGCCATATGCATGCTTTATATTAAAGAAATACCAAATGGTTTTCCGTGTTTGGATACTCTGATCCAAACACGCGGGAAATTGCGAGACTGGACAAAATCGTAACAAAACACGAGCCGTAGGCGAGTGTTTTTAGCTTTTCGAAAGTCGAGAAATTTCCCAAGTGTTTGGATAAGAGTCTCCAAACACGGAAAAAACCATTTGGTATTTCTTTTATGAAATAATCACAAGTGCATGAATATGATATACTGTCCGACATTTTCAAAAAATCGTTTTGGCGGGAATTTTCCGTGTTTGGATAGGGCTCGCGTATAGTATACATGTTATTTTATAAATGACAATTATTCACCGAAGTCGAGGTGAATATCGGTGAATATTTGCCGAGGCGAAGCCGAGGTAAATATATTCACCAATATTCACCGAGACTGAGGTGAATAATTGTTATAGTATAATATTTTGGAGGTGAATATCCAAGGAAGTTAAAACACACGTTTATAAATGTATTAGTTTATCTTATCTTGATCTTGGAAATTGAATGCTGAATCTTTTCTTCACTCAGTCACTTTCAAAAGCACGGCTTAATACGATCAAAACTCTTCCAAAATAAAAAATAATTACGACAAAACATTTCCTTACCTTTAGACAGTTGTATCTCCAAGCTATTCGATGTATACAGTCTATTTGTCCTGAGTTATTTGAGCAGTTTTGACGATATGTTCGCTTTAAAAGTACGGTCGCCATTTTTTAAAAAAACTCCGCCATTTTGAAAATTAACATTCATCAAAATCATAATTCCGAGGGGAGACTGGAACGAGTTAACTCAATTTAGTTGGAAAAAAGTCCCAGACTCCCCTCGAAAACCTCTTTCTAGTGATGTTATTTTGTGATGTTATATTCACCGCCTGGCACGGTGAATATAATGATTTATGAAGAAACTTTTTAACCAATCAAATGTCCGGAATCTTTATATTCACCTCTGAAATTATACTATTAGTTTATATTGAAACAACTTTACTCATCAATCAGTTTGATTGAAAATGACACAAGTGCTATTGTTTCGTTCTAGCTGGTTTATTAATCGTTTTGTGAGAACCCGCTTAAAAGCAATTACGTTCAAGGTCTACGTACAATTCACAATCAATCTGTACTGGAAAGAAGATGAAAAAATACAAGTACTCTTATTTAAGTCAAGGTACGTATAAATTATATAGAATATTAAGTACAGTTGCATATAATGTTTTGTTTTTTGTTGGATTTTTTTTGCTGTATTTTTAGCAATATGGACGTGTGTTTGCATGTGATAGATTTGCTTTACATCAACATATTACCGTATATAGGTTTAGTTTTTACAAAAATTGATATCTTAAAACAAAGTGGAAAAGTGGTAAACTGCTCAGAATAGTTTTTAGTATCGAAATACTGGCGTTTTAAGGTTACATTATTAGATGATGAGGGTATGTTTTGGGAGATTGACTAGTGCTCAGCGAATTTTAGCGGTATATGTATCTCAAATTTCCAGTCAAAAAAGACAAATAATTACTGATTGTGAAAATATAAATTTGATGCGTATTCATTTCAATCTTTTCCTATTTTTAACAAGTTAACGAAAATACACGTACTCCAGGAAAATTCAAAAAAAAATTTACGTTTTAACTAAAGATTTTCCTGCATACCATATTTTCAATCTTGAATAGTAATCGCACAAAACCGTGTGCGCTTGTTTTATAATTTTTAGTGCTTATTTAGATACACGACATTCTTCCAGATCTGCGTTGACTAAAACGATAAAGAGACCAAAATTCACTTTTAACGAGAAAGTATTGAAGAATCACATGACGACCGACTAACACAGAATAGTTCATAACAAAACTAATATTGTAACAAAATTTGAAAAAAATCTAGTAAAACCGGCGATTTGAAAAATTAGTTTTGTGCGCCAATTTTGTGGAAAAATCCATGGTGGAGAACTCGTTATAAACGAGGGAAGTTTAAAATACATTCTCACTAAAGATTTTCATAATCAGCACGTTTACACTAGAGCAAAAGTTTCCGGATTCGTAAATGTTTCCGGATTCACTTCGTACCGAGTATTCAGATTCGTTAGACGTTTACACTACAACAGTATTCGCAGATTCGGCCCTTTACACTAAACTCGGAATGCCTTTAATTCAGTTAATATGTTGATCATGTTGGTTCCACCGCAACCTCACATGACTACGAGCGGAAGAGCATCCGAATTCATCGGAATAACCGTTCACACTACGTATTGTCTCGGATTCAAAAGTATTCGGATACGAAGTTTCTACATTTTTTTCCGGATTCGGAATCTCCGGATACGTGATGAAACCGGAAAGTTTTTATTCCGGATTCATTCTTTTGTGTGTAAACGGCAAAACGAATCCGGTACTAAAACGTTTCGGATTCGTCACGAATCCGAAAACTTTTGCTCTAGTCTAAAACACTGATACCTAAGCACTCTATATTTCTAATATTCTAAAAAAACTAATTTTTATTTTTACTAATATGTCTTATTTTTATCTATGAGGGCCATTATGTAAAATACTTAATTGTAATAATGTATAATATTCTGTTGCCGAAACAAGGAATGGACAAATCCTGAACTGCTAACTTTTTAAAATTATTGTACTGTATATTTGTTTTATGTTGTTATATATAGTTATTAGTTATATATTGTTAGTGTTGATTCAAGTAGCCGATTGTAAATTACCTTAAATAAGCGAGATTTACAATTGTATATTATCTAAAAAGACATTTAATAAAGTTCCATTATTATTATTATTATTATTATTATTATTATTATTATTATTATTATTATTATTATTATTATTATTATTATTATTATTATTATTATTATTATTATTATTATTATTATTATTATTATTATTATTATTATTATTATTATTATTATTATTATTACTCTACGTTTTTACACTTTCGGAAACACATTTTACTGATGAAGGACTCCTCTCGAAACGTCACTAGTTCGCTATCAAAACTAATCTCGGCAGTTGACCACCTTTTCACTTCATCTATCTAAAACACAGACTACGCATAACCTGTTTATTTATTTACTTGTTTATAAATAATAAAAATAAATTGAACTACTCACAGTGCGAATTACCTATAACGATGGAGTAAGGGGTGTTTATTATATGGCTGGGTTTGATTTCCGGTCCGAACGCAAAACGACGCATGCTGATTGGTTCCCGAGAGGTCGGGATTTTACGATATTGACCTCGGGTCAATACGCTTTTTTCTCGGCACTGTAAGTTTTGGCGGGAAAATGTCTGAGTTGATTTGAATACAAATAAAAGAGAACTGGTTATCTTTATTCAAATATTCTGAACAATAAAATGTGTTGGAACATTACTGCTGGTTTTCTTTAAAGCTGTTTATCTAAAAGCACGACATATAAAAGTCGAACTGGTGTAAACAAGAAGGCCAAGAAGCGCCACGAAAAAGTTAACAGGTAAGGTAAACAGCATACTCCGAAGACGAAAACAACGCTCGAAGCTTAAAAATAAAGTGAACCAATAGCCATATAATAAATTCCTTATTAACCTCGTTTACTCGGTCTGTACGGGAAAGTATTTGCCTTCGGTTTTATCGCACAAACCTCGCTCCTTCGTCGCTCGGTCTGTACGAAAACCTCAGGCAAATACTTTCCCGTACAGACCTCGCACTCGGTTAATAAGTCCTTATTATATGGAGGAGGGCCAACCCTCTGCAACCCTTCTCAGAGCTTCCTTTTTTGAAAGCATTTTTAGAATTTAAGGCCGAATTCCACTCAGGAAATTTTGCCTCAGGATAGGAACGAACAGGACTGAAGTTTCGTTTGTGTTAAAAGCATTAGTTTCGACAAAGAGCTCACAAGACAAAGAAAATTTTTTGTCCTGAGGAGGGACGTAGCCATGGCTTCCCCTCTTATGAGATATAAAACGACAGACATGATTATGACGTGTGCATGATTATGACGTGTGCATGATGTGACGTTTACGCGTTTTGAGTATTTTTATTATAATGTTGTTTGACCTTCATAATTTTGTGAAATCATTTCCCAAACTCAGGAAGTGACATTTCAGAGTCTCTGGATTTCAACGAGTAATGAGTAATGATTTATTTAACGTCGTAAACACAGGATGTGGTCGCCCAATCGTCTGAGCCAGAGGCTCGTGTTAAAAGTGCACGACATAAGCTAAGACCTAACGTGTTGATTTTACGGAGGGGGGAAAACCGCAGAACCCTGCGGAAAACCCTCGGAGCACAGGAGAGACCAACTAAACTCTACTCGCATGAAATTCAAGTTCGAGAACGGGGCTATTCCCAGACGGTCACCCATCTAAGTACTAACCCCGTCCAACTGGGCTTAACAACAGCGGTGAGAGGCAGCGCCGTAACAGCACACGCCACCCGTGCTTCCCTAATGAAATCAAAAGAAGCCAGCCATCAAATACTCTTTCCTGAGTTGGGGCGCACTTAGCGTGGGGGCGTAACCCACAGGGAGCCCAACTACGGCGCTTGATTTGTGTTTGCTTGTGGGTTTTTTTTCTTAGAGTAATGTTTTGGGGTTTTTTATTATAAAAGTTGAGTAGTTTACATTGTACTAGCGATTGAGCGGCGGAGCCGCGAGGCGAACACACAGCGGTCGAGTGGCGAAATCGAGAGCCGAACACGCCCCGATATGTCGAACTAGCGGCGAGCACGCACGAGAGAACAACTTCTCCTCTTCTCTCGATCCAGTTGCGTGATCGGCTCGCGGCTACGCGCTCAATCGTTAGTAAAGAACAGCAAAACTCAAGTTTTATTAAGCATTAATCGCGTTTAAATAAAACGCTGCAATACGAGAAGCGCCGCCATAATAAAAGAACCAAAACATTACGGGAAGAAAAAATACACAAACAAACACAAATCAAGCTTGGTAGTTGGGCTCCCCGTGCGCAACCCGGTGGTAAATAAAGAGCGTCCGCACCTATAGTCCCCCCCCCCCTCCTCCCAGTAGATCCGCTAGTGATTATCATAACTAATTAAGGTACCTTTTCACACATAATACTTCATTTTCACATTAAAACTCTTCGTGACGCTGAACATTTGATGTTGATCAATCATAAAGGAAAGGATCAAGGAGTGGGGGCTAGTCATCCTTACTCGCGGCCGGCTGCTGAATTACGAAGGACGCAGATCAACGTGGCCGTGTCGAGGCATATCAAAGGCGCTCCAAGCAGCCGCCATACGACAAAGTTGAGGGCCGCGGATCACAGCTAAGTGATGTAGGTGTTGATTTTATGGAGGGAAGGAAACCGGAGAACCCGGCAAAAAGCCCTCGAAGCACAGGAGAGACCAACTAAACTCTACTCACATGAAATTCAAGTTCGAGAACGGGGCTATTCCCAGACGGTGACCCATCCAAGTACTAACCCCGTCCAACTGGACTTAACTACAGCGGTGAGAGGCAGCGCCCTAACAGCACACGCCACCCTAACAGCACACGCCACCCGTGCTTCCCTATCTTTATCTGAAACAATATCGTTGAAAAGTTTGCAAGATAAGGATTCTCGTCTGTTGTACAAGGTGTGAAGGCCAGCTTTTTCAATAGCATCAGTGTAAGAGACATTAGGGAAGATTATACGCATTGCTCGTTTTTGATATACGTTCAATGTCATCTGAGAGATATTGTGGGAGACTACTATGAGTACTATAACAGTTGGCATGCATACTCTAGGACAGATCTAATACAACTACAATAAAAATTAACTAATAAAAGACTGTACAATCTCAAATAAATTGAGATTTTGTTGTTTTTTATTGTTTAAGGTGGCTCACTAGTATTTTCATGGCTTGTTACGTTCAGTCATAGTCTATGGTTATTGCTGTCTATAAAATAACTGTTACATAAGTATTCTGTATACTGAACTGCAGAAGGAGAACCACACTTATGAAGTATTTGTTGAATAGTGCTAATATCTGCTGTTACCATGGTGATAATGGCGTTTGAAATTTGTCAAATTTTCACGGTTTTTGTCTATTTAGACGCATATCTCCAATTTTCTTCTGTCAAAATTTCTAAAAATTATCATCTGGTCAGTTTTTTTCCACATAGAACACTACAGCAAAATATTAGGGAAAGTTGTCTAGACAGATTTTTCGGTATTAAAAAAAGTTCCTATTTCTTTATGCACAAAATTTTAAAGAATTTTACCGAAACAAATGTGTGATATTTGAGCATTTGTATCGCTCGGACGGCTGCTGACGTGACAGAATATCAACTCGACAAGATTGCTATTTAGGCATGTGCCGATGCCGTACTCGTTGCCAGTCCCTTCTTAAAATTACCGTAGGGAGCCACACGATCGAGAATCGCATAGAAAATCGGTCACTTTCATGGGGCAGTTCGCAGACCACGTGCGTGCTGGCTCACGTGAGTTGTCCGCCGAGCTTGATGAAATTTACTAAATTCTAAACACACACACACACGCAAAACGACAACAAGTGAACTGTCCATATATGGCCAAAAACAAAATCAAGACAAAGAAAAATCAATCAAAGTTATCTGATAGTTGAGACATTTATTCACCCTCCATAGTTGATTGGATTTGTTTTATGTCAACTCGTCACAGTCGTCAAGTACGACTGATTCGAACTTTAAAATCCGTTTTAAAGGTCAATTGGGTACACACATCTGCAAAAAAAAACCAACCCCGACTTCTTTTGGGGGTAGTAAACGGCCAACAAACAACATATTTTAGTCATTTAACATGGAAGTTTACGATACTAGATCGCACCTTGTTCTTCGTCTAATCTTTCCGCCATATTTGATTTCAAGTCAGCAAATGCTTGATATCCTACAATATCCCTAGTGGCCTAGTATCCTCTTCAACGGATCCATTATTTTCCTTTATTTTCCTAATTTTATCGTATGAACCCACATGTACCACAACGCTCCTTCGCTCCTTATTCATCTCGCGCCAGCCTCGCTTGGTCTCGCGTGTATTGATGACGTTTACACGCAAGATATTCGTTCTATGCATGCGTAGCTAATACAGGTCAGCCTGGATTAGGTCCCAGTCGACAGCCGCAATTTCCGATCGTGCCTTAAACGTCGAATGTAATCAATCGCATCTGAATGAAATGTGCTAAGAGGTAGAGAAGGGACAGGGAATTAATTTGACCTTTTGAATGTATATGACGCACAACGTGGTGGAACCTGCCGAATTTAATTCGCCTGCCTAATCTAATTCAAAGTGGACAATTTAATAATTTTAATTCTACCGCATTTAATTGTTTAATTGAATTTTGAGACGTTTGAGACACCCCCTTACAACATACAAACACACACGCACTACTGCATGCGACAATCGGTAGAAAAAAGAAATATCTCGTTATTTTCGCGTTATTTATAATGACTTGATAACTATAGTGATTGTCCACTCAGCCTAATTTGGGCGCAGCTGTATATAATGATGTACTTAAAGTGCTTATATCACTTGTGGGGTTTTAACGTATTTTAATAGAGCAGAAAAAATCAGTTAATAAGTTATTTCGCCGTTTTTGATTTAGTCAAATAGTTCCTGACATATATTGGCTTCTGAACATGCCAATTCTCAAAAATTTCCGTCGTTCATTTTAACACCTTGGGGACCTGGCACTCAGGAACGAGTCAATCCAAAACAACTACGTTTCGGCTTATTGATTCACATAGTCAAATACATTAAAACCCCACAAGTGATATAAGCACTTTAATAATATCAATAATTTATTTTTGCAAAGGAGTCTACTTGGAATAGATCAGTTAAGGTGAGGTAATACGGGCAACATTTTCCTTCAACTTTCAATGCAACTTTGTTGTGTTGCAAGTTGAAAAGCGTTGTTGTACGTATTACTACCCACCTTAAAACTTTGTTGCAAGTTGAAAAAATTTGTTGAAAAAAGTAGACTCCAGTTCTACTTGTTCATGACAATGTTTAAGGTGGGTGATAATACGTGCAATTACAACGCTATTCAACTTGCAACGCAACAATGTTGCAGCAATTTGTTGCTCGTATTACTTTACCTTTAGTCAAAACATAAAGTAATCTAAATGCTTATTAATCATAAAGTAAGCTTAATGCTTATTCAAATCTTGTACACAAAGAGAGTCGATCATTTTTTTGATGCGAAAGCAAAAAAAAGACCTTTAATGATAAAGTGATAAGAAAAGACGTTTCATTTTGTTCAATTACTGTAGTATTTACTCTCCAACGAATGCAGTGGACATATTATATAAAATTACAGACATAAAGTCTATAGGAGGAATTTGTAATTCGTGTTGCAATTGCGTTTTTTTAATCATTTATTCACACATATTTAAACATCAGTTTTATTATCAACAGAGAGCCACAATATATTTTAATGCATTTGTCAACGGAGAAGTACACATTTAAAAAAAAGATTTGCTGACTATTGGGATTTTCATTGGTAGAAACTGTTTCAGTAACGAATTAGTAATCTGTGACTATATATTGCATTATTTTGATGATTTACACACACAATGTCACACACAATGTATATTTATGCAAATGTCATACAATTATAAAAAGAGAATAGCGTTTTGAAAAGGCCTTGATATAAACGATCGTATGGGGATTTACACACACGCACTACTGAATGCGACAATCAATAGAAAAAAGAAATATCTCGTTATTCTCACGTTGTATATTATGGCTTGATAACTATAGTGATTGTCCACTCAGCCTAATTTGGGCGCAGCTGTATATAATGATGTACTTAATAATATAAATAATTTATTTTTGCAAAGGAGTCTACTTGGAACAGATCAGTTAAGGTGAGGTAATACGGGCAACATTTTTCTTCAACTTGTAACGCAACTATGTTGTGTTGCAAGTTGAAAAGCGTTGTTGTACGTATTAACCCCCACCTTAAACTTTGTTGCAAGTTGAAAAAAATTGTTGAAAAAAGTAGACTCCAGTTCTACTTGCTGCAACATGCTGATTCAACTTGCAACAAAGTCATTGTTGCGTGACAATGTTTAAGGTGGGTGGTAATACGTGCAATTACAACGCTATTCAACTTGCAACGCAACAATGTTGCAGCAATTTGTTGCTCGTATTACTTTACCTTTAGTCAAAACATAAAGTAATCTAAATGCTTATTAATCATAAAGTAAGCTTAATGCTTATTCATATCTTGTACACAAAGAGAGTCGATCATTTTTTTGATGCGAAAGCCAAAAAAAGACCTTTAATGAGATGATGTCACGATAAAGTGATAAGGAAAGACGTTTCATTTTGTTCAATTATTGTAGTATTTACTCTCCAACGAATGCAGTGGACATATTATTTAAGAAATGGCTCATGGTTTAGCGTGGTCCATCGAGTTATGGATGCACGCGGGAAATTGGGAGAGCACGAAAAAATCGTAAGAGTTGGTCGAGGCGTAGCCGAGACCAACTCTAGATTTTTGAGTGCTCTCCCAATTTCCCAAGTGCATCCATAACTCGATGGACCACGCTAAACCATGAGCCATTTCTTTTATAACATAGCATTAAATCCTTTCACAAGCCGGCGAATCGTTTTGGTTGTTGTGTTTTTCTACTTTCGTAGCGAAGTCTTTTTTGTTCACTAAAATCCAACCAAAAGGACAGTTTAAACTCGGTTACCCAGACCCAGTTTATGTCTTCTGGGTCGTTGTTCTTTATTACTCAATAAAATTAAATTACTCGGTATTTTGATAATATAAAAGGCCATAAATAGTCAATTTAAAACTCAGTTTTGTTTTGAAATTTTTTCCCGCGCTTTTTTGCCGTGCTCCATCGAGTTATGGAGCACGCACGACAGCCAATCAAAAACGTTACTATATCAAAGCTATGTTATAAATAAAATTACAGACATAAAGTGTAGGAGAAATTTGTAATTCGTGTTGCAATTGCGTTTTTTAATAATTTATTCACACATATTTAAACATCAGTTATACTATCAACAGAGAGCCAAAATATATTTTAATGCATTTGTCATACACGTCAACGGAGAAGTACACATTTAAAAAACAGATTTGCTGACTATTGGGATTTTCATTGGTCGGCCAGAAACTGTTTGAGTAACGAATGACTATATTGCATTATTTTGATGATTTCCACACACAATGTCACACACAATGTATATTTATGCAAATGTCATACAATTATAAAAAGAGAAGAGTGTTTTGAAAAAGCCTTGATTATAAACGATCATATGGGGATTTGGTCGCTAAAAAACTGCATGCTTAAGTATTGATAGTGTTATTAGCTCGATTGAGGCAATTATCCGCAGGCGTCGTTATGTAGTTTATAACAAATTTTCAAGTTATAAAGTCAATTCCAACTTCTCTTGGATAGCAGAATTTAGGTATTGGTAAGTTTATTTCCAGAAGTGTAGTATTTCTGTATTTCTTAACGTAACCATTGCTGCATGCATGCCTAGGGTGTCTGAGGGTTCTCCCTTTGACGAGTAGAATCGTCTGGTGTTAGACAAAGTAAAACAATAAAAGGGCCATTTTTGACTGCCTGGGTTGAGTTTAACTCATTGCTAAGTCCTATATAGCTCCTGTCAACACCCTCTTTTCAAAAGCGGAACGCCTACAAAACTAAACTAACCTTATTTATACTGGATAACTCTATCAGTTATATCTAAACTGTTATCCTCAGAGGTCCAGTAAGGGCCCACCCTCATTGGTCCAGTGTTACTACAGGAGGAAACCGGAGTATACCCGGAGGAAACCTGTGGTATTTGGTAGAGTCAAACTGGAAGCACTCTTCTCACATGCGGCTAAGGCGAAATTAGTGCCGCCTACGAAGTCTGAGGGTTCTCCGTTTGACGAGTAAAATCGTCTGGCGTCAGACAGCGTACAATCGTCTGGACCAGCTCAGGCATGAATGGGTTAATGTTAACCTATAGCTTTCTATAGATTCTCTCACCTCTCCTTCAGAACGGAACACCTGCTATAACCGGCTATTAGTGCTGCCCAGTCTTGCTGGAGGTTCTCTTTTTTGAGGACAAAAATCATCTGGTATAACTCAGACAGTGACAATAAAGGATCCGTTTTGGTGACCTTCGATTGCCCCGAAGGGCAAACCAACTTTTAAGTTGTCTCGGGGAGCTGAGTGAAATTGTTTACATGAGGGAAAGTTGCCTCACCCCCTTGGGTTACCCGACCTCGCAAAGAGGGTTGACCCTATCCTCAGGGTGACCCTACTACCCGAGACAAGTGTCGAATTCCCCATAAACACCCGCTGTCGTGACTAAATAAAATGAATGCAAAGTTGGCTCTCCCAGGGTGGCTCGGGGGGTAGGGTGATCCTTCTAATAGGGACAACTCTCGTACATGTAAACGGGACCTTAGGGTTGCATGTCGGAGGGTTCTCCCTTCGATGAGCAAAATTGTCCGACGTTAGATCGACACATTTATAAAACGTACAGTAAAAGGTCTGTTTTGGGTTGACTTAAGCATGCAGGAGTGGGTTAAATTTATGTTTAAACGGCTAAAGGCCATTTTTCTTGGCGCTTGGGCAGATGTTTAATGAATTCTGCTGTTACAAATTTGTCAGAATCTTTCCATTGCAAGCTTGCTGACCGCTTGGGAATGAGCCCATTGTCGAGCTTGGAACTCATGTGAGTAGAGTTGTAGTTGATGTCTCCTGTGCTTCGAGGTTTTTTCGCCGGGTTCTCCGGTTTTCCTCCCTCCATAAAATCAACACCTACCATCTTAGCTGTGATCCGTGGTCTCAACTGTGTCATATGGCGGCTGCCTGGGGCGCCTTTGATATGCCCCGACACGGCCACGTTGATCTGCGTCCTTCGCAATTCAGCCGCTGGCTACGAGTAAGGATGATTAGCCCCCAGTCCTTTATCCCACTCCTTTATATAACATATTGTCTGAGGTTGTAGGTTATAGAGGGTCTACATGAATAGGTTTATCTATATCTATATCTAGTTCAATCTACAGACACGTGTTTCCCTGAATGAATTTCATCAATTACTTATACACATGCGATCGTCGGTGACAACCGCATGTGGGACAGCATCGGTGAAGTACATTCAGATAGCGTGAAGTGCGCATGGCCGCAGAGTGCTCAAACTTCCACAAGTGTAGTGAGCCTAATAGGTACCAACAGCAACTTCACAGAGTGCTCAACAACACCGAAGTGAAGGAGCGTACATAGTTCAATGTACATATATTTATTATATGGCTTTGTAATATCCTGAGTTCTGATTGGTCAAGGCACGGTCCGTAAAAATGCGTATCCGGACCACGGTCTGTCTTTTTCCGTATCCGGACCGCTGTCCCGGATGTTGATTTTGCTCGCGTGAATTTCTAAGGTTTTCACACTAAGTTTGATAGAATAATTAAAAACTTGAAATAGCCATATAATAAACGCTTTATTAACCTCGTTTACCCGGTCTGTACGGGAAAATATCAGACCTCGGTCTTTTTTGTACGAACCTCGCCTGCGGTTCGATCCGTACTGTCAAGACGTAGGTCTGATATTTTCCCGTACAGACCTCGTTCTCGGTTAATAATCTCTTAAAATATATATATATATATATTTGAATATAACAATCGAAATATAGTAAGGTTAGATATACTGCTGAAACAGAGAACGTTCCTGTTTCGGCAGTATATCTAACCTTACTATATTTCGATTGTTGTTTCTACACTGCCTACGCAGCACGCTACTTTTATTTTCTATATTTGAATATATATATATATATATATATATATATATATATATATAGTTCAATCTACAGACACGGTGTTTCGCTGTACAACAGCTCATCAGTGTAGCTTGGAACAATCTGAATGAATTTCACGAATTACTTATACACATGCGATCGTCGGTGACAACCGCATGTGGGACAGCATCGGTGAAGTGCATTCAGATAGCGTGAAGTGCGCATGGGCCCAGAGTGCTCAAACTTCCACAAGGGTAGTGAGCGTTGCATTATCGCTAATAGGTACCCACGGCAACTTCACAGAGTGCTCAACAACACCGAAGTGAAGGAGCGTACATAGTTCAATCTACAGACACGGTGTTTCGCTGTACAACAGCTCATCAGTGTAGCTTGGAACAATCTGAATGAATTTCACGAATTACTTATACACATGCGATCGTCGGTGATAACCGCATGTGGGACAGCATCGGTGAAATACATTCAGATAGCGTGAAGTGCGCATGGGCCCAGAGTGCTCAAACTTCCACAAGGGTAGTGAGCGTTGCATTATCGCTAATAGGTACCCACGGCAACTTCACAGAGTGCTCAACAACACCGAAGTGAAGGAGCATACATAGTTCAATCTACAGACACGGTGTTTCGCTGTACAACAGCTCATCAGTGTAGCTTGGAACAATCTGAATGAATTTCACCAATTACTTATACACATATATATATATATATATTCCAAAAACCCATACCCAGCCAACGCCAATTTATGCACGCGTTGCCGCGAAGAAACTTGCCCTAATTAATGTGAATATGAAATTTGACAGTCATTTCATTTCATTTTGCAAATTAATTTTTCCTTATATAAATTCTTTATAACGTAGACATCTTTCTTTTTAAAAAACGAAACACATTCGAATACCCATATAATTTCTGACCTTTTTTAAACTTTTCAACATATTTCTGAACTGGTTTATTCTCTTAAACTGTACCCTGCATTAGAAGCGGCAAAAGCAAACTGGTAATTATTTTTTTTTTATCAATCAAATTACCTTGGTGAATGTTTACCGAAACTATACTTTATGCTAATCGAGAAAGACAATTTTATTTACAAACTGCCATATTTGTCATTCACAGATTGCATGTGTATCCAAGCAAGATTTTAATTTTATAGATCTAAGGGGGGGGGAAATTTAAGAATGTTTAAACACTGGAAATATATTTTTTCGCCATAATTGCAATCAACACCGCTACTTTTGTAATTATGATTTCTTTCTATTTTTATCAAAAACTATATATAGTGGAAAACGTCGAACAACTGAATAACTATTATATAATTGTTGTAATAAGTAATGACAAATGCATGTGTGTTAAGTTTCATATTGCATTAGTTTCGTAGCTTGATATTTAATTGGTGCAGGCGAATCTTATAACCACTTAAGGAGCCTGTTTGACGGCAGTATCCTGCAAACGTAATCTCAAGCGGAGTTTTAAACGTGTTTATATCACAGCGGTTTCTGTATTATAGAAGTATATTTGTTCATGCAAGATTTGTGTGTGTCTTTCTAATTTATTAACCTTGAAGATTTCTGATTTGGCAAAACTTATTCCAGAGCTGTGAGACATTTTAACTCTACCCAAAGGAACTATATTTGCGTTAGTTTGTTTCGAAACTAAGGTTGATTTCTTAATCTCGTGTTTTGGTTAAGTAACAAACTAGAATTGCCCAAAGCGCTTTGCTTTTGCTTTCTAATTAATCAGTTTGGATCTCGTGTAGGGTAGGTTATTGCGTGTGGCTTTGATATAATTAATTCACGGTCGTTGTTTTATTATAGGTAACAAAAACATGTCGCAACGTCAAAGAAAAAGCTACTAAATATATAAATGTTAACCAATTAACGACAAGTCACTAAGCAGTGAGTACAAATTTCTGTCGTGCCGTATTGGACTGGCTGAACCGTTGCTCTTTTAACTTCTGTCCTGACTATAATTCCACATTGAGAAATGGAGATGGGTTTGAATAGTTCTGCTCAGCTAAAATGGATTTGGCAGAAGAGTTACAGTCTTGTCTTAATCTTTGTTCTAATTCTGGGTTTTCAAGTGAGTTTGTTAAATGGTAAGTATAATTATATAGTTCAGTAAATATCGAAAGGTAGAACTACCTTAGTTTGAACTCGCGTGTCCGTTTTATCGTTATCTTTTATACCTAGGCTATAAATTGAACTGTGGGAGCAGCTTTATCTGTTTTAAATAATTATGGCACTTAATGCCATGAAAAATTAACGTTGTTTTGTTTGAAAGGACGTTAGCAACGATGAAGGGTGGCGTTAACGTTTTTCAAGATAGATTGTAATAATAAGGTGAGAAAACTCTACTTGGCCCGGCTGGGATTCGAACCCGCATCCTTCGGTTTACTAGTCTGATGTTCTACCAACTGAGCTATATACAGGTCAAGTTGGGAGCTTGTAGCTCAGTTGGTAGAGCATCGGACTAGTAAAACCGAAGGAAGGTGTTCGAATCCCATGCAGCCGGGCCAAGTAGAGTTTTCTCTATACTTGTCCGGTATATGGTTCGGAGTAACACTCATTATTATTCTATTAAGGCTAGTTTCCACTCAGGAAAATCTTCCGCAGGACAGGAACGGACAGGAAAGTTTCCTTTGTGTTAAAGTCATTAGTTCCGACCAAGAGCTCACAAGACAAAGAAAACTTCCCTGTCCGTTCCTGTCCTGAGGAAAATTTTACTGAGTGGAAACTAGGAGCCTTTACAGTATATAACAGGCTTTTGGTGGGCGTTCGTCAAGCTCAGTTACTCAGAAAAGATTTTTGAGCCCAGACAGGGTTCGAACTTGCAACCTGCCACTGAGGCTCAGATGGAACGATAAGGTTGCAAATTCATAGTCATACGGTAGCGTGTACATTTGTGATGTAGTTAAAGTGATATGATAAGTTGTACGTATACATGTAGTGCATGCATGTGGTACGTTTGCGAGCTTGGTGTAATGTGTTATGCATGTATGTACGTCAACTTATCATGTTACTTTAACAACAACATCTCGTATGCAAACGCTATACCACTTAGGAGCACATATGACTATGAATTTGCAACTTTAGCTCTCCATCTGAGCCTCAATGGCTCAATGGTTCGAGCGTCTAACCGGTCAGTTGCAGGTTCAAACCTTGTCTGGGGCTTAGAAATCTTTTCTGAGTAATTGAGCTTGACGAATGTCTACCATGCTAATGTCTGTTGCACTAGATGCATCATGTATACGTACAACTCATCATGAACGGTACTGAACTGCAGTGAAGTCGGGTTGGGCGTAACTTTGAAATCAACAAACAAAGTCACTAGTGAAACTTTGCTTCTGAATGATACAGACCAACAAACTGTAGAATAACTGTGAAGTTACATTGTTACCGTAGAAACAGATTAAATCAGAACTCTAAGTTATTCCTTTGTCAAAAAGAACTTGCCACAATATACTTTGTAATACAGTATTAACTTCAAATTGGTGGAAATTCATATATAGTGATTATAATGACTACAATAAGAGTAATGTGCTGCGTAGGTAATGTTGAAATACAATCGAAATATAGCAATATGGCAATATGGGCATTATAAGAGGATTGATTATATGAATCGAAATATGGATTATAAGAGGATTGATTATATGATCGAAATATGGGCAAAATAAGAGGATTGATTTTGAAAACAAGACAAGTTATTTATCTTTGGAAATTAAAAGATTACGAAGCTAATCTGTTACTATGGCGATTATAAAACCATGTCGGTATTTTGCTTGTATTTCGTTAACTTTATAGGCTACGTTTACACGGTACCGGACGAATTCGAGACCGGTCTCAAATTCGTCCTCTTTCGCCGTGTAAACAGGTGAAACCGTACTAATTCGAGACCGGTTCCGAATTTTTCTTCCGTGTAAACAGGCGAAACCGTACTAATTCGAGTGACAGAGTTTCTGGCCGCTGAGAAAAATGTATTGATACGTCAAAGACACGATGTTTTTAAGTGTAAAAATATCGGTCAACGTTCTAATTAGGGTTTTCGAGTGTAATTGTACATTTTAAGGCAGCGTTCAGACTGGATGGATGCTTTTGGTGCTTCTTGGCGTCAAAATATATTTTGTCGATGTGTTTCCACTGTTTGTTCCTATTAAGAATGTATGTTGGCTCAGTTTATGTATGTTTTGGTTAATAGTGCTGGGCACCGCAAAAATCCTGTTCAGATTGGTGCTCGGGTACGATGTTCAGACGAGTGCCCGTGCCCTGGGACCAGTAGCGAAAATGCAACATCAAAGTCTTCCAGCTAGGAATTGAATCCTCGATACTAGTGCAGTGCTCTGACCACTGAGTTACGAAGGTTGTTGCTGTGAAATATGCATGTCAACGAATTCTGTTTCAAGGTCTTTCGGTGGAATCGAACCCGCGACGCTGCTATCACGCTCTGGGCCTGTTACATAAAATCTGCACTTAAGTGTCCTCAAGTCGGACTGTTTGGATTCAACTAAGGCCCCGTTTACATGAAGCGGATCGACAGTGTAATCGGATCGAAAAACGTCAATCCGGGTTATGTTTACATGGAGAATCCGATCTGCTTGGAACATTGGTTTTGGAACACTATTTTCTGTCACTTCCCGCACCGACTTCACTCATGCGTATCAAGTCATTTTCAAGTTAAACCGTGTTTACATGAATTAGATTGGAGACATTCAAGTCGATCCTTGCTTGAATCTCAAGTCAATCCACTCCACTGCGTGGATTGACTTCAGCCATTCGTTTCGATCAGATCGAAAAATTTCCATCTTCTCCATGTAAACACAACAAGGAGACACAACATGGGAGATTTGACTTGAACACTCAATCCGCTTCATGTAAACAAGTGTACATTTATCGGTGTCACACAGATATTGTACGAGGTGTACGAATTGTGGGATCATCCACGGTTTCACGTCGCATAAAGCTCTTCCAGGTAACACACAAGCGAAAATTCTCACGTAAACCTACGGTACCTCAGTAACTCTGGTAAATTTACGTGAAGCAATTTTCTCTTATGTCAGTCAGTAAAGGCTTTAGGCAACGTGAACCCCCAAACGATTACACAGCTCGTACATTTTCGAAAACGATACGTTTCTCTGTGCAACACTGATAAATGTACACTTCGCTGAATCCAAAGAGCGTCATTTAAGATGATACTTAATTAAGTGAAGGTTTCAGTATGGAAAGTGACTTTCGGGTAGCCGTTACTTTCGGGTAGCCGTTACTTTTGGGTAGCCGTTACTTTCGGGTAGCCGTTACTTTCGGGTAGCCGTTACTTGCGGGTAGCCGTTACTTTCGGGTAGCCGTTACTTTCGGGTATCCGTTACTTTCGGGTAGCCGTTACTTTCGGGTAGCCGTTACTTTCGGGTAGCCGTTACTTTTGGGTAGCCGTTACTTTCGGATAGCCGTTACTTTCGGGTAGCCGTTACTTTCGGATAGCCGTTACTTTCGGGTAGCCGTTACTTTCGGATAGCCGTTAATTTCGGGTAGCTGTTACTTTCGGGTAGCCGTTACTTTCAGGGGGAACGCTACTTTCGGAAACTACAGTCGTTGGCACCTAAGCGTACACCGCCCGTCAAAACATGTTTTATGCCAACGTCAAAATTAAATGTTTACCTTGGAAACGTATTATGTTTTCATTCGATATGTTCGAAGCAATAAATTATTGTCACATGAATGTGCCCTTAGCCAATCACGTCTCGCTAATCCCACGGAGTCAATTTCAAAACGATTTGGCTTAAATTTAGAACATGTTTTGACGGACGATGTACACGATTAGGTGTACAGACTTATAGGTGCTTAGCGGTACTGAAAATTCGACGTTACTTTTAGGTGGCCGTTACTTGAGGGGGGGGGGGAGGGGCGCTACTTTGGAAACTATACATATTATAATAAATGGGCATATACAGGGTGTCCCAGAAAAATGTCCCCCATCCGTTTTTGTACTGCATCTTCTTTAATTTGGGTACAAGAAGTAATTTTTTTATATCATGCTGAAAGCCCATCACTCCTTCTTTGTTGTCTGAAATTTTCAGAGCTAAATAGTTATCTACTCGCTTCCTGGAGTCATTTAAAGAGGCAACATCAAAATTTGAACTTGTCCAAATTATGCAAATTATCTATGCTACCTACAGATGTCGCCCATCCCGTTTTTGACCACAGCTTTGTTTGAGTGCGGATTTCCAAATCTTGACGTAGCATACATAATTTGGACAAGTTCAAATTTTGATGTTGCCTCTTTAAATGACTACAGGAAGCGAGTAGATAACTACTTAGCTCTGAAAATTTCAGACAACAAAGGAGGAGGGATGGGCTTTCGGCGTGATATAAAAATTTACTTCTTGTACCATAATTAAAGAAGGTGCACCTCATAAATGGATGGGGGGCATTTGTTTTGGGACACCCTGTATATATAGCTATACGCATGCCACTTCCAAAGTTTATGAGGATTGCAGCTCCTTAGCTCCTTCTTATGGCCACAGTATTCACAGTAAACATTCAATTTCAGGACAGTTTTATTACAAAGCTTTTGAAACTCGAGTGACGCGAAGTGGCGCGGAAAGTCAGTGTACAATGCAAGGTGGACGTTTGGCTATCTTTGGCACGGAGGTCGAATTTTCAGGAGTAATTATGAAACTGAACTATCCACAATCACATCATTGGGTTGATCTGAAATACAATGATAGTTCGTCCGCTTTTGAATTCAGTGATGGCACTAATACAGACATTGCAATGACATTTTTACAAGGCGCTTCCCGCAACAATGGAAAGTTTTGCGTTGTCATCCAATGCCCAGTACAGGACCCCAAATTGAAAGCGCGGGATTGTTCTGATCGGGAGTTTTACGTTTGTCAATTTAATGTTGCTTCTTCTTCCACTACTGCACCACAGAGTATATTCACTGGTAGGTACACTTTTGTCTGTCTGTCTGTCTGTCTGTCTGTCTGTCTGTCTGTCTGTCTGTCTGTCTGTCTGTCTGTCTGTCTGTCTGTCTGTCTGTCTGTCTGTCTGTCTGTCTGTCTGTCTGTCTGTCTGTCTGTCTGTCTGTCTGTCTGTCTGTCTGCCTGCCTGCCCGCCTGCCTGCCTGCGTGCCTGCCAACAAATGCCTGCCTGCCTGCCAACAAATGCCGTCAAAATATCATCCTTTTTTATTCGATTCTTGACAATTTTATCTTGACAATGGCAATTTTAAAGCAAACTAACAATGACGTAAGTTTCTCATATATGGGCAATGGAACGCAATTTATCCTCTGCCGATCTACACTGCACGCTTCTATACCAGTTTAACTGGTTTTGAAGATGTAAAACCTGCCAGGATATGACAAATCTAAACAAAAACTAAATATGTTTTAAGTCTATATGAAATGAAAATCAAGTTTGTCTAATTTGGAAGAACTCTTGAAATGGCGAAGTAACATCTTCTACAGTTTTTCCATATCTTACTTTGTTCTTGAGATATTAAGATTTGTTTGATATGTAAATGATCACACTGCATACGTCACATTGTATAATGAGTTACTGAGAAATCGTGTGTATCATTGATATTTGTCTGTTAAATCGCTTGAACCTGTGTTTGTTTAAAGTCATGAGACAAATACACCTACATGCGCAGTTTCGTGTGACTTTGTTCGATAACTTCAACGACATTCCTAATTTTCCAACAACTCATTATACAATGTGACGTATGCAGTGTGATCATTTACATATCAAACAAATAGCAATATCTCAAGAACGAAGTAAGATATGGAAAAACTGTAGAAGATGTTACTTCACCATTTCAAGAGTTCTTCCAAATTAGACAAACTTAATTTTCATTTCATATACACTTTAAACAATACTAAGTCTCATTCTTTCGCTGCAAGCGTTCACTCCTATGATATTATTTTTGCTATCCTGCAGTATGAAATCCAAATTTTTATCTTTTCGCATTCCTTGATTATTACCAATTACGCTACGCTGCGAGCAGAGCCTTCTTTTCCTTACTTCTTCGCTGAAGAAGAAAAGAAGGCCCTGCCGTATTCGTGACTGCATGGTTTCCATTGCGCATGCATGTCATCAGTTGCTTGGTTACAATCTTTAACACAGTCCGAATCAGGGCGTTAAACGGGTCTTAAACGGGTTACTTCGTCCTAAATCTTGGACGAAGCTAAACACGAATACAGCAGAGCCTTCTTTTCTTCCTCTCTCTCAGAGAAGAAATAAGGAAAAGAAGGCTCTGCTAGCAGGGCGTACAATAATTACGCCTGACTACAATTAATGTTATTGCTGTGAACAAGTATTATCTATGCAGTAAGATATTTGTATTCTCTTTCTTTACGATATCAGTTGACTGAATGTATTCTTGATAAAGACTGCATAAGCAATTTTAACTCTTTCTAGACCGCATCCGACTGACCGACTCTCAAGTCTTATGTCTGGCTAACAGGGTCCACTTTTTCTCGCTAAAGGGTTATATAAGGGGGCTTTCCATTTACACGGTTAGACCGGTCAGTCCGGTTAAATGGAACACGATTCGTTTGAGACTTAAGACCATCAGACTGGAAAATTTGGTCCTAATCAAAAGCAAGTCCATTCTGGCCGGACTGACCGGTCTAACTTTGTCAATTGGAAAGCGCCCTAAGACTCCGCTTTTCTTCTAGTCTTTTTCTCAGCGGTACATTGTCTAAATGTATTTCAATAACTTCAGTTTTACTTCTACCGCGCGTAAAAAACCTCAACCTGATCTCAAAACAGTTGCCTTGGAATGGGTTTCCTCAACGGTTATTCATCAGACTTAAAAGATATAGGACTGGGGGCTAGTCATCCTTACTCGCAGCCAGCGGCTGAATTACGAAGGACGCAGACCAACGTAGGGGGCTTGCCCCAACTGGAGCGCCTTTGATATACCTCGACACGGCCAGGCAGACGCCATGCATACGACACAGTTCAGACCACGGATTAACAGCTAAGATGTAGGTGTTGATTTTACGGAGGGAGGAAAACCGGAGAACCCGGCGAAAACCCCTGGAAGCACAGGAGAGATCAACTACAACTCTACTCACATGAGTTCCAAGCTCGACAACGGGCTCATTTAATTTTCAAGCGGTCGCCCATCCAAGTATACTAACTCCGACTAACCAGGCTTAACGTTTGTGAGAGACAGTGCGCTACCGATGAGTTCACGTCTAACCTTAATTACCCTAACCCACCACACCGACAATTGCACACAGATTATAAAAATATATGGGTGAGTCTCTGTAACCTAGCTAGAACATGGTCAATTCATTGATGTTTTTTTGTCTTGTGAAGATCGTACACTACGCATTATATGACTTCTCATTTTCCAGCTGCCTACATACTTACATTGGAAAAACAGACAGTTCCTTCTAAACTAAAATAAAAGAACTAACTGCTCCGTAATTAACAATAACATTTAATTTTAACACTTGAAAACAATTATGGGATTTATAGTGACTTTATTTTTAATAGCCAAAATAATAAATAAAACAAAACTGATAAAAATAAATAATATAAAACTGATCACTTGTTGGTATATTGCATGCGTGATAAAAAAACCTTATTATATGGCTGGATTTGATTTCCGGTCCGTACGCAAAACGACGCATGCTGATTGGTTCCCGGGAGGTCGGGATTTTACGATATTGACCGACCGGTCAATACGCTTTTTTCTCGGCCCTGTAAGTTTTGGCGGGAAAATTTCTGAGTTGATTTGAATACAAATAAAAGAGAACTAGGTATCTTTATTCAAATATTCTGAACTATAAAATGTGTTGGAACATTACTGCTGGTTTTCTTTAAACCTGTTGTCTAAAAACACGACAAATAAAAGCCGAACTGGTGTAAACAAGAAGGCCAAGAGCGACATGAAAAAGTTAACAGGTAAGGTAAACAGCATACTCCCAAGACGAAAACAACGCTCGAAGCTTAAAAAAAAATGAACCAATAGCCATATAATAAATTCCTTATTAACCTCGTTTGCTCGGTCTGTATGGGAAAGTATTTGCCCTCGGTTTTAACGCACAAACCTCGCTCCTTCGTCGCTTGGTCTGTACGAAAACCTCAGGCAAATACTTTCCCGTACAGACCTCGCACTAGGTTAATAAGTCTTCAGTATACGTGTACGTGTCGTACCTTACGACAGCTTGTACAGCAAAAACATACGAAAAAACTTTACCAACTCAAGCTGAAAACACTAATAACTGTAAACATTTACTGAAAATAAATCGACCCAATGCGACTTGTAGCCCAACAAGTACTTGTGACACTCGTACGGATTGACTAGTTCTCAGGCGTATAAATCTACCACGACGACGGCGGTTAAAACGGAAGTCACGGTTAACTAAGTATTATACAGTCAACTCTCGCCTTGCGGACACCCCGCTATTACGGACACTCCGCTATTAAGGACAGTTGGTAAATCCCCGGCCGAAACAACTATGAAATGTATTGAAATAACTCTCGCTATTACGAAAAAACATTACCAACTCAAGCTGAAAACACTAATAACATACAATGATAGTATTGATAATATATAGAATGATGATAATGATAATAGTAATGATGATGATAATCATAATGATGGTATTGATAATAATGATGATAATCATAATAATGATAGTATTGATAGTAATGATAGTAAAGATAATATTGATAATAATAATAATAATAATAATAATAATAATAATAATAATAATAATAATAATCCGTTATTTAGGAAATTTGCATTACTTTGAAGTGATTGACACACCTGCAATTACGCAAAGTAAAGCTGAAGAGGAATGTCAAGAACGAGGTGGACACTTGTGCAGTTTCACAAATGCAATCGAATTAACTGAAATAAAAGGGAAAATGACAGATCCGAATTGGCTGTACTGGTCTGGGTTGAAATACATTAGCACCCCGCCTTCTTGGCAATTTTCTGATGGAAGTGATGTAGAATTCGCAAAAACGAAGGTTTATATTTTCGATCCAAATTCTGGTAAATGTTTTGCTTTACATGGCGAAAGTTTGGAACAAAAGCATTGCACTGAAGACAGACATTACATTTGTAAAATTGCTTATGCGCCGTCTTCGTCAGCCACACATTCGAGTCAACTGGTGTTGACAGGTAAGAGTATTTCATTCTGAGTGGTTTATAATTGCTTTTATTATGTGGCTGTGCCATGCGAGCAGTCTTAATGCGACTTTCCTGCAATTTGATTGGTTCCTGAGCGCGTTCTTTACAAGAAAATGAAAAACAAAATCAGAAAATTGAGCTAGTCAAGCTAAAATAGCGTTCAGGTATCGTAAAAGTGAATTTACTGTCGGTTTTTAAAGGACATGACAGTAAAAATGAAGTTTGTCAAATTTGAAAGAACTCGTAAAATTGTAACAAAAGATCTTTTACAACTTTTTTGTATCTTTCTTCGTTTTTAAAATATTTCAGTTTGTTTGATATGTAAATTAGATGATCTCTGACGTCACGAGCAGGGTACACCTCTATGATTGCTCAACATAAAATGTTTAGTGCCACAAGGCGTTTTTATGTGCACAGTTTTAAGTTATTTCGTTAGACAAATTTGGAGATATAACTGATTTTGCTACTTGTGAAAATACTGTACCCTGCTCTTGACGTCAGAGACCCATCTAATTTACATATCAAACAAACTGGAATATCTTGAAAACGAAGAGAGATACAAAAAAGTTGTAAAAGATCTTCTATTACAATTTTACGAGTTCTTTCAAATTAGACAAACTTATTTTTTATTGCCAATGTCCTTTAAGGCAAAATTATCCTGCCCTTGGTCTTTTCGCACAAATCTCACTCTTTCGTCGCTCTGTCTGTACTGAAAGACCGCGGGCATGATAATTTTGCCGTAAAGACCTCCCGCGCTCGGTCAATATATTTTATTAGTATATGGCTGGGCTTGTTTTCGGGTCATTACGCCAAACGGCGCACGCTGATTGGTTGCTGAGAGGTCCGGAAAAAGCCGTAATGCCCTCTCGGCACTGTGAGAGGGCATTACGTCCTTTTTAATGACCTGCAAGTTTTGGCGGGAAAATTACTGAGTTGATTTGAATGAAAATAAAAGCGAATTAGATATATTCGTTGGAAAATTTTGAACATTAATACGTCCGGAAACATCAGTGTTTCTTTTTATAAAAACTTCTTATTTAAAAGCGCGAAAAATAAAAGCCTAACAGGTCTAAACATGAAGTGAAACGAACAAGCTCAAAAGTAAGAACTAAGGTAAACAGCGACACCTGATCAAGACAAACGTAGAACTAAATACAGATAAGAAAACAAACCAAAAGTCATATAATAAAAGGCTTATTAACCTCGTTTTCTCGGTCTGTACGGGAAAGTATTTGCCCTCGGTTTCTCTCGCACAAATCTCGCTCCTTCGTCGCTCGGTCTGTACGAAAACCTCAGGCAAATACTTTCCCGTACAGACCTCGAACTCGGTTAATAAGCCTTTATTTATAATAATTATTATAGTACGGAACGGGTTATACCTCCGGTAAAATCGCGCGCGTTGCTAAGTGTTGCAACTTGCAACAAATAGCCTGAATGTTGCAGGTTGCAAAAAAAATCGCACTGTGTAACACCCCGTATATAGCAACTTGCGATTTTGTTATCTTTGCCGTGTTGCAAGTTGCCAGAAAAGTTGGATGGGTTCTACTTTTTGCTGCAACTTGCAAGAAAGTTCGTAAGTTGCTGAACGTGTAACACCCTTCCTACAACTTGCGAGTTGTTTTTTCCATGGGTAAATTTGTTGCAAGTTGCAAGAAAAATCGCATCGTCTAAGTCTATGGTCTAATAGCAGATTAGTTCCTAGTCCTCTTTTCTCTCGAACGTATTTTGGTGACGTCACAGAATAGGGATCGAGCGAGAGGACTAGCGGAAAATGTTCATCTTTATCTATCAATCATGAATCCTGCTGGAGCTCGGATTCTTTAATCTTTATGAACGAGGGCACTTAAACAAACTTCTTCTTGACTAGCAGACAGCAAACGAGTAGGTTTCTTTGTTTTACATTACGTTAAAAGGTTGTTACATACGAGGCTTTATAAAGTAGTGTTCGGCGTAGGAAGTGATTGTGTTGAAACACATTTATGCAAATCGAAATATGCTATTTTAACGTTTCGGCAGTAGACCAACCTTGCTATATGATGTTATAAAGAATTTTGCAGACCGACGTGAGTGTTATCTGCCTTGGTTTTCCGCCAAACGGCCGTTTGGTGCCTGTATAATTTGGGGCCAGATTTGGGGCCAAGCAAAACATTTTATTCCAGGCCTCTCATATTTCGGTCTGCCGCTCGACGTTAAAACGAGGGGCCTGGGAACCAGGCTGGGTCTAATAGCACCTTTAGTTGCTGACGTGGCGAGATTTCCCCGCATGCCCGCGGGCATTATGGAAATTGTAATGCCCTACGATTGGAAACAAACAAAAAATCCTAAAAGGCAGCTTAAGATACTTTTATTGCCACAAAACAACGAAAATAAATAAATTAATTAAAAGACGAAGAACGTACTTTTTAATATATCCAGACGTTATCCAACACTGCAAAAAATAACGCTAGTCCGGCATTTTGACGGGGTTAAAGGAAGCGGAGACCAGGAAATACATGATTGATTTTGTAATTAATAACCTCGACCATTCGATCTTTACTTTAACATATCAAAATCTCGGCCTTGCACGTTTTAACCTCACGCAAGACCTCGTTATAATAAAGCACTTATATCAATATAATATAACTTTTCTCAAGGTCTGTTGGCTTTAGTTTATGCATGTACAGCAATGAAGAAAAGTCAGGCAACAGACGTTATAAAAACATGGATAGATATAGTTATTGAAAAATGTGAACAACGTTGTGTTGCCGTCAACCATCAACAATGTTGTGCTGGCAACTTTAAAAACATTGCATTGTGTTGTCAACTATGAACAATGTTGTATGTGCTGGGAACTGTAAACAATGTTGTGCTGCCAACTGTAAACAATGTTGTGCTGTCAACGGTAAACAATGTTGTGCTGTCAACTGTGAACAATGTTGTGCTGTAAACAACACTGTGCTGTGAACAACGTTGTGTTGTCAACTGTGAACAATGTTGCATATGCTGGCAACTGTGAACAACATTGTTGTGTCAACTGCGAATAACATCGTGCTGACAACTTTGAACAACATTGTGCTGTCAACTGTAAACAACATTGTGCTGTCAACTGTGAACGTTGTGCTGTCAACTGCGAATAACATTGTACTGACAACTGCGAACAACATTGTGTTGTCAACTGTAAACAATGTACTGTCAACTGTGAACAATGTTGTGCTGTCAACGGTAAACAATGTACTGTCAACTGTGAACAATGTTGTGCTGTCAACTGTAAACAGCATTGTGTTGTCAACTGCGAACAACATTATTGTGTTGTCAACTGTAAACAATTTTGCTGCCAACCGTGAAGAATATTGCTGTTACAACTTTTTTGAAAAATATTTTCTTGGGTATGAAGACAATATTGATACTTTTATATTTACATTGTCGTAACGAAATTTCCGTCGTCCATTGCATCTATGAATAAACATCAACATCAAAACGATGTTACATGCTGTCTTCAGAATAATTCATTCAACAGTCTGGAATAAGTCATTTGGTAAGTATATATAATTATCATCAAACTAATGCTACTACAATTAATTAAATAACAACTTTAATTAAAGTGGTTTTTGTTAACATCATTTGCAGTTTGTTGTTTTTTTGCTTCGTTGTTGAGATATTCCTGGTGGTTTGATATGTAAATGTCACACGTTGTGACGTACACGTGCATAATGAGTTATCTGAGAAGGTTATATACATCTCTGCTGTTATGAAACGAAATCGCTTAGAATTCGACATGTTTCGTGTAGTGTGAGGATACACGCAGATGTTTCCTTCAAATTGAATTTGGTTTGATGATAACAACGATATACAGTGAACTCTCTCTAAGGCGGACTGCAAATCTTGGCCGCTCATACACTTTATTTACTATTATTATTGTCATCTTTTGCCGTTGACGTCGTTCTGAAGACGTGAAAATGCTCTAAGTGGCGTTGTATAAAGAACAAAGACGGTGTTGAGATTACTTTTAGGAGTAAAAATTATCCGTTATTGTTGTTTTTCAAAAATAAATTATTTTGCTTACAGTCAAAATGGAAATACCTTCCCACATCTGCTTCTGTAGTTTGTTGTGTATTACTGTATTTCTGTAGCCACTACAGAAACGTGAGAAAAATTTAGGGATAATTAACCACTTATTGACCGAGCGTGAGGTCTGTACTAATGAAATATCGGACCGATGTTTTTTTAGTACGGACCGAGACGAGCGCAGCGAGTTGAGGTCTGTGCAAAAAACAGAGGTCCGATATTTCACTAGTACAGACCGAACAAGCGAGGTCAATAAGTAGTTTATTATATGGCCATAAATGTTGTGAACGTTCTGTGAAAACTCGATCCATCTTTCCTGCGAACTAAACGAAAATGGCAGACATTTTCCCATTTTTAAAGTACTTTCCGTTGAGCTATAGAATCCTGAACTTTCTACCCCAAATAGCATTTTTCAATTGCTTTTGTTTGACATATTGCTCAAGACCGTACGTTAAGTGTTTGAATAAAAAATCATCTGAAATTCTAATACTTGTGAGAAACAAATATTATATTATTACGAACAATGTTACGAACGTTTTGGACATTTAAAAAAAAACTCGAACAATACATCAAATGAAAGCTTATAAAATTTCTAACAACATACCTGCCCGATACATTTCAACAATGGATAGTTCTGAAATTATAATCCATCGTGTTGCTTATACTGACATGACTGCCATTTTGTTTATAGAATTTACGGTCCCGAACGGCAGATTCCGCTCTGAGCGGGCGGATAGGGGAAATATCCGACCGCTTATGAACCAATCAAATTACAGGATTTCCGTATTCGGACCTCTCAGCGCTGCTGCCATATAATGAAAGTCGCTTATTCTTGATTTATATTTGTTTGTTGGTATCGATTTGGGAGAAACATTCGTTATATTAGGATTAAATTCCATGAAAGCTAAATTATACTTTTTATTCACATTTTCCTCACGCTTCAGTAGCGACTAACGAAATACAGTAATACACAACAAACTACAGAAGAAGAAGTGGGAAGGTATTTCCATTTTGACTATAAAGAACGTTATGTTTTTGAACAGCTGAACTATACCGCAAATATCTAGACTTTGTCTTTGCTTAGCTTTGCTTTCTTGATTATACACTTTAAAAAAATAACTAAGTTCTTTCAACATTGCTTTCTATCTTTTAAGTGCTTTTCAAAAACTTACGATCTCCTATTAAATTATAATTTTAATCCTACATCCTGTTTCTAACGTTTGCTCAAGTGAAGTTAAATGGAAATGAATTATGACAGGACTAGCATATAAACGAACTAAAAAACGTTAAAACGTACAATAGATTATTAAATTGAGTTTTGAACTATATTGGAGAAACAAGTCTGAAAATACAGACTGAAAATTTTAATTAAAAAAATTTAATTTTCACTACATGCTAAATTTACAAGAGAGAGAAAATAATTACAATTGTACTTGCGAGGTACTCTTTGGAATTCGGAGTATAGGGGTGTACTACTGAACCTTTGGAACCTCAACCCTGTTTTAGACTAAGGAATTGAATATCCGAGAGTGTAAAAATGTAGAGTGCTAGGCACTGTGTTGAATAGAGCAAAGTGAAAAGATGGTAAAGACGCTAGGACGACGGCGGCGGTTAGAAAGCAAGATAAGTTTTACAATTTAAAGAAGTCACGGTTAAATACCGGATAGCTTTTGTGCCAGCACGAGAACCCTACGGGATATATAGGCCTTCTGCATGTACACACACAAAACGCCTGTTTCGGCACAATTTCTGTGTCGGAACGCGCCGTTGCGCCGCTCCAATCTCGAAAGAGGTACATCTTTTATTGGATAGCTTTTTGCCGCTCCAGCGGCTCAAAAATGGTAAACTGCCAAAATTAGTTTTTAGAATTCACGAAATACTAACGTTTCAAGCAGAACCCTTCGTCAGAGTGATTAATTATTTTTGTGATCCTGTTTTAGACAAAATGGGGGGGGGGGTGAATAGAACCCTGTTCCATAAAGAAGAACGTATCCTATGCATGCCAGAGTAAAAAAACTGGCGTCGTAAAAAATGTTACACTCGTAATGGCATATATAAAGTTTTTTTCTTTTAGCTAATGTAGACCACCTCATTGATAATATTTCCAATCAAAGTTTTCAGTCTGTATTTCTGAAATGTTATTGCTCTAATTTAAATTTTTTTATATGATTTTCAATCTAATTTAGTTGTCTAGGAAAGCTAAAGTAATTGCACCCGTTTTCAAAATTACGCGACCAGGCCGTAAATATTGCAGTCGACATGCGAGTTTTATGGCAATTATAAACATACTTTAGTATATAACTTACTTTGTCATCGTATTCAACATTCCCATGGATTGCATTGTTATGTGGTTAAATAATTCGCCATTCGGTCAGCATTAACGTCCTCACTTCATCGTATTCTTACTCAGTTCGACAGTTCGTATTGATGTCCGCCATTTAATAATAACATGTATTTATACCGCGCAAATTCAACTTTAAGGTTTTCAAATGCGCCTTACAATAATTTTTGACATCGCCGAGTCGAAGGCATATTAAAGGCGCTCAGGCAGCCGCTATACGACACATAACGGCCCACGAATTACAGCTAAGCTAGGTGTTGATTTTACGGAGGGAGGAAAACCGGAGAACCCGGCGAAAAACCCTCGGAGCACAGGAGAGACCAACTAAACTCTACTCACATGAGTCCCAAGCTCGAGAACGGGGCTGTTCCCAGACGGTCACCCATCCAAGTACTAACCCCAACAAATTGGGACAACAAATTGCTATAAAACTCACATCACGCCACATGCATGTCAACTTCCGGGGTCGCGTAATTTAAAAAACGGGTGTAATTCGTAAATTCGGGTGTAATGTCTAGAACTTCCAAAATAAAAAATTTAAATGTTAAGAATAGCCAAAGTAACAAATTTAGGTGTCTAGAAGAACGAAAATAACTAATGTAGCTATCTATAGAACAGCCAAAGTGACCAATTCCTTTTGTCTAGAATAAAGTACATAAAAATATTGCAATGAAGCGGTACTTCTGATGTTTCATTGCCGTAGCAAGTGTCAAAAAGTATGTGTGTGTGGCGGGGGGGGCTGTAGTGGCAATTAGTAACCGATTGTAGGGGGGTCTGGGGGTCCTCCCCCGGAAATATTTGAAATCTAGAACCTCGGAAACACCATAAAATTAAAATTATCTCTATGATTGGTTCAGGGAATTGAAGCCTCGACAGACGACACTTCACAAGAGTGAACATATTTTGGGGGTTGCGTTGCTCCGTTTGAGATTTTGAGTCGCTTAATCTTTCAATAATTAAATACCTATACATTACTGAATAGCTTCTAGGGACAAAGAACTTTATCTGCAGCCCCCCCCCCCCCCCCACCCCCCCCCCCCCCCCCCCCCCAACACACACACACACACACATACACCTGCTACGGCACTGTGTTTTTATTCACATATATATTTTATGGCAAGGTGCGGTGTAAAGCAATTATACAACCTGGAGCCATATGCTTTATATTAGTTTATATTGAAACAACTTTACTTATCGCTCAGTTTGATTGAAAGTGACACAAGTGCTATTGTTTCGTTCCAGCTGGTGTATTAATCGTTTTGTGAGAACCCGCTTAAAAGCAATTACGTTCAAGGTCTACCTACAATTCACAGTCAATCTGTACTGGAGAGAAGATGAAAAAGAACGAGTGCTCTGGTGCTGTTTTTCTGCTTCTCGTTGGCAATTATTTAAGTCAAGGTACGTAAATATATAGAAGCATAATGATTTGTTTTTTGTTGGGTTTTTTTGCTGTATTTCTAGCAATATGGACGTGTGTACTGTGTATGCATGTGATAGATTTGCTTTATATCAACATATGCAGAATATATTTAGTTTTTACAAAAATTGCTGAGAATAGTTTTTGTAGTAACGAAATACTGACGTTTTAAGCGGAGCCCTAGTCACATTTTATTCTCATGAAGGGTTCCACTCGAAACATCAGTATTTCGTTATCCAAGCTTACGACCTTTTCACTTTGCTTTATCTAAAACACTGATGCCTACACAGCACTCTACTTTTTTACACTTTCTGAAACTCATTTTACTCTGATGAAGGACTCCGCTCGTAACGTCAGTATATTTCGTTATCAAAACTATTCTCAGCAGTTTGCCACCTTTTCATTTTGCTCTATCTAAAACACAACCTACGCAGCACTCTCCTTTTTTTTGCTCAAAGCGTCAGTTTTGAATTTGTAACCTAATAAATCTCGACAGTTTAAAACTTTCTTATTATATCCGTTCTATGTAACAAAACATATAGTTTTCGCAATCTTATACTTTTTGCCAATTTTGAACGAAAGTATTGACAAAATTATAATATAAGAAAGAACAATACATATATACATATTGATAAATTTATAAAATGATTTGGTACTGAACTTAGTCAAAGTTTCTTTCAGAGTCAGCTTAGCGTTAAACCGCATGCAGTAACCGGATTTGTAAGGAGCTGTTTAAGCCCCGCACAGACGACCAAGTTTTCCTTGACAAGTTCCTTGGTAGCTTTCCTTGCTCGTGTGTACGATGAACAATTTTTCCCCCAAACATTTTCCTTGACAATTTATAATTGCTCGTGTGTACGGTTGGACAAGTTTTCCTTGACGGAAATGGTCGCGTAATAAACTTCGGAGATGATCTTGTCAAGTTTTCCTTGACGACTATACACACGAACAATTTTCCTTGTTCAAAAGCTGACATGACCAGCTTTTGAACAAGGCTCCTTGTCAAGGAAAAACTTGTCAATTTGTGTCGTACACACGAACAAATAAAACTTGTCAAGGAAAAACTTGTCAAGGAAAACTTGGTCGTCTGTGTGGCGCTTTACATGGAAGGTGGGACGGGATGTTTGCCGGGAGTGGACATTAATAAGCAGGATCGCATTGCTATTATATTTTCCCTTTATCTCACTTCGTCTATATGAAGAATGCATGTGTTGGCTAGACGAGACAATTTTTTGCCATGTAAATGCTCTGTCTCGCCTAACCGTGACGATACGATGGAGGATACCGTCTCCTTGAGCTAGCGCTGTTTATATTCGATACAAATGAATGATAACGGCTAGTAGGCTCCTTCTCAGCTCTTCATAATACGTCAAAATCTATTTATTTATCTGTTATTCTGAGGTTTTTACAACTTTTTAGTTGTGTTGTGAAACGATCCTAATTGGTCTCAATTGTTCCGCCTGAAAACATTCTTATATAAATCCGGGATGAAAAACGTCGTATCCCGCTTACTCTTTCCGTCTCGCGGCTCCCATGTAAACAGCCCCTAAGTAAAGTTAGGGATTTTGAGGGGGTTAGATATCCCAGAAACTTGCGACAACATTGAGATTTGTTTGAGTTTGACGATATAATTGCTCTCGAATTTAAAGAAGCCGCTGAAGGACAGTGAGCTAATCTACTTGGATAGTATATTTTAACCACAACAAAATTTCTAAAACAAAACGATCAATTTGTTTTTGATTAACCAAAAACCAGTTTATGTAGCAAAGAGCGTCCTGTCTTTGCGACTCAATTGTAGAAAAAGTGATTTTTAGGAAAAATTTTTCATGAATATTAAATAATAATTAAAAAAGCTAGGTTTCACCTGTCAAAAGTTTGATTCTTAACGGGTTTTTTCTAAATCGTGTGTACATTATTCTTTTTTTTTAATTTTAACTGACATCAACATTCCTATTCTCTTAACTTTCTTTTTGACTAAATTTCTCATTCTCCGCTATAACTTTTAGCACCTTCCTACAACTAGATATAACGATATACACATTGTCTGAATGCATTTGAAGATTGCATAATTATAAAATTAATTGTTAGGTCGATTAAATTATAAATAATTAATCATTTATCACACTTTGAAATTAGCACGACCATATGCAGTTTCTATTTTTTAAAATATTTATAATTTTTAATATATATATATATATATATAGTTTAATCAAGAGCCAGCTTTTGGTCCAGCTTTTGAACATTCTGAAGAAGGGCTGTGCCCGAAACGTTAAGAAATAAAGTTTTAAAGCGTTCCTGTTTTGTCTATTCTATATATATATATATATATATATATATATATATATATATATATATATATATTGTAACAATCGAGGTACCAGGCGGGAATCGTAATCTTGTTATAAAAATTATTGCCCAGCAAATAATTCGTAACAAAGCCATGATAAAATCAAAAGTCATGATAATTTTTTTTTTAATAAAGAACTAACGTTTCGTCATTAACCAGGGCAACATATTTGACAACATACTTTGAAAAATTAATCAGTTGTACCCCAATTGTTGTTGTTCAATTATCAGAATTTCTAATTCTAAAAGAAATAACAGTGAAAGTGGAAAAATATATAACGGTTCATATGCCGATTTGTGTCGCCGACATGTTTTGCAATGGCGTTGCGAGATAAATCGGGCACCTGGCTCCGCTACACACGTCGATTTGTGTTGCATTGCAAGTTTTGACCCCAAAACAAAAACTTGCAATGCTTCGGTAATGCCAAAATTGTCGTTGCATGTCATTGCACGTTGTGTTACACTGTTACTATTGTTCCCAGTAAACCGCGAAACAACCATTTCTTAAATTAATCACGTGATACGATTTTCTCATGCTTGAAATTTGAGATGAAGTGGTCGCACCTTGATTGTTATTCAAACGAATAAACAACGACACGAGCAGAGCATCGAAACATCTCAACGAAAGCTCATGCGTCTTCCAAAAGACGAACATAAGTATTTTCATCATCCAGATACTGTAATCGAAGTTGTTCTTCGTTTAAATACCTGAAGCGACTCATTTTGACTGTCCTTGACTGTCGAGTCGCTTAGCCAGAGCTGTTGCGTTTTCACAACAGTGTGATCACGTGACGGTATTCTGAAAGCTTCAAACTAACTAACTGCCTTCTTCCGGTGGCTATTTGAAAACAGGGTGTTCGCGGTCTACTGGGAACAATAGTACACAATACACACGACACGCCGATTTATCTTGCGACACAAATCGGCGTGTGTAATCGGGGCTTAAGCTCAACGTTTGAATAAGGCATTTCTCTCATTTTAACAAGGAAGTTCTTAATGATCTCACTTCACAGTGACCTTTGTACAATGGGAACATTAAATCTGATTGGTTAAAACGAGAAAGGCTTCATTCAATCGTTAAGTTTCAAATGTGAATCTTCTCAAAAAATGTTTGCGGTTTGTGCTTAGATGCAAACCGCTGTATCTTATGAGTACAATTTTAGTGTGTGTTTGTGTATCTTCTTATGCCGCAGAGGCAGCAGAGCCCGCAGTCCTGCAATAACTGATTAGTGGTAATTACCCACCCCCCGACTTTATGTGCAGAAGACCAAGCGTTGCGTGCGCAACACTAAGTGTTACGTGCGCATAATTTTGCGACAAAATTTTTGGTATTGGTATTTTACAATCGAATTAATGCGCAGCTTTAATCTTGAAGTTTGCTGCTCAGAATTTCAACATACGACAATTGATGCTAAAAATAGCGTGACATAGCTCACTTTTCAAAAGAGTTCTTTAAAATAAAACAAACTTAATTTTCGCTTCATAAATAGACTACTTATTTTTTTCGTTTTAGCTGCTGTAAGGGAAATTACAGGTCATATGACAATTGATGATTCAGGTTGTATAAGTGCTGATGGGAAGATTGCTGTTGTAAAGAAGAGCGGTTGGTTTCAATCAGTTGTTGTCAATCTTCCTGGAAACTCAAGCCTGATTCTTATTGAAGCCAATAATACAGTTCAAATAGGAGCCGTTCTTGCTTCGTTTAGTAATGGTATCGTAACGGATCGATCCTGGGAATGCATCTCTGCGCACTCGAGAAACGAGACCATTTGGCCAAAAGCAATCTCTTATGGCAACAATAGTGCTACAGTTAACCCGTGGGGGAAATTATTGGGTCGTGGTATTTCTAAGATTAGTTCCGATGCTCAGTGGATTTGGACAAGCAATTATTACGAGCATAATGTAGTATGTAGAAAGATGTTCGGTAAGTAATTAATATATATTTTTTTACCATATGAGATGAAACATATTATTATTGAAAAGATTGAAAAAAGATTCAGTGTGTATGTATGCACACATAATGCCATATTTCAACATTATCCTATCTTATCTTATATTATTTCATATTAGCTTATGCTATCCCATGTTATCTCATATTATCCCATGTTATCTCATATTATCCCATGTTATCTCATATTATTCCATAAACTTAGTACACGCATTTTTTTATTACTCGGGCTACCTGTGGTAGGCCGAATCGGGGTTTTTTGTTCCTCCCTTTTTTGGGTGTCACGATTTTGCATTTTGCACTTTTTACTTCCGCTAATGTTCATGCTTCCGGTGAGTTGTTGGCCGTGTGGTGGAGTGAGGCCATGAGGCATGTTGTAAGTTCTTTGCTCCTTTTGCTTTTGGAGTTGGACAAAAAGTTGAACAGCTTTGCCTTTTGATCAAGGTGTTCTTGCACATTGTTGGTAGATTTCGAAATAGACTGACTTTGTAGTTTAACAGTGATCAGATGTGGCTGACAACTGTTTTGATCGTACATATGTTCGCCAGTGTGAAGTATCCACCACATTCAGCCTTCGATCTGAACTTCCTTGGCCCACTCCCACCTTTGCTAGCGCGGTATAGAGCATCCGCGGAGGAGAGAGGCCTTCGATTTTGTGATTGCTGCAATAACACGACAATCAGTATCTTTTAATACCTCCGCACTTTGCCCATGCCCCAATTGAACGCCTAACCCAGGCGTCTTGTTAATTCTAAAATACATTTTCTAATCAGCTGTTTAAAACTTTGAATTTAATTAATGTCATTCTCATTCATCTTACACAATAGCAATAATTAAAGTATTCATTTGCTTTCAGTTCTTATTAGTAGCCGATGATTTGTTCAAAATGTATAATGTGCTATGTAGAAAAATAGAATATGTTTTCTTGTACTGTATTAAAAAGGCGCTTTTTATATATTTTATTTTTATTTTATTTTATTTGCTTTGCCATACTCAAACAATACTAACAGACATCGACACAAACAACTGGCAGGGCAACCGCAACAGGTTACGCCAATTACTGCGATCCCTAAAGATTACAACAAATACAACTACAATACACAAGATGATTACAAACATTAAGCTAAAAACAACACGATATATATCGATTTAGTTAGATCACGAGCTCCATTGCATTTGATGCATATCGATTTCCATGTTCGTGGATCATCTGCATTAAAACAGTGTTCTAGCTAGCGCTAAATTATAGTAATTATATAGTCCTTTTTTAAAGTCTTCTAAAGTTATACATTTCGTTGTTAAGTTTCTTGGCAATACGTTCCAGCGTGGTTTCAGATTCTAGTTGTCCTAATTAAAAATGATTTCTGATACGTATAGATGTTTTACATTTTGTTGTCTGAAATTGTAAACAGTTAATATAAAAGCAGTTCAATGAATTATGGGTCTCAGTTCTTGGCCTTGGCGTAAATTTTTTTAATATATTAAATATAATATATTAAATATATTTTTAAAAATAATAAAATGCCGCACCATTTTCAGACGCGGGCGTTGATGAGAAACCGGGATATTTTTTTTATTTGGCATTAAAGTACTCCCTAGATCCTATACACAAGGTCTTAAAGACTCGCTACAACAGACACACATTTTTACAGAGCAAAGTGAAAATGTGGTAAACTCCCTAGATTTTTTTATTTTTATAATTTGTAACGAAAAACTGACGTTTCGAGTAGGGTTCTACTCTGATAAGGGCTCCGCTTAAAGGGCATATGACTCGAAAATTAACTTTGTCTTATTGAAAAGAACATTTAAAATGATAAAATAACATCTTTTGCAGTTTTTGGTTTCCTTGCTTCGTTTTTGAGATATTCCAGCTTGTTTCATATGCAAATGACACAACTTTTTACGTCACATGTGCATAATGAGTTATCAGAAAAGGTTGCATATCTTTGCTATTATGAAAACATGGGCTTAACTCAAAGGAAGCATGTGCGTGTTTCTACCCACAACACCAAACATGTAGAATTCCAAGTGATTTCGTTTCACAATAGCAAAGATATGTAACCTTATCTCGGTAACTCATAATACTCATTATGCACGTGTGACGTAGAAAGTTGTGTCATTTGCATATCAAACAAACTGGAATATCTCAAAAACGAAGTAAGGAAACCAAAAACTGCAAAAGATGTTATTTTATCATTTTAAATGTTCTTTTCAATAAAACAAACTTAATTTTCGAGTCATATGCCCTTTAAGACGTCAGTTTTTCGTTATAATAATAATAATAATGTAGTCATGCAATGAGTAAAAGATAAAACTTTGCGATATATTACAATTTAAATTTAAGAATTATATTAAGAATTAATGTTAGAAATGATACCAAAAGTTTAACGTTCTCTAAAATGCTCACTTAGATGTTCCTTGAAATCATTACAGTGCTCAATTTTACGGACTTCGAGTGGCAGTTCGTTATATATCTTTGCTCCCATGAAAGAAAAGGATATACGTGCATACTCAGTTAAAATACTCATTAATAATTCATGGTGAAAATTCAAAAGAAATCAATACCGTAGCAGTGGTTGTAAATCGGATACAGCATCGTCCTGATTTACACTAACTTTAGCTTCGATTTTCTCGACTAAAACAGACCGTATCCCCAAATTAGTTGGTGAACTTGATTACTTACATGCATTTGTATTTTAAGATGAGTGCTTTGAAATTCAGATAACAACTTCTCCGAAGATAAATGATTTCTAAGACGCTGGTAATTGGCTGAAAATACCGAAATAACTATTACTAAATTCTTGCTACGGCTCGCTTGCAGCTCGCCTTGTAAATCAGATACAGCTCGGCTGCTCATGCTGTATCTATTACTTACTAAAAATCTCGGCAGTTTACAACTTTTTCACTAATTTGCTCTGATTCAGAACACTGCCTACGCATCACTCTACTTTTTCACACACATTTTTTTTTACTTTAGGTTATTAAATATGTTATAATCAATATAACCATAGGGCCAAATAGATTTAGTCTGTTACTATAAAATATTAAAAAAACACCAATTAAAAGCAACTAGATTGTATATTATATATATATAAGATAAACTATAACAACAGCAAGTATTTAGTTAAATCTATGCCAGCAATCAGTCCGCAGATGTTAGTCTTGTTTCTGCCGATAAGCAAATATACACAGCCGGACGCCGGAACTGGGGGAAGGAGGGGTAGTCACCTTTGTTAAGAAGGCCAAGGGGGGGGGGGGCTAAAGTATAACTTTTTAAATACTTTCAAGGACGTGTTTTTATCACATATAAAACATATGCAGGTTAACCCTTATAGTGTGGTATATAGTGTAATCCCGTAGGATTTTCGTGCTAACGTTGATTTTCTTTCTTTTTTGAGTTGACTAGATGTCAAACTATCGGAAAATGATGGGGTTCAAATTTTCAGCCTTTCGATATACAAGGGGTTCGAGGGGCCGCCGGGTTGGAGACATGGCTGTAATAAGAGTGACTCGAAGGGATTTCCTGACCCTGATCCTAGCCCTAATAGTGTGATATGAGGTGTCATGAAAACAGTTCCCATGGCATTTGCGTGCTAAAGTTGATTTTCGTTTGGTTTTTTTTGAGTTGACTAGCCTGTCAAACTATCAGAAAATGTAGTTCAAATTTTCCGATCCCTCGACCCCCCTGTATGTTGAGAGGTTGAAAATTTGAACCCCGTCATTTTCCGATAGTTTTTTTCCATAGTCAACTCAAAAAAGAAAGAAAATCGACTTTAGCGCGCAAATCCTACGGGAGCTGTTTTCATGATACTTCATACCACACTATTAGAGTACCAGGGGGTTCCTTATTCACGAGTAAAATCGTCTGGCGTTAGCTGGAGTAAAGTACTAAAGTACATGCTTGGTACTGAAAAGGTGAAGAGAGATTGGTTAATCCTTAGAGTACCAATGTGTTTTTCTGTTGACAAGTAAATTTTCTGGGGGTGTAGCCAGAGTAAAATACTATTAAATGTGCCGTCCAGTCCGTTCTGCGCATGATCCGAATCTTTGTTTATGAGGACCCTCAAACATGACATTCGTAGATAATTACATGAAAACCAAGCGATTCGGCCAGGATATCTCTTCGGATTTCTTCTATTTCTTCTGAAAATGTTTTGTTTTGGGTACTACAAGTAATGAAGAGGAAGCAAGAAAACCTTACAATCTTGAATAAGGTATCAATATATTTTTTCTGAATAGAGATGTAAACATTAGTTTCGTACATGCGCAGAACGGACTGGAGGGCACCTTTAAAGTTACGTGCTTGCTATACGGAAAGGGTGAAATATTGTCTAATACCTGCGTCGATGTTTCGAACTGTGTAAAATACATTGTAAATATACAAATGGGAAACCTATTAAAGCATTCAAATATGATAAAACAAATTGTCTAAGGTCCACGGTCAAGACTAGATTGCGTTTTGGCAAATCCCTGCCCCCCCTGCTTTTTTATTGGTCCGGCGTCCCTGAATATACAACACTGTTGCACTGGGAGATGTACTGCGCTGAAAAGCATTCCATGGTCAGCATTGTTTGTTTTTGCCAACTGTTTTCATCGTTTCTCGTTTCATCGATAATTTCGTCGATTCTCGTAATTTAATGAAAACTTATCCAAGAGTTTCCAAATCTTATTGTCGTTCTCCTTATACAAGCCGACAAAATCATCTGCCATCTTGTCGAGCGTAATTGGAAAATAAAACTGTAAGTCGTATACAAATCACTTTTCTTAATCTGTGTTCTAATTACAATATCCAGCACCTGTCGGGAATATATTTATCAAGCTAATAAGTTGATCTGTTCTTTTAATTTGTGTTCAGAAATCCATTACTGATCGCACGAATCTTATTTACAAAGCCACACGCCGATATTTGAAGTCGCGGGTTCTTTTTTATCAGGTATATCATTTTTTCACCAGCGTCAAAAAAGGACTTTTGAGGATTAAAAATAATCGCAGAAAGTTTTCAAGACCGTGTTCTCTTGCCGTTCTATGATGAATGTCTCGACAATCTGGATCGCGTTTGTCTTTTTATCTTTGTTCGTTCAAAACGCTTCGTGTGAATCACCCGAAGCCAATATAGATGACGAGACGACAGAAATTGGTGAGTAATTTGCGTTTAACTTATTTTCAAAGTTAGTCTAGTTATAAGTATCTAATACCCTTCCAAACTTTGGAGTTTTTTTCTTGATATTGGCAAAACAGTTTAAACAGAATACAAATTTGAGTGTAGAGTCCTGCGTATATAGGCAGTGTTCGGCGAACAGCGCAAAGCGAAAAGATTTTCAGTAACCTTTTACCACCTTTTCACTTTGCTCTGAATACAACTTTGTTTAGTTGAATTTTGATTTGCTTGCATGTACTATCGGCTTTAGTCTTTTTTTCTACCGGCTAAATTATTTAGCGTATACGACTTATTTGAAAACAATTAAAAGTCTCATGCATGCTACACATGTAAACCCAAAAAGAGGTCAAATCTTTCGTTCAGTTGTAGAAGGGGTATATACGTGCTGTTAGCGCGCTGTCTTTCACCACTGAAGTTACAGACGGGGTTATAGTATACTTATAGTCTTATAATGTATATATTAATTCCACACTCGAAATTTTCCTTCACCAAAATTACCTAGTACATCCAGTTTAGTCAAGTGAAATGCCAAATATTACTTGTAATATATACCGAGTTATACTATAGTACTTATATAGATGGATGACAACCCTAGCTTCATGTGAGTATATATATAGTTGTTGCTGGTTTTCTCCTGTGCTTCGAGGGTTTTTCAGTCCGGGTTCTCCGCTTTCCTCAAAAGTAAACTGACATATAGTGTCCCCAATTAGTTCTGTGAGTTAAATACATTTGACACTTATAAATATAAAGTTTACATACATTGATGCCGACGAAACAGTCGAATACAAATTTGTTTAGCTGATTTTTGATTTGTTTTGTATACTACCGCGGCTTTCAGCAATTAAAGTATTCATGATAAACTCTCTGGCTTCTAACTCGTCACTATACATAGAAGGTTACAGATGCTATGCGATGTAAACTATAAAAAAAAAGTCAACTGATCTTTTCGGTTCAATTGTAGAAAACTCGCCTTGAGCGATTTCAGACGAGTGTTAATTTAATAAAATACAAAAATGCATTGAAGGAAATATATTCTGTAAACAGTTTAGTCGGCTTTTAATTTTCTGTACATCAAATATTCTATACAACCTATTCCATAGCAATTTAAAATTATATTATTTCTTCTGAAGATGAATATATATATATATATATATATAGTTTCAGTCGCCTGAAGATCGCCCCGCGTGTAACTGACAGTTGCGACACTCGACATTTTGAGGTAAGCCCACTTAAACTATACTATATTCGCCGACATTCCGTGAACAAAATCACACGTGCTCGTTTGTTTATATATATATATATATATATATATATAACTTTAAGACGAAATATTATTGCTACTGATGTGTTCACACGGTCGGCTATTTTGAGAGGCATTGCTGACACTGACAAACTGTTACCGTAGCTTCGCTTCCTTTCATTGCTAAGGTTAAGCCCGCGGTCTGATGGGGTTAGTACTTGGATGAGTGACCAACTTAGCTTCATGTGAGTAAACTTGTTGCTTCTCTCCTGTGCTTCGAGGGTTTTTCATCGGGTTTTCTGGTTTTCCTCCCTTCGCAAAATCAACATCATATACTTTCTCCAAATAATTTTGCGAACTAACTCTATTTGTCGTCAAGAGATGAGGACTATTGGGTCACCAGTATTTAAAACACTGTCATTTGTTACTGTCAATAAATAAAGGCGCTTTACTCTTCCTAAATATTTCGGGGAATATGTGTTCAAATTACAGTTTGTTTGATTCGACAACTAAAGCCGTTCATCTGTTATACCGAAAACGAATTCAAATCTGCATTTATAATTGGTTGTTATGGAAATACTCTAGGCGGTACATGTACGTGCCGTAATGAAAACATATTATTAATGTTTTCAACTCGCTTCACTGAACGCTTTTTAGCGGCCGATTACACCCATATGTCAATTATCTGACCTAACTAAGTATATTTACAATTTTCCTCATTTTACCGTTTATTTTTTGAAGTACTATTTAAAACATGAGCAGCGGTGTTTTATCAGATTTCAAACACGAGGCGATAGCCGAGTGTTTTAGATCTGATAAATCACGTACTGCGAATGTTTTAAATGGATTCAAAAACTATCCATATAATAAGCTCATATAGATATGACATATAGATATAAATTTTGAAAATTGAAGTTGTCTGAGCCGCAAAATCGAAGAAAAAGTTCATCGAAAATAGCGAGCGTGTCTCTATCACATATAGAGACACGTCACGGTCATGATTTTCCTTTCTGTTTTCTTATGAATTTGAACTATAGTATCGATCTTTAAACCCCGCACAGACGATCAAGTTTTCCTTGACAAGTTTTATTTGTTAGTGTGTACGACACAAATTGACAAGTTTTTCCTTGACAATGAGCATGGTCATGCTAGCTTTTGAACAAGGAAAATTGTTCGTGTATATTGTAGTTAACAAATAGATTCCATTTTGCCGTTGTCTGTTCAGTTATAGATGCACAGATGACGTCACAACGTGGTAAGAACAAAAAAGTGGCCCACGAGACGCAGTCGAGTGGGTCACTGATGTTCTTACCACGTTGTGACGTCCTCTGTGCATCTATAACTGAACAGACAACAAAAAATTGGAATCTATTTGTTTTATACAATAAAAGTTTAAAAGGTTTTTGTCGAATCTCTTGCCGGATTTTGGGGCATGAAAAAGGAAAAAAGCAAGTCAGCTGACGTGATCTGACGTGACCATGCGTCTGTCCTCTAATAGATCATGGGCAACAACCAATGAAAACACGCATAGCAACCAGGGTATTGTATAATCAAGGATACATGCATACTCATCTCCGAAGCTTAATTAGTACGCGATCATTGCCGTCAAGGAAAACTTGTCCAACCGTACACACGAGCAATTATAACTTATAACATAGACGTAATATAACGGCTTTTCTGATTGGCTACCGTGCGTGCCCCATTTAACAAATAGATTCCATTTTGCCGTTGTCTGTTCAGTTATAGATTCACAGATGACGTCACAACGTGGTAAGAACAAAAAAGTGGCACACGAGACGCAGTCGAGTGGGTCACTGATGTTCTTACCACGTTGTGACGTCTTCTATTTGTTTTATACAATAAACATTTAAAAGGTTTTTGTCGAAATTCTTGCCGGATTCTGGGGCATGCAGAAGGAATTAAAAAGCAAGTCAGCTGACGTGATCTGACGTGACCATGTGTCTGTCCTCTAATAGATCATGGCCAACAACCAATGAAAACACGCATAGCAACCAGGGTATTGTATAAAACTCGATAGAGCACGGTAATTTCAAACGTAATGAGAAACTCGTTTTTAATCAGCGACATAAATCTTGTTTTCCGTTGTTTTGTGTCTGATTCTCTGTTATAAAATAAATGGTTCGTGGTTTGGCGTGCTCCATTAATAAGTTATGGATGCACTTGGGAAGTTGGAGAGCACTAAAAAATCTAGAGTTAAAATTCTCGGCTACGCCTCGACCCGAACTCTTGCGCTTTCTTCGTGTTCTCCGAACTTCCTGCGTGCATCCATAACTCGATGGAGCACGCCAAACCATGAACCATTTCTTACTTGTAAAGGAAAATTGTTGGAAATTTTTTTTTTTTATTGTACACACGAAAAAGGAAAGGTACCAAGGAACTTGTGAGGAAACCGGTGTACCAGGAGAAAACTCAGCCGATAATTATATAGCTAGGCAATTGACGATGTCTACATCTATGAAATCAAGCAACGCGTATCAAACACATTTTTATTTTTTATTATTTTTAAATTTAATAATTTGAAAACGTTTTTCCAGTCTTTCTTTTTCTTTAATGACGTAATTTAAATGCTCAGTTCTAATTGAGGTAAAGTGCGATGTTTTATGTGGCAGAGTTTGAGAAGAAAAAGAGCTTTTAAACATATTGAAACTATAGTATGTAACGTATACAATATGAGCAGATGACCTGTATGGGCATTTAGATTGTATATATATACAACTTATTCAATTCACGCAACTGTTCATATTTATCATTGTTATATAGCTGGGATTTTGCTAGTTGTAACTCAGACTGCTATTGGCTTATTTATGGTCACGTGGGATTAGACAAATCAAATGTTCCCCGCGCGGGCAATTATTACAACAATTGTTGCGTATACAGTATACTTGAGCAACAACTGCTTAGTGAAAGTCTAGCTAAACGTTCGTCTCGGGAAACATTTAGACTCTCGAGAAAACAAAACTAAATGTTTCCCTCGTGACCAGACATTAAGTGTATAATAATTTTAAAAATATATAAGGCTTATAAGCTGTTTAAGTTGAGCGGAAAATCGATTGGAAAGTTTATGTAAATCAGGACGAATTTGTATATCCGATTTACAACATCTGATTAAACATTCATTTCTTTTGAATTTTTCTTTATGAATTTATTAATGAATAATTAGATAAAGTATGTTACTGAATAATGTTATATCGAAACACCGTTATTCTCAAAGTCGCATTCAATTTATTACCGCGACAAGTGTATTATTATTTACATCTTTCAAAAGCGATGTGGCTTATATTTTTACTGATTTTTTATAGTTCCACCTTTGGAAGAGACTTCGTTTTCAATTGTACGTCATTCCAAAGAAGAAAATCTTACAATGGCTCGAGAACGTTGCGCAGGCTTTGACGGTCATCTTTATAAAGTCACTCAGCTAAAGGTGTCTTTATCTGTGGAAAACGATATCAATTGGATTGGTATTCTGTTCTCAAACTTGACATTTCGCTGGTATAATAATGAAACTGGAGCCCTTCACATTATGAATTGCTTCACGAATCATAATACCGGTGGACAGTGCAGTTTTCTTGAATGTTTTAACCAAAGTTCTGGCGTTTTCCCTCTGAATTGTTTTGTTTCTTGTTCTTCTTGCGAGAATATTTTTGTTGTTTTCTATATTTGCACAAAAGGTAAAAGTCGAAGCTTGATGACCAAGTTCCGCGCCGATTGCTTTAACCAAATTGTGTGGTGCCTAATTTAAAATCGACAAAACAAATTAATCAACTGATTAATTAATCAATCAATCAAACAATTAATTAATCAATCAATCAATCAATCAATCAATTGATAAATCGATCATTTGATTGATCAATCAATATCAATCAACACAAGAAATTCAATCTTGACATCTTGAACAAATGTTTAATCAATTGATTGATCAATCCGTTATTAAACATTATTTAATAAAGAGCGACGTACTTTACTGATTTTTTCCAAATATCTATCCATGTCTTCAAGGTCTGTTGTCTCTGACTTTAGTTCATTGCTGTACATGAACGAAAGTTACCATATGTTGACGAATGAGTGGTTTATCAAGGGTATAAATCTTGGTAAATGGTAACGTGCGTTTGTACAACTTTTATTAAATAAGAAGCTACATAATAATAATAAATTCTTTATTTAAACTGGGAAGACCCAATGAATTGATTAATCAATAAATTAACCAATCAATGAATCAATCAATTAGTAAATGAAATAATCAATCCATCGATCAATCAATCAATCAATCAATCAATCAATCAATCAATCAATCAATGCAAAGTTAGATAAATGAGTAAGTAAATAAATTGTGTAATTGATTGATCAATCAGTAAACATTATTTACGAGAACGACACTTGATAAATTTCTCAAAATATCTATCCATGTCTTGAAGGTCTGTTGTCTCTGACTTTGTATATACATTGCTGTACATGAATGAAAGTTAACATATGTTCACGATGGTTTATCAAGAGGAAATCTTGGTAAATGATAATGCGTGTGCGTACAATTTTTATTATAAAATAAAATTGTACAAAGCACAAAGCATGTATAGTTGTGTTCCAGCAGCATCAACTGATGTGTGAGAGAATTCTAGCGATAAAGTTGCCTATTCCTAATTTCGATTCTTTCGTGTGTATTTAAGGTGAAGTAATAAAAGCAACAAATTGCTGCAACATTGTTGCGTTGCAAGTTGAATAGCGTTGTTGCACGTATTGCCACCCACCTTAAACATTGTCACGCAACAATGATTTTGTTGCAAGTTGAACCAGCATGTTGCAGCAAGTAGAACTGGAGTCTATTTTTTTCCACAAAATTTTTCAACTTGCAAGGTGTGTGGTAGTACATGCAACAACGCTTTTCAACTTGCAACGCATTTCAACACAACAAAGTTGCGTTGAAAGTTGAAGAAAAATGTTGCCCGTATTACCTCACCTTTATTTGCTAAAAATATCTATTGCATTACGATTGAATTCCGTGAAAAGTTAAATTATACTTTTATAGATATAAATTATACTTTTATCCGGAGTTTTTCAGTTCTGTTATAGTAAGAAATACAGAACAAATTACAGAAACTGAACTAAGAGGAACGTTTTTCTCATTTGACTATAAAGAACTTCTTTGCCATTCATTTCCAACTATTGTATTGTGTCTATTATTGTTCTTGTTTGTGTTGCAAAATTATTTGCATTTATAATTTTAATTTTGACTTTACTTTTAACTTCAATTTTAGCATCGACTTCATCTTTAATTTCAACCGCACCTTTTGTAACTGCAACTGAAATTTTAACAGAAACTCTGATGTTATCTTTACCAGGTATAATATTACTTATCTAAATCATTAAAAATTCATGAAGAAAATTAAAAAGAAATTAATGTTTAAACAGGTGGTGTTAATTCGGATACAAATTAATTCGTCCTGATTTACATAAACTTTACGATCAATTTTCTCAGCTTAAAGTGCCTATGAAACGAAAATTAAGTTTATCTTATTTGAAAGAACGCTTAAAATGATAGAGTAACATCTTTTGCAGTTTTTCGTTTCCCTGCTTCGTTCTTGAGATATTTCAATTTGTTTGATATGCAAATTAACTATTTTGACTTCAAAAATCATTAATATTTCATGAGGAAAATTCAAAAGAAATTAAAAGTTATATGTGATAAAGATACCTCCTGATTTACATAAACTTTAGCTTTGATTTTCTCGGCATAGACAAGGTTATTTTTCAAACTTACTACGCCAATGAACCTACCAAGTGGTTCGTTTTTCAAGCTATTTAAAACATTCGCAGTACTTTTTTCGATAACTCGATATGCTCGATATTATATCTGATAAAACACTCCTGCTCGTTTATTAAACAGTACGTCACACGTGCATATCGAGTTATCGAAAAAAGTACTGCGAATGTTTTAAATAGCTTCAAAAACGACCCATTTGGTAAGTTCATTGGCGTAGTAAGTTTGAAAAATAACGTTGTCTAAGCCGAGAAAATCAAAGCTAAAGTTTATGTAAATCAGGAGGTTTCTTTATCAGATATAAAACCACAGACATGGTACAGATTTCCTTTGTGTTTTCCTCATGAATTATTGAGTTTTTGAAATGTTATTATAAGTAATAACATGACTTGAGGGAAATTAGCGATTAAATTTCCCGCCGCCGAGGGAAGATTTGTGAAAGTCCGAGCGCCGCAGGCCCGAGGACTTTTACAAATCTTCCCGAGGCAAAGGGGAGATTTAATCGCTAATTTCCCGAAAAGTTATGTTATTAGTTTGTAATATTATGATCGCCGAGGAAAACTTTGAGAATCTTACCGACAGGAAATTTACACGGTTGATCAGAGAAGTTGCATCTAATTTTCCCGTGCATGTTGATGAGGGAAAATATATGCAAGCGGGAAAATTAGAAGACAAAGGAAAAATTTCCCTCTTGCATGAGCAATGAGGGAAATATGAGGTTTACATTCCCTCGGAGAACAAAAGAATCCGAGGCGGTCATGGTATTACTTATAAAAAAGTAGTGTAATTATGCTGCGGTAAAATTATGCAATTTTAAAATCATTAGTAATTTATGAGGAAGATGCAATGAAATCAATTACCGAGATGCTGTTGGTAGATTTATCCATAGTTAATAGAACATATACATGGTTTGGAAGCTCTATTGTCTTTCAACATGAAGCATGGTCATATTGAACTGACAATGGAGTTCCTTATATGGAAGTAAATTCTATGGACACGTGACGATGAAGCACCACAACACGTGACGATGAAGCAACTCACTAATTAAACCTGATCGTTGCTATTGGATGACTGCTTCATTATACAGAAAATACAATACCGTGAAATTGCACAAATTTCCATAAACTTGAACAAAAACATAGAACAATAACTTTGGACGAGTTTCCAAACCATGTATGTGTTCTATTAACTATGATTTATCTGATAATTAAGTTTAAGATATTTTAATATTTTCGATTATAATATAATATGAACTATAGTTTGTCGTTGTTCTTGAGATTATTACATTTAAAAAACTTTTTTATCAAGTATCATAATTATCATTAAAAATAATTAATAATTCATGAGAAAAATTTAAGTAATATATATAGGTAAAGCATGAGCAGCGATCTGTATCTGATTTACAAGGTGAGCTGCAAGCGAGCCGTAGTAAATCAGATACAGATCGGCTGCGAATGCTTTATCGTACTTAGCAAATGGACGCATCTAAATAGGCATGTTTTCAAACTATTTTTCAAGTTGGAGTGATTTTAGCTAAGTAAATTGAGGAAAAAGTTTACTGATGTAAATCAGGACGAATCTGTATGCGATTGACAGATATTGATTAAATATTCATTTCTTTTGAATTTTCTTCATGAATTTTTAATGAATTTGAATAAAGAAAATTATTATTTAAGCAATATATATACATTGCTAAGAGAATCGTCCTGAGGGGTATTGGTGCCACAGTGGTTATAGTGCACGTGCCTGCGACTCGGGTTCGATTCCTGCTCTCAGCAGTTATCTGATTGAAAATTTCACCTTGGCCACATGTGAGAAGAGTGCTTCCAGTTTGACTCTACCAAACACCACAGGTTTCCTCCGGGTACTCCGGTTTCCTTCTGTATAGTAACACTGGACCAATGAGAGATGGCCCTTACTGGACCTCTAGGGATAACAGTTTAGATATGACTGATAGAGCTATCCAGTATTATATAAGATTAGTTTACTTTTATTTTTTAGTTTAGATTCACGCTTTTTGTTTGATTTTGTCAGCTAAAGCAGTTTGTATTTATAAATTAATCTATAAAAATGAACATTGTTAATACTGCAGGTAGATCATCGGGTGACCGTAAGTTAAGTTAACAATGCACAGTGCTACAAGTTGTATGACATTTTAATGCACAGTGCCCCAGTATTTATTTATTTATTTATTTATTTGGTTTTCTTGTTTACGCACACGAGGCAAGACACAACAGGGATGTTCAGCCCTAGTCATGGTGTCTTGCCCTAAAAATTAACAAATATCAAATTACATATATACTATCATATACATATTACTATATCACATCTACTGTACTACTATATCGCTTATTATATCACTTATTATATCACTTATTACAAATACTGACTTTACAAATACAATTACACTACCACACACGTACGCACGCACAGTTAATATGACAGTTAGTATGACAGTTTAACGGAAATAATTTTGAAAATATAAGACTTTACATAAACAAACAAACAAACAAACAAACAAACAAACAAACAAACAAACAAACAAACAAACAAACAAACAAACAAACAAACAAACGGATTTGAATCTATTTTGAATTTTTATTTGCTTGTCGCTTATGTAGTGGTCAGCAGTTGATACACTCGCGCCTCAGGGTGCCTGTTTTTAATGTACGATATTTTGGCTTACGTCCTGTGTATTAGATAAAAATCAATTGCTTATGTTTTATCTATTATTTACACTGTTTTAACACTTTGAAGCCTGACGACGAGTCTTTAAGGTTTATTCTGGCTAACGCCAGACGATTTTATTCAGCACAGGGAGAGGTCCAGGCCTCAAAGTGTTAAACATTTTAATTTTGTCTTTTTAGAACTGCTTCCATCTTCAGCTTTAGCAGGTAAAATCAACAACTAAACGCTATAAATTAAATGAGACTATTAAAAACTGAAAATTGAATTACCAGTTAAATGTTGATAATTGAAGTTGAGTCACAACACTATAAACATTAAACTATAATATAGAAGCGAGAATTTGTAGAAACACTAGCCGTTTATTATTTCTTTCTTAGCTTTTGACTTGTTGATTCAGGCCTTCAGAGCTTAAGGCTTGAGTCAACATTCGAAATCTCAGCAATAACTTGATAAACGTGATGTCACCACAAATTCTCGCGTCTATTTAACATTTATTGACTGGGACCGAGGGAAACAGTATGTTTTGTGGCCCCGAGACCGCCGTTGTTACCCTCGGCGAAAAGTATTTTATTATATACCAAGTGTCAAAGAAAACAAAAAAAGAAAGACGTCAAATCACTGAAGTAAATATAATGAAACGAACCGTCTCTTTTTCTGGTGTTGGCGTAGAATTGTCGAAGAAGCTCGTTGAGTTGTACCTTTGTAAGATTTTCAAACTCGGCGGGAAGTCCTTTTTCGATACAAAATTCCCTTAAGATTTTAACTGCTTGCTTTGTGGGCTTTTTCGTCGATGTTGAGTCTTTATCTTTGAGTAAATTATCTATTCCATCGCTGCTTCGGCCAGCGAACCTTTGTTTTTGCTCCATAACTTGAGGATTTTATTATTCACCGGTCCATAACATATTATTCACCGCTGAGAGCTGTTGCCGGGAGAAAGTGGAATTTCATCACTACCACGTGATACCCTCTCGCCCAATGAGAAGCAAGAAAACACGAACTTTGCCACTTGGTATATAATAATGCAATTTATCACCATGCAAACATTCAAGAAATTAAACATCAAACTGTTACCACCGCATGCGAAATCTAAACAAAGAATAACATAACTTTTTAAAATAATACGCTTTTTACTATATAACCATACTTTTTGTAAATTTATCATAATTATAATTTTTGTTATGTAGAATTGACTTCATCATCATCTCTAACTTTAAGTTCAACGTTAACTTCAACTTCGATTTCGCGTTCTACATCGCTCTCAACTTCAATTTTACCTTTAGGCCCAACCTCAATTTCAATTTCGACGTCCAAATTAACCTCGGCTTCAACTTTAATTTCTACTGAAATTTCAACCTCAATTTCATCTGCACTTGTAGCTTTGGCTTCGAGATCAACTAATTCAACTGTATTTCCCACTTCCACTTCAGTTTCATCTGCATTTGTAGCTTTAGCTTCAAGATCTAATTCAACTGTATTTCCCACTTCGACTTTGACTTCAATTTCATCTGCAATCTCAAGTTCAGCGTCAAGATCGCCTTCAATTTCAATTTCAAACTTAAATTCAGCTTCAATTGTAACTACAACTTCAAGTTTGTTAGGTATTAAATATACTAATTAAATATACAAATTGAAATAATAAATATATAACTAAATAAACATACAAATAAATAAACAAACAAACAAACAAACAAACAAACAAACAAACAAACAAATACATTTAAATAAATAAACATTATTATTATTAATCTAAGAACTATTAAATATCTAATATGTTTAATATATTATAAGTGATATATTGTGTCACTGTCAATTCATTACTACTGTTATTTATACATAAACTCAGAGGGCACTCAGAGACTGCATATACCTCCGCCAGCGCGTTATTAGAGATGTTTAAAAAGAAAACGAGCCATCCCGCTAACCGACCAACACATGTATGAATGAATAAAATGATTGATTGTACGCGTACTAAAATTATGCAAAAATGTTTGCGTAAAGTAAGGGTAATTAAGCGCAATCAAGCATTTCTTCTACACGGAGAAGCTTACAGACAGAGTTTTATGAAATATTTAGGCAATTTTCGACCAAATTCAACCAAAATTTGATGGATTGGTCGTTGGTTTATGGCCAACCCTTCTACAAACTGTCATGAAAATCGATGCAATACTTTTTGATATATCCTGACGAAAGAAAGACAAACAAACAAACAAACAAACAAACAGACAGACAGACAGACAGACAGACAGACAGACAGACAGACAGACAGACAGACAGACAGACAGAAGGTCTATCTGCCGAGAATGTAACTGACAGAAGCACATCGTCAGGACGGCTTACAAATATATTTGAAAAGTATGCTGAACAGCGGTTGCACTTACATGATGAGCCTGTCACAGAAGAGACAGAAAATGTTTGTAAGTCAAATTAACCGCTGAATGAAATTTTAAAAACACACATAGACGGACAGACAGACAGACAGACAGACAGACAGACAGACAGACAGACAGACAGACAGACAGACAGACAGACAGACAGACAGAAAGAAAGGGGTAAAAACCTAACCTCCTGGCGGAGGTGACTATAAATGATCTTTTCTAGACATTAAAATTGCATTATACCAAACTTTTTTTCTTATAGCTTTTAATATGCGCAGAGTACGTCGTTTTCCGTCATTGACGTCATTTTCAGCTTTTTGAATTCTACCGAAAATATACAAAAGCTAAGACAATAGACAAAATTGAGAAGAATTCAAAAGAAAAATTGAAAAGAAATTGACGGCATAGGGTGAAAATTAAGTATTCTATATTTATTAAAAGGGTCTATAGCAACCTTTTAATTAAGTGACAATTAGTTGGGTTTTTTATTTAACATTTCTAGTTTTTCCTACTACATCACAAGTCAATATCCAGTCAAAGGCTGAACCGACAGGTATTACTTAAGAAATAGCTTACATTTCTCCGTGTGTGTGTACTGCATGTAATAGAAAAAAGAACAAAAAACATCACTCTCAAACTTCAAGAAGTTACAATTCAACTACTACATTAACACACTTAACAACACATATGACGTAGGCGACCCACGAACATGGAAAAGCATATGTTTAAAATGCAACACAGCTCGAAGCCTTATGAACCCACCATCGTGTTGCTTTTAGTAGATATCGTAGTAAATTTAATGTATGTTGTATATCGTTATGTACTATTTAAAGTACATGTAACAGTTAAATCATACTTGTTTTGGGACCGCAGTAATTGGCACTTGTTGCGGTTACCCAGCCTATTGTCTTAATGTCTGTATTTATGTTTGTAATAATGTGTATGGCAGTAATAAAGTCGAGTGGCGTGACTGTTGTTCTTTACACGCTGTGATGTATACTGTCACATACACACAGAAAAATGTAATCTATTTGTTTTATACAATAAAAATTCAAGTGATTTGTTATGGTGGCTCGACAGCCTAAATCATGAGAAATTATGTATTTTCTTCATGAAAAAGCACAGGTCTCATGAGATTCATTTTAGTATAGCTCTAGTGGTGGTCTTGATTATTGAAAAGATTTATACTTGTAGCGCTTGCGTATCTAGAGAAATTGTGTTTGTGGTAAGCGACAGATTTTATGCAAATTAGGTTTTCTGCATTTATTGGAAACACGATTTCGTCACTTAGGTAAACTTGGAGAATATAAAACTTTTCAATAATCAAGACCAGTACTAGCTGTGCAATAGACTACAATGAAGCTCATGACGTGCAAAACTTTTTATGGGGGGAAACGATACTTTCTTGTGATTTAGACTGTCGAGCTATCTGAAAACAGCATAATATTGTTGTTGTTTTTGTTTTTCTGGCTTAGGGGATAATATCTCTCTCGTCTTTTTATCATTTTCTAGAGAGTAGCACAAGTCAAGCAAAAAATTCGTCGATATCAAGACAAGTGAGAATGAATATATGTTTTATAATATAAGAATAGAGTTGATGTTCGTGGGTATAAATATGTTTTTGGCCCGACTCAGGTACGCTTTTTCGAGTGCGAATCACTCCCAAAAAAGTGTACAAGATTTTGGGGATTTTCAAAATTCCGTCAGATTTTGGGGGTTTGGGGGGATTTTTTATTTTTTTAACAGTTTAGATATGACTGATATGATTATCCAGTATAAATAAAGTTAGTTAGTTTACTCTGGTTTCCTTCTGTAGTATAACACTGGACTAATGAGCGATGATCCTTACTGGACCTCTAGGGAGAACAGTTTAGATATGACTGATAGGGTTATCCAATATAAATAAAGTTAGTTTAGTTTACTCTGATTCCCTCCTGTAGTAACACTGGACCAATGAGGGATGGCCCTTACTGGACTTTTAGAAAGAGCAGTTTGGATATAGCTGATAGGGTTATCCTGTATAAATAAAGTTAGTTTAGTTTACTCTGGATTCTCCTTGTAGTAACACTGGACCAATGATGGATGGTCCTTACAATTTAGATATGACTGATAGGGTTAACAAGTATAAATAAAGTTTTAGTTTTATAATTAACGACAACCCCGTCTTTATGTGTTTTAATCTCAATTTCACATTGATTTAATACTAGGTGAACAAATACAAAACGAAACTCGATGCTGTGGATCTTAAAGCAAAAGATGCATTATCGGTATGAAGTTTTGAGTCATTGTATTTGTATTTGTATTTTATTATTGAGCCAGGGTTGTTGTTTTTTATATTTTGTGAGGTATATGATGAAAGGTAGCATTATCCTATGAAATGCAGTTAAAGAGACGTTAAGAGTGGTACATCTGTGAGCTTGGTGTAATGTAATAGACATTTGTTGGACGTTCGTCAAGCTCAATTATTCAGAAAAGATTTCTGAGCCCCAGATAGGGTTTGAACCTGAAACCTTCTAATTACCAGTGTAACTGGTCTACTGCCTCCTCCACAGGCCCTATTGCATCATGGACAGGTCACGCTGTTGAGAGGGCCTGCCAGATCCTGTAAACAAAATGGTGACTGATCCCATTATGCACAGCGAGACTAGGCCACAGAACTAGGCCCTAGAGGCGATAGTTTTGAGAGGGCCTGCAAGTTTCCGGCCGCTGTTCGACAAACGTACGTCCAAGTTCTTTAAACACTGTGATCCACCAGGAAATTCGGTCTAAACTTTCTTACAGATCATGACAATGAAGAAACCAATATGTTTTAGAATTACCGACCTTCTGCCAATAATATTTTTAGCGACAAAAAGGAATTGAAGGGGAAAATATCTGCCGAACAAAAGCAAATTCGACGGTCAGGAAAGTAACAGGTTTTTCGTATTGTTTTTTGGTTTATTTAGCTATCGAAGACTGTCAACTGACCAAGAGTTAATGAGATTTAATTTTGTTAAATTGTAGGCTATAGTGTAGCGTAATTCAAGTTTTAGTTGTTGTGGAAACCGAAAAAGTATAAACCAAAGAGTCTCTGGGTAGACTAAAGTGTATTTTCGTTGATTATTCCGGCCGAAAGTTGACAAAGTTCAACCGTAATTGCTTTCTTCAACAATTCCTGCATTTTAAAGCTAGGATTCGTATGTCATAAGTCTTCAATGGCCTTCAAAATCTTCGGATATAGCCATGGCTATTAACAATGGTAGTTAATTATGCAAATTTATTCCGTGCCAAGTTTTGCCAAATTTTTTACAGGATCTTGCAGGCCCTAAATTCGGCGTGTTTGACCTGTCCATGATGCAATAGGGCCTGTGGAGGAGGCAGCTGTGGGTAAAGGATAAAGGACTGGGAGCTAATCATCCTTACTTGCAGCCAGTGGCTGAATTGCGAAGGACGCAGATCAACGTGGCCGTGTCGAGGCATATCAAAGGCGCTGCAAGCAGCCACCAACGACACAGTTCAGACCACGGATCACAGCTAAGATGTTAGGTGTTGATTTTATGGAGGGAGGAAAACCGGAGAACCCGGCGAAAAACCCGGCGAAAAACCCTCGAAGCACAGGAGAGATCAACTACAACTCTACTCACATGAGTCCAAGCCCGACAACGGGGTCATTCCCAAGCGGTCACCCATCCAAGTACTAACCCCGTCTAACCGGGCTTAACTTTTTGGTGAGAGGCAGCGCGCTAACAGCACACGCCACCCGTGCTCCCCTTAGAGAGCTATAAGATTGCATATTCATAGTCATATGTGCTTTCTAAGTGGTAGCGTTTGCATATGAGATGTAATTAAAGTGATATTAAACGTAGTACATGTGCGAAACGCCAAAATTTAAGCCGATGCCTTTCATCAGACGACCTTTGGATGACGAAGAGCTTTGCCTTGAGACGTCAGTATTTTGTTTTCTAAAATTACAGCAGTTAAGGTGGCTCCCTTCGGTAATTTTAAGAAGGGACTGGTAACGAGTATGGCGTCGGCACATGCGTAAATAGAAATCTTGTCGAGTTGATATTCTGTCACGTCAGCAGCCGTTCGAGCGGTACAAATGCTCAAATATCACACATTTGCTTCGGTAAAATTCTTTTAAAATTTTGTGCATAAAGAACTAGGAAAACCTCAAACAACATACTTAGGTTTTTTTCCCCAAAAGACAAAACTTTTTTTTAATCCATTTGTCTTGACAACTTTCCCTAACATTTTGCTCCAGTGTTCTATGTCGGGAAGAAACTGACCAGATGACAATTTTTAGAAATTTTGACCGAATAAAATTGGAGATTTGCGTCTAAATAGACGAAAACCGTGAAAATTTGATAAATTTCGCCATTATTACCATGGTAACAGCAGATATTAGCACTATTCAACAAATACTTCATAAGTGTAGTTCTCCTTCTGCAGTTCAGTATCCAGAATAATTATGTAATAGTTATTTAAAAGGTCAACTATACCTTTTGAGGTTATTATATTTTCTGTTAAATTCGAAAACGTTTATTCCAAAACCGAAGAAAAAATTAAAATCGGTCACTCGGTTCTGTTTTTATGTTCTGTCAAAGATCGAGTTTTGACCTTTTTTTCGAACCATATTTAAACAACGACCGCGTTAAAAGGTAGTCTGGCACTAGCAAACTTGTGGCGTCATACCGGTAAAACAAAGCTCGCTTCGGCAAAAGGCTACAACATTGTCAACATGCTAACCAGGAGAGTTTTTCGAAAAGATACCCGGCCACAAGTTCGACTCCACGACTTATCAAGAATGGCTATGATATTTTAGCTTACCAAACGGTACAGCAGTACAACGGGTTTTCGCAAGAAAAAAACACTACGCCTAGTATGGAGGGGGAGAAGGGTACGATTCATTTTTGTCTTGATAAGACAAAACTATTGAGTTTTAAACTACTGTATATTGTTAGTTCTAACTATTGAGTTATTGATTTGACAGAAGCCTGGATATACATTGTTCGTCAGAACTGTAGTTTTGCTTTTGCGAAATTGGATCTGCTGCCGTAGCTTTATCTATATCACCTTCTACTTTAAATATCGCAAAACTCGCCCAAATACAATTAAGAAGACTCGTTGACAGAGTGTGAAGAAGCAGTGGCGGATCCAAAGGGGGGTTATGGGGGTTGCAACCCCCCTGGCCTATTATATATGTATACTTTGAACGGTACATTATATTATATTTATAAAATAGGTTGCGTCTTACGCACGCTGTGATTGGTCAATTACCGTGTTTATATCAGGCTATGTAAACACGGTTGTGATGTCACGGCACATTTTTTAACCTTATTTCATAAAAGAAATAGAAAATGGATGCCCTGTGTTTATATAACCTGATGCAAACACTCGAGTGAGTTGGGAGAATTCGAAAGTACTTATGTAAACCCTCGCCTACGGCTCGGGTTCACATAAACTTTCGAATTCTCCCAACTCACTCTCGTGTTTGCATCAGGCTATATAAACACGGGCGGCCATTTTCTATTTCTTAAATAATATATAAATTGTGTTTAGTTTATAATATAGCGTATAAAAATCACTATTTCTGATCCTAATATTGTCCTCAAAATGCAGGAAATAGCATTTCAGGGTATCAGAAATCAAACATTTTCGGACACCCTAGAGGTGTCAACCCCCTCTTTAAAAAAATCTTGGATCCGCCCCTGAGAAGATATGCCTTGAAATGCCTCAAAATAATGCTAATACACGTATTTGCATAAGTAAATAGGTGGCAAACCAAAGCTCGAACATTGGAATATTTCTGCGGTAATTAGGCAACTTACTGGTATGACGTCACCGAATATGTAGTACCCATTCTTCTAAACAACTCGGTCGTGCATCAATAGGTACTTAGAATCTCCCCCCAGTAAGTCATGCGCTTTTACTCCAAATTCATTCTTTTCTTCAATTTTGCGAAATTAGATGATAACTGCTTTGAAAATATATATAACCTCAAAAGGTATAGTTGACCTTTAAAGACAGCAATAACCATAGACTATGACTGAACGTAACAAGCCGTGAAAAAACTAAACCTCTAGGGAGCCACCATAAGGTGAGATAAAAGTAGCGTGCTGCGTAGGCAGTGTTGAAACACAATCGACATAGAGTAAGGTTAGATATACTGCCGGAAAAAAAGAACGTAGGAGTCTAACTAGAGGGTAACACGGGTGGCGCGTGCTATTAGGGCGCAGCCTCTCACCAATAGTTAAGCCCGGTTAGACGGGGTTAGTACTTGGATGGGTGACCGTCTGGGAATAGCCCCGTTCTCGGGGTGGGGACTCGTGTGAGTAGAGTTTAGTTGATCTCTCCTGTGCTTCGAGGGTTTTTCGCCGGGTTCTCCGGTTTTCCTCCCTCCGTAAAATCAACACCTATAGGTCTTAGTTGTAAATGGAGGACCCCACCAGCTCTACTGAAAAACTTATCCTCCTTAAATAAAAATAATAATAATAATAACGTTTCGAGCGAAGGCCCTTCGTCAGAGAAGAACGTTTCTCTCTGACGAATTTAGGGCCTTCGCTCGAAACGTTAGACAACTACGTTCTCTGTTTCGGTAGTATATCTAACCTTACTATATTTCGACCTTATTTGACACTTGGTTTCTTTTATCATTCTATGACATTCTTGTTTTCTAGGACATAATAAGCATTACATCAGAACACATAGAAACTCTATCTGCCGAGAATGTAACTGACAGAAGCACATCGTCAGGACTGCTTACCAATATATTTGAAAAGCGGCTCATAGAGTATGCTGAACAGCGGTTGCACTTACATGGTGAGCCTGTCACAAAAGAGACAGAAAATTTTTGTAAGTCAAATTAACCGCTGAATAAAATAAAAAAACCACATAAACGGAGAGACAGACAAACAAACAAACAAACAAACAAACAAACAAACAAACAAACAAACAAACAAACAAACAAACAAACAAACAAACAAACAAACAAACAAACAGACGAATGAACAAACAGATAAACAGACAGACCAGACAGACAGAAACAAACAAACAAACAAACAAACAAACAAACAAACAAACAAACAAACAAACAGACAGACAGACAGACAGACAAACAAACAAACAAACAAACAAACAGACAAACAAACAAACAAACAAACAAACAAACAAACAAACAAACAAACAAACAAACAAACAAACAAACAAACAAACAAACAAACCGACAGACGAACGAGTGAATAGAAAAACAACTAAACAATGAAACAAACTAATTTTCCAGAGAAGAATATTCGGCTAATAAACCAGTTGGTAATCTTGACTGCGCATCAAAATGACGCGTTCTGCGTCGGGGTGAAACTTATTTCAATTTATAACATTAGGCTGGGGGAATTCATTATAAGAATTTGCATATTTAAATGATGCAAATTAACCCTGTGGCCTTAATTAGTCCGATGTTATGGATTGATATATGTTATTTTGTGCATCATTTTGATGCGCAGTCGAGATTACGAACTGGCTTATTCATTTACCTAGAAGTTAACATTCTAGATCCATACAATGATGACGTCACACCTCATATTATTCTATTATTTTCAGTGGTCCAAATGGTGAAAGTATCCAGTACGAAATCCGACAATGATTTGGTTTTTCCTGAAGATGAAAATAATCGAAATGCCGACGAAGATACTTCCGAAGAAGATTTCATTTTAATTCCAAGAGCAGTGTTTAAAAACAGTAAATAGAGCCTGATAGTTTTTAGAAATGTGTTGCCTTAATTCTTTTTTTTTACTTTCTTGTTACCACTTTTTTACTATTAGGGCTACTTAAACGGGAGAAAATAAGTCTCGACATTGTTCGTGACCAAAGTAAGTCGCGACTAAAATAAGAACAGGGATTGAAAGCTAGTGTAAAATAAGTCTCGACTTATTAAAAATTGACCATTTATACGAGTGTATTCGCAACTTAGATAAGACGTGTTTTAATCAAGCCGCGACTTATTTTCTCCCGTTTAAATGGTCCTATTAGAGATTAAGATTCACGTAAACGGGAAACGGCAAATGTGAGATAGTCGTTTGACGTCCGCGTGATCGAAACTAGAGAGATTAGGATTGACGTGAGCAGATCCAAGATGGCGGCTAAAAGGGATCAGTGCTGGAAAATGTCCGGCAGCGCCGCTGCCAGGAAATTTTTTGTAAAAGTTGTTGGCAGGAAATTTTTTGTATCTTGCTGGAAATATTTGTCAGTTTTTTTAATCCAAGTCAAAGTTTAAAGATAAATTTCCTATTTTTAAAAAATCGAAAAGCGTCACGGTCACACAATCACACAATTTTGATGGGCATCACTTTTGATCGAATATCAAGTTTCATATTCGATGACTCATCTTTCTATATTCTTGCCAAACCCAGCGGCGATTTGTAAACAATTCGAAAGTGTTTTGAAGGTTTATTACATGACCTTAACCTGTCTAAGTTTCGTATATCCTTGCGCAAATGACGATTTGTTCTAGAAAACAATGAAATATTTATCATTTCAGTATAGTGTTGCTGTTGCAGGCTGCAGCTGTCATTGTTCATTTGCAAGAATGCAAGCTGCTTTTATCTTATTCAACTGTTTCAGCATTTCGATTTTTGACGCTAGTACTTGTATTACGTCGTATTCAATTGAAAAAGTTCGCTATTTCAAAGTATGTATAGATACCACATTCAGATAAATTATGGTTTTCAGATACAAACTTGCAAGTCTGGTGGTATCACAACTTATAAAATTGAAAAATTCTATCAGGCAGGAAATCGTTAATTTAGTTTAGCAGGAAATATTTATTTTTGGATTTTGCTGCCAGGAAGAAAAACGCTTTATCTAGGACTGAAAGAGATATTTGAAGTTGTCGATAAAAAGGTTTTGTTTCTCTCTTATTATATTAGAAATTTTGACTGTAAAATCAGTCGTTTGCCGTCTCCGTGAAAACAGTCGTCTTGGCATTGAAACGTGGTCGTCTTCTGCCGTTTCCCGTTTTCGTGAATCCCGTTTGCTATATTTTTTGTGCTTCTACGTATGAAATTTTCTTTGTTCTTATTGTCTATTTTTCTTTCTTATTCTAGATTCGGTTTTTGTTGGTGTTCTGTATTTTAACCTTGATATTGTAATAGACGATAAGTCTGAAAGGTAAATCAAAAAGTGGTGTGGCCAGGTGTGGTGTATGGAGGAGAGGGAAATTGTGTAGAGTTGTGTGGTGTGGAGTGGAGTGGAGTAACGTTCAGTTGTGACTTGTGAGGATTGGTGTGATGAGGTGTGAAGTGGAGTGGAGTAAAGTTCAGTTGTGAGGGGTGGTGTGGTGAGGTGAGGTGTGGAGTGGAGTGGAGTGTAATGGAGTAAAGTTCAGTTGTGAGGAGTGGTGTGGTGAGGTGAGGTGTGGAGTGGCGTGGAGTGGAGTGGAGTAAAGTTCAGTTGTGAGGAGTGGTGTGGTGAGGTGAGGTGTGGAGTGGAATGGAGTAAAGTTCAGTTGTGAGGATTGGTGTGATGAGGTGTGGAGTGTAATGGAGTAAAGTTCAGTTGTGAGGAGTGGTGTGGTGAGGTGAGGTGTGGAGTGGAATGGAGTAAAGTTCAGTTGTGAGGAGTGGTGTGGTGAGGTGAGGTGTGGAGTGGAATGGAGTAAAGTTCAGTTGTGAGGAGTGGTGTGGTGAGGTGTCGTGTGGAGTGTAATGGAGTAAAGTTCAGTTGTGAGGAGTGGTGTGGTGAGGTGAGGTGTGGAGTGGAATGGAGTAAAGTTCAGTTGTGAGGAGTGGTGTGGTAAGGTGTGGAGTGGAGTGGAATGGAGTAAAGTTCAGTTGTGAGGAGTGGTGTGGTGAGGTGTGGAGTGCAGTGGAATGGAGTAAAGTTCAGTTGTGAGGAGTGGTGTGGTGAGGTGAGGTGTGGAGTGGAATGGAGTAAAGTTCAGTTGTGAGGAGTGGTGTGGTGAGGTGAGGTGTGGAGTGGAATGGAGTAAAGTTCAGTTGTGAGGAGTGGTGTGGTGAGGTGTGGAGTGGAGTGGAGTGGAATGGAGTAAAGTTCAGTTGTGAGGAGTGGTGTGGTGAGGTGTGGTGTGGTGTGGAGTGGAATGGAGTAAAGTTCAGTTGTGAGGTGTGGTGAGGTGTGGAGTGGAGTGGAATGGAGTAAAGTTCAGTTGTGAGGAGTGGTGTGGTGAGGTGTGGAGTGGAGTGGAATGGAGTAAAGTTCAGTTGTGAGGAGTGGTGTGGTGAGGTGTGGAGTGGAGTGGAATGGAGTAAAGTTCAGTTGTGAGGAGTGGTGTGGTGAGGTGTGGCGTGGCGTGGAGTAGAATGGAGTAAAGTTCAGTTGTGAGGATTGGTGAGGTGAGGTGTGGAGTGGAGTGGAGTAAAGTTCAGTTGTGAGGAGTGGTGTGGTGAGGTGATGTGTGGAGTGAAATGGAGTAAAGTTCAGTTGTGATGATTGGTGTGATGAGGAGTGGAATGGAATAAGGTTCAGTTGTGAGGATTGGTGTGATAAGGTGCGGAATGGAGTGAAGTTCAGTTGTGAGGAGTGGTGTGGTGAGGTGTGGAGTGGAATGGAGTAAAGTTCAGTTTTGTGGAGTGGTGTGATGAGGTATGGAGTGGAGTGGAGTGGAATGGAGTGAAGTTCAGTTGTGAGGAGTGGTGTGGTGTGATGAGGTGTGGAGTGTAATGGAGTAAAGTTCAGTTGTGAGGAGTGGTGTGGTGAGGTGTGGAGTGGAGTGGAGTGGAATGGAGTAAAGTTCAGTTGTGAGGAGTGGTGTGGTGAGGTGAGGTGTGGAGTGGAGTGGAATGGAGTAAAGTTCAGTTGTGAGGAGTGGTGTGGTGAGGTGTGGAGTGGAGTGGAATGGAGTAAAGTTCAGTTGTGAGGAGTGGTGTGGTGAGGTGTGGAGTGGAGTGGAATGGAGTAAAGTTCAGTTGTGAGGAGTGGTGTGGTGAGGTGTGGCGTGGCGTGGAGTAGAATGGAGTAAAGTTCAGTTGTGAGGATTGGTGAGGTGAGGTGTGGAGTGGAGTGGAGTAAAGTTCAGTTGTGAGGAGTGGTGTGGTGAGGTGATGTGTGGAGTGAAATGGAGTAAAGTTCAGTTGTGATGATTGGTGTGATGAGGAGTGGAATGGAATAAGGTTCAGTTGTGAGGATTGGTGTGATAAGGTGCGGAATGGAGTGAAGTTCAGTTGTGAGGAGTGGTGTGGTGAGGTGTGGAGTGGAATGGAGTAAAGTTCAGTTTTGTGGAGTGGTGTGATGAGGTATGGAGTGGAGTGGAGTGGAATGGAGTGAAGTTCAGTTGTGAGGAGTGGTGTGGTGTGATGAGGTGTGGAGTGTAATGGAGTAAAGTTCAGTTGTGAGGAGTGGTGTGGTGTGGTGAGGTGTGGAGTGGAATGCCAGTAAAGTTCAGTTGTGAGGATTGGTGTGATGAGGTGTGGAGTGGAATGGAGTAAAGTTCAGTTGTGAGGAGTGGTGTGGTGAGGTGTGGAGTGGAGTGGAATGGAGTAAAGTTCAGTTGTGAGGAGTGGGGTGTGGTGAGGTGTGGCGTGGAGTGGAGTAAAGTTCAGTTGTGATTATTGGTGTGATGAGGAGTGGAGTGGAATGGAGTAAAGTTCAGTTGTGATTATTGGTGTGATGAGGAGTGGAGTGGAATGGAGTAAGGTTCAGTTGTGAGGATTGGTGTGATAAGGTGTGGAATGGAGTGAAGTTCAGTTGTGAGGAGTGGTGTGGTGAGGTGTGGAGTGTAATGGAGTAAAGTTCAGTTTTGAGGAGTGGTGTGATGAGGTGTGGAGTGGAGTGGAATGGAGTGAAGTTCAGTTGTGAGGAGTGGTGTGGTGTGGTGAGGTGTGGAGTGGAATGGAGTGAAGTTCAGTTATGAGGAGTGGTGTGGTGTGGTGAGGTGTGGAGTGGAATGGAGTAAAGTTCAGTTGTGAGGATTGGTGTGATGAGGTACACCACTCGTCTCCACTCCACACCACTCCACTCACCACAGCACTCCACACCATTCTATACCTCACCACTGCACTCCACTCCACAACACAACACAACACTACTCTACTCCACACACTCGAAACTCCACTCCACACCATTCCACACCATTCCACTCCACACCACTCCACGCCCCACTCCATTCCACACCTCACCTCACCACACCTCACAACTGAACTTTACTCCACTCCACTCCACTCCACTCCACACCTAAGTGGTGTGGAGTGGTGTGGAGTAAAGTGCCGTGGTGAGGTATGGAGTGGTGTAGTCTGGAGTGGTATGGAGTGGCATGCAGTGGTGGGGTATGGTATGGAGTGGTATGGAGTGGCATGCAGTGGTGGGGTATGGTATGGTGTGGTGTGGTGAGAAGTGAAGTGCAGTGGTGAGGTCTGGAATGGAGTGGTATGGTGTGGAGTGATGTGGTATGATGTAGAATGGAGTGATCTGGTGTGGAGTGGAGTGGTGTGGTATAAGGTGCAGTGCAGTGGTGTGATGTAAAGTGCGGGAGAATGGAGCGAAGATATGTGATTTGATTTAATTTTGTGAACAGTAATTTTTTTGTTATATTCATTGCAGTGATTTTAAGGACGAACAGTTGAACACGAACATTATTTCAGCCGAAGTCAGTCCTAAGCCCCAGGGAATACTGGAAAAGAATATATCTTTCACACTAAGTCACAGAAACGTAAGAACTCGTACTCGTAATTAATTAATTAATTAATTAATTAATTAATTAAGTAAGGAAGGAAGGAAGGAAGGAAGGAAGGGAGGGAGGGAGGGAGGGAGGGTGGTAGGGAGGGAGGACGGTAGGGAGGGAGGGAGGGAGGACGGGAGGAAGGAAGGACGGAAGGAAGGAAGGAAGGAAGGAAGGAAGGAAGGAAGGAAGGAAGGAAGGAAGGAAGGAAGGAAGGAAGGAAGGAAGGAAAGAAGGAAGGAAGGAGGGAAGGAAGGAAGGAAGGAAGGAAGGAAGGAAGGAAGGAAGGAAGGAAGGAAGGAAGGAATGGAGGGAGGGAGGGAGGGGGGATGGAGGGGGGGATGGAGGAGGGAGGGGGGATGGAGGGGGGGAGGACGGAGGGAGGGAGAGAGGGAGGACGGCAGGGAGGACGGAGGGAGGGGAGTGGGAGGGAGGGAGGAGGGAGGGAGGGAGGAGGGAGGAGGGGAGGGAGGGAGGGAGGGAGGGAGGGAGGGAGGGAGGGAGGGAGGGAGGGAGGGAGGGAGGGAGGAGGGGAGGGAGGAGGGAGGGAGGGGAGGGAGGGAGGAGGGAGGGAGGAGGGAGGGAGGGAGGGAGGGGAGGGAGGGAGGGGGGGAGGGAGGGAGGGAGGAGGGAGGGGGAGGGAGGGAGGGAGGAGGGAGGGGAGGGAGGGAGGCGGAGGGAGGAGGGAGGGAGGAGGGAGGGAGGGGGGGGAGGGAGGAGGGAGGGAGGGAGGGAGGGAGGGAGGGAGGGAGGGAGGGAGGGAGGAGGGAGGGAGAGGGAGGGAGGGAGGGAAGGAAGAACGTTCGAACGAACGTAATATTTAATTTTACTTTCCAGGGTTCCGGTCATGGATCCAATTGTGTTTTTATTCAAAATTCAAAAAGGTAAGTCAGTTTAGCTTCCGTTATCAATATTCGAACCTGAGATTTAATACATTCTTTTATTTTGTATTTTAGCAGACAGCTGCTGGTAAACCTTTCCAATTTTAAATAATAGTTTTGGTCCAAGTATTGATTAACTAAGGTGATTTTCTAATATTTTTCTAATGTAGTCGAACGTTTTTCTTTTAGAAATACACAGTTTTCCAATGTGGGTTGCAGTATGCTATTTACCAATGACTCTCACACGATATGTACTTGTAATCATATGACGAGTTTTGCTGTTTTGACGAGAGTTAAGGATTCAGAAAGCTCAAACTCAGTAAGTTTATTCTTAGCTTCATTTGATTTGGGGGGGGGGGGTTTCTTCTTCTTCTTCTTCTTCTTCTTCTTCTTCTTCTTCTTCTTCTTCTTCTTCTTCTTCTTCTTCTTCTTCTTCTTCTTCTTCTTCTTCTTCTTCTTCTTCTTCTTCTTCTTCTTCTTCTTCGAGCGGAGCCCTTGTGAAAAGGGTGAAAAGGGGCTCGTATTCGTCAGTATTTCGTTATCAAAACTATTACCTAAAGCGATGATCCGCGACATGGCCCAAAATAAACATCTCATGTTTTCCCCTAAAGCATTAACGAATCCGTCTGCATTCTTTAGCCTTTGAAATTGACACCGTGAGATCACTGCAATATGATTGGTCCATTTGCCACTTTTGAATTATCCAGTCAAAAAGGTTTAGGAATGCAGACAGACTCGTTGATATTTTGGGCCATGGTCGTTTACCATCTTTTAACTTTGATTCGAGTAATAAATGGCCGTTACGAAAATTCCACATGTCTGTCACATATGACTCTTGTGGTCCACACGTGATCGTATTTTCTCACATGTGAAACATACTTTTTCACATGTGATCCACACGTGAGCATAGTTTCTCACATGTGACGCAACTCTTATGAAGATTTCTTATTTTTTTAGATGTCTCCAGGTCACACTAAAGCTCTCAGCGTTATCACTTATGTTGGCATAACATTGTCTTTAGTGGGCGAAACACTAACTGTTGCATGTTATGTTCTTTTAATGTGAGTTGCCTATTAAATTTAACCTCCGAAAATGATCAGTACTAAGCACACAACACGTAATAAAACCATAATTTGATAGATTATAACTTATAGGAAATGGAAGTGAGTTTTTATCTAACTTTAATTTATTATCGAGTCGGTTTTCTTTGTTCTTCCGAGGTCTTTATATCGCATAAAGACCTTGAATACTAATTAGATACGAAATGAAGAAAAAAACAAGGAAAATCTTTGTCCAAGGTGGAAAAAAAAGACAAAACTTTGTTGGAAAACCTCCTCGATAATAAATTAAGTCAGATAAATCCCTTTTCTTCGAGTTTTCCTTCTTCGAGTTTCGATAAAAAAAAACTTTAAAATGTTTGTATTGTATAAAACAAATAGATTCCATTTTTTTGTTATCTGTTCAGTAATAGATGCAGAGAAGACGTCACAACGTGATAATACATATAAAACATGCTCGACTGCGTCTCGTGGGCCACTTTTTTGTTCTTACCACGTTGTGACGTCATCTGTGCATCTCTATAACTGAACAGACAACGGCAAAATAGAACCTATTTGTTAAATGTTAATTCGACTGCGGAATCAGCCTCAGCGAAACGTGAAGAAGGGATTGTTTCTTTTCTTCTTTTCACTTTTCTTTCTTTCTTTCTTTTCCGTTTTTTCCCTGTTTTCTTTCTTATTTACTTATTTTTCTGCTTACCCCCGTCTTTTTGCTTTGTTTCATCTTTTCTTTTCTTTCTTTTCTTTTTCTCGTTCTAGCTTTTCTTCCTTTTTATTCTCTTTTTTTCTTTTTTTCCCTCTTTTTATTCTTTTCCCTCTTTCTCATCTTCTTCTTTTTTTGGTTTTTCTTTTCTTCATCGTTCTTATAAAGATAATCTTTCTTTTCCAGTGGCCTCAAGACAGAGCAAGCTCATCTTCACACCAATCTTGCCTTCTCACTGGGCTTGGCGCAAATCTTCTTTCTGATTGGCATCCATTCTACAGGTTCTAAGGTATATAATCTACGTCTTCAGAATCTATCAGAGACTTTATGATGTGAAAGTACAAATGATCTAATTGTATGTGTTTACCATCTCAAGAAATTTTAACAGAAGCTTTGTAATCAATGTTTGTCAAGCTAAAATACTCAGAGCAAAAATTGGAAAGGTTGTAAACTGCCGAGAACGGTTACCTAACTATTATATTTGATATTTGAAGTTAGTTTAATGATTTTTAAAACGTCCCAGTATTGCTAAAATGATTGTAATGTTTGTATTGTGATCAATGTCATGGGACAGTTCTCATCTTTTGGCCATTGACGTCGTCCTGAAGACGTGAAAATGCTCTAAGTGGCGTTGTATAAAGAACGAGGACCCGGGGGGAACTTGCCAGGATTGCGTAGGATGGCGTAGGACATCGCGTAGGATGGCGTAAAATATCGCGCCTGCTTTGTTTCACAACTATAATTATTTTATTTGGAGAACGTCGTCGGTTAAAGTTGCCGTCGTAGATCTTAAGGGTCAAAGTCCGTTTTTCTAGCTCTCTGATAGGGCGAGCGGTCCTCGCGTGGCGGTCCGAAAATCGTGATGTTCCCCGTGTAACCCATGGCAGCGGGTATCATTACATTTATTTTTCCCTAGGGGAAAATATCAAAACCGGAAGTAGATGGTCAGGTTCAGTTTTCTCCAATTTTGGCCAATTTTCTTTCATTAAAAACAATGTCTGAAGATTTTACTCAACATTTTTGTTGTCATTTGACACTTGATATATAACAAAACACTACTTATTTACTGGTACCTCGGCCGAGGGCAACAACGAGCAGTCGAGGGGCCACAAAACACACTGTTTCCCTCGGCGCCAGTAAATAAGTGTTTACGGATAACGAAATACTGACGTCTCGAGCACATTTTACTCTGATGAAGGGCTCCGCTCAAAATGTTAGTATTTCATTATCAAAACTAATCCTGGCAGTTTACCACTTTTTCACTTTGCTCTATCTTAAACACTGCTTACGCAGTACTCGACTTTTTTACACTTTAAGATACTCAGAATATCTTTCTTAGCCCTATACGGGGATGAAAACACTACCACTTAGGAAGCACTTATTCTCTACTTTCTCATAGCCCATAATACTTTGCGTTTTGGGGGTTACAACGTCGTACCCAGGCTCTTTTTTCCGTTTTTGACCTGCCTCCTCCGCAGGTCCTCGTTGCATCATGGACAGGTCACACTTTTGAGAGGGCCTGCCAGCTCCTGTAAACCAAATGGGGACTGATCCCATTATGCACAGCGAGACTAGGCCCTAAGAGGCGATAGTTTTGAGAGGGCCTGCAAAATCTTTCTGGCCGCTGTTCGACAAACGTACGTCCAAGTTCTTTTAACACTGTGACCCACCAGGAAATTCGATCTAAACGTTCTTACAGATCATGACAATGAAGAAACCAATATGTTTTAGAATTACCGACCTTCTGCCAATAATATTTTTAGCGACAAAAAGGAACTGAAGAAAAAAATATCTGCCGAACAAAAGCAAATTCGACGGTCAGGAAAGTACAGGTTTTTCGTATTGTTTTTCTGTTTATTTAGCTATCGAAGACTGTCAACTGACCAAGAGTTAATGAGATTTAATTTTGTTAAATTGTAGCCTATAGTGTAGTGTAATTCAAGTTTCAGTTGTTGTGGAAACCGAAGAGTCTCTGGGTAGACTAAAGTGCATTTTCGTTGATTATTCCGGCGAAAGTTGACAAAGTTCAACCGTAATTGCTTTTTTCAACAATTCCTTCATTTTAAAGCTAGGATTCGTATGTCATAAGTCTTCAATGGCCTTCAAAATCTTCGAATATAGCCAAGGCTATTAACAATGGTAGTTAATTATGCAAATCTATCGCTTACAACTTATCATATCGCTTTAATTACATCTCATATGCAAATGCTACCATTTAGGAGCACATATGACTATGAATTGCAACCTTAGCCTCAGTGGCTCAGTGGTTAGGGCGTCTAATCAGTCATTAGAAGGTTGTAGGTTTTATCCCTGTCTGTGGCTCAGAAACATTTTCTGAGTATTTGACCTTGACCAACGTCTACCAAACGTCTGTCACATCACACCAAACTCACATATCTACCACATCTACACGTACGGAAACAATTGGTTATCTCTATTAATTTTTATCGATTTCTTTTCAATAGTCTTTTTGTGTTCTGGTGGCGGCTCTAATCCATTATTTTTATCTCGTTACATTCTCGTGGATGGTGGTGGAGGGATTTCATCTTTACTTAATGGTTGTAAAAGTCTTCAACGAAGAAAGTTACCTTAAGAAATATTACTTGTTTTCGTGGTGTAAGTTTTTGATTGAAAAATTTATTCAAGCTTAAATGATTGTTAATATCACATACTTATATAGCTTTACCCTGATTCACTAATAATGATTCTCCAACATGTCTTCTCACTTACAATTCAGGATTTAATATCTTGAATTGTCAAAGTGTCTAGGATTCAGGATTATCCTTAATCTTAGGAGACTTATCTGTCCCACATGCGGTTTGTTAAATCATAGTCAATCGAAATATGGTCTGGAAACTCAGCTAAAGTCTTTGGTCTATCTTTTTGTTCGCCTTTATGCATTTTTGTGCACGGTGCACGGTCACTGAACACATTGTATTTTAGTATAATGAACGAATTGTCCAATAGCAACGTTTCAGTTCAATCACTCATCCGTTCTATTTAAATATTAATAAACCTAAAACAAAGGATGTACACGGTGTAAGGTACGGTTCAACATAAAATCACAGCTCATTTTTGGCGCTTTGAAGTTTGCCGAGTTTCCAGACCATATCTCGATTGACTATGGTTAAATGATCCAGTAGAGGTGTAGTGGTCTGGGTCTGAGAGGTGCAACTTCTTGTTGTGTGTTGTGTGTTGTGGTTAGGTTTAGGGTCGAGGTTAGAGGTAGGGTTACGATTGGGGTTGGGGTGGTGTTTGGGTTTCTATTCTAGGCCATTTAACAATTCAGGATAATCCTTAGTTGTAGATGAGAGGATATGCGGAATTCTTCGTTTCTACTACTGGTCTAACTATATTTGTTTTTATTTTCAGTCGCACCGCTGGCCATAGTAACAATGGTTATTATCATTGCTGCATCAAGTTCTGAAGGTGTCCATAGTTATATCTCAGACAATTTGTAAGTCAACCTCCTACCCAGTCTTTGCTTCCTAGCCCTCTTGGTAGCACTATCGGGATACCGATACTTTAGACAGACAGACAGACAGACAGACAGACAGACAGACAGACAGACAGACAGACAGACAGACAGACAGACAGACAGACAGACAGACAAATTGACTGACTGACTGACTGACTGACTGACTGACTGACTGACTGGCTGGCTGGCTGGCTGGCTGGCTGGCTGGCTGGCTGGCTGGCTGGCTGGCTGGCTGGCTGGCTGGCTGGCTGGCTGGCTGGCTGGCTGGCTGGCTGGCTGGCTGGCTGGCTGGCTGGCTGGCTGGCTGGCTGACTGACTGACTGACTGACTGACTCATGACGGATGGACGGACGGACGGACTGACTGACTGACGGACGGACACAAACAAACAAACAAACAAACAAACAAACAAACAAACAAACAAACAAACAAACAAACAAACACACACACACACACACACACACACACACACACACACACACACACACAAAAGAACCATTAACCGACAGGCATAGTAGCATCTTTTTTGTTCATTAATTCTTTATTCTTTGTCATGTTCTTAGTTGCTGGGTGTCCGCTGAGAACAATTTTATTTGGTCGTTCCTTGGACCAGTCTTGCTCGTGTGTCTGGTAAGTATAGTTTGTAATGCTTGTATAAGTACAACACTTCCTCTATTAAATGTAGGTATCCACGTTTCTTTGACGTGCACAACTGAACAACGCAATTTAACTACTCTTTAATTGGTCGAACAACTGTCCGGTATAGCCATTTTTCCTGGGTATATTGTAGCTTGAAAAAAGAGTTTTATAGTTTAAGCGGTTTTTTGGTATGTTTTTAGGTAAACCTTGTCTTGTTGTTTCTGGTTGTCAAGGAAATGACTAAGATGAATAAAAGCAAGGATGGCCCGTCTCTAGAATTAAGGTATCTTTTGTAATATTTAAAACACGAGCAGGAGTGTTTTATCAAATTTAAAACCACGAGGGCGCAGCCCGAGTGTTTCAGATCTGATAAAACACGTGATGCGAGTGTTTTGAATGGCTTCAAAAACGATTCGTTATTGGATTATGTTCATTAGTCTTCTTTATATAAAATTGTATGTTCATTAGTATTCTTTATATAAAATTGTATGTTCATTAGTATTCTTTATATAAAATTGTATGTTCATTAGTATTCTTTATATAAAATTGTATGTTCGTTAGTATTCTTTCTGACGTCAAGAAGTTTTATCAGGTATAAAACCACGGACATGGTACTGATTTCCTTTGTGTTTTCCTCGTGAATTATTAATGAGTTTTTGAAATAATTTTTCTAACTATATCTTCCTTGCTATTTAGAAGTTTCTCAAACTCATTAATAATTCATGAATTATCGTAGCCATCGTATCATATCCCATATTCTATATCTTATATCGTATATCTCAAATCCCATACACCAATATCCCTTATCTTATATCTCGTATCCTATATCGTATGAGAACTATTTAAATTGTTAAGCAATAGATACAATATGAGCGGCCGAACTGTATGGGATTTACAATGGCTCGCCGAATCTTAGTTAAACTACGATGAGTTTATATCATGAATACTTTGTTTAGCAGTCGTAGAAAAGGAAAAAACAAATTATTTAAACAAGGAAAAAGCTGAATTTGAGCCAATGGTTCCTAATTAGTATGCTGTAAATCGGATACAGCATTGATGTTTTATTAATCAATGCTGTATCCGATTTACAACACCTGTTTAAACATTTATTTCTTTTGACTTTTCTTCATGAATTATTAATGAGTATTTTAATGACAAATATTGTGCTCTAACTTCAATTTCATTTTACTTAATCTTGCATTTTCAGAAAATCCGTCAAAGCTTGTTTACTCTTGTTTCCAATTCTTGGAACTACTTGGTTATTCTGTGTGCTGACAATGACTAGCCCGTCTATTGCTTTCGAGTATATCTTTAATATTTTGAACTCGTTACAGGTTAGTTTAACTACACCCCGTGTAAGTCGTGACGAAAAGCTATTATCATCATCATCACCATCACTATTATTATCACTATCATGATCACCATCATTATCATCATAACCATCAACGTGATCACCATCATTACTATCATCATCACAACATCATCATTATTATCGTCATTATCATTGTCATTGTTATCATCATCATTATTATCGTCATCATCTTTATGATCATCATCTCATCATTCTTATCATCATTATCATCATCATCATCACCTCTACCATTACCATAACCACCACCATCATTAGTTAGCATCACCATTACCACTACCATCACTACTACCACCATCATCAGCATTACCATTACCTTCACCATTACCACTACCATCACTACTACCACCATCATCAGCATTACCATCACCTTCACCATTACCACTACCATCACTACTACCACCATCAGCAGCATTACCATTACCTTCACCATTACCACTACCATCACTACTACCACTATCGTCAGCATTACCATTACCTTCACCATTACCAGCGCCATCGCCATCACTATCACCACTACTACCGTTATTAGCATTACTACCATCATTAGCATTATTATCACCATTACCAGCACCGTCACCATTATCATCAGCAGCAGTATTACCTTTTCCATTAATAGCACCTTCACCATTACCATCACTATTACCACCATATCAGCATCACCATTACCTTCACCATTACCACTACCACCATTATTAGCATCACTATCACAATTACCTTCACCATTACCATTACCATTACCATTACCAGCACCATCAGCATCACCATTACCTTCACCATCACCATCACCATCACGACTACCACAATCATCACTATCACAATTACCTTCACCTTTACCACTAGCCATTATTAGCATCACCATCACAATTACCTTCACCATTACCATTACCATTACCAGCACCACCATTACCAGCACCAATATCAGTATCACTATCTTCGTCATAAATGATAATAATAATTTTCACTTTGTTTTTACTAAAATTTTAATAAATTCTATTTTTTCACTCTTTTTAAATCATCACATTTTTGTTTTTTAGGGTTTCCTTTTATTTCTTTTCCACGTGTTAAGAAGCTCAGAGGTCTGTTTCAAAAATTATCTATTTTATATTGTTGTGTGGAGAAGGGCTAAATCTTGCGTGGCCTCTTTTTCTATGCTTGTATACTGTATAGTACTTTTTAAAATGTTATCTCACACGTAAGAACGCATCGAAATCGAAACAAGTTTGCAAGCAGTCTTGTTACAACTTGTTATTCAACTGGTATATCCACACGTATCCTGATTTATTTTGAAAACGCCACTTTTTTTCACGGATTGGCCTTCCGTCCACACGTAAACGATGAAGCGGTTATCAAAAATGGAACTTTTCGAAGACGGTCTCCAAAATTGAACTTTTTGAAACGACGTTTTCCTGTTCCCGCGTGGACGCGGATTTTTTTGAAAACGGATAAAAGAAGTTGCGTTTTCAGAAAAAATCCGAATACGTGTGGAAACAATCCTGCTTCGGTTTGTTGATGTTGAAACAATCCTGCAACAAGTTATTCGCAAGTTTAGAATAAGTTGTCGTGATCAACAAGTTTTTGCAAGTTGTACCAACAATTTGCTGCGCCATTATTGTTTGTAACAAGTTACTACAAGGTTGACAATAAGCTTGTAGTGGGTTGGTGAAAATAACGTCATTGTTACAACTTGTTTAGAGACTTGTTACGAGCCTATTGCGTGCACATCATCTTTTCTGCCTTCCTTTCTTTCATCCTTCTATCCATTCTTCCATCCATTCATTTTTTATCCATCCACCCTTCCATATATCTATCTATCCATCCTTCCTTCCTTCCTTTTCTAATTTCGTTGCTTCTTTCTTTCTTTTCTTCTTTTTTTCGTACCTTTCTTTTTTCCTTTCTTCCTTCTTTTTTCCCTTCCTTTCTTCTTTCTTCCTTCCTTCCTTCCTTCCTTCCTTCCTTCCTTCCTTCCTTCCTTCCTTCCTTCCTTCCTTCCTTCCTTCCTTCCTTCCTTCCTTCCTTCCTTCCTTCCTTCCTTCCTTCCTTCCTTCCTTCCTTCCTTCCTTCCTTCCTTCCTTCCTTCCTTCCTTCCTTTCTTTCTTTCTTTCTTTCTTTCTTTCTTTCTTTCTTTCTTTCTTTCTTTCTTTCTTTCTTTCTTTCTTTCTTTCTTTTTAGTCCATTTGATCAAACAGTTCTGCTTAATTAACAAAAATAAGGCGATAGGGCCCTAAAGGTAGCCTATCAACCACTTAAACAATCTAACTTAAAATTATTTACAAAATAGTTGTTACTTTTTAATTTTTTATTTTTTAATTTTTTTTTTTTTTTTTTTTTTTTTTTTTTTCATTTTGAGTCAAAGATAAAAGATAAAAAAGGAAAGTTAAAAGTACTATACAACATTCCAACTAGGCAGTGGAGGTGACGGTGGATTTGAATAGGTTCTTTATCCGGATTGAACCAAACAATACAGCTCTTTGCATAATTTTCAGTGCTTTTGTTGCATCAGACTTTCCAAGGTAGCGCACGAGAGTTGATTGCAATTCTTCTGAATACCCTCCAAGGGCATCAACAATGACATTGATTTGCTCAACTTTGTATCCACCATATCGTTCTTTCAATTCCTTGCGAACTTCTTGATATTTTCCTTGCTTCTCAGTAACCTTTATTTGTCTATTGGTGATCCAGGGGCAGCTGAATTCAACGACAGTTATTTCTTTCTTCACGTGATCGTAGACTACTGTATCTGTTCCTCAGTGTATAACATTTGTCCTCCCGCAGAATAGATGGGTATATCCCAGTGGATGGTTACTTCGGCGTTTTCTACCGCTGGCTTTGGAGTTATTTTGGTATTCCATGGTGGGACTTTAGTGATCAGATTGTATTTTCTTAGAATAAAAAAATATAGACATTTCATCCCATTGTTGTGCCGGTACAAATACTCAGATTGTGACAACATTGCACATCCAGTAAGTACGTGGGCGACTGTCTCCTGTTTGACCTTACATAGCCTGCACTGATTAGTTGGTATTTCTTGCCCGAGTTTCTGCTGATAGTAGACTCGCGTCGGTAGCAGCTGTTGGTACAACTCCTCGATGTCGGTAACGACATCTGTCGGGCACTCCTGCCAAAGGTTAAGCCATAGAAAACAGGATTGTTTGTTTAGGCTGTCATCTGACCAACGGTTTGTTGTAAATTGTCCTAGCCATTTTTGGTTTTCAACTTCTCTTTTTCTCGAATTTTGTCGAGCTTTCTGTAAAACTTCTTTGACTCTTTCTTCGGAGCACGCTCTAAGTTCCGTTCCATCATTTTTCGTGAATTTTATGCTCCATTCATCGTTCCCCACGTTCTCGTTAATTTCAACGCCTAACTTTGTTGCCATTTTCTTCGCATCTTTTATTATCGATCTTCTCCCTTTTCCTTCTCTTTGCTGGTCGATCTTAGCCACAGCTTTCATCATCGGATCACTTGAAGAATGCAGGTGAACAGCTATTTTTATCTTTGTTTCCATATACTCTTGTTCAACTGATTTCATGCCACGGCCACCCAAGGATCTTGGCAAATACAGAAGTGGCACGGATGCTCCAGGGTGTCTTGCACCTACTTCGGTTAGTATTTTTCTAACTTCCCGATCTAGTTCTTGTAGATCGTGTACTGTCCACTCGGTGGTGCACATGTAATAGGTAAGCGCTGGAATAGCAAACGTGTTGGTGGCATGTATCTTCAGTGGTTCAGCCATCGGCGAGGACCATATTAGCCAGATTCGTTGAAGGAATCCCTTGCTGGCTTTATCGCGAAGTAATCGCGAATCGTGGCAGATGTGTTCATAAATACCCAGGAATTGGTATGGTGCATCCTTATCAACTGTTCTAAGTGTTGTAGTTTCATTTAACTGCATTTCACTCTGCTCTTCTAGTTTTCCTCTCTTCACAACCATCGTAGCACATTTCCTAACTCCCCACTCCATATTCAAATCCGTCATACATTGTTGTGTTAGCTTCAAAATTAGATGGAGTTTCTTTTCATTTGCAGCAAAAGCTTTCAGGTCATCTATGAACATAAGATGGGTGATTTTAAGTTTCACCGGTTTGCTCAAGACGTACCCCTCTGTCGCTCTCAGCTTCCAGGCAATTGGGTTGAGATAGATCGTGAATAACTTCGGGCACAGGGAGTCACCTTGAAGTAATCCTTTTCTGAGGGTTACTTTAGATGATTCCTCCATACCAGCTTTCGTCTGTACCACCAGCGTGATGGAGCATCTGGTTACAAGCTTCATTACAATACGTACGAGTTTTTCCGAGAAGCCATGAATCTCTAGTACTTTCTCCAAGATTGTATAATCTACACTATCATAAGCTTTGCGTACATCTACCCAAGCACATGCCATATTTCGCTTCTTTTCTTTAACATCTTCCAGCACCAGTTTATCTATCAAAAGATTGTCAACACATCCGGATACTCCTTCCTTGGCCCCTCTTTGATCTTGTTGGAGGAATTCGTTGTTCTTCAAGTGGTTATCAACGATGGGAAGAGTTACTGATGTCACAAGTTTATATGTTGTATTCAAACATGTTATTGGTCTGTGGTTTGAAACATTCCATTCACCTTCCTTGGGAAAAAGTGTTGTTCGCCCGGTATTCAACCATTCCGGTATTGATTCTTCTTCATTGATGACGGATTCGATGACTTTCGCTAAAGGTTCATGTAGGTATGTTATCTTCTTTATCCAAAAATTCGCAATTCCATCAGGGCCAGGTGCAGACCAATTCTTTTTCTTCTTTATAGCCTGTCTGATTTGTGAGACATTGACAGACACCGTACCCACTTCACCACCGCCACTTCGCCTACAGTTCTCCATTACCTCTGCAATCTCCTTTAACCATAATGCTCCGGGATTTCCATTTCCTTCATTTTCCCACATCGGTCGCCAAAATTCCTCTGCTTGTTCTAGTGTTTCAAAGGAGTTTGAGTTCTCATCACCATGGCGCTCTTTCATCCATAACTTAGGTTTCAAGTTATCCGGATCCTTCTTAATAGATTCTCGCATGATGTTGTGTACTTTCGTAGGGGACGTCGCATACATTTTATTCCATTTTTTTGACTCACACCACTTGATCTTTCTTTTTCTCTTCCTTGCCATTCTCTTCAATCTTGATTTCTCCTTTTCAATGAAACTAATTATCCCTGCGCAAGATATTTTAACCCCTCTGTTCTCACTGAGATGTTTCCTATTCTTCTTCCCTTTCTTTGTAAGTTTACCGTTTGTTTGGAGTCGTGTTAACTCTGCTGTTGCCAGAGAGATATCGTTGCCAGAGAGATATCTCGTTCTTTCTTTCTTTCTTTCTTTCTTTCTTTCTTTCTTTCTTTCTTTCTTTCTTTCTTTCTTTCTTTCTTTCTTTCTTTCTTTCTTTCTTTCTTTCTTTCTTTCTTTCTTTCTTTCTTTCCTTCATTCATTCATTCATTCATTCATTCATTCATTCATTCATTCCATTCCATTCCATTCCTTCCTCCCTCCCTTCCTTCCTTCCTTCCTTGCTTCCTACCTTCCTACCTTCCGTCCTTCCTTCCCTTCCTTCCTTCCTGTCATCTATCCATCCATTCATCCGTTCATAACATTCATTCATCTAACCTGACCATTCATTTATCTATCTAACCACCCGTCCATCCATTCATCTATCCATCCATTCATTCATCCATCCATTCATTCATTCATCTATCCATTCATCTATCCATCCATCCATCTATCCATTCATCTATCATCCATCCACCCATCCATTCATTCATTCATTCATCTATCCAACCATCCATTCATTCATCTATCCAACCATCCATCCATTCATCCATTGACAAGTTGTGAGATTTATATATACGCGTGTCTTGTTTTGTGTTGCGTAGATCCGTGCTGTCTTTGAAAGACGGCGAATCCAATGGAGTAATTCACTGGATTTAACCAACAACATGTCCACCTTTCAAATGACAACTGGAACTAAATCAACTGCTTCGGCGAATTCCGTCAAACCCATTCTTGGAAATTGGGAGAATAGAAACGAGAATGAGTCTCCTGATTTGTTTTTCTCCAGCAGCTTAAGCGGCCGATCCAGCAGGAACCAAGTTTTGCCGGCAGTTAATTGAGACATCAACATGTCCTGTATATTTTTTTGTGACGATCTCCAACTCGTCAATATAATTCATGAGGAAAACACAAAGAAAATCAGCACCATGCATGTCGGTGAATATCGAATCCAGAAGAATCAAACATTTGGAAAAGTGTTTCATCAGAATTTCTCAAACTCGTTAATAATTCATGAACTATCGTAGCCAATATATCCGTGAACGTATACCACCACATCACATGCATGAGTCTTGATACCCAATGAAAACCTGTAGGAAAGTTCCTAGTGAACTGAATCACATTTCTTAATCTGCATATTGAAATCAATGAAGAAAATACCGCAAATCGCGATGCGAATACCCGTTTGAGAAGTAAGACCAAACACTCGAACACCCCGATTTTCAACAAATGTCTCGGCGTTTGTATTAGCCGGGTACCCTGTCCCAATCAAAGAATATGGGCCAGGTAAAAGAAATACGGAAAGAATACGGTAACCGGACGAATTCGAGACCGGTAACACCGTGTAAACAGGCGGAACCGTACTAATTCGGTTCCGAATTCGTCCCATACCGTGTAAACGGGGTCTAAATCTAGCCCAAATATCAAAACAATACAAAACGCGCTTTAAAAATGTTGAACATAACATTTTTTTAGAAACTGTCATCCGAAAAGTGTTACTTTGGGATACCAGTTTATTTGCCCTATACTATATATACACACGTAAAAACGTGCAAGCTGTTACAGATCTGCAAACAAGTTATGCTGATGCTAATAAGGTTGTAGTACCCTGCGAGCAGAGCCTTCTTTTCGGCCTTATTTCTCCGCTGAGAGAGAGGAAGAAATGAAGGCTCTGCTGTATTCGTGACTGGTTTCCATTGCGCATGCATATCAGTTGCTTGGTTACTATCTCGAACCCAGTCCACACAGCAGAAAACAAAACGAGAACCGGTTAAACGGGTTACCTCGTCTTAAATCTTAGACGAAGCCAAACACAAATGCAGCAGAACCTTCTTTTCTTCCCTTTCTCAGCGAACAAATATGGAAAAGAAGACTCTGCTCGTAGGGTAGGTTTTAGCAGCTTGTTGAAAGAACAGCATTGTTACAACCTGTTAACAGCCTTGCTACCAGCCTGTTGCGACTGACAAATCATGTTAACAAGCTGTGATATATAGTTTTACGTGTGTATTTGAGTTCTCTTTACGTATTCAATTTCAGTGCAGAATATTTTTATGAAAATATCAGAAAAATATGAACATTCGCCGAGGATATTCCGAAATAGAGTTGAATCTGGCGCTTCTTGACTTTCATCCAAAAACTTTTTCCGTTTTTGTTTTATAAATTGAATATATTTCTCAAATCATTAATAATTCATGAGGAAAACATAATGGCAATCAGTTACTGAGACGTTGTTGTGAAATGTGCTAATAAACACCCATAAATTAAGACAAGTTTTACCTCAAATTTCTCTTTAAATACTGATTTGTTTGAGGAGCTATACCATACACTCGAAAGCCGTTTATTTATCTGATTTAAAAACACCTCGAAGTGAGTTAAAAAACTCGGTTATCGCCTCGTTTTTAAACACACTTCTCGGTGTTTTCAAATCAGATAATAAATGGCTTCTCGTGTATGATGTACTGTTTAATAAACGAGCAGGAGTGTTTTATCAGATATACGGACACGAGGCGAAGCCGAGTGTTTTTATATCTGATAAAACACGAACTGCGAGTTTATTGAACGGCTTCAAAAACGAACCACTTGGTAAGTTCATTGGCGTGGTCAGTTTGAAAAATAACCTTGTCTAAGCCGAGAAAATCAAAGCTAAAGTTTATGTAAATCAGGAGGTATCTTTATCACATATAAAGACACTGATTAAACTTTAATTTCTTTTGAATTTTCCTCATGAATTATTGATGCGTTTTTGAAATTTACTTATCTACCAGCTTGCAGCAAAACAATTATCCGACTAACGTCACTGTACGGAACTGGGTTTTGCTAATTGTTGTACGTTGGAAAATGGGATCTAGACTCCTCTTCTGGACCCGGAATATATAATTATTGCCTAAAATTATATTGTAGGAGATATAAAAGTTAAGAGAAATAGATCGAGATTCTTTATAGTCGGTTAAGTTTTACTCGTGGTCAAAAGAATATTAATATATAAAGTCTATGAACTAAGTGTAACGGTCTTGTAACATGCCATATTTAAGAGTTGACGGTGTGTGTGACGGTGCTCTGATCATACTTTCTATATATATTTGTTTTTCCGCGTAACAAAAGTTATTCTTATATATCGAGGGTCGAAGTCCGTTTTTCTAGCTTTTTGATTCGTTGAGTGGTCCTCGCGTGGCGGTCCAAAATGGCCACGTGGCGGGAAAATATGAAAACCGGAAGTAGATTGTCAGGTCTAGTTTGTCTTTGTTTTCTCCAGTTTTCCTTCATTCAAAACAATGTCTGAAGGTTTTGCTCAACATTTTTGTTGTCATTTAACACTTGATATATAGCAAAATACTTATTTACTGGTACCTTGGGAAAACAGTATGTTTTGTGGCCCCTCGACCACTCGTTGTTGCCCTCGGCTTCGTCTCGGGAAACAACGGAGGTCTCGCGTCCAAAAAGGTAGAAGTTAGATGGGATGACTCTATGGGACCTTTTCCGAAGGCTGCGCCAAGTGACGTATTGAACTTTACTGCGCATCCCACAAGCTTTGGAAACGACTGTGGACCTTCTGTGGACCATAAATTGAGAATTATATTAAGCGTGGTCGGAGGGGACGGGGAGGACAGAAAACGTACCTTTTTTAGGTTAGGGTGAGGGGGTTCTACTGGTTAGGGTTAGGGGCATGTTGGGATAGGTTTTCATTAAAAACCATACTTTACAAGGCTACATCTTCGGAAAAGGTCCCAGAGAGTCATCCCATCTAACCTCTTCCGTCCAAAAACACACTGTTTCCCTCGGTACCAGCTGCATGTAAACAAGTGTTTAATATCAGGATCACCTGTATAATCTTGTAGTCAAGAGTTCTATATTATGATGCTATAATCCCGCAACCCTAAGTTCTACTATCTGAGCTCTTCAACTGGCCGGGGGGGGGGGGGCTCAAGTCCAAAATTTCCCGACATGTGTATATACCTTTACAAAATTTCCGCTTCCCGGCCACTCCGCCACTCCATGACTATCTTGCATCAATTTAACAGAACCGCGCTTAATTGGTTATTAAAAAAATATTTATAGAAATCTAATATACCTATCTTGGCTTTCTCCTCCGCAAACGCATAGGCCGGCCTCTTTTAAAGACCACTTTCCATTGCATGATCAGCTTCGCCCGCGTGTCCAGAGCGTTCATTGTTTAAGGCCGTTTTCCATTAAGTCTGGTTTCCATATAGCCGTAAGAGCTGGCGGCATGGCTGCGGCAAGGGGCGATGGTCCAATCATAGACAGTGTTGAATTAGCCAGCAATAAAAAGCTGTATGCGATTGGACCGTTGCCCCTTGCCGCAGCCATGCCGCCGGTGCTTACGGCTATATGGAAACCAGGCTTCACGTCCGCTTTGCCCGCGCGGGCGCCGGAGCGGGCTTTGAAAGTTGGAAATCTTCAACTTCCAAAGCGTACTGAACAGTGCACGCTCCACCCGCGCGGACAGAGCGGACGTAATGGAAAACAGGCTTTAGTTCGCTTTGGAAGTTGAAAATTTTGGAAGTTGAAAATTTTCAACTTTCAAAGCTGACCGCTAGAGCGCTTTGCCCGCGCGGGGAAAGCCGACGCAAAGATCTGCCTAATATGAACGAGTTTTCTGATTGCTATAAGTAAGCAATCACATTGTCAATTATCAATTCGTTCCCATATTAGGGTTAGGGGAAGGTTAGGGGTTTTGTTGGGGGTAGGTTATCTAAACCAATCAGAAGCCTTCTTAGTATAGGTAAGTGGTGACCCACGCAATGGAAAGTGGTCTTAATAAGGGTAAAGCGTAGGCGCATGGTCACAGATCAGTGCGATTGCCCGCACGCCTACAATCTCGTTGGGATAATCCATATCGGGAAGTGTTTTGAACGACTGACTTAAATCAACCCTAAATACTGTTTATTGTCATAAAACAATCGCAATTCGTGTAAATCGTAACTAACAAAACTCCGACAATAAACGTGTAATAGCTAAGCAAGACTATATGAGTATCAGAAGCTGCATCATTCTTATCTATTCACAAAATATTATATACAAGTCTGATGTCACGCGTGTCGGCAAGCCAAGTAAAATTACTTGATTGACAGCTGCACAAAATTGCGAGCTATTAATTTATTAAAGCATACAGATACTATATCAAAATTAATTGTGTCTATAACAGTTTATCTTTAATTTGTAGACCTTCTCTAGTGTTTAGTTTCTATAATGACTTATCCATTGCAAGCCAAAAAAACATCGATTCCTTCCATTTGCGAAGATTTCGAATAATCTCGATATATATCACGTCTATTTCTGGCGGCGCATGCTCTTTTCAACCGGCGACCGGTTTTTCGGTTTCCGGCGATGGATTATCCCAGGGTACGAGATTGGCACGCCTATACAACTTATCCGATTTAAAAGGAGGAGGCTTGACAACTGCCTCTCTTTGTTCTAATATTGTTCCGGCGTTCGGTCCTGGCCTCAAAAGACCTCCAGTCTTGTACCCAGGCATTGTAAAGAATCGAAGCCGCGCGTTTGGTGCGCGCAAGGGTTCTTGGGAAGGACTCCCCAAACACCCTTTCGCGCTTCCGCTAAGGGGGTTTCCTTCCCGTAGCCTGTTAAGTAGCCTGTCTGCGCCTGTTGTAAACTTGTATTATTCACATACGATTTACCAACGAAAACACGTTGATCATTGATGACGATCGCGATGAATTCGCGACCTATAAAGCTACCCATTTGGGGATCAGTTGAGGCTTGAGCCTCAGTAACTCAATGGTTAGAGTGTCTGGCCGGTTATTAGAAGGTTGCAGATTTGACTGTGTGGATCCCAGAAACATTTCCTAATTAGCATAACCTAGTTAGCCTGGTTTCCATATAATCGCTAGGATCGCCACGATCGCTCAAAAATTAACTCGGCGATCGCAACGATCAACAACCATGTCGCTGTTTCCATATGGCGGTCATGGTTGACCGCGGCCATTGTTTTAATGGTCCGCTGGGATGCATACTGATCGCTAAGATCGCTGAGATTGTAAAATCACCGTTTCCATATAAAACGCAACGATCGCCATGATCGCTGAGATAGAACATTTTCTATCTTGGCGATCGTAGCGATCGTTGCGTCAGTGGTTTCCATATGATCGCTGCGATCGCCAAGTTCATTTTTGAGCGATCGTGGCGATCGTAGGCTAGCGATTATATGGAAACCAGGCTTAATCATTCTTTGGTCACGTTTATTTCGTTCCATGCCATGCAGTCTCTTGAAATCTCTTGGCTCTTGCAGCAGCCTCGATCAATATTGATAATTCATTTAATATTCAGAGAAATTGTTACCAATGCAATTACTCGGTGATCAATCTTTACAGGAAAATGTAATTAAATCTGCGGTTATTTTTAAACTTTTTTTTATCAAATAGACATATTAGGGCCGTACCTTAGAGACGACAAATAAGGCAAATGATTTATAATAAACTGATAAAAGATTCCTAAAGATTAACTGAACAAAAGCGCCATGCTTTTATTGTTTGTATAATTGAAATATATGCAAGTAATTACTGAAAAGCAAGGGGCGTAGGAACCGGGAGGGCAGAGGGAACAGTTGCCCCCCCCCCCCCCCCCCCCCCACACACACACACACATTTTGCCGTAAAGGCTAAAGCGACCCTTTATGCAAAAGAAAAGTACCCTTTTTTATGTGAACATGTGCTTTAAAGCTCTTGGCGAAATGGCCGATTGGAAAAGAACTGTGGAGTTCGTAGCTTCACTTGACGAAGATTTAATTGTGTATAAAGATGAGTTATAACATGACAACATTTGCTTTGAAAATTTCTGGCGCTCGTTTCAAATTGAAACAATACCGGTTGGCCTTAGTAACGTTACAGTTTCCGCTTAGCAACATGTTAGTTTCCCGTGTGAAACGTGTGTCGTCTAGTAAGGGCAAATACTTCCCGTACAGACCTCGCACTCGGTTAATAAGTCCTTATTCTAGATTTAGAGGTTAAGAGTGATGCATCAGTACCCCTCCAACATTCCTACGCCACTGACTCAATGCAACTCGGTCGGTAGAACAAGCACTGTTTTTCCCACCGCAGTGTCTATATGAGGCACTGGCAGCCGGAATCTCGGCACGGCGGAATAAACATTTCCCCATATAAACACTTTTCCCCAGGTAACTCGGCATAGCGGGATGAATTTTCTATATTCATTGTTTATGTCACTTTTGTTGACGCTAATCATCTCAAATATATATTACAACCCACCAGGTAACTCACTTCCATATAAACAGAACGCAAAGTTTATCCCGGCACACTGGGTAACTCGGCTGACCGAATAACTCGCCTCCATATAAACAGCCCCTAAACCCTCTGGAACTGAAGGGGCAAAAGTTAGGGACATTGTTGGTTAGGGGAGAGAATACGATAAGTACAATCTTTCTATTGTCTGTAAAATGAGTGGGAATTTACGAAATCAGGGTTGCTTAGGTGAAATCGTCGCCACAATACGGGCCCATACTCGAGACGTGAGAGTTTCAGCTTATAACCATCATATCAAACGAAACTAAATCAATCGATTTCATATAAATAATCAGTACACTAGGAAATATAATGATTCCAATAACTGTCCATATAAGGCATGCGATGTTGGTATGCATTTAATTAATCACGCATATAATTGGCGCCATGAATATCGATGATTCAACTAACAAGAATCCCTGACGTCATTGCGTGACGTCTAACGGGGTGTAACCGCTGACCTCATGACGCGTAGAACATTCGAATGATCATGAGTTCTCGAAAAAACAAACAATTTCTAAGTCATTGACCAAACCCAAAAACAGAGTTTCGTTACGTGTAGTTTGGGAAATTTATTTAGATTAGTAGTCATGTTTATCTATAGCGGAGAGCCAGAATTAAAATAGCTGACATCAAAGAATTTAGAAATTTGCCAACGCATTCAGTGACAAGGCGTGCTTCACAAAGTTAGTCTGTTCTAATGCGTTTCGGAGAATACTGAACTATAGATCTAAAAATATAACCGCGTATTGTTGGATGACTATTATAGAATTTCACACATGTTTTTTCTTGGATGTAGTTTTTCTGGTATATTTACTGGAATACCGGCTTACATTGACCGCATTTTCAAAACAAACGGTAAACTTTGTTTACCACGAACTCGAATTACGAAATATCTTTTTGCAACTCTTTCCAGCAGTGAGGGGGAATAGTCTATCATATATGGGATGACATTATCGTCCCACCTTTGGGAAAATATATTTTTATTCCGGCTTTAGGAGACTTTTGAATACCCAATGGCAATGGCGCAATGCGCTTGCAACGTCCGAACTGACAAATCGTAAAAGCGGCAGTGCTAAATTACCAGTCAATTTAATTAGATCCAACTTCTGGCTAAAAAACGAAAGTTATGCCTCTGTAGTATTCAGTTCTATCAGTGAAAATACACAGCTTAAAATTCAAACAGCCCCAGCAAGAAAAGAGAATTCCCATTGAAAATATCAGCGAACAATGGTCCTATATTATACCCGATTATTCCGGTTAATATATTAATTTGGCTTGCAGTGTAAGAATTTTTTCCCTTTGAAATAAAAAGCGAAAATAGCATCGTAGCAGAAGTTGGTCCGTTACTGAGAAATAATATATAAAAATTTGCTTGTCCAGCTTAAAGTGTCTATGACATGAAAAAATGAGTATGGCGTTTTTTACACAGACTGAAAGATGTTCAGCCAAATAATAATCTCAGAAAGTTTGGCGTATTTCTGGTGAATATTTTTCGAGTTATAACGCGTTGAAGTTGCTAATTTTGCCATATTTTCGAATAAAAAGTACGAAAAGTCTGGGACCGAGTTTAGGCCGCGATGACGTAGGCGTGTGGACTCATTGTAAATTTCACTGTGGTGATACAGGTAAATACAGCAAGATAGGGCTTTTGAAAACGAGTCAGAAAACGAATATTTTGTGTCACCAGCTACTATAGAAGACGAAGAATCAAATGAGGATATGATTAAGCAGTTTTTGGTTGATGCTGATAGTGATGAACCATCAGATCATGATGCAGTCGAGAGGCGATTGTCGATGAGGTTCGTCGATGAAGTTACATATTTCCTTCGGGAAATATTGTCCAAAGATTTGGCAGTGTTACAGTTAATAGTAAATTCTTCTGAATATTGCCGAGTATTAACAAAACGAATAAAACTAAAACAGCAATATTTTCTATTCTATATGTTTCTATTATATATAATATTATACAATATATTCACAAGTCTCAAAGCAGTATCACATGTGTGCCGAAATGCTCCAATAGACAATAATGAGTATCGCTTCTGGGTCCAGATAAATTACGTTGGGTCTTAGCTAGATTCCCATAATGTTATAAAGCAAATAGCACTGCGGATGACACAAGGTCTTTAAAATGCGCAGAGCAAAGATGTGGCGTGAGTCAAAAGCCAGGACGATGCCTAGGCCGATGATTTTTGTACATCACACATAATTTCCGTTCTTCTGCTCTCGTTTTCTCAGTGAAACATGTCCAGGATTACTCTGGTACATGCCAATCATTTTTCGCCAGATCCATACCACAGTATCGTCCTTTTGAAGACCGTGGGTTTGGGTCATAGTCCATAGTCATAGCGGCCAAATATAATCTTATATATTTTATTGGCCGTTCCCTAATATATACTATTCCACCTGATTGTTGTGATATACGAAACTTCGATCAAGTACGACATTTATAGTTCGAGTCGTCTAGCGTTACAATATTTCTGCTCTGGTTCTTGGTTCTATTACTTATAACTAATTTGCTCTGAGTTATACTGTTTATATATCCCACATTTCAGCGACTCATGCAATTTCAGCTTGTTTTTACAATCACGACATAATTTGCGCAGGCAATAAAACTGCGTTGGTCATGCATTCGCGCGCCAGACCCTTGTTAACCAAATACTTATTACTACTGATAATATGTAAAGAAACTCGCGCTAGAGATTAAATTGAACCGTATATGCATGGTCGAATGCGGGCAACTGTACAGTGTATACACTCAAGACCAACATTAACATCATTAAAGACACCTTATTTATAGTGAAAACCAGTTCTCTGTAACACCACTGCCAAACTGATTTCTAAGTGATTATTTGTTGTAGTATAACATACTAACTTTTAGCAAATCCCATAACCAGACCGACGATAAAATTGCACAAAAACTGAACGCAAAACAACGTAATTCTTAGACCAACATTCTACCCTCTATAATGTTCTGTTCCCGACGTTGCTGCGATCACTTCAACATTTTTACGGTGACGACGTTTATTCGAACGCTGATCAAAAGTAAACAAAACGGTTTTGCTTGACCTAACTTCACTCTTACTAGGAGTGTTTATACTCGCGCTTCAATGGAAATAATGAATATCCAGAGATCATCAACACATCGGTAATATAGAATTTCACTATAACGCTAAAATAAAGTTGTTTTATTCAGACCCATAGCCATCCCAATTTGCTCAAAAACGGCTAATAATACCTGTTATTTTGTTTAGTCAACTTGAGATGTGTCCACACGCCTACGTCATAAGTAACCAGATAGCGGTCTGACCGCGCGATGGAATTTCGCACTCTTCGAGTCGTTTCAGGTGAACTTCGAAGAGTCGTAGTTCGAAAAATATGCGACGAAATGATGCCAAATTTCGTGAGATTACCTTTCACAGGTATATCTTTCACTTAATACAAAAAAATCGTATACCATTTTTTCATGTCATAGACACTTTAACTTCTTAGACTGCGATCAAATTGCACCGGAAAAGAAAGAAAATAGAATCGCGCTTAATTGGTTATTAAAAAAAATATTCAGTATAGAAATCTAGTATACCGCTTACCTTGGCTTCTCCCCAAACGCATTTAAAGACCACTTTTCATTACGTCTACTTTGCCCGCGTGGGTGCCGGAGCGGGTTTTGGGCGCCGGAGCGGGTTTTGGGCGCCGGAGCGGGTTTGCAACTAAACAATGCACGCTCCACCCGCGCGGGCAGAGCGGACGTAATGTAAAACAGTCTTTATATTAGTTCGCTTTCGAAGTTGAAAATGTTCAACTTTCAAAGCTGACGTACCACTAGAGCGCTTTGCCCGCGCGGGGAAAGCCGACGCAAAGATCTACCTACTATGAGCGAGTTTTCTGATTGCTATAAGTAAGCAATCACATTGTCAATTATCAATTCGTTCCCATATTAGGGTTAGGGGAAGGTTAGGGGTTTTGTTGGGGTAGGTTATCTAAACCAATCAGAAGCCTTTTTAGTATAGGAGTGGTGACACGCAATTAATAAGGGTAAAGCGCAGGCGCACGGTCATAGATCAGTGCGATTGCCCGCACGCCTACAATCTCGTTGGGATAATCCATATCGGGAAGTGTTTTGAACGAATGACTTAAATCAACCCTAAATACTGTTTATTGTCATAAAACAATCGCAATTCGTGTAAATCGTAACTAACAAAACTCCGACAATAAACGTATACTAAGCAAAACTATATGAGAAGCTCAGAAGCTGTATCATTCTTATCTATTCACAAAATAGTATATACAAGTCTGATGTCACGCGTGTCGGCAAGCCAAGTAAAATTACTTGATTGACAGCTGCACAAAATTGCGAGCTATTTGAATTTATTAAAGCATACAGACACTATATCAAAATTAATTGTGTCTATAACAGTTTATCTTTAATTTGTAATTTTGTAGACCCTCTCTAGTGTTTAGTTTCTGTAATGACTTATCCATTGCAACCCCAAAAATATCGATTCCTTCCATTTGCGAAGATCTCGATCACAGAATAATCTCGATATCACGTCTATTTCTGGCGGCGCATGCTCTTTCCAATCGGCAATCCAGCCTTCTTTACGTGCCGGCGAAGGCTCTGGGTACGGGATTGGCACGCCTACGACTTCCCAATGCGACTCAGTCTGCGAAGGATAGAGGCTTATCTTGCCGGATCAGTCTCGTAGGAGTACTCTGACAAGTGCCACTCTAATATAGTTCCGGCGTTCGGTCCTGGCCTCAAACGACCTCCAGTCTTCTACCCAGGCATTAGGGACCTTAAGATGCTAGGACGACGACGGCGGTTAAAAAGCAATTCAAATTTTAGCATTAAAAAGAAGTCACGGTTAAACTGACTACTGTATTCAATACTTGAAGCTTGTTTTATAATTTTCCAAGTGTTAAAACGGTCGCAGTGGCTGTGTTAAGGCAATCTCAGACAACAGTTCTCATCACCCCACGAGTCATCGTCGTCCTGAAGACGTGAAAATGCTCTGAGTGGCGTTGTACACAGAGCGAGGACGCTGTCCAGATTACTCTTGGGACTAGAAATTATTCACTATCTTTGTTTTGCAAGAAGAATGCTTTTGTTTGAAGGATGTCGTCCTCGACGTTCCGTCGTAGATCTTAAGGTCCCTATTGTAAAGAAGCCGCGCGTTTGGTGCGCGCAAGGGTTCTTGGGAATGACTCCCCAAACACCCTTGCGCGCTTCCGCTAAGGGGGTTTCCCGTAGCCTGTCTGCGGCGCACGCTACTTTCCCATAATGCAGAGTAATTTCATTGGTAACAATTTCTCTGAAAATTAAATGAATTATCAATATTGATGGAGGCTGCAAGAGCCAAGAGATTTCATCTGACTGACCAGAAGGGACTGACTGGCATGGAACGAAATGAACGTGACCAAAGGATGATAACTAGCCAAGGGAGCACGCCAGACTGACCTGTGTTTCTTCTTCTTTGTTCGGAGTTCCTTCATTTATATTCAGCCATTTTGAATAATGCGGTATATTCCGAAAATAACCTCGGGCCTCGCGCTGTGCCTCGGGTTTCCTTCGGCCCCGTAACCCGCGCCTGCGATACGCTAATGATATATACCGCATTATTCAAAATGGCCGAACAAAGAGGAAGAAACAAATTGCCATCCTTAGGTTAGGTTGTGTGTTGGGGTAAGGCTTTCATGAAGTACTTGGGTTATGTAGGACATGGAATTATTACCGAAACACAGGTCAGTCTGGCGTGCTCCCTTGAACTAGCTAGACGCTGACCAAGTCAAATACTTAGGAAATGTTTCTGAGATCCACGGACAGTCAAATCTGCAACCTTCTAATAACCGACCAGACGCTCTAAGTAACCTGTTCTAGGGATTTTTGGTGAAGGAAAATTCGAGTGTAGAATATATTTTAAGACCAAACCGGGACCAGTTGCGGAAAATGCAACTACACAGGCCACCTTAATGTATACAGAACTCGCGATCAAGCTCTCGGCAACGGCCTCCGTGGCTCAGTGGTCAGAGCATTGCACTAGAATCGTAAGGTCGTGTGTTCAATTCCTGCCGGAAGGCCTGTGTAGTTGCATTTTTCGCAACTGGTCCCAGTTTGGTCTTAAAATATATATATTCTACACTCGAATTTTCCTTCACCAAAAATCCCTAGAACATGCTACGTAATCGAGTGAAATGCCCAATATTAGCTCTAAGTAACAATTGAGTTACTGAGACTCAAGCCTCAAATATCCTCAAATGGATAGCTTTATAGGTCGCAAATTCATAGTCATCAATGATCAACGTGCTACTGAATTGCCTATATGCAGTATAGTTAGCTAGTTGGTAAATTGTATGTGAATGATACAAGTTTAAAACATACAACTTCCAAGCCAAACTGGGCGGTGATCAATCTTTACAGGAAAATGTAATTCAATCTGCGCAGACATATTAGGGCCGTACCCTAGCGACGGCAAATAAGGCAAATGATTTATAATAAAAGATTCCTAAAGATTAACTGAACAAAAGCGCCATGCTTTTATTGTTTGATAATTGAAATATATGCACATACCGACATACGTACCAACCTCGTCCCCAGTGCGTTTGAGGAAGGAAGCGAGCAGGCCGATCAAGGCCGGCAAAGGCTGGAATCACATGAGAAAATATTCCAATATATTTGGAAAATTTTCCCGCCAGATTGAACTGAATTCATTAAATAAGCCGTTGTACAAGTCAATACAATTTATTGTCTCTACGAGAAATCCAACATGCTAAAATAGCTCAAAATAACCTTAATACACGAAATAAACAAAATACATTTGCCTGGGTTGTTGTTTGTGGCGAATTTGCGATGATATGTTGGTTTGAAGAGTTTCGTGATTGCTGCAGACCAACCCGTAATAATAATATTGACGGGTTGTTATTCTGGAGCAATCACGAACCAACATATCATGATCGCAAACTCACCACAAACAACCCAGGCAAGTGTATTTGTTTATTTCAGTGTGTTAAGGTTATTTTGAGCTAACTGTTTAGCATGTTGGATTTCTCGTAGAAACAATAAATTGTGTTGACTTGTACAACAGCTTATTTAATGAATTCAGTTCATTCAAATATATAAGCTGACGACATAGAACGGAAGCCCGGTACCGTTGGTCAATCTGGCGGGAAAATTTTCCAAATATATTGGAATATTTTCTCACGTGATTCCAGCCTTTGCTGGGGCGTTTGATCGGACGAGGTTGCATACGTACATTACTGAAAAGCAGGGGCGTATGAACCGAGATGGCAGAGGGGGCATGTGCGAGACCCCCCCCCCCCCACACACACTTTGCCGTAAAGCGCCCCTTTTTGCAAAAGAAAAGTACCATTTTTTCGATAAAACATGTTGTTTAATCCTTTGGTGCCTCAGTATCGTTTCTTTTGGAACGATGCAACCTTTAGTATTTTACTCTGGCTAACGCCAGACGATTTTACTCTGGCTAACGACAGGGTGCCAAGGGGTTAAAGCTCTGCCTCTAGGCCTGAACAAAGCGCCCTTTTGAAGCTGTGCACCTGCAACAATACATCAACGTGCTTCCTGAACACTCTGGAACTGAAGGGCAATAGTTAGGGGCATTGTTGGTTAGGGGCGAGAATACTATAACAATCTTTCTACTCAGGGTTAAGTTGTTTAGGTGAAATCGTCGCCATATACAGCCCATACTCGAGACGTGAGAGATTCAGCTTATGACCATCAAAACAAACTAAATCAATCGATAATGTCATAATAATACACTAGGAAATATAATGATTCCAATAACTGTCTATATAAGACATATGCGATGTTGGTATATATGTATTTAATTAATCACGCATATAATTGGCTACTAGCCCACTATTTAGCCAAACTAACGTTTCTTAATGAATGATGAATATCGATGATTCAACTAAACAAGAATCCATCTGACATCATTGCGTGACGTCAACGGGGTGTAACCGCTGGTTGCTACCAACGCTTTTCATAAACCTATTTGACTATGACGCGTACGTATCTATGACTGATGTACACACCGACCGACTCTAGAACATTCGAATATGAGTTTTTTGAGAAACAATTTCTAAGTCATTGACCAAACCCAAAAACAGAGTTTCGTTACGTATAGTTTGGGAAATTTATTTATATTTAGTAGTCATGTTTATCTATAGCGGAGGGCCAGAATTAAAATAGCTGACATCAAAGAATTTAGAAATTTGCCAACGCATTCAGTGACAAGGCGTGCTTCACAAAGTAGTTTGTTCTAACGCGTTTCGGGGAATACTGAACCGCAGGCATAGATCTAAAAATATAACCGCGTATTTTTGGATGAGTAAGTATGGAATTCACGAGTTTTTCTCGGATGTAGTTTTTCTGGTATATTTACTGGAATACCGACTTATTTTGGCTTTCTTTTTGTGGTCTGACACGGGCGTAAGTGACCGCATTTTCAAAAGAAACGGTAAACTTGTTTACCACGAATTCGAATTACGAAATATCTTTTTGCAACTCTTTCCAGCAGTGAGGGGAATAGTCTATCATATATGGGATGACATTATTGTCCCACCTTTTGGAAAATATTTTTTTATTCCGGCTTTAATGGAGCAACGCGCTCGCAACGTCCGATGTGAACTGACAAATCGCAAACAGCGGCAGTGCTAAATTACAAGTGCAATTTAATTAGATCCACTGACTTCTGGCTAAAAAACGAAAGTTATGGCTCTGTAGTATTCAGTTCTATTGTGAAAATACACAGCTTAAATTTTAATGGAGTACCAGCATTTTCAACAAAGCCGAACTGCCCAAGGAACTACTAGTTTCGAAACTATTTTGTTATTATTAAAGGGCTAGCTAGTTTCGTCAATGCGTCGTTCTAGCAAGCGGGGGCTGGTCGAAAACAGACCCAGCAAGAAAAGAGAATTCCCTTGAAAATATCAGCGAACAATGGTCCTATATTATACCCGATTATTCCGGTTAATATATTAATTTGGCTTGCAGTGTAATTTTTTCCCTTCGAAATAAAAAGCGAAAATTGCATCGTAGCAGAAGTTGGTCCGTTACTGAGAAATAATATATAAAAATTTGCTTGTCCGGCTTAATTCTTAGATTTTGATCAAATTGCACTGGAAAAGAAAGAAAATTATTCCTTTAATAGAAAGGAAACAAAAAGATTTGACAGTTCACTACGCGTGTAGATAAAAATAAGGCTAACGTGTATAGCAAAGTTCGTGCGTTGGTTTAGTACGTAATCAAGGGCTTCAGCATACCTTGAGGGAGGGGGTGCTGGGTGACTGTTTGTACACTTTAAATGCATTATAAATTGGTTTGTATTTTTATTAAGAAATCTTACAGGGGAAGTTGAAGGAGCGTGTTTTTAATAGTAGAACTGGTTTGAAAAAGGGAAATGTTAAATAATGTTTCATCATGATTAAAATTATGCGTCCAGATGTTGTGATGTTAATCCGACTTACCCACCCTCCCTTGGAGTGACGTGGCCGCTATTTTCTGCTTAGAGCTTCCTGTATTTATGCAATGGTTCGACTTCCTCAATATATTTCATACATAAGACAAGACGTTTCCTTCAAGAGAAGATGTGGCAGAACACAGTCGTTCAAAAAACATAACACAACAACTAACCTAGACCGCTAGAGAAAATGTCGGACTATCAGGAATTCGTTATTGACCAGAGGAAAGGACAAATTGTCTACGAATGCAAAACTAAAATTGAAAACTTGTTCCAAGTTGAAGTCACTTTCACAAATGGTGGAACTGCTCAAGGCCAAGGGATGCTTTGGATTGGATTGAAAGGCGAACAAGAACAACGCAGAAAAGCACAGGTTTGTGTCCTTAGCTTTAGTCTTAGCATCTAAAAGCATGCAAACTTTCAGACGGAGATATTTGAGTATTAAATAATCTATAAAGTCTATTTAAACGGTTCAACACGAATCGGTGCTTATTTCATCATATCTAGTCATTTCCCATAGTAATAATATAATTACTTCTGTGACTTCGGAGCTGTTTTATATCCGTCCTATGGGTGTACTTTATTTAAATTATATTCCTTTGCGACTTAAAATGAACGAATTACGACGATTTGAAATTTAAAATCCCAACGGAACCGCTTGGAAGTCGGTTGTTTTCAGTCTCGGCAGCTGGGCGCGTAGGCGGATGAAAATATAAGATTTAATCTGAATCATGTTCCTCACAACGTCGTCTATCGTTTACTTTATCGTAGTGTTCTTTTAATATGTTGTATAGAACTAAACTAATCATAGTTAAAATGTAAATGAAGCGTTGTTGCCAAGAACTTTATAAGTCGCCAAAGTTTTACATATAAAGATGACGGGGTCTTTGATTTCCAGAGGAAGTTCATACCTTACATATTTGGCAAACCGCGTTTTTTAAAGCATTGCTTTGTTTTGTTGCGTTTCACGTCTTTTTTGTTTTAAATGATTAAATTAATGGAATCCTAATATTAGGGTGTTTTTTTTTGGTACTTTTTAGGATTATATCAAAGCGTTGACTTCGCCAGAAGAGCGAAATCCTGTGTCTTTTCCTGTTTCTCTCGTGTCACATCTCGGGGTGAATAGCCAGGCGCATGTACAACTAGAAGCTGAATACGGCGTGGTTGTTTCTTATCCGCAAAAATCTCAGGCTGTTATTGTTGGAAAGCCTATCAGCGTTGCACTTGCTACTTCAAAACTCGAAGATTTGAAGGAGAATTTGACTAAAACGCCAAAACCCAAAGCCAACGAACAGCTTGAGGGGTTTGCATTGAAACTTGGATATGACCAGGCAGATATTAGCGCCGTCTTCGACAAGCTTGGACCTGAGATTGATAAAAATACCTTTTTAAAGGAACTTATAAACTTTTCAAAGGAGAGATCTCGTACCGTTGAAGACCGAAGGTCACCAGTACCATTCCATAATGGTGCATCCGCTCGCCCTAATGGATACCTCCGAGATACATTCATGACGAGACACCCAGGAGACATGGTGGCATCCAAAGGTCTGCCGAGTGGTGGTGGGATGAACCATGTAAATGGTATCAACCAGAGAGGTTTTTTAACACCAGAAAATAGTGGGGTGGTAGCACGTGGGGTTGTACGACCAACTGCACCATCTTTGCAACATAGTGGTGTCTTAGCACGCGGGGTTGCAATACGAACAACTGCACAAACCTCACAGCCTAGTGGTAACCCAATGTTGTATTCCATGTCAAACCTCGACTACAACAATATGCATCAGGGTAATGGTGTATACATGACTCCAGGAAATGACTTCAACCAAATCAATTCAGATGGACGGCAAGAGGAACAAATGTTTCAGGACCTTTTGAGAAATGGGTGTAGATATCAACAATTTCCGTCTTCTGACCTGAGACATATTGTGATTGATGGCAGCAACGTTGCTATGAGGTGAGTTGATGTTTTGATTTTTACACATTAAATTCCAAAGTGAAAAGAAAATACTGCATGGAATTACAGTTGATTAAATAAATTTTTCAATAGCAAACTGAAATAGAAAACCAAATGATTGAAACAAAAATTGTAGTACTATAAAACTCTTTTGTTACTTGATTTTCAAATAGAAAATTGAATGAAAATAGAGATATGGTATCTTGCCAATTTGGTTTCCACCTAGAAAGCTCTGCTATTGTTGCAGATTGCCTTTTTTGGTATACAATGTTAGTGTATTTTTAAAATAGAGTATTTACTTGAGTTACTCGGGTTACTACTAATATGCAACGAATAGGTTGTCTGCTCTCGTAAAAACCTAAGATAATGCATTGTTTTACCCTTACTTGAATATTGACCATGGTGTGCATACTGGCATGCCTTATGTGCCCTAATCTGCTTGAAATCCATGGCAGGAAGCTGAAACGGTTTTACACAAGGAACTTTATAATATGCGAGTGCAATTATGCAAGGTCAACTGCTTTTCAGTACAGGAAGTAAATACCTTCTGTAAATATTGACATGTTATTTGTTTGAAAGAATGACAAGCTGTTTTGCACTTTGAACGTCATTAGTGCCTAGCTTGCTTAATATCCTACAAAAAACCCACCCAGTTCCTTTATGATGTTCCTATGACTTGGCTAGGTTTCATACACTTTTCCGGACAAGGATTACAATTAAAAAGGTTCTTATAACTAAGTCCATTTCCTTATTCATGGTGATTAAAGGTCAAACAAAGTCATCTTTTAACAAGGATATTTTCCTTAAATCATTTTTGCAAGTCTAGTCATGCACTAAATGTATTATATGTGACATATTGATTAATGTTACTGTTTTCTTAAAATTATATGTGAAGACTTGAATTAGCTTCTAGCTTAATACAACAAAACTAATTTAAAACTTTACAAAGTTAATTTTAATAAATTGAGAACATTTGGTCATTCTAATTCTTTGAATAAAGTTTTTTCGTATCGTTTTTGCTGTACAAGCCATCATGTACAGCAAAAACATACAAAAAAAAGCTGAAAACACTAATAACATACAATTCTTTGAATGTATGCATGGTGTAAAAATTGTAATAGAATTGAGAATTTGTGGAAACGCCATTATTATTTATTGCTGAGCATTTGAACATGATGTTTCCACAATTCCTTGCTTCTGTAACATTATTTGGTGTTTTTTAATTTGCTCAGTAAGCTTTTTTATGAGTTGTTTAAACTTTTAGTCTAAATATGTCTCACAATTTTTTTATAGCCATGGCAACAACAAAGTTTTCTCTTGCAAAGGAATTGCTCTCTGTGTAGAATTCTTTCGAAAAAGAGGCCATACTCAAATCACAGTCTTTGTTCCACAATGGAGGAAAGAATCACCCAAACCGGAGACCCCGATAACAGACCAGCATCTTTTAAACCAACTCGAAGAAGATGGTTACTTAACGTTTACCCCATCGAGAAGAATAAATGGTCGTCGCATAGTCTGTTATGATGACAGGTTTGTGGTACGTCTTGCTGATAGCACAGATGGAATTATTGTATCAAATGATAATTTCAAGGACCTTGCTCAGGAGAATCCGAAATGGAAGGAGGTGACTGAACGAAGACTACTTATGTATTCGTTTGTGAATGACATGTTCATGCCTCCTGATGATCCATTGGGGAGACGTGGTCCCACGTTAGATGAATTCCTGCACAAAGGTACACTTACTCATCGAAGGGTTTGCCCTTATGGTCGAAGGTGTACATATGGAACCAGATGTAAATACCATCACCCAGAAAGAGAGGACATTCGGTTACAGATATATACAACCTTGAAGGACATGTTTCCTAGCAAGGATGCTCTGATTCTAAATGTTATGAAAAAATATCCACATGAAAAAAGTGCAGAAAGACTTGCCTCTCGAATACTAGACTTGACTTGAATAAAAGCATTAAGAACAGTTCTATTTTTACAGTCATATCACCAGTACAGTACTTGTTGAAAATTTTTAACATTTTGTACAATCTAGAAGTAAAATCTTTTTATACTTAGAAATATGAAGTTTTAGTTTGTTCTTCATTTTCTAAATCATGGTACTGTATTAATCATGTACATGTAATTATGTAATTAAACGCTAAAGTCAGTGGGCACTATTCCTAAAGTGGGTAATTTTGCACTTTACTGTACCTAAGTTAAGTCCGTTATTTATAGTGTGACTCTCTGTAGTGACCAAAATTACTAAATTGCTTGCGTACAGTAAACTGTAAAATCTCCCCCAAATTTTGTACAGTTTTAGGAAGTAAATGGGGAAGAATAATTGTAAATATATGTTAAAGCTAAGTTAGAACTGAAAAGAATTGCAATTAATGGTGTACTTTCATATGGAATTAAGTAGTCTCTGTGAGAACATATTTTTTGATTATTATTGTGTGGAATAACTTCCAATATTAGGACAGTTTGAATGAGCAAGGGTTAGAATATAACGGTTATCTTTTCTTAAATATTTTATCCTATCCTTTTAATTTTCTAACTTTGTACTCTCTGTTTGACTATTTTTGTTTGTCAATTCTCATCGAACAGCACAGGAAATTCAAAATGAATACTGTGCAGTTTTCAAAGAGATTTATTAATTATTATCCAACCAAAATAGGAATGCAATTCAGCAACACATGAAATAGTTTAAAGTTTTATGCAATACTTAATGTTTATATAAATTTATAGAATCTTGAGTTTAAATTATTAAAAGGCCTTGCTCATTCAATAGCCATTTGTGTAATTTTTCAAAAAAATTGGTGATCATTAAATGCACTGTGTGCCAGTTAATATTATATTTGATAAAGTGTGTTGTTTTATTTTCTAATATTTGTTGTTGTCAAAAAGACTTGTTTATAAAGTAGTTTGTTGTATGGGCACAAGTTTGTTGGAGGGTGGCCAAAGATAATTTGCCTGACTGAAACAAAAACCACCCAATTTTTTATATCACATGAAATACAATCTAATCAGCATGCACAATAGTTCATACAACGCTACTTGCACAACGGTATCCTGACTATCTGTAACAACGGGGGGAGGGCTGTAGGGGGTCTTTTGGATTTCTAGGGTCTCTGAAACACTATTTACTGCATTTTGAGGCAAGTATTTAAGAGTAATCCAAAAGCCATAAATTACATCATTTTGTTGAAATCAAACCAGAACATAGAATGAATGATACACATCAAAATATCTTTAGATTTATTTATATAAACAAGTCGTAAATGTAAAAACAAGTTGGAGGCATTTTGTATAGACTTTAGTATTGTAATTTATAGCATATGCATGCCTGCTAAATATATAACACATTATTAGTCTACTCACTTGGCCTTAAAACAATGTAACCCCCCCCCCCCCTCCCAAGTTTCTCAACGGATTTAAACTTTTCACGAGAACGGTCTTGGAGACCATTGGGGGGCAACCGCCCCCTCTCGCCCCCCCCCCCCTTGGCTATGCCACTGGAGGGCTGCAGCCCCCCCCCCCCCAGCCAAACGCCTATGCCTTAATTGGAACCTCTAATAGGTATTTAATTAAAAATAATAGAGTGTTGCGTAGGCAGTGTTTTAGATAGAGTGAAGAATAGTGTTGATAACAAAATACTGACGTTTTTTATAGCACAGCCCTTAATCAAAGTAAATGTGCCTAATTTAATTAATTTATTTTAGTTTAGTTTCTGATTTAGTTTAATTTAATCGATTTTAATTTTAATTTAACTTATTTTAATTTAATTCAGGTATAACTGCCTCGTCCCCACGTCCCTGGCTTCAAGTTCGCTTCCCTGGCGATCGAGTTTCGCTCAACATGAGATTATATAAAGAAGAGCCTGCGGAGGAGGCAGCAGGTATAATACGGGTGGCATTTTCTGCTGCCATCGCTCTCCTTACACACTCCTTACCCACCCCACCCCTTACCTACCCTTAGCTCAGAAGATAGTAAGCAAGGTAAGTTTAATCCGTTTATTTCAATGATTTTCAACGGAAACTATGCTTCGTTTATCGTTAAAAATTCACTGATATTTGAAACCATATTTCAATATTTTTATTTTGAAATTGCCGTTGAGCCGGACCACGCCCGCAGGGCGTGCTGCACACAACCTGAAATTGGCAGCAGGCTGCGCAATTCTCCTCGGAGCTATAAATTTCGAAGTTTCTTAAAGAAAACGTTTATTTAATTACACCACTCAGCTTTTTAAAAACGTCATTTATCTAGTCTGGGACTGGGTGAGTGGGTGGCGTGTTGTTTAACCGTAAATAATTTGAAAATATATGACTTTATATAAACCCGTAAACAAACGAAAACATGAAACAAGACTTCCTTGACGAGGTTAGTAGATTTTTTGTTGATAAATGTTAATATTTTTAATAATACAATTCATTCGTCTCTAATTGTACGGAATTAATATCAGTGGCCCGCAGCCCGCATTGCGGGCTGCCACCCACCGTTTTGGGGCCTGGTTTGTTCTCTTTTGTAGAACTTCGAACAGTTACAAAATATTATCTATAAATGATCAATTATGTCTGCCCCTTTACAGAAACTTTTGGAATTAAAGGAGAAATCAAACTTAGATATATTCGACGAGAAGTTTGCGTTGTATTTAGACGAATGCGACCCGTTGAAAGACTTCAGGAATGAATTTCATATCCCCAAAAATTCGGATGTTCCTTTTGGTAAGTGGATAGAAATATTAAATGTTTATATTAATATTAAAGGTTTGATATTGGTTTTGAAGACAAATTTTAATAAGAAACGGCAGCCATGTTGGAGGAAAACATACTCCAAATACAATAGCTGCTAATGAATTTCTTTTAAAGTTCCTCCAACATGGCCACCATGAAGTGCAAACCCTGACTAGTGAGCCCTATGTATAAACTTGGAGTGATATCTGCTGGTCATTGACCAGGCAAAGATTGAAGTCAAACATGGTGGACATGTAGGCCTGAAGTACGTATAGTTCCAGTCTCCTACACAGTCTTTTGACCAGATCAGATTTGACCAGACTGTGTTACATGCCCGCACATTGTCCACCATAAAGATAGAGCTTACTGACTCGTACGTATACCCAGTCATCAGTTTAATAGGGGGGAGTTTGCAGGTGCAATGGGAAATAGGTTAGGAAATGTTGACAGTGTATATTTGTGAGAATGATGAAATGTCGAGATTTAATACTCCCATCAGGCACCGCAAACTTCAAATATTTTCAGAGACAACTGGGTATGAGTCCGGTGCAAACTAAGAATTGACTGAATGGTTAAACTTTTTATATCTTTTGACATTTTTGTAATATGGCTATAGGTTTAAATACAGTTAAACCGAATGTTCTTTACAGTGTGACCTTGACAGCAACATTGCAATGTTGACTTGCTAATGATACACAGTGACTCCTTGACACGTCACCAAAAGTTCACGTTTTAAATATTGAACTTCACACAACATGAAGTTTACTTTGAGTTAGTTGTTCTGACTTTCAATAGAACTGCATATTATGTGAAGTTCAATATTTAAAATGCAAATTTGTAGCAACTTACCAAGGAGGAGTCGTGTACAGTACCGTTTGCAAGTCAACATTGCAATGTTGCTGTCAATATTGCAAGGTCGCGTGGGAAAGAACATCCAGTTTGATCACAACTGTAGTATTGTATGTACTTCAGTTTATTCAAAGCTGTATGAATTTTACAGACACACAGACAAAGGGAGCACCAATCAGCAGTCATAAAGTGCTTGCCCTGTGGTGGAGGTAACCAGTTGACTTTGCCCATATTGTAAAAGTCATTTCACGCTAAAGCCTGGCACACATGCTATGATCAGTGGCAGTGCAAGAGTATTGGACATCTTAGGCCGAACTTGTTATGAGTTTGTATTTTTAGTGGGTCTGGGGCATCCCCTGGGAAATTTTTGAAATTTGGGTCTCTGAAATGGCATTTCATGCATTCTGACAGCACCTTTGAGCCAAATTTTTAAAGTTTCAAAACATGTTTTTAATGGCCAGACTGTTTTCAAGTAGCCATGTTGATGTTGTCACCAAACCACCAAAAGCTCGCGATGCGTGTGGTACAGTGGATTTTAAAACTACGGTAGTTACCAGACTGTTTTCTGCGAATGATATAGCACAAATAAAAAGATTCATTTTAACTTTCATTAATATTCAAATGTAAATTAGGATTACATAAGCAAACCCCATGCAGGCATGCATGCTTTAAAATTAAAACAAAGATACTTTGTGTTTTCAGTCGTTGTATTGAATTTATGAAACACTTTTCTGAACGTTTTTGCCACCCTCGTATTTTGCCACCCTAGACAGCTGCCTAGTTCGCCTAGTGGTTGCACCACCCCTTAATTGGCTGATTGTTATTGGCTGGTCAACCAATAAAAAACTGTGTTTACCATACAGTACATGTGTGCCACTGTGCCAGTTGCATGTAAAAGCCCACATCTTTAGCAACTGGAGCCATCATTTTTACAATCATCAAATCAAATACTTCATGAAGACTAATGAGTGATCAGTGAACAATAAAAATTGGTAATCACCACACACAGTATGATGCCATACAGTATTTTGACTAATTTTAGTCAGCATGTAAAAGCCCACATCTTTAGCAACTGGAGCCATCATTTTTACAATCATCAAATCAAATACTTCATGAAGACTAATGAGTGATCAGTGAACAATAAAAATTGGTAATCACCACACACAGTATGATGCCATACAGTATTTTGACTAATTTTAGTCAGGCAATATCAAACCAGTTTGATATTTTCCAATGAAAATTGGCTGATTAGATCAGCTGTGTTTCACACCACACTCATAATGATTTTGATCCTAAACCCTAAATTTAGTTGACTGATAAAGATTGGCTGACTAAAATCTCCAGAATTGCATGGAGTCCGTGCAGGCTCTCTCCCCTTTCTTCAATCTTTCAAGAGCCTGCCAATAGGTTAAAGATATCACAACCTCAAAAGCTTGTAGCTTAAAAGAAAAGGTCTAATTATTACAGTCATTTGCCACTCACTTTTCATCCAAATCTTCGGAAGTTTGTTTGGAAGTTCGTACTTCGTTTTGAACTCTGCATTTGATTGGTTGCTTGGTTCCTAGCAGCCAATCAAATGCATAATTCAAAACGAACTTTGAACTTCCCAACGAACTTTGAACTTCCAAACGAACTTCCGAAGATTTGGGTGAAAAGTGAGTTGGAAATGACTCAGGTAAATATTTAAACAAGGCCAAATTAAATATCAAACAAATGATGTGCGAACACGTTGGTCTAGTTAGATTTTAGTTTTGGAATCATACTAGAAGTCTTACAGTAATTTCGGTATCCTGATGGGATACTGTACCATGAAAATTTCGATAGCACACAGCCACAGGATCTGAAGCAACGTCTTATAATGTAACGTAATGTCTTACAATATAGCGTAATGTCTTACAATGTAACGTAATGTCTTACAATGTAGCGTAATGTCTTACAATGTAGCGTAATGTCTTACAATGTAACGTAATGTCTTACAATGTAACGTAATGTCTTACAATGTAGCGTAATGTCTTGCAATATAGAGTAACGTTTCACAATGTAATGTAAAGTCTTACAATGTAACGTAACGTCTTACAATGTAGCTTAATGTCTTACAATGTAGCTTAATGTCTTACAATGTAGCTTAATGTCTTGCAATGTAGAGTAACGTTTCACGATGTAATGTAAAGTCTTACAATGTAACGTAATGTCTTACAATGTATTGTAATGTCTCACAATGTATTGTAATGTCTCACAATGTATTGTAATGTCTCACAATGTAACGTAATGTCTTACAATGTATTGTAATGTCTCACAATGTAATGTAATGTCTTACAATGTATTGTAATGTCTCACAATGTATTGTAATGTCTCACAATGTATTGTAATGTCTCACAATGTAACGTAATGTCGCACAATGTAACGTAATGTCTTACAATGTAGCTTAATGTCTTGCAATGTAGAATAACGTTTCACAATGTAATGTAAAGTCTTACAATGTAACGTAACGTCTCTTACACTGTAACGTAACGTCTCTTACATAATGTAGCGTGACGTTTTACAATGTAGCGTGACGTCTTAAAACGTAACGCAACTGCAGGTACTGTCACAAACGGTTGTAGTTAATTTTAGATTATTGCAAATTGACATATTTAGTATTCAAAAGTAAATTTCAAGGAGGGTACCAGATAGTCAGAAACCTGGTACTCGGATACTGCTGAAAATTGAAAATTTCAAGTCCTGTCTATAAGTAGCTATAAGTGATCATGTAAACGCAGGCTGACCTTTCTACCAAACCAATACTCCATTATACACATGTTATGACATGTTTTGATCCTTCTATATGTAGAAGAGTGATTTTGGTTGTAACTTTATACCTGCATTGTTATATGACTACTAACAAGTCTGTGAAATTTCTGAAAGTGGTTCTCTGATGAAAATATTGTTAGCAATGCTTTTGCATAATCCTAAAGATGTTATGGTAGTTAGTAATCGTGCAAAGTTTCATTTCCAAATTCGTTGAAGAAAAGGTGGTATTTTACGTGTAAAATTTGTATTTTGGATGGCCGCCATTAAAGTGGCCGAGCTTCAGAAGAATGAGTCGAGGAAGCTTATGACGTCATAGACTCAATAACAACAATGACCCTTTTGTTGACAACAACAATGATATTTTATTTTATCGAGTCTATGACGTCATAAGTTATCCTCAACTCATAAGTTCGTCATAAGTTCTTCTCAAACACGGCCAATTTAATGGCGGCGCTCCAAAATACAAACTTCGCACGTAAAATACAACTTTGTTTTTGGGAATTTCGATGTGAAACTTTGCGCAATTATCACGTACCATAATATCTTTAGGATTATGCAGAAACATTACCGACATTATTTTCATCAGAGAACCACATTAAAATGTTTATGAAACGAAAATTAAGTTTGTCTTATTTGAAAGTACTTCTAAAATGACAAAGTAACATCTTTTGCTGTTTTTTGTTTCCTTGCTTTGTTTTTAAGATATCACAGTTTGTTTTATAAGCGAAACTAACCAGTGACATCACAACGTGCATAATGACTTACCGAGAAAGATTATATATCTTTTCTATTACCAGATGGAATCACTTCAAAGCAATTATGTGTGTGTGTTTTTCCATTACAACAACAAAAATATACATTTTCAACTGATTCCATTTAATAATAGCAAAGATATATAATCTTCCCCAGTAAGTCATTATGCATGTTGTGATGTCACTGGTTAGTTTCACATATAAAACAAACTGAAATATCTCAAGAACGAGCCAGGAAACAAAAAAACAGCAAAAGTTGTTACTCTGTCATTTCAAAAGTACTTTCAAATAAGGCAAACTTAATTTTCGTTTCATAAACACTTTTAGCCTGCCGTATGTACTGGTCTTAACACAGAGCGTTCTGTACAGTACAGTATATGGCACATGGACATTTTCTTGCTATTTAAGAAATGGCTCATGGTTTAGCGTGCTCCATCGAGTTATGGATGCACGCGGGAAATTGGGAGAGCACGAAAAAATCGTAAGAGTTGGTCGAGGCGCAGCCGAGACCAACTCTAGATTTTTGAGTGCTCTCCCAATTTCCCAAGTGCATCCATAACTCGATGGAGCAGACTAAACAACCATGAGCCATTTCTTTTATAACATAGCATTAAATCCTTTCACGAGCCGGCGAATGGTTTTGGTTGTTGTGTTTTTCTACTTTCGTAGCCAAGCCTTTTTTGTTCACTAAAATCCAACCAAAAGGACAGTTTAAACTCGGTTACCCAGACCCAGTTTATGTCTTCTGGGTCGTTGTTCTTTATTACTCAATAAAATTAAATGACTCGGTATTTTGATAATATAAAAGGCCGTAAAAGTCAATTTAAAACTCAGTTTTGTTTGGAAAATGTTTTCCCGCGCTTTTTTGCCGTGCTCCATCGAGTTATGGAGCACGCACGACAGCCAATCAAAAACGTTGCTATATGAAAGCTATGTTATAATTCCATATACTGTATATGTCCACAGCTAGTTTGACACCAAATGCTCTTAATATTTTAGCTGATTTGACATTAGTTGATGCTGATGAATCGTGTGTGTATTTCTGTGGTCATTCTCTTGGATTACAACCCAAGTCAACCAAAGGCTTTATTGAAGCTGAACTGGAAAAATGGGCAACAAAGTGAGAAATATTTTTAGTCGCATTTACTGTTACCAATCGACGGTACCGAAAAAGATGGCGGCGGTACATTTAACCACAACAAATCAGCTCAAATAACGACTAAACGTTTATCATGCTAAGATGAATTAAGTAAGCAAGAACTTCATTCCTACCAAAGTTGATCGTTTTAAAACCATATCTTCCCATAATTCTGCAAGAAACAATATTTACTGCATGCAAAGGATTGTGGTTAAATGTACGGTCAATTAGTATTTATTCCTAGAATTTATTTATTATAATTATTTTACAATACAATACAATACAATACAATACAATACAATACAATACAATACAATACAATACAATACAATACAATACAATACAATACTATTAATTTTAAATTATTTATCGAAATATAGTAACGATGGAGTATTGCCAAAACATCACATGGAACGTAGAAGTCTAACATTTCAAGCGAAGTCCCTTCGTCAGATAGAAGGGCCTTCTCTTGAAACGTCAGAAATCTACGTTCAATAATTTTGGCAGTACTCCAGTGGAACTGACCTTCCCATATTTTGATCTGTATTTCAACACTGCCTTCTCAGCACACTACTTTTATTTCATTATTTTAAATTATACTAATTGTGTAAATGTTTAGCTAAAAATATCATATTTTAGAGGTGTTCTAGGACATGCGCACGTTGAGGATAAACCATGGTTGACAATTGATGAGACTGTTAATGGACTGAGCGCTGAATTAGTTGGTGAGATAACTTTGCATGATAAGTTGTACGTATACATGTAGTGCATGTGGTACGTTTGCGAGCTTGGTGTAATGTAACAGACGTTTGGTGGACGTTCGTCAAGCTCAATTACTCAGAAAAGAATTCTGAGCCCCAGACAGGGTTCGAACCTGCAATCTTCTAATGACCAGTTGGACACTCTAACCATTGAGCCACTGAAGCTCAGATGGAGAGCTACAGTGAGCAGCACCTCTTTTAGCTATATAACTGGGGGGGGGGGGACTTTCCCCGCAGTCCCTCCTTCACCCCCCCAAATTGATTTTGCCCCCCCCGGAAATGTCCCTTTTTTCTGAAGTACAAATGAATGAGAAAAAGCAACCTCGTACCCAGGGTCTTATCTCCGCTCCCCCGCCCCCGCCCATCGCTGCGAAAAGACCCTGGTCCAGGCTGGTCACGTGCTGCCCAAAATATGGGCAGTACAAAATAAATTTAGTGTGGGTAGGGTGGTACAAAAAACTTTCTCGACTTCCGGAGTCGTGTTTATACAAAACACAAAACATCTGGCCAGATGAAATGCCAACGACTCACGAAAGGTGCACAACGGCTTGGAGAAACAATCCGAAACGAGATATAATTTAATAAGAATGCCAAAGTCTCAAAGATCAATATTTTGCTGGCTTTGTAACGACATGTGTTATTGATGGGAGAATATTCGTTTTAAGCATTCGAATCGCGAGGCTTTTAACTGGACGTATACACTTAAATATAACGGCAGCTTTCGCGTGTGGTATTCGACAACGTACAGGTGAAACACATCACGTATTTTATTGTTTATATTGAGAGTTTGAAACAGTCTTCCATTTCATTATCAACATTTCATTAAGCACCCAGGTTGACGATTATTAAACGAATGGGAACATCAAAAACTTTCTTCATTATAAACTTAAATAAACACAGCGATTTATTACAAACTAAAAACTATAGCTGTCAAAACAACTTGTTTCAAGTTTAAAATCGTGTCACCGGTTTAACCATTGATTTCAAAATATAATACCAGAAAGCAAGACAAGATACGTATACAAGCATTTCTTCGACTATTCCAGCGAGGTCAAGCATTGATACGCAGGGGACCCTCCACAGTCGAAAATTTTGATAGACGACACGTGACCAGCCTGGAACAGGGTCTTTTCGCAGCGGTGGGCGGGGGTGGGGAAGCGGAGATAAGACCCTGGGTACGAGGTTGGAGAAAAAGCAATAAAGATATAAATTATAAAAGGAAAATTTCGGATTCAAGCTTTGCTCAGCTTTGTAATTCTGATACGTATCCAACTTTATTACCATTTTATAATTTTTATTTGAGGCTATGACAAAAGGAAATATTTTTATATGAATAGAAATATAGAAATATTTTTTGATAACTCTCCCCAGGCTTTTTGTTGTAAAGATATTGTCGCAGCCCACAAGATTAGTTTAATAGTTTCAGTTGCCATTAATGCAATAGTTTCAGTTGTTACACTTAAGGTGGCTCCCTACGGTAATTTCAATAGGGGACTGGTGACTAGAAATAGTATCGCTACGCATGCGTAAATAGCGATCTTGTCGATTCGAAATTCTATGACCGCGTCGACATGGATGTTAGATTGTAGACGTTTTCTTCGGTGAATTTTGCTAAAATGTTGTAAATAAGTAGCTTATAAAAACTTCTAAAGTATATATAATTTTTAAAAATTTTCATAAGACAGAACTTTTTTAAATCGATAATTTTTATAGCGAAAAATCTGTCCATACAACCCTCTCTGATTTTGTGCATGGATATTCTCCACAACAGTACCTATCATCTCAGTAATTTTTAAAAAATTTCACCGAAGCAAACTGAAGACATGCCGCTTCAATTATGCAATATTTGAAAATATACCAAAGTTCCAACGTCATTATTACCATGGTAACAGCAAATAATTGAACTTTTTGGTAGGTATTTTGTATCTGCAGTAGTTCTGCTATAGTAGGGTCTACTTGATATTTATCTAATAAATTTTTAAACTTGTGAATAACATTAGATAATGAGCGTATGAAATAGCGCGTATTTATTGAAACTATAGGGAGCCACCTTAAAGGACGAATGTATAAATAAATCTTTATATTAGTTAAATAGTTTATATTTGGATAAGATGTATGTGGTGACGAAAAATCTTTTTATACATGTAGTTAATTTCTCACCATTTCCCCATTATTTTATTTGAAAGTCAACAATAAAGACAGAGTATGGCAGATCGCCCGCCGAGACTGAGTGTGTTTAATGGAGCTATACAGCATAAGGTGCATAATAGGTGTTCTTCCCCCAAGATGTGCATATAGAAAAAACTAGTAAGCCAACTTAGGCCAATATTTAGGCCAACGTCAGCCAATATTAGGCCAACGTAAGCCAATATTTTTTGCTACGAAGGTCCCTTTTCGTGAACGGCCGTCCCCACGGAAAACTCCTTAAAAGAGGCCCCCATTGGAAATTCATAGTCATATATTATGTATGTGCTCCTAAGTGGCAGCGTTTGCATATGAGATGTAGTTAAAGTGATATGATAAGTTGTACGTAGACATGTAGTGCATGTGGTACGTTTGCGAGCTTGGTGTAATGTAACAGACGTTTGGTGGACGTTCGTCAAGCTCAATTACTCAGAAAATATTTCTGAGCCCCAGACAGGGTTCGAACCTGCAACCTTCTAATGACCGGTTGAGCCTGGTTTTCATTAGACTGTGAGCCGCAGAGTTGGAAAAAGTATTCAACCTTCCTCCGGATGGGTTTTGAAGTTTAGATAACCTTCCTCAAAATATATAGCGAGAATTTTGTGTTTTGCAACGTTCATAAATACTGCGTGACTTTTGCAGTACCTTGGTTTTCTAGGTTTTCCTAGGTAAGCTTTGGCATACTACAATAGCTACTAATAACTGACCGCTACTGACTGATAGCCTGCCAACTACTACCCTCGACTGCTGCGAAGATACAGACATCACAGCAGACATCAGCGTACATGTCTCACACATGTAACTGCTGCCACTGCAAGTGCTGCATAATTATTGGTTAGCCAATGTTTTGCTGCAAATCGCATTTCTTCTCGACACCTTGCTTGATCAATTGTAACTTTCTCAGATTACCGAATGTGTTGTTTCACGTGTTTTCACTTTAAACCTTCCTCACTAAAGTAAACCTTCCTCCGGGTGGTACCCGCATACCCGCAACTTTTTTCCAACTCTGGTAAGCCGTCCCTCTATTTTCTTCGTTTGTGCTCCGAAGATTGGGCCCGAACTAAGGGGGCGGGCGCCCCCTTAGTTCGGGCCCAATCTTCGGAGCACAAACTGAGGAAAATAGAGGGACGGATCGCAGTCTAGGTTTTCATTTGGTCCTTGGTGGGTTTACCATATTTTCACTTTGCTCCATCTAAAACACTGCCTACGCAGCTTTACTCTTTTCGTTTTATTTTAAATACCTATATCGGACAATTTTAGGCAATTTCAACCATCAGTGTTCGAATTGCCAAAAAATCTGGAGTTTTTGATTCTGATCATAAATTATGTTTAAAGTGGTTCTCTGATGAAAATATTGTTGGCAATGTTTTTGTGTAATCCTAAAGATATTATGGTAGTTAGTAATCGTGCAAAGTTTCAGTTCAAAATTCGTTGAAGAAAAGGTGATATTTTACGTGTGAAGTTTGTATTTTGGAACGCCGCCATTAAAGTGGCCGAGCTTGAGAAGAATGGAGTCGAGGAAACTTATGGTGTCATATACTCAATAACAACAATGACCCTTTTGTTGACAACAACAATGATCTTTTGTTTTTGTTGAGTCTATGACGTCATAAGTTCTCCTCAATTCATTCTTCTCAAACACGGCCAATTTAATGGCGCCGCTCCAGAATACAATCTTCGTACGTAAAATACAACTTTGTTTTTGGGAATTTTGAAATGAAACTTTGCACAATTACAAGAAGTTTGAACTGTCCTCAATAGTCAAAAGTGAAGGTCATTTTTTCATTTTGTTTCTGTACAGCATGTTCTGACTATACATATGTATTTTAGGTGCAAAGGAATCCGAAGTTGTGGTGATGAACACTCTGACTGCCAATCTACATTTTTTAATGGTAATTGAACAGCTTATCCTCTCATCTAAAATTCATGATTATCGTTAATTGTGAAATGGCCTAGAATTAGCAATAATCGTGAATTCTAAGGAATTAATTCCCAACCCAAAGCCCCCAACCCAACCCCCACTTCTAAACCTACCCCTAAACCTAAGCACAACCCCCCAGAAACTCTAAACCTAGCCACAACCCTTCGGGAATAAAGTCCCACCTCTCAGACCCGACCAACCAACACTACGACCAACCTACTGGGTTTTTAGTTTTGGCAATAAAAATTAAGTTTGTCTCATTTGAAAGAACTCGTCAAATGGTATAAGAAGACTTTTTACAATTTTTCCGTATCTGTTTTGGTTTTGGAAATATTTCGACCAAAGACAGCGTGCTGTCCGCCATCTTGTTGTAATGTTGGGTCTAATTAACTAGGAAATTGGTGACGTCACAACCAGGGTAAACCTGATGAAACTACTCCGTGGGTGACCAAATTTCCACGGAAGGCTTTTTAAATGTTGTGGGTCAATTTAAAATGGAAATAGCGCAACAAAATCGAGTTTCTAGCTCATAATGTCATAAGGTTGGCAAGATAAAAATTTCACTTTACCCTGGTTATGATGTCACATGCATATCGAAAATAATTCCAAGATGGCTGGTCCAAATATTTTTTCCAAAACCACAACAGATACGGAAAAATTGTATAAGGTCTTCTTATACCATTTGACGAGTTCTTTCAAATGAGACAAACTTAATTTTTATTGCCAATACCCTTTAACATGCCACATGTGGGGACAGAGAATTACCTTCAATTACCAGTTATTGGAATTGAAGGCCATAGGACACTTATTGATTATTGGTAATTCTGATAGGAGACAATTTTTAGCCAAAACTAATTAAGTCTCGTGTACATCCACTACATGATGTACAATGTAACATTTTTTCAATATTGTTACAGTACTGTTAAGTACCACCAAAATCAGTAGAGTGCTCGTTGAGCCCAAACTAACAACTCGTCAATAACAAGCCTAACGTAAAGGAATGTAATCACGCGAGTGAAAGAATGCAGTCTATAACGGCATAAAGAAATACCAAATGGTTTTCCGTGTTTGGATACTCTGATCCAAACACGCGGGAAATTGCGAGACTGGAGAAAAACGTAACAAAACACGAGCCGTAGGCGAGTGTTTTTAGCTTTTCGAAAGTCGAGCAATTTCCCAAGTGTTTGGATAAGAGTCTCCAAACACGGAAAAAACCATTTGGTATTTCTTTTATAAAATAATCACAAGTGAATGTGATATACTGTCCGACATTTTCAAAAAATCGTTTCGGCCGGAATTTTCCGTGTTTGGATACTCTGATCCAAACACGGCAATTGACCAATCAGCTGGGCTCGCGTAGTTATTTTATTTGTTATTTTATAAAGCTTATTTCATATGGTTCTTTAGTTCTTTATTTAACAGCGTTCGACGTTACATCTAAAGGACGCAAACACTACGCCGTTGGAAGTCTGCTACATATTTACATCGTGTATACATATAAGGCGTTGACTTGCGAGATATTTTCAACGATTGAAACGCATTTGTTTACCTCTCTCACGTGATTACATTCTTTTGTGTTAGACTTGTTATTGAGGCGTCGTTATTTTGGGTCCGACGAGCACTCTATTGATTTTGGTAGTCTGTTCTTATCTATAAAATAAGGTGTCTTCTACGCACGCTCTGATTGGCTGGGCTACGTGCATTTATAAGAGTACGAAGATCATGAGTGACGTAAAATGGCGTAGGATGGCGGGAAAAACTAGCGAACTTTCAAAATTATCCCCTTTTAGTTTTTTTGTTTTTTTCATATTTTATAAAATAAATAAAGCATACCGCTCCTGTGCATATGTACTCTTAGGGCCTGTTCACACGAGACCGGGTTATCTCGGGGGGTAGGGATAACTCGGGGGCTAGGGTCAAAGTTGACATTATTTCACATGATAAAACGCAACTACCGAGTTGTCCCTGGCCCCCGAGATAACCCTAACTTCATGTGAACGCTTCACCCCGAGTTATCCCGAGCAACAGCATAAATACGCATGCCTAAGTTGACCCTACCCCCCGAGATAACTCGGGTGAAAGCGTTCACATGGAGGTAGGGATAACTCGGGGGCTAGGGTTGCCCTATCGCTCCGAACGAGTTATCCCTATCCCCCGAGTTATCTCGGTCTCATGTGAACGGTTTACTTTTTTAACATGGAAATAAACTAACACCAAGTTATCTCGGGGGATAGGGATAACCCTACCCCCCGAGATAACTCGCCTCATGTGAACAGGCCCTAATAAAGGTACGTTTGACGTGATTTGAACACGAAAGAAGTGTAAAGGCACTCGGCGATACTCAACTTCTTTCGTGTTCAAATGACGTCAAACGAACCTTTACTTTATAAGAGTACATATGCACGGAGCGTTATGTTTTGTTTGTTAAATATAAAAAGTACGAACTCGTTTAGAGAGTACAGTGAAACCTGAGTTTTGCGACCACCCCAGGTGCCACGTAAAAGTGGTCGTTAAGGACAGGTGGTCGTTCAGACAGGTAGTGATGTGACGTCATAGCAGCCATTTTGGCAGCGCCGCGACTCGTACTGTCGTTCACTTCAGTTTTTGCGCTGTGTTTTTGTTACGTTTCAGATTCAATTTTTGCGCTGGTTTGGTCTTGTTAAAAGCTCTTGGCTTTATTTACGATCTTCCAGTAGTATTTTTTAGATGTGAACACTCAGTTTTGTCACTTTCCTTTTCAAGTTAAGGTGGTATTGGACAAAAAAAGTTTTTTTCTTTAATATTGGTTTATCTAAAGATATCTTGGCAGAAATATATAGGATATGTTTCCCTGATGTTAAGTAAGACATGCGTTGTTACCATGGTATCCAAGCAACAACCCCCTAGTGAGCAAAATATAGCACTTGCGGTGGACAAGATTCTATGAGAACTAACGGTCTGACAAACACTAAACAAAGGTTAATGTAAAGCACACACACAGATCTATGCTGTAAACCTAAAAAAAGTACAAAATTATAAATATTTTCGATAAAAATGTTATTTTTTTGAAAAGATGGCTGATTTTTATTCATAAGGCTACAAAACAAGAACTTTTTAACAATGAATAACATTCATTATGCAATATATTTGAGGTTTGCAACATAGATCCGTTCATATTACACAGCCTCTAAAAAAGTTTAAAGCATTACATCAAATATTGAATGCGCTAGCGTGTTTGGCGTCCAGGTACTATTACCAAATTAGGCAACTGAGAAAATCGTGTTTAGAAATTTGAAACCACCATGCTGGCTGAAAACACAATTCCGGCAAAATGCATTTAAAGGTTACAGTTAAAAACAATATTCAAATTATTACCCAAATTTCTCCCTATGTCAACATAATCTAATTGTTTTCCATTAAAAAGCCCCAGCTTTAATGGGACTCGGTTCATATTTAAAGTTGTCTGCCCACTGTCTGGTTTCTTCTCTGAGAGGATAGTTGTACAAACGTGTATAAATAAACCATTTGGTTTCGACGTTGGGTTATTTCACTGGTCTGTGTCAATTGTTCGTGACTATTTTAGATTCCTATATCTATACTTTAGATGCATATTTTTTACGCGAAAAGTATGATCCGTAACCTATTGGGTTTGTTGTTTACAGTTTGGTCTGAATAATATTATTTGTCGGCGAGACGGAAAGGAATGTGGAACGTTTCTTCCTCGGCTTCGAGTACTGCTTATTGTTTACTTTCAGTGGATAGTTTTTGTTTGGGGATGTTGCAAATGTTTAGAGGACTAGATATATAGTTTAATATGTGTGTCAGAAAGTGTACAGAAAAGGTAAACCAGCTTTAGATATTTATCAGTTGTTGTGAAAATTCTGGTGCCGTGTGAAAATTATGGTGCCGTCTGAAACTGACTCGTCTTAATTTATACGGCTTCTGGCCGGTTTGGAAAGCGTCGTTTCAAACCGTTTCTGTGACATTAGTGAAGATTATTTTTATCTAAGAATGTTACTGACAGTCTGGCGATCATTTTGACAGTAACTTTGCTCAAGAAACACTTTAATATATGACAGTATAAGTATAAGTACTCTGCAATAAAAATGGCATGAGCCGTAGCCCAATGTAAATAACAAGGGGAATTACACCGTACTCAAACAGCAAGTACAAAAGGGAAACCGAAATACAACCTAAGCGAGAGATTACACAGTCACACTTATGTCTCTAAGTTTTAAAAATTCCTTTTCTTCGACACTTATTGAGCTAGGGACAAATTTGTGTTTTACAACATGGCGGACGCTCCTAGTTTCCTGTCGTGACAGCCTCCCCCATTAGCTTGAAGCCAGAGGATCTGTAAGTTCTTCTACAAGATCAGGAGATCGGTATCATTGGTCTTTATAATGTCCTCACCAGCTAGAACACGACAATGTGGAAACTGAGAAGTACTCGGAAGCAGTTCCATGAGAGCCATGAAACACATCCACTCGTTGCAAAACTCTCTCGCTAATCAACCGTTAAGAAAATATTCAAATAGACCCGCCCGCGATGAAAAAAACATGTTTAGAAAAGGATATACGTCATGAAAGGAATTGTATAGCTTCTTTTTTTAAAGTTAGACAGAAGGGGGTAAATAGAGGTACGGCAATTAGCGTAAAACGGGGAAAAATCTGCTCTGCGTTGCGATGAAAACGGACACCATTTTCATTACCTCGCTATAAAGAACGTATCGTTGGCGTTAAATTAGTGAAAATACTCAGGAAATACACTTGCCCGTGGAAAGTTAGATAGTTGAGGATGTCTATTTCACAAAAATAAGAAATTCCAAATTTCGAATTTTTTTTGTCCAAGACCCCCTTAAAAAGCCGTTGTAAAATATACAAACTTGTCGCGGTAAACGATCGTCAAGATCAACTTGTCTAAAGTTAACAAATATTACTCATGGTTTTGGATTGTTCAGTCATTGTATTAACTCTCAAACATCAACTAAAAAGTATTTGGCTTTGGCAGGAGAAATTCACACAGATTTTCATCAAATAATGCTCAAAAGAGAAGCAAAACAAGACTAAAATGCGGTAACACGGCAATTGAGCAACACTTCCGGTTTCTTGTTTTCACATGTGGTCGCATTCGCGTTTGTTTGCTATGAAAAAACGGGTATTTCTTTACGTATTTCGGCAGTTTTACGTTGAGTTGGTCGCTCATAACAGGTAAATATCTTGTTTGGGACACAAAAAACCGGTCGCTGGTCGCGTAAGGCAGGTGGTCGCTCATTGCAGGTATATTTCAACTACAAATCGTCCGTGCCAGGAAAAGTGGTTGTATATGACAGGTGGTCGTTAAACATGGGGGTCGCAAAACTCAGGTTTCACTGTACCAGACATGAAGATCAAGTTACAAAATCAAGTTACAAAATCATACGCAACCAAACTTCAATTGATGCATATGCTCGTCCATCATTGGCACAGCCTGGAAATACTAGAAGCTCGTCAGTCGATGATACTATTAAACTCCAAGTGCCATTTTCTAAAACTATTACGTTCCAGACATCTTTTTTCATAAGAGCTTCTAAGGCTTGGAACATTTTAACGAAAAAACGTCATCTTAGTAACACTAGTTTATACGCTTTCAAATCAGGGCTTAAAATTTACTATAAAAATGCTTTGTTAAATGTTTATAATTGTGATGATCCTCGTACTTGGAAATCCGTTTGCATCAAATGCAGAAGGCTAGGCCTCTTGATACTTCTCCGAACTGTTGTACAGTAACCAGCACATAAATGTTTTACTCAACCATGTAATTAGCGGTTTAATTAGATTAATTTTGTGTTTGTAATTTAGTTTCTAGTATGGGATCGCCGTAATTGGGATTACCTGTTGCGAACTCTCTAGCTCTACTTATTTCTAATAGTGGCTGAAGCTATCGTTAAATCATTAAATCAAGTTGTTATTTTTTAGGTTTCTTTCTACAGACCTACTCCCAAAAGGCACAAGATTTTGATAGAGGGGAAAAGTTTTCCTTCTGACTATGTAGGTATAATTGTTAATTGTGACCCATTTTTGTCATAACGTATGGAACACATGAGGTATTTTCTTCTCTTATATTTTAGTATGCAGTTGAATCTCAGATTAGGTTTCATGGTTATGATCCTGCAGTTTCTCTGGTGGAGATGCTTCCAAAAGATGAGGTACATGGTTTTAGTATTGCTGGACCATCATTACCATCATCACCACCACTACCATCATCACCACCACTACCACCATCATCACCACCATCATCATCACCACCACTACCATCATCACCATCATCACCACCACTACCATCATCATCACCATCATTACCATCATAATCACCACTACTACCATCATCACTACCACTACCATCATCACCACCACTACCATCATCACCACCACTACCATCATCACCACCACTACCATCATCATCACCATCATCACCACCACTACCACCATCATCACTATCATTATCATCACCACCACCATCATCACCACCACTACCATCATCATGACCATCATTACCATCACCACCACTACCATCATCATCACCATCATCACTACCATCATCATCACCATCATTACCATCATCATCACCGTCGTTACCATCATCACCACCACTACCATCATTATCATCATCACCACCACCACCACTACCACCATCATCACCACCACTACCATCATCATCACCATCATCACCATCATCACCACCACTACCATCATCACCATCATCACCACCACTACCACCATCATCACTATCATTGTCATCACCACTACTATCATCACCACCACCACTACCATCATCATGACCATCATTACCATCATCACCACCACTACCATCATCATCACCATCATTACCATCATCACTACCATCATCATCATCGTCATCACCATCATTACCATCATCACCACCACTACCATCATCATCATCACCGTCGTTACCATCATCACCACCACTACCATCATCATCACCACCACTACCATCATCATCACCATCATTACAATCACCATCACTCTCATAACCACCATCATCACCGTTATCACCACATTGTCATCATTACCATCACCATCATCACTACCGTTATCACCAACATCATTACCATCACAATCATCATCACCATCATCCCCAGCATCATTACCATCACAACCATTACCACCATTATCACTATCATCATCATTACCATCATGTTTGAATAATGATACTATGATCCCTTTTCTAGAATGAGATGATTCTGCGCACCGAAGATATTTTAAAAACTATTGAAGAACAAGGAGACACAATTGCTTTGATAATGTTTGGAGGTAAACAGACGATGAATTGAGAAAATACACTTGCTTGTGGCGATTCAGACCCAGCGAGCTCTATATATAACTGGAGTGATATCTGCTGTTCATTCACCGGGCAAAGATTGAAGCCAAACATGGCGGACATGTAGAGGCCTAAAGTACGTATAGTTCCAGTCTCCTACGCGGTCTTTTGACTAGATCAGACTTGACCAGACCGCGTAGAAGACTGGAACTATATGTACTTCAGGTCCATAAGGATCGCGGGTTCTGGGAACAAGATTGCCACAGAGATATCACTCCAGTTATATATAGCTAAAAGTCCTGGTTGCTTGGTATTGCTCTCTGCCCAACAACTGGCGATCATGCGTTTGAATAAATTTTTTGCTCTGTTCTTCTAGGTATTCAGTACTTCTCTGGACAATTCTTTGATATAAAAGCCATCACGGAAGCAGGACATAAGAAGGTGAGTCTTTTGCTTTGAAATAGAAAAAAAGTTCTTCTGATTATAGCATTTTCCCACTTTTGCTATCTTACTGTTGTGGCAATAGAAGCGTTCCTAAAATATCGTTGCAATATATATATTCGTCAAGTTGACCAATTCATGAACCTCGTGCCCAGGGCCTTTTCGAAATTGGGAGGCGGGAAAAGGCCCTGGCATCGGCTGATGGACTCTGCATTTCAGTTGGTTGATTGCTTTTCTTAAACATTCCTCGTGAAACATGATTATGCACACATTTGGGCCAGTTATAATCAAATAGCTTCAACGGGAGCACCAACGGGACCGACGAAACCGCCATTACAACGAACTTCTCCCACGGGAATGCCATTACTCAGAGCTGGGTGCTGTGACCAGCCGATGCTAGGGCCTTTTCCCGCCCTTCCAATTTCAAAAAGGCCCTGGGAACGAGGTTGCTAATTCATTCGATGAATATTATTGCTAACTTCCTGTTTTTAATTTGATTGGTTTCTGGTTTTTAAACAACCAATAAGAAACAGGATTATTTGCCAAACACCAATCAAATTCAAAAGAGAATTCAAAACAGGAAGTTGTCGACGAATCTTATCAAATGAATTGTTCAATTTGAGGAATATATTGCAACAATATTTTACGGAACGCTTCTATTGCCACGACAGTAAACACATTGCTGCCTAGAATGTCTGAGGGTTCTCCCTTTGACAAGTAAAATCGTCTGGTGTTCAATGAAGAGACCGTTTTTGGTCAGCTCAGGCAGAAATGGGTTAAAATAATTTTGTAAAAAATATTTCTATTAGTGCAAAAAAAAATTGAATGTTTTGAAAAATGTAAAAATGATATTTCATTTTTTTGCGGGACAAATTAATTAAATGTATCATCACATTAAGACTTTTTATGCAGGTCGTTTTTCTCCGGTCAGTTTTTTCACTAAAATGTTGTATTTGAAAAGACGTTTTAAGTGCCTATAAAGCCCTGTTTACACGGCCTGTTTAATGCGCCACCTTGGTGCGTTTACACGGTCATTTAATAATCCCTTACTAAAACACGTAAACCATTATTCAACATGGCGGACGAGCTATATTTTTGGTTTTGGAAGCTTCGTATGGGTAGCGTGCGTCAAAGAACAACGGAAGACATCGGTACACGAGAAAGAGTAATAGCTAAAAGAAAGAAAGAAACAAAGGAACAAAGAATAGCGAGATGGAAGCTTCTACAGCAGGGCAAAAAAATGTATTTTATCGTATTAATAACACCGTATTAATAGCAAGCGTTTTTCAATCCCGTTGCGTTTACACGGTCAAGTTAAGCGCGATTAACTCAGTTTAATCCACCTCCTTGAGGTGGTGCAAACTAATCGCGATTAATTTACGCCGATCTGTTTACACGGACATTTTAAACCCGCTTAAAGTCGGATGTGGCTCAGATCCCGCATAAATTTTGGCCGTGTAAACAGGGCTTAACTCAATAAGATATTACTGATATGAATTCTATATAAAGTGAATAGTTGAATGCCAAAATATTTTTTTATTTGAACTTTTATTTGTTGTTATATTGAGGTTTGTATTTCCAAAATGTTAATGAACATGACGTCAATGTGGCATTTGTTGTGTGTTTTTCTCTTTTCTTATGATAAACCGCTTGAAGATTTTAATGAAAAAAATGATAAAATACAGAATATACTATCCAAGTTTTCCATTAACACGTGAATTGAGTAATATTTCTCGTGTAACAGAACATTGTGTATGAAAATTATGCCTACATAGACGTCATCCTCATTACCATTTTGGAAATACAAACCTCAATATAACAACAAATAAAAGTTCAAATGAAATAATATTTTGGCATTCAACTATACACATTAAATAGAATCCATACTTTAATATTTTCTGCTGAAATTTTCGTGTGTTATATATACACGCCTACAAAAAGGTGTCGGCGATTTTTGATAAGTTACATATTAATATTAAGGTGTTACTCTGAGTGACGAACCATACCGGACAAGTAGAGAAAACTCTACTTGGCCCGGCTGGGATTGGAACCCGCGACCTTCGGTTTACTAGTCCGAAGCTCCACCGACTGAGCTACAAGTCAAGTTGGGAGCTGGTGGTCGAATGATGGTACTTGGGTTATTTGATATTTCGAAACAGATACTAGTTTCTTCAATATCGAGACATTAGTCTTTATACATATAGATTTAGAACAATTATTATGGGACAATGAACTCGGGTGGAGAATAATGATATTAGGTGTTATTATATGGCAGCAGCGCTGAGAGGTCCGAATACGGAAATCCTGTAATTTGATTGGTTCATAAGCGGTCGGATATTTCCCGTATCCGCCCGCTCAGAGCGGAATCTGCCGTTTCGGGACCGTAAGTTTTAAAACAAAATGGCAGTCATGTCAGTATATGCAACAAGATGGATTATAATTTCAGAACTACTCATTGTTGAAATATATCGTGCAGGTATGTTGTTAGAAATTTTATAAGCTTTCATTTGATGTATAGTTCGAGTTTCCACGTTTTATGAAAGTTTTTAAAATGTCCAAAATGTTCGTAACATTGTTCGTAATAATACAACATTTACTTCTCACAAGTATTATAATTTTAGATGATTTTTTATTCAACTACTTAACGTACGGTCTTGAGCAATATGTCAAACAAAAGCAATTGAAAAATACTATTTGGGGTAGAAAGTTCAGGATTCTAGCTCAACGGAAAGTACTTTAAAAATGGGAAGCTATCTGCCATTTTCGTTTAGTTCGCAAGAAAGATGGATGGAGTTTTCACAGAACGTTCACAACATTTATGGCCATATAATAAACTACTTATTGACCTCGCTTGTTCGGTCTGTACTAGTGAAATATCGGACCTTTGTTTTTTGCACAGACCTCAACTCGCTGCGCTCGTCTCGGTCCGTACTTAAAAAACATCGGTCCGATATTTCACTAGTACAGACCTCACGCTCGGTCAATAAGTAGTTATTATTATTCCATTTATTTTTATCTTCTTTTTAATTGGTTGAGGGACCGCTACGTCACCTGCAAATAACTGCCTACAAATAACAGTCTGCTCATTCGCATTAGTCGGAGATGTTGTTTTGCAGCAAATAATATTCTACTCATGCGCGTTACACTCAATTTCGGCGAACGTAAATCGCTCATTCAGCCAAGCTGGAAAGAAATTTAATGAATGGACAATTACAGGTAAACATTGTCAAATAAAAAATAAATCGAATAATAAAACAATTATTGAACTCGGTTTTCACAAAATATCGTGATTTGTCATTGTCTAATTGATCTGCTCGCCACTGACAAATCACGATATTTTGCTCAACCTCGTCCAATAATTGTTAATTAATCGTCATGTATGAAGACTGTTGTCTAGATATTGAAGAAACTAGTCTGTTTCGAAATATCAAATGGCCTAAGTACTATCATTCGACCTTCAGCTCCCAACTCAGTTGGTAATGCATCGGACTAGTAAACCGAAGGTCGCGGGTTCAAATCCCAGCCGGGCCAAGTAGAGTTTTCTCTACTTGTCCGATATGGTTCGTCACTCGGAGTAACACCTTAATATTATAGACCTTAATATTCAAAAATGGCCGCCGAATTAAAATTCTTTTATATACATATAACTTAGCCCGTATGAACTCGTTTTCATGTGTGAAATTTAAAAGAATTATTACTTTAAAACGAGGTCATAAGGGCTAATTTATATGCACATAAAAGAATTCTAATTCGGCGGCCATTTTTGAATAAGGTATACAACATAAAATGTTTAGTGTCACAAGGCGTTTTTATGTGCACAGTTTCAAGTTATTTCCTTAAACAAACTTGGAGATATAACTGATTTTGCTACGTGTGAAAATACTGTACCCTGCTCCTGACGTCAGAGACCATTTACATATGGAAACAAACAAACTGGAATATCTTGAAAACGAAGAAAAATACAAAAAAGTTGTAGAAGATCTATTACAATTTTACGAGTTCTTTCATATTAGACAAACTTAATTTTTCTTGCCAATGTCCTTTAACGGCATTTCCCTTGCATTCCAACAGTAGTTTTGAACATATTCGTAAAATTCAGGGCAAAAAGATTGTTTTTAGGAAAAGGGCAGGGGTCGCGACTCCTCCCCTCCCCCCCCCCCCCCCTAGTTGCGCTCCTGTATATAATAATAACTACTTATTGACCGAGCGTGAGGTCTGTACTAGTGAAATATCGGACCGATGTTTTTTTAGTACGGACTGAGACGAGCGCAGCGAGTTGAGGTCTGTGCAAAAAACAGAGGTCCCATATTTCACTAGTACAGACCGAACAAGTGAGGTCAATAAGTAGTTTATTATATGGCCATAAATGTTGTGAACGTTCTGTGAAAACACGACCCATGTTGCGAACTAAACGAAAATGGCAGACATTTTCCCATTTTTAAAGTACTTTCCGTTGAGCTAGAATCCTGAACTTTCTACCCCAAATAGTATTTTTCAATTGCTTTAGTTTGACATATTGCTCAAGATCGTACGTTAAGTAGTTGAATAAAAAATCATCTGAAATTCTAAACTTGTGAGAAGTAAATGTTACATTATTACGAACAATGTTACGAACATTTTGGACATTTTAAAAACTTTCACAAAACCTAGAAACTCGAACTATACATCAAATGAAAGCTTATAGAATTTCTAACAACATACCTGCACGATATTATTTCAACAATGAGTAGTTCTGAAATTATAATCCATCTTGTTGCATATACTGACATGACTGCCATTTATATAATAAGTCTTTGTTATTGGTTAATATTGTCATGGATTATTAATGAATTTGAGAAATCTGTTTCCAGGGTTGTTGTGTTGGTTTTAACTTGGCACATGCTGCTGGTAATGTGGAGTTGCTTCTTCATGATTGGAACGTGGATTTTGCATGTTGGTGTACGTACAAGGTAACCGCTCCACTTTTTCAAAGGGGCAGTAGGATGGAAAATCATCTGTTCAATTTTCATTTTATTTAGAAATACTTTCCTGATGAGGAAGCATAGCGTTCTTACTAAATCAATATCTCATCATGTTCCAGATGTATTCAGGTTTATGTAACATGCAAATGAGATGCCTCATGATGTCATCACTTCACCTAGATCAAACGAACTTCTCCAAATGAGGAAGATAGCAAGCACTAACTGTGTACATTGCAATGTATCATTCATATTAGAACAGCTTCAAAGTTTCAGCACAATCTACCTATTATTTCCATAGATATTCTTTATGGAATTAGTGGAGTAGATGACGTCATAAGGTATCTTTTTTGCATTTTTTTAAACCAAAATATCTTTGGAACAAGATGGGAAATTGAACAAGCGAAGAGGCTATTCTTCATTATTTTAAAAACACTTCTAAATAAAATCAAAATTATAGGATAAACATTTTGGCGCCTTACTTTAGGTGAGAATTTTGCTGTGTTATAAATCTTATTGTTATATATCAAGTGTCAAAGTCCGTTTTTCTAGCTCTCTGATTGGGCGAGCGGTCCTCGCGTGGCGGTCCGAAAATCGTGATGTTTCCCGCGTAACCCATGGCAGCGGGTATCATTACATTTATTTTTCCCTAGGAGAAAATATCAAAACCGGAAGTAGATGGTCAGGTTCAGTTTGTCTTTGTTTTCTCCAGTTTTCTTTCATTAAAAACAATGTCTGAAGATTTTACTCAACATTTTTGTTGTCATTTGACACTTGATATTTAACAAAACACTTATTTACTGGTACCTCGGGAAAACTTCGCCTCGGGAAACAACGGCAGTCTCGGGGCCACAAAACACACCGTTTCCCTCGGCGCCAGCAAATAAGTGTTTATTATATTACGTTGGGGTTTCTTGCGTTTAATAATATTTAAGGTATTTTACAGTCAGTTTCAGCTTGCTTTTGAAATCCGAAACGTATAATTGAAATGAACATTCCGTTGCAATGTTCAGAACTACATTGCAAGGTAGATACAAATTTAAGTCGGCAATTTGTTTCTGTTTAAAGTGCCTATATCATGGTTGGGGATTTTACATATTTAGGATATTTGGAACCTTCTGAGAGGATTTGTAATATATCTTCCTTTCCTAAAATTTCATCTTCATGGACTTTTTTTGCAGTTAAAGTTGGTGGAAGTGACGTCAAAAGAGGAATTTGTCTATACAAAAACCACTTTACAGATTCCTCCTTTGACGCCACTTTCATCAACTTTCACAGCAAAAAAGTCCATGAAGATGAAATTTTAGAAAAGGAAGATATATTAAAAATCTTCTCAGAAGGTTTCAAATATCCTAAATATGTAAAATCCCCAACCATAATATAAGCACTTTAACCAAGTATCTATATTATTCTTCATTTCCATCAAACACTATAAAACAAATAATCTTCTACTCCGTGATTTCGCCAAAGGAATTCAATTCAAAGCTTATTAAATTCGAACTTCACAATGAACTTCGCGAACTTCACAATGAACTTCGCGAACTTCCGTACCTTAGTTCCCAACCTTCCAACAAATGTTGACAAACGAATTTCAAAAGCAAGCTGAAACTGACTATATAACAATATAATATGTGTTTATTTATGTAGTACTTGAATTCTGGCCCTGGTGGCATAGCTGGGGCGTTTGTACATGAACGACATGGAAGGAATTTTGATTTGCCAAGGTAGAGAAGGAAACTGTTATCACTTGACATAGGCGTATGTTATCACTTGTATTGGGCTCTATTCCCAAATTTTGGGAATCTTTTTTGGGCAGCAAGAGAAATTTGGGCAAAGGGTTTTTTAAAAGTTTCCATTTTTCCAAAAGATAAATATTATTGATAATCAATAAGGTGAGACATTTTTATAACTCCCCTTTGTTTATGTCTATTAAAACGGAATAAATTACCTTACTGTTAGTTAGTCACTATATAGCTTTATTTTTGTCAGAATTTTGAAATTTTTCAATGCCGAGTGCTCTTGTAGAAATTCCATTCATGTCCTTACTGAACCGTGCTTTGTTGTCAATTCTGCCGCGTTGGTACGGTGCCAGATTGTCAAATGCCAAAGGACGCAATCACGCATTTCCCCCCATCTTCTTATGCTGTTGACCAATTGTCATGAATTACAAAGAGTTACTGCTTAGTGAGTTGAAAATTAAAAGTTTCTAAAACGCAACATGCACAGCACTTTATGACCTTTTAAAAGTTATTAAATTAAAACTTGTATGAGTTGTATCGAAAAACGAAAGGTCGCACTGGAGAATAAATTAGTAGATTTGAGTCGCGTGCTAGGCAACATGTTTTTCAGCACGTTAATAGCGCATCGTATGAGCATCGTTTGTTTTCTATTGTTTCGTAAAAATTTGGGCAACTTGCGAGATTTTTTTGGGCAAATGGTTCAACGCCCCCCCTGGAAAAAAATGCCCATACGCCTATGTCACTTGATTTGGTTACATTAGAACCACCGCGGAAATCTTTTTTAAAGGGTATTGGCAATAAAAATTAAGTTTGTTTAATTTGAAAGAACTCGTAAAATTGTAATGGAAGACCTTTTACAACTTTTTCGTATCTTTCTTCGTTTTCAATATATTTCAATTTGTTTAATATGTAAATGAGATGGGCTCTGACGTCATGAGCAGGGTACAGTATTTTTACACAAACCAACATCAGTTATGAAATGTTCAGTGTAACAAGGCGTTTGTATGTGCACAGTTTCAACTGATTTCGCGGAACAAATTTAGAGATATAACTGATTTTTCTACGTGTGAAAATACTGTACCCTGCTCATGACGTCAGAGACCATTCATTTACATATTCAACCAATTGAAATATCTTGAAAACGAAGAAAAATACGAAAAAATTGTAAAGGATCTTCTATTACAATTTTATGAGTTCTTTCAAATTAGACAAACTTAATTTTTGTTGCCAATGTCCTTTAAAGTGCCTATGAAACGAAAATTACGTTTGTCTTGTTTGAAGAACGCTTAAAATGATAGAGTAACAACTTTTGCAGTTTTTCGTTTCCTTGCTTCGTTCTTGAGATATTTCAGGTTGTTTGATATGCAAATTAAACATGAAATATTTCAAGAACGACGCAAGGAAACGAAAAACTTCAAAAGATGTTACTCTATCATTTTAAGCGTTCTTTCAAATAAGACAAACTTAATTTTTATTTCATGTGCACTTTAAACTAACTTTAAAACATTCAGGTTTGCAGGTTGGTGGGGACACGATAAAACGTCAAGGTTTCAAATGGAACATGGTAAGTATATAAGTATATAGCCTCCCTCCTCCGCAGGCAACTCTGTGTCTTCCCAGATGTGCGAGCTGATTTATCCGAGCATTATTTATAGCGATTGTGTCTGGGAAAATGGGGAATTGTGGGGGGTAGATAGGATTTGAGAAGGGATTGGACGACGGAGAATGGGACATGTCTCCAGACTTCGCTCTGCCATATAATCCCAGTAGACACAGGTGCCTATATGCCACCTCATGTCAGATCAGTAATGTCAGCTACACGCGTAAAAACGCACAAATTGTTCACGGTTGTTAACAGGCGTGAACAATGCTGTCCTGCACCCTCGTGAACAATGTTGTGCTGCACCCCGTGAACAAGTTGTCAACAAGTTGTTCACTTATAGTTTGAACAACTTGTTCACGGATAAATCAACAGTCATGAACAATTTGTTCTAACAGCACATTTTTATAGCCAACAACGTTGTTCGCACATGATACAACATGTTGTAACAGCATGATGAAGTAACAACGCTGAATAACAATGTTACAACAATTGTGAACATGACTGGTGTATCAACACGTCCTTCGGTTGTTTCAACATGCGTGGACAACTGCTGTTGTTTCACGAAGCTGTAACAACATGATGAAACAATGATTGTTCACACATGATAACAACGTTGTTACAGCATTGTTCAGGCAACAATGCTGTAACAACTTGTGAGATTTTTACGCGTGTAGCTAGCAGAGTCAGCTAAATATTATGCTCGGATAAATCAGCTCACACCTCTGGGAAGACACAAAGTTGCCTGCGGTGGAGCCTAGTAAGTATAGTTATGTATACCTTATGTCCGTTTCCGCGCCATGCCACAGAATCTGTCGAATCTAATTCGCGCAGAACTTAATGTTTCAAACAGGGCGCTTATATAGAGGGCGAGGCACTGATCTCTATATAAACTGGATAGGCCATTCCCTATGGCCAGCAGTCAAACATTTCGTGGCAGTCGCCGCGCCGCCATCTTACGTAGTGGAACATATGACGCATTGCGGCCTTAGAACTTGTTCCCAATCCCAAAAGTTGACTGGCGTTAGCAATCTTGACGTCACACGGTCATTATCCGGGGGAAGGAATATTAAGTACTCTGTGCCAGGGGAGTCGGAAAAGCCGTAAAGCAAACAACAGATGCCGGTTCGTTTAGTTTTCACTGTTTAACAACAAATACAGTCAAAAGATGGTAAGTACACAACACGAGATATTGTTAAGGCATTAAGATTACTATAAAAGGTACAATTTAATTTAATTCTTCGTAGATTTTCTCTGTTTTTCAGTTTATATTATCGTGAAGTTTCTTCGTTGTCGGCACTGAAGAAAAACAACGAAATTTAAAGGTTTTACAGCTCAGTAATAGAAACAAATGCAAGAAATTAGCGTCTTAAACCTTATAAGTACTTCTTTTGTCCCTACATTCGTTTAAATTTTCTTAAAATAATTCTTTTTGTCTGTTTTCAATCTACGAAAGCTTATGAACTTTAGTGGGCGCCATCTTGGGTAGTCGTCACGTCATCATACAACTGGCACGCTTAAATCCGGTTCCTGATTCCTCCAAAATTACATAGTTAAAGCAAAAACAGCGACGATGTGACAGTGCCCAAAAATCCACTTTTGGTAAACTTTTGCTCAAAAGCACGCTCGTGCCAGTCCTTTTGTGCATCACACATCGATCAGCGCGATATGAGCGCGTTGCACCGCCCGCAATTCGATACGTCAGAAGTGCGACGTTTGAAACAGGCGTCGGAAACTATAGAAATTCATGGGCAGAAATGAGGGACAGGCAGCGGCGTAGTCTGTGGGCTCGTTCCCCTGGAACTCTCTTCTAGACAAAATGGCGGTTCGTTTCTACCGAGAATTAAATAACCTGAGTACAGCTGATTTCCTTGTTGAAAGTAAAAAGAAGAAAGGAAAATACTACGAAGTTGAGAGAATAATTTCTAGAAGAACCCGGAAACGAAAGGCAAGTCGATTTAAATGCATTTGTTCGTTTGTTATCATCGTTGTAGATTCATTCTTTCAAACAGCTGACCTGTCTTTAATAGTGCCTAGTGATATTTTCAAATAGTAACTAAAACCAGCAACGTTTCTTTAACGTTTTAGCCCGAGTATCTAGTGAAGTGGAAGGGATATAGTACTTTGGCGAACAGCTGGGAACCAGAAGAAAATCTCAATTCTCTTGCCTTGAGGTAGGAAGTGACTGAAGTCAGTGTTATCGCAGTGCCATTCATAGGCGTAAGGTGGGGACAATTACCTTCCCACAAACGAATTTGTTCGGGAAATTTTGGGTACTTTTTCAGCCAAATTTGGGCGATGTCAAGCAATTTAATGTCACAAAACCGTAGAGCTGATCTTATTCTTGTCCATTTGTCTTAAAAAAATTACAGTAATATAATTATCACGATATTGATGATATTAGAATATTCATATACATGCTAAAAATATTTTAGTTCACCATGTTGTGTGTTTACATTTCCTGTAGAACATATTGGAATCCAAAACCAGCTAAGGAATTTGTTTCTTCAGGAACGGATACCCTTCATGCTGCTATATTGGAAAATCTAGCTTCCAAGAGTATGTTGCCGACACTGGTTTGCTTCAGGCATGATGTTTTTCAATACCTGTTTAACAACAAGGGTACACTTAGTGACGATGGGAGGCACCTTCTACTGGCGAAGGAAGACTTTGTTAGGTGTATGCTACCTGAACAGTGGGACCAGCTTTTAGATCAATTAGGAAATGGGGTAAGAGTGGCATTCCCAATAAAAACAAGATTGTTTCTGTCCCAAAGCCCGAAGAATAACACTTTTACTGGAGGACAGATACAGCCGTCACCGCGCTACTGTATTGAGAAACTCAGCATTAACTGCAGAAAACAACCATTTATTGTTTCCTGATGTGTCTAATATTATACTTATATTTTTATTATAGTGTGACTATTTTACTGTAAGTGAGGCCACTTACAATGAAAACCAATCCCAATAAACCAAAATTTCTTTGCGATTCAGTACTTTATCTTACTGAAACGACTTTTATCCAATGTTGACTGATTGGTACAAATAATCGAAGTGGGAATTATTCTGTTTCTGTTATGCAAATGTTATTGGGTTTCATTGTCTAGGTGGCCCCACTTACAGTAGTCACACTGTAATACTAAATGTTGACTACAGTGGCCAATTTAAAGAGAATTTATTGTAGCATTTGCACTTGATATCCTGAATATGGAATAGTGAAGCTAGGTGAAATTGCAAGTGCAAAGATTAAACCATATAAGACCCGACTGAGACCAGTTTGTTACATCAAACCCACGACTCTGAGAATATTGCAAATACCACAATAAATTCAATTAAATATAATGTATACAGTACTGGCAACCAATTCACATCTTTTGTTGCTCCATCTTGCCAGCTAGTAATAATAATAATACATGTAATAATAATAGTAATTTATATTAATAATAATAATGAACTTTATTCAAGTCTTAGTGTTATATCTTATTATATCTTATTATATGCATGAACAAATCATGCTGTTGTTCAATATTAGATGAAATTTTAAGTATCTAGTGTAATAAAACTTTGTAAAAGGACAATTGTAAAGCATTCTTTTACACACTTGACCATCATTTCAAACTTCATTTCTGATTTTAACTTTAACAGTGTAACAAATAGAAATATAGAACGGTTGATATACTGCCAAATAATGGAATATGTGTAGCCTAACGTTTCGAGTGTCAGAGTTTTTCTCTGATGAAAGGCCTGTCACGTTTCTCTCTGACGAATGGCCTTCGCTCGAAATGTTAGACTACATATTCCATTATTTGGCAGTATATCACTGCCTACACAGTAGGCAACAAATATAATTCATTATATGCAAAACAATAAATCACTTCCAAACAAGAGTTTTTCTGTCAAGTAGAATTTTTCCTCTTTTTTTTCCTTTCCTCACCAAGCTCATGCTCCCAGTACTGGGTATTTTTCTTGTTATACGCTCTCTTTTTGCGTTCTTGATTTCTTAGCTCCCATTGTCTTGATTCAACCCTTAAAACATCCCCAGCACCGTCCCATTTATTTGACTTCCGTAAAACTATGCTTCTTGCCATGTCATTTTTCTCTACCCCCTGACCAGTAAAAATCTTCACTGTCTTAAAAGCTTCCAAAAACGTTGGAACATGATACGCCATGGCATGCATGTAGGGGGTTACATTGGCTTTCTTATATCCAATGCATTTGTCTCCTAATGATACAAAAAGGTTAATCCATTCTTTTGCTTTGTAAAAGTAGTTTGCAATCATATCGTCAGAAGGCACTTTACAAGTGACAATGGAATATACGATGCTAAACTTTACCCAGAGGCTTTTCACTCCACTTTCAGCTGCTGGCCGGATCAGTCCTTCAAGTTTCTCTGGGAGTTCTTTCAGTAATTTCTTTTTGTCTGGGCCTAGAAGACTTGTGAAATCATATTGGCCAGATTCTTTACCATCTGCATTGGTCTTCTCCCAAATATCGAACGAAACTCCACAAGACCGAATTGTGTCTTTGAGTTGATCCAAATGAATGTTTTTTTGTTCTTTCTTTTTCTTATTCCAATTATCCTCTACATCCCAGTGCAAAGCTTCATTAACTAAGTTTTCAATCAAAATATCCATGATCCTCAGTAGCAAATGCAATTCATCTAATACAACATGATCTAGTTCAATATTCAATAGTGGTGGATTCACACAACAGTACTTTTGTTTTGTTTTTTTTATTTGCTAATTCATTCATTTCTTTCAAGGTGCGCTGGAGAGCTGGTGAGTTATAGTGGTTCAAATCATAACTCATGTTCCACCTCTCGTCTTTGTGAATTTTGCACCAGACGCATGCATAGTGCGATGTTGCTCCGCTTAGGCCCGTCATAAGGAGAATAAATTTGTAATCGCCACCCAGGAAGAATTCTAAATTTACTGTTTCACCATCCAGATCTATCTTCTTTTCATTCACTATTTCATTAATATCACTGAATACATCTTTGAAGCATTTATTTAAGGTATCGTAGTCCTCTTTACCTTTTACCACTGCAACTGTATGATTTCCTTTAGCTGCCATAATGTCATCTGATGATTGCAATATGGCAAAGCTCATCAAAATAAAATTAGAGCTTCTTGTCATCCGGGCTCCATCTCCACTAATTTTAACTTTTAAAGTTTCACCATTACTGATAAAACTTGGATGGGCTGTGACATATTCCTTAATCCTCTCTTTGAGCAACTCCTTGAATGGAATTTGTGCCCCTTCTTCTTCACCAGGCGTTGATGTTATGTGGCACATTTTGTTTAGTTGGTCTCTCCTTTGCTTTACCAAATAGGATTTAGGCAAGCCATCTACTAGCATGGTCATCTCATGATAAAATACATCCCCCACACAAAACTTGTCAAGTAGGAATAAAACTTTCTCTACCTTAGACTTGTCATTCTCAGAGAGAGCATCAAAGCCTTGGGCATTAGCTGTGTTAGCATTGTTTTCTGCTACCAAATTATGCATAACACCAGATTTGGTTTCACTAACCGTCATACTTTCCAGTTCTAATCCAAATGATTTAGCAAACCATAATGCAACTTTTGCTCGAGACAAAAATGTTTTTAGAGTTCTCGACTTCTTTTTTACTTCAGAAATATCCTTTCCTTTATGTTGGATATTTTGGGACTTTTCAAGAAGGTCAATATAGTTTTGAAGTTCTTCATTTTTAGAATGAAGATCTGAAATTTCTTCATCCTTTTCTTTGAGAGCCATCTCCATTTCGTGGTAAATTTGCTTCATATCTGATTCCAAATTTATGCAGTTTTTCTTCCATTCCTCTAACTGATCACGAACAAGTTGATTTTCTTGCTTAAGGTCTGTCACCGAGACGGTTTGCCCATCATAAAGGTGGAACCTCTTGCTCTTAGAATCCAGTTCCTTCTTCTTTCTACCCCTAGCTCTGCCATAGTCGGCATATGCCTTAGCTGCTATAATTCGAAGGGAATTATTCACCTCAGATCTGACAGTTTCGTCTGATCTAATGGCAAATGAACTACCAGGAATTGTAAATTCTAGCAACTCGGTATATGCGTACTTAGGTAGACTTGATGTTGATTCACTGTCCTCTGAAGCAACACAGAAAGTTTGAATTGGCTTCTTGAGTACAACAAGGCAATGCCAGGCTTTCAAAAGTGGGTAGGGGATATCCACAGCAAAAAGTACATCTTTGGTTACAGATTTGGCAGCATATGCTAATGAGGGGCTTTCGATGGATAATTTCCATTGCAAATATGTATCCATTGGACGCAATGGTGGAATATCAGACATTGTGAATACAACCAGAGGATAAAAATCAATATAGACTTACCAGCCAATAGAGTCTTTCTCGATGAATTTCTTACACGAAGGTCAAATATGTATTCCCAATCGCCAAGTGTTCAAGACACGTTGAAGATAAACATTCAGTTCTCCCGCGCGCATTTGAGCGATTTTTTCTATTATTTATGTGGCTGCAATCTATGTATACAGCGGTAAAGCCATGGCAGCCTAGCAACAGCTCTTGGTGAGCAATGGCGGACAAGAAAACAAAGTTTTCACCAGCGAATTTTCGCTGTTTAATGTTGAAGTTCGAGGCTAGAAGGGTTAAATTACAGAATGGCTGCTCATCGAAATCCATGTATTTGATGGGGTTTTGGAACATACTTGTCGATGTGGAAATGCTTTTAGAAGTTTAACAAAATAAAGCAACGTCCTCTTTGAGTCAATTCAGACGTGCACATCTGCAATGAACCACCCCCAACTAGCCGAAATTGCGGCTCAGAAAAACGTAAAATGGCAAATCTTGGGAAATTAACAGACACGCTTATACGAAACCCAGGTATGAATTTAGAGGTCTCGGGAACATACGTGGCATAGTTGAGTTGTCGCGAAATTTGTAGTAATTAAAGCTGGTGTATTTTGAGTATGTTTTAGACGTGCACAAATAGAAATTCTCAATAGCAAGTAATCGAAAATGCGTATTGCGTAAATTTCCCATTGAAATCTATTAGAAGACGCCATCTTTAAATTATTTGTTATGGCCCTAATGCGCATGCTTGACCGCCATGTTGTCCTCGATTTCTGGCCATGTTAACCCTTTGGCGCCTGTGTCGTTTCTTTTGGAACGATGCAGCCTTTAGTATTTTACTCTGGCTAACGCCAAACGATTTTCCTTGTCGAGGGGAGGGTTCTCGGGCGCCAAGGGGTAAATAAACTGCCTTTTTTTATTTTTATTTAAGGTTACGTATACGTAGTGCTTTGCGAAAAATGCAAGTGCGCGTTGAGTTTAAAAGCAATCAAATTCAAATTTTTACAGTTTATAGCAAAATGATTGTAGAATTGGACAGTTGATTTACAATTTTGAAAAGTATTTAAACTTGTTTTGTTTTAACAAAATTCTGAAAACGCATTCGCTTTGCGCCGCGACTTTTGTTGAACTACAGTTTCAATCAAATCATGTAAAAATAGTTTTAATTGAAACTCAACTAGCTGTTCTACAAAAGTGTGTGCGGTAGCTATGGTTTTTTTTGTTATTTTTGAGATATAAGGCATTCTTTTGCAACCTCAGTTAAGTTGCGTGCATACCATGAATCGTAGTCGATTACTCAAAATGAAAAAAAAAAAATCGTATAGCTACCGCACACACTTTTGAAGCTCTTATTGTCTCCAATACATTGTGAAAATTTGAAAAAAATCGGCCAAAACCCGTGCTCAACAAAAGTCGTTGAATACGGCAGTTTAGCTGAAATTTAAAGCTGAAGAAACAAGCCTTGGAACATTTAAATTTCGCGGGGAAACAGAGCTGCTTGCAATTTCCATCACTAAATATCTTAATGAATTTTGCTTTAAACGAAATAAACTTTTCAAAACCTTTCAGCATTTGGCTTAAAGCAGCTAATTACGCAAAAACATTTTTTTTGGTATTTTTAAATTTCTATGGTGTAACGTAACCTTAAGACGAGCTCCATGGTACACAAAAGTGCCTATGAAATGAAAAATTCATTTAGAAGTACACTCTCTTATTTTAAAGTATAGTCTTTCGATTATGTTAAAGATTAGCGTTTTCACTTCGTTCTTGAGGTATTGCGATTTATTTGATATAGAAATTTAACCTCTTGACGTCACGCGTGCATAATGACTTTAATATTGCAAAAGGTTATATATCTTTACTATTTACCAAATCTCAAGAACAACGATGTGAGATTTGGTAATGATCAACGTCAACATCTTCAACAACAGCATCAACATCATTTTTATTATATAAAATACAACATACAATAACAACCCACCCACATTTAGCAAGCCATTCGAGGTGAGGGGTTGCATAACTAACTATATTTACAAAAACACTCAAAAAAGCACAATAACAGACCTGACTGCTATATTAGCAAATTAGCGGACTCTGGAGTGATTTTTTAATCATTATTGATATTCATGTTTTAACGTTTCTACATTTCTTTCTTCCACTTCAGAATTCATTCCTCTCCCTGGCGCTTGTGGTTTTCAAGTATCCAACCCTCCTGTGTTTCAAACTGTTTCACTCCTGGCCTCGTTGAAGGTATAACATGTTTTGTATAAAAAATGAAGTGAATGTTTTTGAAGAGCTTATCTGTGGGGGAGTTGATTTTTCACATTGATAACGTTTATAATTATCTTGTAGTTTAATATTTTATGACGTCATGGGTGGTACGTATACAAGTACACGTGCGATGTGCACTTCATTTCACTTCACTTTATTTCACTTCACTTTACTTCACTTCACCTCATTTCACCTCACTTTACTTCACTTCACTTTTACTTTACTTCACCTTATTTCACTTCACTTTACCTCACTTCACTTTACCTCACTTCACTTTAGCTTCACTTTACTTCACCTCAACTCATTTCACTTCACTTCCCTCCACCTCACTTTAATTTACTTCACGACACTTCACTTCACCTCACTTCACTTTACGTCACTTCACTTCATTTCACTAGCTTTACGTCACGTCACGTCACGTCACTTCATCTCACTTCACGTCACGTCACGTCATTTCACTTCACTTCACGTCACTTTACTTACTTTTAGTTTACCTTTACTTTACTCCGCTCCACTCCATTCCACTCCATCCCACCCCACTCCACTCCACTCCACTGTAATGTAATGCACTACACTGCACTGCACTTCACTTCATTTAAGGTTACGTTACACCATAGAAATTTAAAAATACAAAAAAAATTTTTTTTGCGTAATTAGCTGCCTTGAGCCAAATGCTGAAAGGTTTTGAAAAGTTTATTTCGTTTAAAGCAAAATTCATTAAGATATTTAGCGATGAAAATTGCAAGCAGCTCTGTTTTCCCGCGAAATTTAAATGTTTCAAGGCTTGTTTCTTCAGCTTTAAATTTCAGCTAAACTGCCGTATTCAAAGACTTTTGTTGAACATGGGTTTTGGCCAGATTCATTTCTGAGTAATCGACTACGATTCATGGTATACACGCAACTTAACTGAGGTTGCAAAAGAATGCCTTATATCTCAAAAATAACAACAAAAAAACCATAGCTACCGCACACACTTTTGTAGAACAGCTAGTTGAGTTTCAATTAAAACTATTTTTACATGATTTGATTGAAACTGTAGTTCAACAAAAGTCGCGGCGCAATGCGAATGCGTTTTCAGAATTTTGTCAAAACAAAACAAGTTTAAATACTTTTCAAAATTGTAAATCAACTGTCCAATTCTACAATCATTTTGCTATAAACTGTAAAAATTTGAATTTGATTGCTTTTAAACTCAACGCGCAATTGCATTTTTCGCAAAGCACTACTCCAAGGTGTTACGTAACCTTAATTTAGTTCAAATTTATTTATTCTATTTAGCTTCATACAAAAGCAACGATGAGTGCTTTGAGAAAGAAGTCACTTCTGTTAACAGGTATGTTGTGGTGTTTATGTCAGTAATAACCTTTCTCGTCCACCGTACACTCCAAATAAATTCATGTCAACATAACTCAGGCAGGAATTGGTTAGCCTGCGAGCCGGCTCTCCTTTGGTACCAGGCTAACTTTAGATTAGCTTTCAATCGCTGTTCTTATTTTAGTCGCGACTTTGGTCCCGAACAAATTGACTATTTATACGAGTGTGTTTGCGACTTAAATAAGACGCGACTTATTTTCTCTCTAGTGTGTTCTATTTGTTTTGTTCTAGGTTACATGGAGTATCTCATATCAAGTATTACTCAACAAGATAACTCTCCTAAACCCAAAATAACAATCATAACTCCTCGCAATCCTGCCGAGCGTGGATCACAGCTGTCGCTTTATTTTCCTGTTAGCATAAAAGATATTTTTAAAGAGCTTGAAAAACGAGGAGTAGTGGTAAGAAGCGTTTATTTAAAATGATTTACTGTCACAATGTCAATTTATCTGTCTGTCTGTCTGTCTGTCTGTCTGTCTGTCTGTCTGTCTGTCTGTCTGTCTGTCTGTCTGTCTGTCTGTCTGTCTGTCTGTCTGTCTGTCTGTCTGTCTGTCTGTCTGTCTGTCTGTAGTAAATAGAACATATACATGGTTTGGAAACTCGTCCAAAGTGATTGTTCTATGTTTTTGTTCAAGTTTATGGAAATTTGTGCAATTTCACGGTATTGTATTTTCTGTATAATGAAGCAGTCATCCAATAGCAACGCTCGGGCTTAATTAGTGAGTTGCTGCATCGTCACGTGTTATGGTGCTTCATCGTCACGTGTCCATAGAATTTACTTCCATATAAGGAACTCCATTGTCAGTACAACATGACCATGCTTCATGTTGAAAGACAATAGAGCTTCCAAACCATGTATATGTTCTATTAACTATGGTCGGTCGGTCGGTCGGTCGGTCTGTCTGTCTGTCTGTCTGTCTGTCTGTCTGTCTGTCTGTCTGTCTGTCTGTCTGTCTGTCTGTCTGTCTGTCTGTCTGTCTGTCTGTCCGTTTGTCTGTCTGTCCGTCGTTTGTTTGTTTGTCCATTCGTTCGTTCGTTTGTTCGTTTGTCCGTTCTTGCCTTGTTTGTTTGTTTGTTTGTTTGTTTGTTTGTTTGTTTGTTTGTTTGTTTGTTTGTTTGTTTGTATGTTTGTTTGTTTGTTTGTTTGTTTGTTTGTTTGTTTGTTTATTTGTTTATTTGTTTGTTTGTTTGTTTGTTTATTTGTTTGTTTGTTTGTTTGTTTGTTTGTTTGTTTGTTTGTTTGTTTGTTTGTCACTCGTGATTGGTTATTTCTTAATATTTATTTATTTTCAAAAAGGTTGACAAACGAGAGCCAAATGTCATCAGAATTGCGGCTGTTCCTATCTATAATTCATTCATGGATGTTTACAAATTCTACAAATATGTCAAAGAATCCTACCACGTGACATTTGGAAAATAACTAAAAAAACACATTATTTTAAAATTATGTAATAGGGGCGGGGCCTCGCCTTGCGAGTTAAATTCGTTTCATTTTTTTATGACGTGTGATTCCTAATAACTGCTGTAAACATTGCATGCAACTTAAGAAAGGCAAAACCTTTTGTCTCGCAAAGTGTTCTCATAACTATGTTTATTATATAGCATGCTATCGGATATGAGCTTTTGCGTAATCTGATTGGTTCCCTACTACCAGGCTATCAGCTCATATCCTGCTAGTAGAGGAAAAACAAGATGCCGGCATGTTTTTTTAAACTGCCGAAAAGAGTTGAAATTGACGGATTTTTATATAGAAAAACATCAACACCCTCAAACCAATATATAAAAAAACAACATTGTGTAAAAATACATTAACAAATACACAATTTAGCATGTCAAATGGTAAAATTCACCTAAAAATTACGTCTTTTTACTTCAGAAACACGACTAAATTAGCGGGTTGATATTAATTTGTTGCCAAACAAAGAAACTCGCGGTTAAAATCAAGGTACCTTTTAATCTTTTTTGTTGATCTGCTTAACACATTTTTGGCCTCTCGAGCAACATTTATGCAACATTTCAAAGCTGTTTGCCGAACAGCTCAGCGAAACTGTGTGTGAATGCATCATTACGCATGGCGGAAGTATTAGTTGCCTGTTGCCTATGTCGGAAGTTTGTCGTTTCAAACATTTCGCTGTAATTTTGTCTCTTTTACAGTGTTTGGCTATATAATAAAACAGTTATACCATTCGCTCTCGTCGTATACGAAGCGCCTCGTTGGCTATGAACTCATATACAACTCGAGCTCATGGTATAACTGTTAAATAACTCACTTGTGCTTCCCCATTTTAATTACTGTTCTACCATCTGGCATGATGGTAGCACAATGCACATTGACAAATTGTTGAAATTACAAAAGAGAGCTGTACGTGTTATAACTAACTCAAATTATGAAATTAGATCTCCTGAAATATTTGAAACCCTCAAATGGAAATCAATAAAAGCTATTCTCGACAAGCGTGAATTGACTATGACAGTTAAAGCCTTAAAGGGTGTAACTCCAGAATATTTAACACAGTTATTCAACACTTGTAACAACAATAATTACCAGCTACGAAGCAACAACTTAAAATTCTATTTGCCCAAGCCCAGAACAAATTTTCTTAAAAAAAGTTTTTCCTATCGAGGTGCTGCGTCTTGGAACAGAATACCGATAGACAACCTGCAGATGATTAACTCTACAGAATTGTCTATGAATATTACTCGAAAAATACTTGACGACCTTTTTTAATGTATATAGATTATTTAGCTTTTCGAATCCTACTAGTGTTTATGTAAATAATTGTGTATTATAAATTGTAGATATCTGTGTAAGAAGAGGAAATTTTATGATTCTCTCAATAGAGAGTTATAAAGTTGTTTCTGTAGTTACAGTCAAAGGTTATAGGTTTCCGAGGATATTTATTTCAGCAACCAAAAATTCCAATAAGTTGATCGCTTTGTTTGGCCTAGTTTTCCTGAGGATTGCAGCTTTAGGTGGCGTTTATATTGTACCGGATAGGGTATCGTTGCGTCTACGAAAGTGTTCCGATTTGAGGTTTGCGGTGCCTGATGGGAATTTTCATCATTCCCACAATGCACCGTCAAAATTTCCTGACCTTGCGCCTGCAAACGCTCCCCTATTGAATTGACGACTGGGTACGAGTCGACCCGATGTAGTTGTAGTAGTAGTGCAGCTAGACTAGTTACTAGGATTAAGATCAGAGACCATATAACACCGGTATTGAAATCCCTTCACTGGCTTCCTGTTACCGTCTATAAGATTGTTAGTAATCGTGCGCCTGCATATCTCTCTGACTTGCTGGAACCTTATGTTCCAAAGCGTTCTCTGCGCTCAGCGTCTCAGGGCCTATTAGCTCCTAAGCTATGGAACTGCCTACCAGCTACCATTAGAAATGCTAGCTCTGTAATATCATTCAAATCTCAAGTCAAAACATATTTATTTAAGGAAGCTTTCTGCTGTTGACCTCTTCTTTTATCATATCTGTACTATTAGTAGTAGTAGGATTTTCTTTTAATCATTCTTCACATTTGTAATTTAGATTATTGACATACATGTATTTAGCTCTTTTTAAACTTTGTAAACGCATCGAGACGTATGTAAGATGCGTACTAAAAACTGTTATTATATTATATTATATTAATATTATAGTAATAATAGTAATAATAGTAATAATAATAATATGTATTTATAATATTTAATCACGATGTTAGAATACACCAAAGCTGACGTGGTCGTGAATTTATAGTTAATTATTACAAATATAATCTATTTTTGTGTAAAATTACTGTTTTGCCTACTGATCCCCAGATGAGAATCCATAAGTTAGTGATGGCAGAATTAGGATGAAAGTTAGGGATGAAAATGTCCATGTAAATAATCGTTTTCATCCCGGCAAACCGGGCTGAAAAACTGTTGATCTCGCTTCGATACGCGTTCGTTTGCTTTACTGTGTGAATAAATAGTGCTGAAAGGAACTGAAATAGACTGAACATCAAAACGTTGTTTGTGTGTTTCGTGATCATAGCGAAGACTTAATAAATTAATTAGTCTTCGTGAAGACGCTTTCGTGGGTTAGCTGAGACTATAACAATCGTTTTATTAACGATGGGCTTACAAAACAAATAATAGACTAATTAATGTAAAACTGAAGTAAAACTAACGTAACTTTGCCCTTATTTACTTGACAATTGCAAATTTCGGCCTGAAATCATCCCGGTTTACCGGGCCAGCCCGCTCCATGTAATACGCCCCCTAAAACGAGACGCCTGCAGAGTCGGGGGAAGAACAGATTGAAAGCTGAATCCGCGTGGTGCATACTTCACAGTGGTGAACATATTTACGATTAAGACAGTTGTCAGCCACATCTGATCGCTATTAAACTATAAAGTCAGCCAGTCAGTTTCGAAATCTACCAACAGCGCGTGCAAGAACACTTTGGTCAAAAGGCAAAGCTGTTCAACTTTTTGTCCAACTTACTCTAAAAGCGAAAGGAGAAAATTAAAGAACTTACATGTCTCACAGCCTCACTCAGTCACACGGCTAACAACTCACCGGAAGCGTGAATAGTAGCCGAAGTAAAAAGTGCAAAAATGCAAAATCGTGACACCCAAATTAAAACCAAGCCGAAACCATACTACACTCGGTCTACCATATAGGTAGCCCGAGTAAGAAAAGTCAAGTCTTATATCCCATTTTAGGCAAGAATCGATTTTTAAACCACAGGCCCGTATTTGAGGTGGGCCCCCCCTGAAATTTGTTCAGAAATACCGGGTGGCGCAAAAAAAAGTACCCCTGTGTGATTCAGTATAACGTAAAAACTAGAAAAGCTATTACACTATAACAACTTTCTTTGCATTCAATAATGGCTAACTTAAATTTTGATATACAAATTTTGCATTTTCATGCAATATTGACCGAGATACAAACGTTTGAATTTGCATGAACTTTTAAAAATTTGTTTAAAAACGACGAAAAAAGGGGTATTAAACTAATTCGAAAGCCATTACTATTATACTACTATCATAAGTATTAAGTATTGGGAATTTCAATGAAGTGAACTTCAAGTTGAGGATGTGTATCTGTAAAAGACTTATGATGTACTTTCTTTCCTTTAACCACAATAAATTAGTTATCAAGTTTTAACAAACTGTACGTACCAATATTTTACACTTCCAAAAATGTTTATTCAATTTTAAACATTAATATATCTGTCAATATTGCATGAAAATGCAAAAGTTGTACATCAAAATTTAAGTTAGCCATTATTGAATGCAAAGAAAGTTGTTATAGTGTAATAGCTTTTCTAGTTTTTAAGTTATACTGAATCAAACAGGGGTACGTTTTTTTTGCGCCACTCGGTAGTATGGTAAGGAACAGAGAAAAAATTTCAGCCGATATTCGAAAAATAGCATTAAAATAATTTAAACAGTCTTGAAATGCCTGATAACACGAAGAAGAATGTTGTCTTTTGACTGTTTAAAATGACGTTTCATAACCTTCAGAATTCTTTAATATATCGTCTCAAAACGCAGGAAATAGCATTTCAGAGACTCTGTATATCAACATTTTACCGGGGGGCATGCCCCCGGACTCCCCTAGCGGGTTCCCGCGCCTACGGCCACAGATACGGCGCTCGGGCCCCCCTGTCCTTAACAGTTCGCTACAGGCCTGAACCAAGGCATGTTTGTGGCATGTGGGGGCTGTGTCGGTAGTTGTAATAAAAGTACAACTATAATTATGATCAAATCATTAAAAATTCATGAGAAATGAATATTTAATCAATATATCTGTTACAGATTCGTCCTGATTTACATAAACTTTTCCCTCAATTTACTTAGCTAAAAGCACTCCAACTTGAAAAATAGTTTGAAAACATTGCTATTTAGATGCGTCCATTTTAATTGATAAGTACATTAAAGCATTCGCAGCCGATCTGTATCTGAATTACCACGGCTCGCTTGCAGCTCGCCTTGTAAATCAGATACAGATCGCTGCTCATGCTTTAATTGATCTGTTCCATAAATGCTTTTGAGATGATTACGCGCCGAGAGTTGTGAGGAATTAATTTCTCTTGCATGCTGAACCGTTTACCGACTGCTGTTCATACATAGGCATTGACACTTCGTCGGCTAACAACATATTTTACTTAATAATAATAATAATTTTTCGACTTTCCAACCTCCTCTTCACAGGGCAACCCTGCATGTGGGCTCTTTGTTGGGAAGAGGCGAAAAAAGCTGGGTGGAGTGCATGGCAAACTCGGGTGGAGTGGGTCAGTGGGAAAACTCCGACGGGTGAAGTTTGGAAACTGGGGTGGGGGGGGGGGGGGGTCACATGGGCCACTGACTGTAGGCTAAAGGTTTTCATCCCACTTGAGGCAGCACTTCACTTGCGATAGTACTGACTTCTAGTTCTAGTTTAGTAATTTTGATTTACTTACTGCCTGCTTAGTTTTTCACGTAATCTGATTCCATTTTGCCGTTGTTTGTTCAGTGAACAGATCGATGACGTCCCAACGTGTTCTTACCACGTTGTGACGTCTTCTGTGCATCTATAACCTATAACTGAACAGACAACAAAAAATGGAATCTATTTGTTTTATACAATACAAAAATTAAAAGGTTTTTATCGAAACTCTTGCCGGATTCTGCGGGGGCATGAAGAAGGAAAAAAGCAAGTCAGCTGACGTGATCTGACGTGATCCATGTGTCTGTCCTTTAATAGATCATGGGCAACAACCAATGAAAACACGCATAGCAATCAGGGTATTGTATAAATTATAACACCATTATCTTTGAGTGTGTTTGTCCCTCTTTTATGTTCTTTAATAATACTCTTGAAAACAGCTGCGCGGATCGTCGCCATGCAAACGTGTTCCGATTCCCCACAATATGTGTGTTTGATATAGGTACTTCGTTTATTTTAAACAGTATGCGGTTTACTCGAGGGGACCTTGCCAAGGGGAGCTTGCCAGCTTTTTTGAAAAATGATGCACGCGCAACACCCTGAAACTCGCCCATTGAACCGAAGCGCTAAGATTCGAAACGAAAACGGCGAAAATATTTTAATAGCGAGGCGAGAAAGTGCATGCCTTGCAGGATACCGCAAGTTGATACCGCGTAATCAAGCAAACGTACGGCTGTATGTTTCAAATGAGAGATGACCAGCACGTTAACGTAGACTGCAAGATAAAGGAAATTTTGTCTTAGAAACTAATAAGACGTCCACTATATCACTACCACCACTACTATTATATTACTATTACCACCCACCACACCACCACTACTACCATTACCACCACCACTACTACCATTACCACTACCATTACCACAACCTCTACTACCATTACCACCACCACTACTACCATTACCACCACCACTACTACCATTACCACCACCACTACTACCATTACCACCACCACTACTACCATTACCACCACCACTACTACCATTACCACCACCACTACTACCATTACCACCACCACTACTACCATTACCACCACCACTACTACCATTACCACTACCACTACTACCATTACCACCATTACCACTACCATTACCACAACCTCTACTACCATTACCACCACCACTACTACCATTACCACTACCATTACCATCACCACTACCATTACCACCACCACTACTACCATTACCACCACCACTAGTACTACTACCATTACCACTACCATTACCACCACCACTACTACCATTACCCCCACCACTACTACCATTACCATCACCACTACTACTATTACTATTACCACTACCATTACCACCACCACTAGTACTACTACAATTATATACCACCACCACTATTACCATTACCACTACCATTACCACCACTACCATTACCACCACCACTAGTACTACTACAATTATATATCACCACCACTATTACCATTACCACTACCATTACCACCACTACTTACCACTACCATTACCACAACCACTACTACCATTACCACCACTTCTACCATTACCACTACCATTACCACCACTACTACTACCATTACACACTACCATTACCACCACCACTACTACCATTACCACCACCACTACTACCATTACCACTACCACTAGCTTACTACTACCATTACCACTACCATTACCATCACCACTACTACCATTACCACTACCATTACCACCACCACTACTACCATTACCACCACCACTACTACCATTACCACTACCATTACCACCACCACTAGTACTACTACAATTATATACCACTACCACAACCACTCCTACCATTACCACCACCACTACTACCACTACCACCACCACCACCACTACTACCATTACCACCACCACTATTACCATTACCACTACCATTACCACCACCACTAGTACTACTACAATTATATACCACCACCACTGTACTACTACCATTACCACTACCACAATCACTACTACCATTACCACAACCACTACTACCATTATCACCACCACTACTACCATTACCACTACTACCATTAGCACCACCACCATTACCACCACCGCTATTACCATTACTACCATTACCACCACCGCTATTACCATTACCACTACCATTACCACCACCACTACTACCATTACCACTACCATTACTACAACCACTCCTACCATTACCACCACCCACTACTACCATTACCATTAATACCACCACCACCACCACTACTACCATTACCACCACCACCACCACTATTACCATTACCACTACCATTACCACCACCACTAGTACTACTACAATTATATACCACCACCACTACTACCATTACCACAACCACTACTACCATTACCACAACCACTACTACCATTACCACCACCTGCTATTACCACCAGCACTACTCCCATTACTACCACCACTATACTACCATCACCGCCACTAGTATTACTGACCACCACTACTACCACCACCCTCACTAGCTGCTACAACAACCGTACCATCACTACTACCATATGTACTACAACTACCACCACAACTATTACCACCACTACTTTAACCAACTATTACCACCACTACTTTAACCAAACTAAATATCTGGCAACGTAATTAAAAATTATGGTACCCAGCAATGTAATAACTATATTGGTCATGCTATCCATCCGAGAGGGGGAGGGTAAAATTTATTGGCTTTAGTGCTTTAGCCGAGCGTGGGTGTCTCGAGGGACCGTGGTGTTGCTCTCATTTGCTTATCATTCGTATATCTTCATATCAACAATTTGGATTCACACCTATTAAAAATACAAGTATTCAATTATCTAGATAATCTACACTTCTTTATGCTTCTCTGCTGAACTTAATTACTCAAAGACAGTCTTTTACAGCAGTCAACAAACGACGAAATCAGTCAAGGAATCTCCGATGTTACGGTGAGTATGGCGGTAAAATATGTCTAAATATATAGCTTTGAAAATTAAGCTAATCGTGAATAATAGATGTCAAACTAGCTATCCTAACTGTATTCGTGACTTTAACAAATGGCTTTAAACACCAAGGCTTTCATTTTGCCTTCGTGTTTGTCTTGTAGTAGTCGACAAATAGCATACCGTAATTGATATACTGCGATGAAAATCACGTTTTGAAACGCCATCGTAGCGTGAAATGTTTGCGTTTCTCGTCGCAACATGTCATGGAATGATTGTGTGTGTAAAGGATTCTCTGTTTACCTTTCGAGGTTAGAATTGTAGCCAGGGTTTCGGATTCTAACCACTGTTGTTTTCGGGGAACGAAATTTGATGTAAGCTCCCGAAACTGCATTAATACTGTCAGAGAGAACACAGCAGTTCTTTACAAGAGCCGCTAAGCAGCACAGCTGTGTTCATATTCTTGTCAAAAAAGCACTTTTCCACCGGTTTGACTTTGTGAGTTTATCAAGGACGATCTCGTGTTGTTAAATCAGTAATTTCTGGAAGCTCTGCCCACCCAACATAACTCAATCTGAATCCAATTCTTAATAAATTGCTAATTTGATACAATTCACAAACACAGTGTGTATATAATTCTTTTAATTATTAAAGGTTATTTCCCCATTCAATTAAATGTATATATATATATATATATATATCAAAATTGCAGTTTGGAATGTTGTAATGAATAAAAGAAACTGGATTTAAAAGAATATTCTAGGTCCAGTGCACTCATATTTGGCTTTCTAAAAATGTGCAATTATTAAATAGCTTCAATGATAGACAATGAATAACCAATTATTGCATCCAATAAGCCTGAGTACCATATGAATTATCCAAGTGTGTAGAAACGTACAGTGCTGTGTAGGCAGTGTTTTAGATCTAGGGCAAAGTTTATACTATCTTTTCACTTTGCTCTTTGAATTATTTAGAGTGATGCGAGACAGAGGCAGATAACACTCACTCGGGTTTTAAATAATCATTTTACTATTCATTCAAAACTGAGGGGATTTGGCTACTGAGAAATGAGAATACATATTCAATAAACAATTAATGGAATAAATAGATGGAAACTACATCATTAGTGTTGCTACTTTGATTTCCCGACTTGGTTTAAAGCTGGGTGCTCACACTATGATTTTAATCAGCCGGTTTTATCAGCCAACTAAATTTTGGGCTTTTGACTAAAATCATTACATGTGTCATGTCATTATTACTCACTGAGCAATTTTTATCAGCCAATTTTTATCAGACAATATCAAACTGATTTGATATTGCCCGATTAAAATCAGTCAAAATATGCTGTGTGTTGCCACATACAATTTTTATTGTTCAGTCTCAGATCACTCATTCTTCCTGAAGTTATTTGGTTTGATGATCATAAAAATGGTGGTTCCAGTTGCTAAAGATGTGAGCTTTTACATGTACATGTAAATGGCAAATTTGTATGGTAATCTTTGATTTTTAACGGTTGTGTGCCAGGCTTCAGTAGGTGCTCTAGACTAACTTAAGTTGTAAATTTGAAAAACATTGTTGCAACTTTTCTACTGTATTGCAAAAAGCCTTTAATAATATAGTATTACTGGTGTATAGTAAAGTTTTGAAATATAGTAAGGTTAGATATACTGCTGAAATAGAGAACATAGGAGTCTAACGTTTCGAGCGAAGGCCCTTCATCAGAGAGAAACATAAAGAGTGTGGATTTTTACGTTTCTCTCTGACGAAGGGCCTTCGCTTGAAACGTTAGACTCCTACGTTCTCTGTTTCGGCAGTATATCTAACCTTACTAATCATTTCAATTGTTGTTTCTACACTGCCTACGCAGCATGCTACTTTTATTTCACTATAGTAAAGTTTGATATACTGCTGAAACAGAGAACATTGGAGTTTAATGTTTCAAGCGTGGTAGTCTAATGTTTTGGGTGTTTCTCTTTGATGAAGGAGGGCCTAATTGCTCGAAGCATTAGACTCCTACATTCTCTGTTTCAGCAGTATATCAAACCTTACTATATTTCAATTGGCAGATAACCAAATTACCAGAATACCCTGAGACAAATTGGCTGAGCATTTGGTTGGAAAAACTGTATTTGTATAGGTAATCGCATGGGGCCGAAGAAAGGTTTAATTTCATGGGTGTTTTCAAAATTTTATAAAATTGTCCAAGTTGTGAAGTGATGAGGGTAATTTGTACGATTTTGAAAACACGAATGGAATTAAATCTTAATTTTATGAGAACGCATGTGATTGTGTGTTGATAATATACTGTGGGCAAAATTATTCAAGAGCTAGTAGCATATTATGATCACAGTCAGTGCTTGGCAACATTCCAATTTTCCTTGCTCTATCGCTGTGCCTGTTGGTTTCTTTTTGTTAACACACGCAAAAGTTCGTAAATTTTCTAGTGTATTCTGATTTTCGCTAATAGTTTACACTCCTTCAATAGTTTAAATTAGTTCAGAGTAAACAAAAAAGCATTTTCAGATCAAAAAAACCTTGCAGATTTGTTGGAAAAAAGTCGATCATTTGAGGTTCACTGTTGCTAAGTAACAAAGCAACCAATCACATGCAAGTACAGTACTGCTGATCAAAGAACCAATCAAGTGCAAGTAATTTTGCCCTGAATTACAAAAAAATGCCCTCTTTATTTGCCAATCATATTTGAGTAATTTTGCCCTGTATTTTATTAGGAACGGAAATTGTCCAATATCTAAACTGTATTTTAGGCTCTAGTATGCATGTTATTTTTTATCAAATTCTTCTCAAATAACACTTGTCTATACATGTACTAAGATTGTACATGTATTCATAAAGAAGGTCAGGGGTGGATCTAGGAATTTTGATGCGTTAGTCAAAGTTGCTGTGGACCCATATTGCTAGGGGGGTCTGGGGGTATGGTCCCCGGAAAATTTTTGAAATTTGGATCTCTGAAATGGCATTTCCTGCATTCTGACAGCACATTTGAGCAAAATTCCAAATGTTTTAAAACATGTTTTTAATGGACATTTTATCATTTTCAAGAAACATTTTATCTAAATTGGACTGATATTTTCTTGTTGTCTTAGAAACCTTGTGATAGTTTGAAGGTGTGTAAGCCAGGCTAAGTTTTTCCAGGAATGAGGATGGGGAAATCCAATAAACAGTAGAGAGATATGTGGTCACATTCTAATATAAAAAAGTTGACTGTTTCGCTCTATGTCAAAGTTCATCAGCATGCCTAGGGAAACACCAGTTACATTGTTTCAGTCAGTGAATCTAACATGGACAGCCTGACCAACACACAAGTGAAGGTCTAGCTGAATTTAACATTCTGCATAATCCAGAGCAAGGTGGGGTACCTTCCATGGCTGTTGAGCCCCACCTACCCAGAGCTGTCTGGCTTTCAAATGCCTGATACTTGCCTTTTAAACCTCAACCCAAGCAGACAATGTCTGGTTAGGAGTCAGGAGAAGCTTTTGTTAATGACCATAATGGACATACATAGAGGAGCTCAACTCTCTACATCATCCCGATCATTCTAACCCCCATCTAATATGCCACTACCCATCCCCCTACCAACCCATGTTACTATGAGCTGTCTGGTTTTCAGGCACCAGCAACCCAAGTTCAATTCCTGTCCAGTGCAATTATTATCAGATATTCAGATTAAAATTTCATAATAGCCACATGTGAGAAGAATGCTTACTTGATGTATAACGATAATACATGGAAATTTGTAGTAATGTCATGTAGATATTTATTGCTTAGCTTTTGATCTGTTTCCCCAGGCCCAGACCTTATTTAACTTACCGTATATGTTAAAAGTTATATGTTATTACTTATAATACTGTATGTTATATATATATACGTGTATAGACAATTAACTGACTTGTAATATGAACTGAGGACGAATGTATTATGTAAACTACTGTGGAAAGGCAATCTGACTATGCATCATGATTATGACATACTAGTGAGTATCTAGAATTGAAACACTACTAAGTAGTGTTTATAGTACTACATGAAGCATTTAATAGCATTGGTTTATACCAGTGTGCTCAACGCAGATTATGCTAATATGGAACGGATATCAACAAAGGTTAGGGAAGTATAAACATGACAACAGACTAACATCGATATTGAATCCAGATTGATGAACTACTGTACCTATAAGCTTACCTTAGAGCGACATATGGCTTACTCTAGCTTGTCCGCCTTCATGTGTTGTGGCAAATAGACCGTCTCAGCACCGATGTCTTCCCAATCTTGGGAAATGCTCTCCGGCCACCAGTACTCGACAAGCACTGATTCTCACAGACAAATCAACATACAATTGCCGCAAAAGAACATCATCGCTGCTTTATAAATCACACAACGCACAATCTAACAAGCTTGTATAGAAGCCATGAATCGATCGAACAGAATTAGACTGAACGAAGAAGACCCAGCAGACCGCATTTTGCAGGCTTCCGGTACGGCATACTTTCGGCAAAGCAATCAACCAATCAGATTCAACGATTTACCTCGTTTTGGCCAATCACAATGGGTAAATCGGCCTAAATCCTGCAAAAATCTAAACCAGTCAGCGCTCGCGATTTGGCTGTTTTGGACCAATGAGAATGGCTAAATCGGCCTAAATCCTGCAAGATTCTAAACCGGGATTGGCTAAATCGGCCTAAATCGTGCAAAACACCTAAACCAGTCAGCGCTCGCAATTTATCTGGTTTGGAACAATCAGAATATCTAAATCGGCCCAAATCCTGGAAAAGTCTAAGCCAGTCAGCCCTCGCAATTTTTCTTGTTTAGACCAATTAGTAAGTTAATATATGATGATGTTTATAATTATTTCGTAACAATTTTCACCTTAGTCATCTGACTTATTTGACTAACGCTAAATCCGCCCCTGAAGGTTGTGGATTTATATTTTTTATATGGCATTTAAGTTCACTTGGCTGATGGCACTTCATTCCAGCCTCATTCTTATCAGTGGCGTGGCCACACTAGGGCAAACTGAGTAGCAATTGCATTTCAAGTGAAGCCATGTCAAGTGAAGCCTTGCCAAAATATATATATTATAATCTTACCAAATACTGTATAAGCAGTAATGTTAAAATATACTTATTATTTTGAGGTACATTTATAAATATACTGTACTGTATAAGAAAATACAAATAGTCCATCTACTAAGTAAACTAAGAACATGCAACTATCAACCCCCCTCCTGAATGTATCATTTGGTGTTATGAGCAGTGGCAACCGATGTATCGGGACATGTTTAAGACAATACCAAATATTGAGCTTAACGAAGGAATACCCTCCGACATTGATTCTAATCATTTTCTTGATGTCTCGGAGTGGAACCTGATCGTATTGGATGATCTAATTCTCTCAGTCAGGAGGAGATAAACGTATTGCAAATCTATTCACAAAAGGAAGTCATCATCGGAATCTCTCAGTGATCTACATGTACATTGTTCAGAATATAACAGGGTTCGAATTAACATATCGCGATTCGCAAATCGCGATGCACTTTTTGAAATATGCGATTCAAAACAAACATAAAAACTCCAAAATCGCGATGCAATGTCACCGCTGAGTGCCTTCCAATAACTTCTTCACAGCGTGTTTTGGTTTATTACAAAACAAAACAACAGCCTTGGATAGTTCTCACGTTACATCACATCATAACAATAAAAAATTCGTGAAACTGAAACACTGCTACTGTAAATTTATCCTTCATAATTCAATGAGATTTTGAGCGCAAAAATAAAACAAACACATGTCATTTCAGACACATTTCTGACACTGTTGTTTCGCCTGCAGTTTGAAACGTCACATTTAATATGAGTAAAATGCTTGGAAAGGTTCGCATTACGCACTGATGAGTTTGACGTTTCGGTTTGAAACAAGCTTAAATAAATGTGTTGTTCTTTTTGCACAGCGTTTCGAATTCTAGTCTAATCCAGAACTCCAACGCTGACTCTGTCTGAAATACCGAAACGAAAGCGGAAGTTGAAACGGGGGGGGGTCAGGGTCAGTCCCAGCCACCCCCTACTTTTTCAACAATATTTTCGCGATGCACTTTTGAAATGTTAATTCGAACCCTGATATATTTCACCAACAGATTGCAGAGACTTAAAAGCCTATATGAACACTCTGCATGAGTGCCATACAAAATTTGCAAACATTCAGAACTTATTTTGTGCCCCATCCAAGCCCCAGTACCATACAATTTCTGGCTTCACCACTGATTATTCTTATGTAAAAGTTCAGTTGTAAACACAAGAATGATCTAATTTGTTTAAATGCATCTGAATGAATACAAATTGGCAACCAACCTCGTACCCAGGGCCACTTGTAGGGAGCTGGGCCAAGGTGGTGGGAACAAATGGCCCTGGTGGAGGCCAGGCTATCTCAGCCTCTGATTGGTCAAGAGCTTATGGTGTAAATCAGACGGTTTGATTTTTTCTTTTTTTTTTTTTAAATTGTATTTTGACCTTGTCGTTGTTCCTGCACACGGCACAGGAAATTATATTTTAAACCATGCAATAATTAGGTGTAATTAGTTATAATTACTGTGTAAAGAACCGAATTCTAGTTAATAAAATGCGCAATATACTGCGCATTTTGAGCTAGCCTCCACCAGGGCCATTTGTTCCCGCCATTTTGTTTTATTCGTCATCTTGGCCCAGTTCCCTACAAATGGCCTTGGGTACGAGGTTGATTGACAACCATCTTAATGAATACACTGTGTATAGTATATGCTTTAGATCTGTATTTTGTCTAAAATAATGTTCTTTTTTTTCAAATATGCGCTGTAGTTAATCTCTTTTTTTCTCTCATTTATTTAGCTATGAATATGTTAGGATTGTAGTGAATTGTGCAAGATATTCTGTATAAAAGACTTGTGAGACTATCCAATATGGCCAAACCAATGAGAAAGTTTGACAGGACACCAAAGTCTAAACAAAGTGACTTGGATATGTTCTGGAAAGAATATGAATCTATTGAACCAAACATTCAAGAAAATGCTGAAGAAGAAGATGAACACTTGAGTGGTATGGTCTGAATTGGAAACCTCTGTTTGTGTGGTGTGGTAGGGTGGTGTGGTGTGGTAGAGTGGTGTGGTGTGGTGTAATGGGGTCAGGTGTGTGTAGAGTAGTGTACTGTATGGTGCAGTGTGGTCACTGTGGTGGAGTGAGCAAAGTGTAGTGCAGTGTGATAGAGTGTAGTATGATGGAGTGTGGTGTGGTGAAGTGTAGTGTGATGGTGTATGGAGTCAGTGGTGTACTGTTGAGTGCTGTTAAATGGAGTGTAGTGTGGTGGAATGGTGTGGTGTGATGTGATAGAGTGTAGTGTGATGAAGTGTAGTGTGATGGAGTGTGGTGTGATGGAGTGTGGTGGAGTGTGGTGTGATGGAGTGTAGTGTGATGGAGTGTGGTGGAGTGTAGTGTGATGGAGTGTGTTGTGATGGAGTGTGTTGTGATGGAGTGTGGTGTGATGGAGTGTAGTGTGATGGAGTGTAGTGTGATGGAGTGTGGTGTGATGGAGTGTAGTGTGATGGAGTGTGCATGGTGTGATGGAGTGTGGTGTGATGGAGTGTGGTGTGATGGAGTGTGGTGTGTAGTGTGATGGAGTGTAGTGTGGTGGAGTGTAGTGTGGTGGAGTGGAGTGTGGTGGAGTGTAGTGTGATGAAGTGTGGAGTGTAGTGTGATGGAGTGTGGTGTGATGGAGTGTGCATGGTGTGATGGAGTGTGCATGGTGTGATGGAGTGTGTATGGTGTGATGGAGTGTAGTGTGGTGGAGTGTAGTGTGATGAAGTGTGGAGTGTAGTGTGATGGAGTGTAGTGTGATGGAATGTGGTGTACTTGATGGAGTGTGGTGTGTAGTGTGATGGAGTGTAGTGTGATGGAGTGTAGTGTGATGGAGTGTGGTGTGATGGAGTGTGTAGTGGTGTAGTGTAGTGTAGTGTAGTGTAGTGTAGTGTAGTGTAGTGTAGTGTAGTGTAGTGTAGTGTAGTGTAGTGTAGTGTGATGGAGTGTAGTGTGATGGAGTGGAGTGTAATGGAGTGTAGTGTGATGGAGTGTGCATGGAGTGTGGTGTGTAGTGTGATGGAGTGTAGTGTGATTTCTATTTATGTACATGTACATGTATGGTATTATTTCTATTTAACTTCAGAACTGGAGCAAGATGTTGAATGGTTGAAAGAAGCTGGATTTGATTCTGTAGTAGCAAGATACAGAGGTGAGTGCTATTGCCTTTGATAAACAGAAACACAAACGAATTTTAAACCATTGTGCATGGGGAACTGTTGTTAACCATTTCACGTAATAATAACTAATATATCATACACGAGAATCAGAAGGAATGTTTGATCTGATATCAAACACGGAGAAGTGTGTTGGAAAACCGAGGCAAAGCTGAGGTTACTTAACACACTTCGAGGTGTTGATAACAGATCAAATACAACTTTCGAGTGTGTGATGTAGCTTCTCAAATGAATCAGTATTTTAAGAGAAAATTGTGGTGAAAGTTGGCTTCATTTATGCAAGTGTTTGATCACATATGCGTCTCGGTTCTGATTTCCTTTGTGTTTATCTTATGAATTATTAATGAGTTTGAGAACTATAAATCATGTGTTAAGAGTTTTATTCTGACTACGGTAACACCGGACAATTTTATTCAGCAGAAGGAAGAGAGCCAAGGGTCAAAGAGCAAGAACTGAGAAAATTTTAAGACATTGAAAGTACATCCATTATGTATACTGTACATTAATTTTTATTTACTGCCATGGCTGTGTACGTGTATTTGTTTTTTGTCATGTACATTACTAACTACTTAACCGAGAGTGAAGTCTTTACGGTAAAATATTAAACCGAGGTCTTGCTGTATTGACCGAGCGATAGCGAGGTTGATACGTTCAAGACCGCGGTTTGATATTTTACCATCTCAAACTCATTAATAATTCATAAGGAAAACACAAACGAAATCAGTACCGTATCTGTGGTATGGATATCGGAGGAAGAAATTACATAAATTAAGCAAACTTTTACCTTGATTTTCTCTTCAAATACTGATTTGTTTGAGATGCTATATCATACACTCGAAGGAGTGTTTCATCAGGATATCCAAGCACCTCGAAGTTTGTTCAAAAACCTCGGCTTCGCCTCAGTTTTCAACAAACGTCTCAGTGTTTGGATATCCCGATGAAACACTCCTCCTCGTGTATGATATATTACGTAAAGAGCGAACGGTCGACGTTATACTAAGTAGTTTATTATATGGCACTTTTTATTTCAAAATCAATCATGTATTTCTTGGTCTTCGCTTCCTTTAACTTCGTCAAAACACCGGACTAGCGTTATTTTCTGTTGTTTCTTTCTCGTCTGGATACTAAAATTTACTTTTAGAATGTTCATCGTCATTTATTTCATTTATATTCGTCGTTTTGCAGCAATAACTTTCTTATTGGGAGTTTTTGTTTGTTTCCAATCGTAGGGCATTAACAATTTTCATAATGCCCGCGGGCATTACGGAGAAATCTCGCCACGTCAGCAACCAATCAAGCGCGTGATTTTACCGTCGTGCCATATAATAAATACATGTACTGTATGTTGTGTTTGCAGATAGCAAAGAAATTAATGCTGATGACTTGGATTTCAAGAACATGACGTCATCTCTTACGAGAAAGCAAGCTGAGGCTGTGCGAAGAAGAGTGAATAAATTGAATGCAAATGTAAAGGAACGTTTGAGCTTGCAAGAAACATCTTCAGGACCAGTGTTAAAATTCTCAGTCCCGGAAAACACTACTTCCAGACAGCGCTCTCACCATACAGATATCCGTTCTATATTCCCAACACAAACTGTGGGCGAGCCTAGTAATAATAATCGTATGCCACAATACCCCAGTCGGCGGTCGTACAGTGAAGGAATACCACTTGTTAGATCTGAAGTTATAACATACCCTCGACTACGCAATTCTCGGTCGCAAGAGAATGTTAATAGAATTTCCGCTGGTGGTCCTGTCAAGGTTCTTACTACTGGAGCTAATATTCAGACTCAGCTTATTAGTCGAGCAGCGGTTTTACCCCAAGCAAGGAGTCGAACGCCAAGTCCTAACACGAAACGTCAATCAGCATCGTATGCGGTACAGTTGACTGGCAAAGGAACAGGAGGCCACGGTGATGGATCCAAAACAGTACAAAGTACGTATAGTGAAATAAAGGTAGTAGTGTTGAAATACAAATCGAAATATAGTAAGGTTTGAGTACTGCCGAAAATATTGAACGCAGTTTCCAATCTTTCGAGCGAAGGCCCTTCGTCAGAGAGGGCCTGCGTTTAAATTAGATTTTTTAGATTTAGATTTAATAACTTTATTGCCTATAGCAACTGGTGGTCAAACAGGGCGAAGTGCCCCAATTGAACATGACATACCATGATGTAAGTGTTGGTTTTACTGAGGGAGGAAAACTGGAGAACCCGGCGAAAAACCCTCGAAGCACAGGAGAGATCAACTACAACTCTACTCACATGAGTCCAAGCTCGACAACGGGGTCATTCCCAAGCGGTCACCCATCCAAGTACTAACCCCGTCTAACCGGGCTTAACTTTTGGTGAGAGGCAGCGCGTTAACAGCACACGCCACCCGTGCTCCCCTAATAGTATTTTCGGCAGTACTCAAACCTTACTATATTTCAAGGTACGTATAGCTTACGGTTACCGAGATGGAGGTAACTAAGCTAGTTAGTGACCGAGGGCTGAGGTCAAGGGCGTCACCAGGGAGGGGGTGAGGGGGGTGAGGGGGACGAGTCCCCACTTCACGCCAAGGTCGATTTTATAATTTGTTTAAAACCGAGGATAAAGTAGTGGTGGGGGGGTGGGGGGCGAGGAAGTTAAGAAACTTGTGAAATGGGTTTTCTAAGATTGAAAAGTGTGTGATCCCAAACAATTAATAAAATTTTAAAAAGTCTCCTACTAGCTGAGACCGTCGCTGCTGTGATTTCCACAAATCCCACCGTCCACGCACAAATCCAGCTGCGCGTGCTATTTGTCGCACTCTGTGGTTGTGTTTACTCGCACCACAATTTTAGAAATGTGCGAAAGCCTCATAGTATCACTTCCCGACCCAATCTCACGATGTGATGTAACATTTTAAAATGTAACGTAAGGTTTCATATAACGTACAGGTCTCATGCACAACATAATGTAAGGTCTTACAACATAACTTAAGGTCTTATAATGCAACGTAAGGCCACACAACGTAACATGAGGTCCCACAACGTAACGTACAGTAAGGTCTCACAATGCAACGTAAGGTCTCACAACGTAATGTAAGGTCTCAGAATATAACGTAAGGTCTCACAACGTAACTTAAGGTCTTACAATGTAACGTAAGGTCTCACAATATAACGTAAGGCCTCACAACGTACGTAACTTAAGGTCTTACAATGCAACTTAAGGCCTCACAACGTAACTTAAGGTCTCACAATGTAACGTAAGGTCTCACAACGTAACGTAAGGTCTCACAACGTAACGTAAGGTCTCACAACGTAACCTAAGGTGTTACAACGTAACGTGAGATCTCACAACGTAATGTAAGGTTTCACAACGTAACGTAAGGTCTCACAACGTAACGTAAGGTCTCACAATGTAATGTAAGGTCTCACAACGTAACCTAAGGTCTTACAACGTATGAACGTAACGTGAGATCTCACAACGTAACCTAAGGTCTTACAACGTAACGTGAGATCTCACAACGTAATGTAAGGTTTCACAACGTAACGTAAGGTCTCACTATCGACTAGTACACTGGCGGCAAAAAGACGAAATATGCTATATCACTGAGATGCTGCATTTAAGGCATTGCATTTCACCCCAGGCTCCCCAGCGTGAGAAATCTGTTTCTCGCTTCTTTCATACTTCAACCAGTGAGAAACTCTAATTTTCTGGCTGGGATTCAGAAACATTTTCTCAGCATTTTAGCTTGACGAATGTCTACCTAACATCTGCTGTAAGTAACACCGCTGCCAAACGTTTTGCGCCTGCGCGACGTCCGAGCTCGTACCAAAAAGAGCGGGAAATCACTGAAATATTTAGACTGGTCCGAGAGTCCCACACAAAAGTTAAAATTACAAACATACCACCAAAACATTAAGGTAGGTAATTTGTGCATGGCTTCTTTGTCAATATTGTAACATATTCTGAAATGACCCCTTCGTAATTTTCATGGCCTTTTTTTAAAAGACAAATGAATAGTCGAGTCTTACTTAGTCTTCACTGTCTGGTTGTTGTTGCCACGGCTAGTTCCCAATCTCTTGCAATGTTTACTCTTGCAAAAACGTTTGGAAGCAGTGTTACTGTAAGTAATCTCTATTTCCAACTTATCAATTTTTTTATAAGTTTGAGTGTAGTTAATGGGAACCACAAAGGAGTTTTAGTCATGTAATGTATTGTGGAAGAATGAGGGAGAGATTAGAAGGGAATTTGAATAAAAAGCGCAATTAGCCTCCGGCTATGTTGCATATGGAAAGGCGGATAGTCATTCTCCTTGGGGGTAGTTGTGGGATTATGTAGGCATATTAGTAAATTGTTGGATGTAGGTAAAAGTCGAGGTTTATAAGTAATGTATTTTGTGTTGATGCATGTCAACTATTTTGTGTATCTTAAGCATATCAATGCAGGCTTAAATATGCCTTCATCATTTGATATGTTTGCGCACAAGCTGTTGACATCATAGTAATAAGTATTAAATCAGTAGGTGAGTTGTTATTAAGAGAGAATGTTCGTTTGAGAATGTCAGTAGTGTCTTGGATGTAGGAGGGTATGTGGGGGATGAGTGAGTAAATATTTAATCAATATCTGTAAATCGCATACAGATTCGTCCTGATTTACATAAACGTTTCCCTCAATTTACGTAGCTAAAATCACTCCAACTTGAAAACTAGTTTGAAAATTAGTTTGAAAACATGGCTATTTAGATGCGTCCAAGTACGATAAAACATTCGCAGCCGATCTGTATCTGATTTACTACGGCTCGCTTGCAGCTCGCCTTGTAAATCACGTACAGATCGCTGCCCATGCTTTATCTATTACTTAAAGGAGCAGTGTCACCATTTGCGCATCTTTTTTGCGCACATAGAAATAACTTCGGAAAATGTTGGAAATAGCTCTAAATCGGACAAGAAACCAGAGAAATGAATCAAATGATATTTACCTTCTACGGTATTCCAATGAGAGCAGATGGGCTGCAAAGTCGCTATCGCTACATGAACCATATCCAGCTACGATTTTAGCATCTTTCCATGACTCAAATATAGTCAGTGATAAGTAAATACGTTTGTGCTGACTATTCCAGGCTTTCTGTGAACTATTTGATCCCTCGTATTTTCTCTTTCGGCCTGAATTATCGCGTCTTCCACCATACGCTCCGCCAAGTGCGGCCGCCATCTTGGATCAACAGACTTGAAAACCTACAGGCTGTAGTTTAAGTATGTTTGCAGATGATACCGCAATTTATTGCAGTGGAACCGATGCCAACGAAATTGAAGGAAAGCTGAACTCTGACCTAGCTGGAATTTCCAACTGGATCCATGCAAATGGTCTAGCCATTAATATAACGAAAACCGAATTCATGGTTATAGGTATACTTCACAAAAAATAAGATATTGTGAACCTATTACTCTATTCCTTGATGATGTCCCTATTAAAAGAGTTGAGGCTTACAAATACCTAGGAGTCATTATTGATCCTAACTTATCCTGGTTACCACACATCGATAAACTATGCAAGAAGTAATGAGTAATGATTTATTTAACGTCGTAAGCACAGGATGTGGTCGCCCAATCATCCGAGCCAGAGGCTCATGTTAAAGTGCACGACATAAGCTAAGACCTAAGTGTTGATTTTACGGAGGGAGGAAAACCGCAGAAGCCTGCGAAAAACCCTCGAAGCACAGGAGAGACCAACTAAACTCTACTCACATGAAATTCAAGTTCGAGAACAGGGTTATTCCCAGACGGTCACCCATCCAAGTACTAACCCCATCCAACTGGGCTTAACTACAGCGGTGAGAGGCAGCGCCCTAACAGCACACGCCACCCGTGCTTCCACACGGCCTCGTGTGGCAAGGCCTCGTCAAGGATTGGCATACTCAAACGCATAATGCCTTTCCTCTCAAAATCAACAGCTAATCTTGTCTACAACACAACCATAAGTCCTGTATTTGATTATTGTGGAGTTGTCTGGGATAGCTGTGGTACCACGTCAGCAACAAAACTACAGGGTTTACAGAACCGGGCCGCAAGATTAATCCTCGGAGTAAATTCCTCTACACCTTCCGATATAGCCCTACACCAATTGGGGTGGATTCCTCTGAGTGATAGAAGACAAAATCATGAAGCTATCTTAATGTACAAATATTTACATTGTGACATTGAAGGAATAAATATGGATCTCACGAAGACGTGGAAAGACACAGATATAATACCAGAAATAAAGAAGATTTTATTCTTCCTAAGCCTAGAACAAATCAATTAAAGAGATCATTTAAATATTCAACAATTTCTATCTGGAACTCCCTATCAATGAGTACCAAAAACGCTGATAACTTGAGGTCTTTTAAAAGTTTGTTGATGAGTAAAACTTAGTTTATAATCCAAATTCTGTTTTATATATACATTTTTAGGTAGATCTTTTAGTAAATAGATATAATAACTTATTTTGTATTTTATCTTATCCTTTTAACAATTGTAATACGCTATGTAATTTATAATATATAAATTTATGTAAATATTTTATAGCTGATTAGTTTCAGGGCCACTAGGGAGAACAGTTTTTAACTGATAGTGTTACCCTGTTGAAATAAAGCTTATTATTGTTATTATTATTATTATTTAAGTTGGCGCGTGATTATTGCGTGGGCTTTGCGAGTGACACTGCTCCTTTAATATATCAACTGTGATGTTATTTCTACGTATAGGTCAATCACCAGTTACTGCAGTAGGAGGAGGTGCTGGTGGTGTTTCTAAGAAGCTCGGTGGTTCATTGTTTTACATCACAGCTGTAAGCAATCCTGCATCAGATTCTCCAAGTACTGCTGCGAAAATGAAAGACTTATCCATAAATGATAACTGGGAGTTGTCTTCGAGGAAAAACAGTCCTTCACTTGCAAACAATTCTGTGACCACTCCCGAACAAGAGTTTCAGCCGTCAAGTCATAATGAAATTAATGAAGAAAACTTTAAGGAGGTTCCTGTTACTGATGAAAAGCCAATAATTGTAAGTTTAGCTGCATGTAGCTGTCCACCTTCATGCACATGCATGTAACGTTTACGTACTGTACCTTCCTTCCTTAGCTATCTACCACCTTCCTATCTGCTGTACTTACTTACCTACCTACTTACTTGTTTGTTTGTTTGTTTGTTTGTTTGTTTGTTTGTTTGTTTGTTTGTTTGTTTGTTTGTTTGTTTTAATCACTTTATTACCAAATACACGTAATGGCAATAGGTGGCTGAACAGAGCAAAGCCCCAATTGATTTCAGCTACCAAACAGATGTCAGGCGCGGGCACCCTCCCGCCTGAGATAGGGTCTGAGATTCGAGCCGGGAAATTCCGTACATCTGACGTCATCTGTCTGAATACACATCGCAACACACACGTGGGGCAATTTGTCCATTTCCGAAGTTTGCTGTTGGAGTCTGAAGAAACTATAAACTTAACGGGATAACATTTACTAGTGCACCAATTTGTGACTTCCCCAGGAAAAGGGTGCACCCTTAAACGAATTTGGTTTATTATAACGGCCAAAACAACGACGAGAATCGAATGGCGAATGGTTTGGGAAAGCGTTCGGACGATTTGGCTAGCTGAAATGCCGTGAAACGGATTTCGGGTCATGCATGGCAAGAGTTTAAAACAGTTTGCTTTGAGCGTTCAGACGATTTACTGTATACGTATTTGCTTTCACAGCGCATTTTTTATTACCATCTATTATGACTTGTTGTTAGAATCCCATACAACTTCGTAAGGAGTTTTGAGTGGGCTTATAACCGGAGGGCTTATAACCGGAGGGCTTATAACCGGGGGCTTATAACCGGGGGTTTATAACCGGGGGCTTATAACCGGGAGCTTATAACCGGGGGGCTTATAAGCGGTATAGAAAAAAAACATTTCAAAACGCAACAGACAAACTATGTTGGCACTTTATTGCTCAACGTTTTGCTTAATATCGTAAGTGCAAAAACAGTCATTATTTTTACTATAAAAGTGCTAATGGAAGGTGGGCTTATATCCGGAAGGGCTTATAACCGGAGGAATTTTCTGTTACCAAACAGATGGGCCTATAACGGGGGGGCTTATAAGCGGGAATCTACCTACAGTACCTGCCTGGTACAGTACCAACGGTACATGTAGGTAGGAATTGTAGGTACTGTCTCGTCTGTCTGTAGAGATAGATACCTGCTCACTCACCCATTCATCCACACTCCTACTCACTCACGCACCCACTTACTCACTTCCCATCCACCCACTCACCTGCCCATTCATTCACCTACCCAGTCATTCATTCATTCACCCACCCACTCACACACCCACTCACCCACCTGCCCATTCATTCACCTACCCAGTCATTCACTCACCCACCCACCCACCTGCCCATTCATTCACCTACCCAGTCATTCACTCGCTCACCCACCCACTCACCTGCCCATTCATTCACTCACCCACCTGCCCATTCATTCACCTACCCAGTCATTCACTCACCCACCCACCCACCTGCCCATTCACCTGCCCATTCATTCACCTACTCAGTCATTCACCCACTCACCCACCCACTCACCTGCCCATTCATTCACCTACACGCGTAAAAACGCACAACTTGTTCACGGTTGTCAACAGGCGTGAACAATGTTGTGCTGCTCGCCGTGAACAATGTTGTGCTGCTCGCCGTGAACAATGTTGTGCTGCTCGCCGTGAACAAGTTGTCAACAAGTTGTTCACTTATGGTTCGAACAACTTGTTCACGGATAAATCAACAGTCATGAACAAGTTGTTCCAACAGCACATTTTTATAGCCAACAACGTTGTTCGCACATGATACAACATGTTGTAACAGCATGACGAAATAACAACGATGAACAACAATGTAACAACAATGGTGAACATGGTTGATGTATCATCAACATGTTCTTCTGTTGTTACAACATGCGTGAACAACGGTTGTTGTTTCATCAGGCTGTAACAACTTGTTGAAACAATGATGAACAATGTTGTTCATTTATCAATGTTGTTCACTTATGTCAACAAGTTGTTACAGCATTGTTCAGGCAACAATGCTGTAACAACTTGCGAGATTTTTACGCGTGTACCCAGTCATTCACCCACCCACTCACCTGCCCATTCATTCACCTACCCTGTCATTCACCCACTCACCCACCCACTACCCAGTCATTCACTCACTCACCCACTCACCCATCCACTCACCCACTCACGCATCCACTCACCCACTCACGCATCCACTCACCCACTCACGCATCCATTCACCTACCCAGTCGTACCACAGTCGTATAATACGACCGCGAAGTCCGTATTTCATAATTAGGTGGAACTTATTACAAATTGCCGTATTTAGTTGATTCAGACGGCGTATTTTTCATGAACTTAATTTTAGTATTAGATATGGCTGATGAAAAATACGCCGTCTGGAACGGGCCTCACTCACTCATCTATTCACGCACGCACCTACTCACTCACCCACACACTTTCTCATTCACTCACCCACTTATTCATTGCAGGAAAGCCAGAAAAGTGCAAATGACTATGGAACTCCACCGAAGTTTCCTATTTTACCAGTAAGAAATTTGAAAATCTCATGTTTGTTTTAAATTTATTTTGGGCTGTACCAATCAATAAATAATAATGACTAAAACACTACTTAACAATTCTTCGCCTCAGGCTCAGTGAATATCGGTGTATAATAACCAAGACGAAGTCGAGTTTATTATATTCACCGATATTCACTGAGCCTGAGGCGAATAATTGTTTTAGTATAAATACACATTTTCGTACTTTTAGGAACAGCATTTTCTTTTAAATAGTGTGTTTTTCCTCATCTGTCGCATTGAGAAATTGGTGATTATCGAGAATTAGCCCGAAGTAGCTCGACCAATCAGCGTACGCGATTTTCTATAATCACCTGTGTATTTATACTAAATGTACATAATATAATCCATTATATTACATTACATTACAGTTACATTACATTACATTACATTACATTACATTACAGTTACGTCACATTACAGTTACATTACATTACAGTTACAGTTACGTCACATTACATTACATTACATCACATCACATCGTTACATTACATTTACATTGCATTACATTACATTACATTACAGTTACATTACATTACAGTTACATTTACATTTTCATTATATTACATTACAGTTACATTGCATTACATTACATTATATTACAGTTACATTACATTACATTTACATTGCATTTACATTACATTGCATTGCATTATATTACATTACATTATATTACAGTTACATTACATCACAGTTACATTACATTACAGTTACATTACATTACAGTTACATTACATTACAGTTACATTACAGTTACATTACATTACAGTTACATTACAGTTACATTACATTACAGTTACATTACATTACAGTTACATTACATTACAGTTACATTACAGTTACATTACATTACATTACAGTTACATTACAGTTACATTACATTACAGTTACATTACATTACAGTTACATTACATCACAGTTACAGTTAAATTACATTACATTACAGTTACATTACAGTTACATTACATTACATTACATTACAGTTACATTACAGTACATTACATTACAGTTACATTACATTACAGTTACATTACAGTTACATTACATTACATTACAGTTACATTACAGTTACATTACATTACAGTTACATTACATTACATCACAGTTACAGTTAAATTACATTACATTACATTACAGTTACATTACAGTTACATTGCAGTTGCATTACAGTTACAGTTACATTACAGTTACAGTTACAGTTACATTACATTACATTACATTACAGTTACATTACATTACATTACATTACAGTTACATCACATTACATTACATTACAGTTACATTACAGTTACATTACAGTTACATTACATTACAGTTACATCACATTACAGTTACATTACATTACATTACAGTTACATTACAGTTACATTACAGTTACATTACAGTTACATTACAGTTGCATTACAGTTGCATTACAGTTGCATTACAGTTGCATTACAGTTACATTACAGTTACATTACAGTTACATTACAGTTGCATTACAGTTGCATTACAGTTGCATTACAGTTGCATTACAGTTGCATTACAGTTACATTACAGTTACAATTACAGTTGCATTACAGTTGCATTACAGTTACATTACAGTTACATTACAATTACAGTTACATTGCATTACATTATATTACATTACATTACATTACATTACATTACATTACATTGCAGAATCATCCTCAGAGAAACATGAGAAAAACATTTTCATGATTATCTTACACTGCTAAAGTCAACCGAAAAATTCGGCTGACTGGAGTGGGATTTGAACTCGCGCATCGAATTTTTCGGTTGACTTTAGCTATGTAAGAAAATCATGAAAAATAACCCATTACAACATCTATATATCTAACAACTATATATATCTATATAACAACTATCTTGAATTTCTAATCTTTTCAGAATTTCACTCTAACGAGAGATGGTTGTGGTATTACTCGTATTGAGGATCTTTCAGCACGTGATATGGAGAAAGTGCGCTCTCTTGCACTCATTGAACTGACATCATTGTTTGAAGTCAATAAACTGGTGTTTAATCGCAGAAAACCAACCAAGAGGAAAACAAAAGGTGAAAATCTACTTTGATCTTAACCTTATCTACTATAGACTGAGCTTTTCTTAACCAAATGAAAAGGTGGTAAACTGCTGAGATTTCTAGCATCCTTATAAACACAACAAACAAATTAACAAGCAATGTACGAGAGCTAGGGTAACCTAGCCTGCGTCGCAGCCGGACGTGTTTTGAAATTGAAACCCGATATAGTCCGTCTGCGGACCTGCGACCAAATTCGTGTTCTGGACGCCTGCACGTTTGGATTAGCAATGCTCTTCGTTTTCTTCAGCTTCTCAATACAAATACGACAGATGAAACAACTCGTACGCCTTCAATTAAACGCGAGACTTTTTGGCTTCAAATGACATCAAATTGTCCACGTCCAGCTCCATTAAAAATCTCTCGTGAATCTTTTTTAATCCTTTTAGAATATACATTACATGTCGCTTGACTAATCACGTAGCGCCGTATAACAACAACTGACGACAAGCGCCGATTACAAGCGATTATAAAAAACCTTGCAAACTCGCAGGGAGTCAGAACACGAATTTGGTCGCTGGTCCGCAGACGGACTATATCGGGTTTCAATTTCAAAACACGTCCGGCTGCGACGCAGGCTAGGGTAACCCTACCCCTTGTAAACAGGCCCTTGGGCTAATTTTGGCGCAGATACATGTACGCATAGCGTACCTTTTGTTTAGCAATGAAATACTGACATTTCGAGCGGAGCCCTTCATCAGAGTTAGGGGGGTAGTCCTTACGGTCAATATCTTCAAAAGTATTATATGTACAGTATCGCAAGGAAAGAAGTAAGCTTGTAAGCAATATTAAATCTATACCATTTTTTTGTTAAATAACGACAAATATCGTCTGTGTCATGAATAAACTAAGTCGGTTAGTTATATATATTTCTCAAACTCATTAATAATTCATGAGGAAAACACAAAGGAAATCAGTACCGTGTCGGTGGTTTGGATATCGGAGGAAGAAATTACATAAATTAAGTAAACTTTTACCTTGAATTTCTCTTAAAATACTGATTTGTTTGAGATGCTATATCATACACTCGGAGGAGTGTTTCATCAGGATATCCAAACACTTCGAAGTTTGTTCAAAAACCTCTGCTTCGCCTCGGTTTTCAACAAACGTCTCAGTGTTTGGATATCCTGATGAAACACTCCTCCTCGTGTATGATATATTACATATATATATATATATATATAATATAATAATATAAGGGCTTTCAAACTCAGGAAATTGTGGGCGTGGTTATTCGTGCGGGCAAAACTTATTGGGCGCGCGATTATGTTTTATGTAAACAGAGTGGAAGAAATTAAAGTGCTTTGTTATAAGGATCGACAACAATTTAATGCCATGATGAAAAACTTTAGAAGTGGTTAATATTGAAAAATCATTTGTAACTTTTATGTAAAAACGGTAGTAAGCTAGGAAATTTTACGTTATTATTTAGTACGGAGCAAGATTTTTCAGAATCACTGTTCGTGATGTCTTCTTGTCCTGGAGAAGTTGGAAGCCTGAATTGCTCACATGAACTGGTTTCTTCCTACAAACTTTGCTGATAGATATATTCTTCTACACCTTCTTCAATCTTCGAAATTCGCTCTTTCACGGGAAAGTTTATTAAAATGTGCGATGCAAATTTTGGCTGCCATTTTGCGTGTTAAAATTGCGTGATCTCACGTGGGTGACGACTCGTTCCCAGGGGGGACGCGTACGAAATGGCGGCTATCACTGTTTTTTTCTCTGCATTTTCGACGTTTCCCCAACAAGGTGTTTTGTAACAACAGTGAATTTTCATTTGACAGAAGAGTTTGAGGCTGAAATAGTGATAATAATGTTCGCCAATTTCCAAAAATTCGAGAATTGGTGTCGCTCCGTTCTCCTTGAAATTCAAACTTTGGGCGCGCGGTAAATCGCGCACCCAGATTCGTCTGGGCGCGTGTGGGCGCGCGTGCGATCGCTCGCCCCCAGTTGAAAGCCCTGTAAATCTTTTTGCTCTTTATGTTTTAGAGCACGGGATATTTGGTGTTCCTCTTCTCACTCTTATTCAAAGAGATCGTGGTGACAATCCTAAATTTAACACTCCTGTCATCCTGGAAGAAGTAAGGAAATTTCCACAGTGCTTTTTAGCCTAGGATCTACTGTATTTTCGGATCCTCTCTTATTTCTCTTTCTTCGCTAATCTTCTTTTACCTGTCTTGTTCTCTCTTGTCCTCGCTTATCCTCCTTTATCCTCTCATCTCATCTTCTCTAGTTCTCTTGTCCCTTCTTTCCTCTCTTATCCTTTCTTTCCTCTCTTATCCTTTCTTATCCTTTTTTAAATCTTTTCCTATTCTTTCTTTATCCTCTCTTACCTTCTCTTATCCTCACTTATCCTCACTTACCTTCTCTTATCCTCTCTTAACGTCTCTTATCCTCACTTAGCCTTTCTTATCCTCCTTTATCCTCTCTTATCCTCCTTTATCTTCTCTTATCCTCTCTTACCTTCTCTTATCCTCACTTAGTTTCTCTTATCCTCTCTTACCTTCTCTTATCCTCTCTTACCTTCTCTTGTCCTCCTTTATCTTCTCTTATCCTCACTTGGTTTCTCTTATCCTCCTTTATCTTCTCTTATCCTCACTTAGCTTCTCTTATCCTCCTTTATCTTCTCTTATCCTCACTTAGCCTTTCTTATCCTCCTTTATCTTCTCTTATCCTTTCTTACCTTATCTTATCCTCACTTAGCCTTTCTTATCCTCCTTTATCTTCTCTTATCCTCTCTTACCTTCTCTTATCCTCATTTAGCTTCTCTTATCCTCTCTTACCTTCTCTTATCCTCTCTTACCTTCTCTTATCCTCACTTAGCTTATCTTATCCTCCTTTATCTTCTCTTATCCTCACTTAGCTTCTCTTATCCTCCTCTATCCTCTCTTATCCTCACTTAGCTTCTCTTATCCTCCTTTATCTTCTCTTATCCTCCCTTAGCTTCTCTTATCCTCCTTTATCTTCTCTTATCCTCACTTAGCTTCTCTTATCCTCCTTTATCATCTCTTATCCTCACTTAGCTTCTCTTGTCCTCCTTTATCTTCTCTTATCCTCACTTGGTTTCTCTTATCCTCCTTTATCTTCTCTTATCCTCACTTAGCTTCTCTTATCCTCCTTTATCTTCTCTTATCCTCACTTAGCTTCTCTTATCCTCCTTTATCTTTTCTTATCCTTCACTTAGCTTCTCTTATCCACTCTTATTGTCATTAATTCTCTCTTTTTTCTCTTACCCTCTTTTATCGTATCTTATCTTATCTTATCTTTTTTTATCCTTTCTTATCACCGCCTATCCTCTTTTTCCTCTCCTATTCTTTCTTATTCCCCCTTATCTTCTCTTAACATAAAACTTAAGTGTTCATTGGTTTATCTCCTCTCTTTTTCTTGCCCAGCATGAACCATCAAACTTCAATTCCCCCTATATTTTTCTTCTCCATTTTATTTTAGATGATTGCGTTTTTGGAAAACAGTGGTAAGATCAGTCACTACCAAGAACACCACAATGACCATGACCAACAATAACAATGATTACAACAATAATGACCACGACAGCGACAATGACGACAACAACAACTGTCTCAAGACTACACTAGCCTGAAGGAGCAGTTTTAGAATTAGGGAGCTTATAAGCAAGCTAGGACGACGACGGCAATCTAAAGTTCAGTAGAGAGCTTAAGCATATTAGGCGTTGTGACCGGAAGAACAGGAATACAATACAGAGCTACTGAACCGCGTATCCTTTGAAAAGACTTTTTTACCCAAAACAAAGGCTATGAATGATCAAATATCTAAACTGTCAGCTCATAAGCTTAAATTTCATCTTTATATAAAAATACAGATCCTTTATTTTATATTGTAATGTAATGAAATTATCCCCCTTAAAATACAAGTTTTCTACTTTAAAAGCATGTCTATTGTAGTAAAACAACGATGACAGGCTTCAACGTTCTGGCAGTTCCCGTCGTCTCAAGAACGTGAAAATGCTCTCAATGACGTCTTGTCTAGAACGAGGACGGCGTTCACTTTGCTCTTGGGATTTTAAATTGCTCATTATCATTGTTTTGAATGAAAAATGCTATTGAATTAAAACGCCGTCCGTGGCTGTAAAACGTCTGTTGCTTAAGCTCTCTAGTATCTAGCAGAAACCACGAATCATTTACGTATTATTGAATACCTAAAGTATGTTTTTCGACATCCTAAAGCTTTAGAGTTCTAAAAGGATTTTGTGACTAACAGGCTTCGCCGTTCCACGAGTTAACGTTGTCCTGAAGACGTGAGAATAAAATAGAAAAAAAAAATTGCTTCTAGTATTGGGGCTTTACGAAGAATAAGACCATTTGTTCCCTTTGGAACATTGCTTTTTATCTACAATTCTTTAGTTCAGCCATATTTCGATTATTGTAGTGTAGTTTGGGGAACTTGTGGGAAAACTTTATCTGAGAAGTTGCAGAAACTTCAGAATCGCGCAGCCCGAGTGTTGACCTTTTCAAACTATGATACCAATGCTGATAGTCTATTTGAAAGTCTAATGTGGAATAATCTAAGTACACAACAACAAATCCAAAAAGCCTTGATGGTCTTTAAATCTTTAAACGGTCTTATCCCACATTATTTACGTTCTAAATTTTTGAATCGTAGCGATATAACTTCTTATTCACTACGAGACTCTGTGAACAAACTAGCTGTTCCTTTACCGCGCACCAACTATTTTAAGAATAGTTTTAGCTATAGTGGTGCCGTCCTTTGGAACAGCTTACCTTGTGAGGCAAGGCAAGCTAACTCTCTGAACGAGTTTCGACAGTTATTGAATTCTTATATTGAAGATGGGCACGGCATTCATGGAAAACAGGTTTAATTAATAATAGCATGTATTAGTGTATTAGCAATAGATTGTATTAATGTATTTTGTATGATTTCAACATTTTTGTATATAGTTTTAGACACCTGATGATTTTACCGTGGGTAAATAAAGTAAAGGAAAAAAAAAAAAAAGAAAAAAAAGAATGATCTGAATAACGTTGTATGTAGAACGGGAATGACGTTAAAGCCCCGCACAGACGACCAAGTTTTCCTTGACAAGTTTTTCCTTGACAAATTTTATTTGTTCGTGTGTACGACACAAATTGACAAGTTTTAACTTGACAAGGAGCCTTGTTCAAAAGCTGGTCATGCCAGCTTTTGAACAAGGAAATTTGTTCGTGTGTATAGTCGAGTCAAGGAAAACTTGACAAGATCATCTCCTAAGCTTATTACGCGATCATTGCCGTCAAGGAAAACTTGTCCAACCGTACACACGAGAAATTATAACTTGTCAAGGAAAATTGTTGGGGAAAAACGTGTTCATTGTACACACGAGCAAGGAAAGTTACCAAGAAACTTGTCAAGAAAAACTTGGTCGTCTGAGCGGGGCTTAAGATTATTCTTGGGACTAAAAACTATTCATCTTCTTTGTTGTGTGAGGATAATTCTATTGTATTAAGGAATAATTGTCCTTGACGTTCGCATTGCCTTCTATTATATTCAGAGAAACATGAAGAAAAAATCTAGACTAGCAACTCTCTTACATAATGTACTGTACCCGGTAGCTGAAGACTAGGGATGGTGACAGTACCTATACAAATCTCCCCCATGAGAACATTAGAAATGGAAGTAATCATGGTATTTCCATTCTAATTCCAATTTCAATTTGTTTAGGTGTAAAAGAGGAAGGAATCTTACGTGTCCCAGGTTCTGCTGCAAGAATCAGGGTAACTATTTATTCTACTTGTCTTTAAGCTTTTTATTATTATATGGCACGAATTATTTCCGGTAAAATCACGCGCTGCGATTGGTTGCTGATGTGGCGAGATTTTTCCGTAATGCCCGCAGGCATTATGAAGATTGTTAATGCCCTACGATTGGAAACAAACAAAAAATCCTAATAAGATACTTTTATTGCCGAAAAACGACGAAAATAAATTAAATAAACGACGATGAACATTATAAAAGTAAATTCTAGTATCCAGACGACAAAGAAACAACAGAAAATAACGCTAGTTCAGTGTTTTGACGATGTTAAAGAAAGCGTAGACCAAGAAATACAAGATTGATTTTGAAATAAAATGTGCCATATAATAAACTACTTAACTAGAAGTTACTATCGCAAGGAAGTGCTGCCTGGTACAAAATTGGATAAGGGTGTAAAAGAAAAAAAGCCTTGTGTTTTTAAGGTTGTTAGTAGTTACTTGTTTAATAGCAGTGGCATTTATACCAGAACCCTGATTATGGCGGACGAGCTGGTGCTTCTCTTGTTGTACCATATTTACAATTTAATTTATTTATGGATAACAAAACAAAAAGTCAATGATTTCATTTTCAAGTAATAGTCAATTTTATCCATATATTATAACCCTTTTCGAAGGTATTGCCATGTTACTATGGCAACACTGAAAACACCTAAACATCAATGGTTTTGTCCATAAATTTCTGATGGCTTGATCAGAAGCAGGTGAATTTATAAATAATACTTTAAAATTTAAAAAAGGTTTTTTGTAAATTATTTTAATAAATTTAAAAAAAAATTATTTAAAGTTACGGTGGCGCGAAGCTATGAATTTTATCTTCGAGTGGTGAAAACAATATTTTACGAAGAGGGAAGCAAATGAGTAAAATATTGTTTTAGCCAGAAGAAGATAAAATTCATATCTTCAAGCCAATGTGTAATTTTCTTTGTATAATAATTATATAGAAACAACACAATAAAAGTTCAATTCGGTTAGTATATCTTTACTAGTGAGGGTATCAAAATGTCACTGTATATTTGCACTCGCTTCTATATAATAAATTTAAAATGCAATTAAAATATGTAAACACAAAGTAATTGGCACAATGGTTTGCATCAAATTACCTTTAATATGAACATAGAACAATTATAACAAATGTGTAAGATATCTGTTTAACTTTAATACATTTAAATGCTAAAATAGCACTTGAATATCAACATTGAAATTGCATGAATATTAACATTAATAACGATTACAATAGAAATAACACTTTAAAGAAAAGCTACTCATTATAACAAGTCATGCATGAACTACTATTAGTTTATATAACTAGTAACAATCTATACGTAGTTATAGATTCTCCTTCAGGCTCAATCATTGCTCAATACTCAATATCTATAATCTTGTTATCGACATTAATTATCAGTGACAGAAATCCCTCACGAGGAATGAGATCATTGTTAAAAGCATTCAAGTACATGTTGTCTCCTTGTACTAAGCCATTGTCGATGGTTGTCGAGTTCCACTCGATAACTGGAATAGTTTGTGCTGTTAACAGCGCCGATAAACTCATGAAAGAACACTGCTTTCCTCGAGACTGGCCACTGAAACCTTCATGGCCTTGATGAATACTTCCACGAGAAAGTAAAGACATTATGTATTTGTTCTTACCGTGAATTTTCTGTCGAGGAAGAAACTTCGAGAAGCTCTGAATATCGAAGGCAACGTGGTAGCGGAACATGCGCACTGAGTCCCATCAGCTTATATATGGATGACGTAATGCCGACAGACAAATAAAAATTTAACAAATCGAGATCTGATCGCCTATATATAGCTCGGAAAAAGGACTGGGCACGAGGCAACGTCAAGAATAGTGAGCTGCCTCCCTTCGGTCGGCAGCAATAACCTCGACCGTTCGGTCTTTACGGTAAAATATTAAACCTCGGTCTTGAACGTATTAACCTCGCTATCGCTCGGTCAACACAGCAAGACTTCGGTCTAATATTTTACCGTAAAGACCGAACGATCGAGGTTATTAAGTAATTATTATTGTTCTTTTTTCTAATACTCAGTGCTATGAGTAACTTCGTTACAAGTAACTAGTTACAGTAACTAGTTACATTTTTAAGTAACTGAAACTAGTTACTTTTTCTGAAGAAGTAACTGTAACTATAACCAGTTACTTTTTGAAGAAGTAACTATAACTAGTTACTTTTTTAAAGAACTGTAACTAGTTACAATATTTGGTTTAAAAATGTGACTAGTATAGTTACTGATATTCAGTTGAGGATGTCATTCTTTCTTGATAAAAATGGTTTTGATATAATAATAAAGGTACATTATATACACATTTGACTATTTCTGCTTAGTGACAACTATATTTAGGCATTTAGCTGTAAAAACATAATTATGGTACTGGCATCTTAAAACCAGTAATTTCTTTGTTGATTCTAGTAACACGGACAAAGGAATGTAACTTTGTAACTAGTTACAAAATTTTTGAAGTAACTTTGTAACTGTAACTGTAACTAGTTACTTTCTTTTCATTGTAACTTTTATCGGTAACTAGTTACTTTTCTAACGATGTAACTGTAACTAGTTACAAAACGTATGTATGTAACTAGTTACAAAAATTATGTAACTTTTACAGCACTGCTAATACTGAATGCATGCTTATATTTTAGAATATTCGTGAAGAGATTGAAGAGAAATATCCAGAGAGACTGTTTTCATGGAGCGGTTGTAAACCACACGATGTAGCAGCACTGTTGAAACAGTTTCTCAGGTAAAATGCTTTCTTTAACCTGCTGCTCTGAAGTGTCAGAAAAGTTATACTTTTACTATAAAGGACTTACCTATACAAACTCATGTTTTGAAGAACTCTATCTGATAACATAACCTGAATATTCTTTCAATCCAGTGATCTATATATATGCTTTCGGTGTAGGCAAATAATTCCTCTGCTCTCAACTGCCAAATCGCAGTATGTTAGGGGGTGTTTACATGAGGCCAGCCTGAACTCGGACCGGTGTCGCAGCGGATTTGGACCGGTCCAAATCTCCTAGTAGATTTGGACCGGGGGGTCCAAATCTACTAGTAAATATGGACCACCGTTGGCGGATTTGGACCCCCCTTTTTAAACACTTTTTATACCCAAAACAACCTAGAAAACGATGAATATGTTACATTCATTCATTTTCATATCCAAAGCCAGTTATAAACCTCACATAGTCGAGCTTATTGTGTTGCAATAGCGAATAAAAAACATTGTTGGGCGACATTTTCGTAGTTCGAAAATTTGGTTCGTTGACGTACATGCATCAAATAAAATTCTATTGCCAGTAACATTATCTAAATTCAAAAATCTTAACACTGTGTTATTAAACTGAGTAAGTACTACAAAAAACTAGAAAGTTACCAAATGGAAAATATGTATACAACTACAAGGATAAATAAACATCGCTAAAAATGGAGAGCGTGGAGATCGCTTTTACTAACTCTGGTAGTGGTTTCTATTTTACGGTTTGTGTTCTTTATCACTAATATAAAGTGACAAAAAAACTCAGACTGTTGGCTATTATGAATTTCGTTTATATTATTGTGTTCACACTACATATATTTAACTTTTGGAGGGGGGTCCATATTTACTAGTAGATTCCGGGGTCCAAATCTACTCCCCGGGGATCCAAATCTACTAGGAGATTTGGACCGGGGTTCCGAATTTAGGGAGGTCCAAATTAACTGGGACACCTGCCTGAATTTAGCATTTAGGTGTTTGTTTACGTGAGGCCGGCCTTGAAACTATATAGGCTTGGTTTCGCTGTTACTTCAAGATTTATGTCAATTGCCTTACAGCTCGTGACCGCAGGAGAATCATTATTTTCTGTGGGTTTGACACCAATCTCATTTGAAACAACGTATTGAGTTTGAGAGGTGACAGTGCTTCAGTTCGATCTAGCAGGCGACCTGAGATTAGGCCGGCGTGAACTGAAAACCGGACTCATGAAAACGATCTACAGTAAAAACACTACAACCGACTCGAAATCAGTCCGGCCTCGTGTAAACACCCCCTATACTCAGCTTTATTAACCCATTCCTGCCTGAGCGGGTCCTTTTATTGTTTTACTCTGTCTAATGCCAGATGCTTTTACTTGTCAAACCCTCAGACATCTTAGACCCCATTTACACGATGCCGGTACAATTTGAAAACGGAACAAAATCATGCCGTTTAGGTCTTGCGTTTACACGATACCGGCACAAAAATGACATGAAAACGGCACAAAATGAAGACGGGTTCCTTGACGGCATGAAACACTAACCGGCATCGTGTAAACGCCCGTGCCGTAACAGTTTGATGACGGTAATCACGATATACACGACCACAGTATTCGGGTCAGCAGTATTCACAAAGTCTTCTCAATTCTCATTGGAAGAGAATACTCGCATGCTAATCCGTCATTATATTATACCGGCACCGTGTAAACGCAAGACTTTTTGGCCTGTATTTACACACCGGCATGATTTTGTTCCGTTTTCAAATTGTACCGGCATCGTGTAAACGGGGTCTTAGGCAGCAATAAATTAATTATTTCATGACTTATCCGTTACAGAGAGCTGCCTTTTCCGCTTCTTACTTATGAATATCAACCAACATTCGCGTCAGTTGAAGGTAAGAATAGAGCGTTTTCATCTGACGTCACGGCGGCCATATTGGTGTACCAAAACAATGAAATGGCGGCCATATTGGTGTATGGTATGGGAATTAGCTCTTTCTTATTCAAATATTTCGTATTGTTTCACCACCCCAATGGGGCCACCGATCACGTGAGTGAAAACGCTCAATAGTTGTGTTACCAATGAAATAAAAACAGCAGGATTTATGCACAAACTGATTATCTTCTTAATTCTTTGAACGTTTTCATGGCGATAATGTAATATCATAGTTAATAGAAACATGGTTTGGGAGCTCAACAAAAGTCATTATTTTATGTTTTTGTTCAGGTTTATGGAAATTTGTGCACTTTCACGGTTACTGAACGTATTGTGTTTTCTGTATAATGAAGCAATCATCCAATAGCAACGTTTGGGTTCAATCACTCAACCGTACTGTTTAAATATTAGGGACTTTAAGATTCAGACAACGGACTACGGCTACGGTAGAAAGTTTAACAGTGGTATTAAATGATGGTGTATTTATACATTCAAATTTCAAGATACATTATCGCACGGACTCGCCTTGTTCTTAAATTCTTGAAGAGATACACTTGTTCAATCTATGTTAGTCGCGAGAGCAAGGTTAAGCTTTCCCAAGGCTTCTGTAGTGATTCAGGTACCGCGTTGTCTTTACAACGTAAAAATGCTTTTTCTTCGTTGTCAACAGAGTCACGACGGCATGAAAATTACTCTTGGGACCGTCATTCGCAAAAGCTCTTTGTATATGACATAAACTATTCTATTGTTCAAACACGTTACTGTAGTCGCAGTCGTTGTGTTTTCTTAAAGTCCCTATATTAATAAACCTAAAACAAAAGATTTGTGCACCTTCATGTACCTTTCAACATGAATCGTAGTTTGATTGTTAACGGCTTTGAAGTTTGCCGGGTTTCCAAACCATGTTTATTTTCTATTAACTATGGTAATATAGACCAAATCGTAGTCTCATTTAGACCCACATGCAAATCATTTTCCTATTCAATTTGGGCCCCTATATGCAAATTACATCGTGTCTATTAAAGCATAACGGGAAGATAACATAGGCTGGGACTGTTTTTTCCTGTTTTGAGTTCATTATTTTTAGACACTACGTTTAGGATTATTGTCAAGGGTAATCGATAAGCAAAGTTTATCCTTATAGAATACCTAAACATTAAAAAGTTTCTGAAATCAGAAATGTTATGTTTACTATACGGCTGCTTCAGCCTCATGTTATAAATGAACTACGTTTTATCCTGACTCAGATTGTATGCGCAGTCGAGACTCCGATTTCGTCTATAGATCGTTTTCACTCACGTGATCGGTGGCCCCATTGGGGTGGTGAAACAATGCGAAATATTTGAATAAGAAAGAGCTAATTCCCATATCGTACACCAATATGGCCGCCGTGACGTCAGATGAAAACGATCTATAGATAAGTTTTGTGGAAACACCACGTAAAATATTTATTTGCTAATAAATATTTTATGAATAATATTTGAATAATGAATATTATAATTAATGAAATAAATATTTAGCAAATGTTTTACGTGGTGTTTCCACAAAACGTATCTATATTTTATTGTATAAAATAGAGTGTTTTATTGATGTTTCCGCTGCTAATAAAAACGATAATCTCACATGTGATTATTTATGATAATCTCACATGTGTCGATTATCGTGAAACGTATTAGAGTTTACTGCTCTATTCTTGTGGGGAAATAGGACTATTTTTTATATAATAAACAGAACGATACATGAATGCTTGGAGATATGAAATTTAATTGTCAGTTGTTTGCTGTACAAGCTGTGTTAGTTAGTAATACTCAGAAAAACTCTGAGCTCTAAGCGGGACTCGAACCCGCAACCTTCTGAATGCTAGCCAGACGCTCTAACCATTGGGCCACTAGAACTCAGATAGCAGAGCAAGGTTATTTAAGGTATTTATACGTTAGACTGTGCCCAGTCCAACAACTGACAATTATTACTAACATCAACTCATCAAGCTGCAATTTCTGAAACTAACTAACAGTGTTTAACTGGAAACTTACTGTTACAACGCGACTTGTGGACCTACAAGTACTTGTAACCGAGCGGTTAAGACTCGTTCCCGAAGGACTTGGCACAGTCTAAGGTACAATTACCTTAAATAACCTTCCTCTGCTATCTGAGTTCTAGTGACCCAATGGTTAGAGCGTCTGGCTAGCATTCAGAAGGTTGCGGGTTCGAGTCCCGCTTAGAGCTCAGATTTTTTTCTGAGTATTACTAACTAACACAGCTTGTACAGCAAAACAACTGACAATTATTACTAACATCAAGCTGCAATTTCTGGAACTAACTGATATGAAATTTATTTCTCGTGTTGACTGAGATATCTCACTCGTGAGATATCCTTGAAACAAATTTCATATTTCCACACATCCATGTATTATTCTCTATATAATTATCTTCTTTCGTATGTTTTTGCTGTACAAGCTGTCGTAAGTTAAACTCAGAGAAAAACTCTGAGCACCAGACGGGACTCGAACGCACAACCTTCCGAATGCCAGCCGGACGCTCTCATGCACCATTGAGCCACTTACGACAGTTTGTACAGCAAAAACATACGAAAAAACTTTACCAACTCAAGATGAAAACACTAATAACATACAAAATTCTCTTCTTGTTTTCCTGACGTGTTTAATTTCCTTCTTCTTAAAAACAGCAATTCCAGACAGGATTCAGCAGTTGCAGGCGCTCAATCTCTTGGTTCTCCTCTTGCCCCAAGCTCATCGCGATACTCTAAGGGTTTGTGAATATTATTATTATATGGTTGAACCATACATACATACTTTGTTTGTGCTCCGCAATGGGCTTTTCAGCATACATTTACACGATTTAAAATAGTTAAAAAGGAAAGTTTTTAAGAAGAAATTACTATATTTACAAATGTTAAAAATACGTATAAAATTATGCGTTCAATAGATGTTTCTTAAGCTGGCTCCATACAGTTTCTTGAAAAAATGGAAAATACAAGTTTGAGAGTCCAAAACACGTGCATCAACAATTCGGAAAAAGAATAAAACTAAATGTTATGTAATAGGTACAGCATGAGCAGCCGATCTGTATCTGATTTACAAGGCGAGCCGAAAGCGAGCCGTAGTAAATCAGATACAGCTCGGCTGCGAATGCTGTATCTTTCTTAAAATACAAATGCATCTAAGTAATCAAGTTCACCAACTATTTTAGCGATATACTCTATTTTAGCCGAGAAAATCGAAGCTAAAGTTTATGTAAATCAGGACGATTCTGTATCCGATTTACAACCTCTGCTACGGTATTGATTTCTTTTGTGTTTTCCTCATGAATTATTAATGAGTTTGTTAAGCATAGTTAAACAGTCTGACAATCAAAAACTGTTACCAAATAAATAGCAACAGTTGTTGCTATGGCAACAATGACTTTTCAAAATGGCGGCTAATTACCCTTCACACTAATTTAATTCGAAAAAAATTTTGGTGACCCCCAATTTTTTTTTTCATTGAAACTTTTCTTGAAGTATGAGTAATCAGTAGGCCGATTTTCTACAGAATTTTTTTTAAATCGGCCAATTGATCACTCATACTTCAAGAAAAGTTTTAATGAAAAAAAAATTGGGGGTCACCAAAGTTTTTTTCGAATTAAATTAGTGTGAAGGGTAATTGGCCGCCATTTTGAAAAGTCATTGTTGCCATAGCAACAACTGTTGCTATTTATTTGGTAGCATTTTTTGATTGTCCGACTGTTTAACTATGCATAACATTTAGTTTTGTTCTTTTTCCGAATTGTTTATGCACGTGTTTTGGACTCTCAAACTTGTATTTTCCATTTTTCAAGAAACTGTATGGAACCACCTTAAAGTGCCTATGAAACGAAAATTAAGTTTGTCTTATTTAAAAGAACACTTGAAATAATAGAGTAATATCTTTTGCAGTTTTTCGTTTCCTAGCTTCGTTGTTGAGATACTTCCGTTTGTTTGATATGCAAATTAAACATTTTGACGTCACACGTGCATAATGAGTTATCGAAAAACGTTATATATCTTTGCTATTGTCAAATATAATCACTTGAAAATCTACATGTTTAGTGTTCTGGGCGAAACACACGCACATGCTTCCCTCGAAATATTTTGGTTTGATAATAGCAAAGATATAACTTTTTTCAACAACTCATTATACACATGTGACGTTAAAATGTTTAATTTGCATATCGAACAAACTAAAATATCTCAAGAACGAAGCAAGGAAACGAAGAACTCGGCAAAAGATGTTACTCTACCATTTTAAGTGTTCTTTCAAATAAGACAGACTTCATTTTCGTTTCATAGACACTTTAAAGATTTTGTTTTCTTGTTCAATTTTTAGCTTCTTTTGCTGTTTCTTTGTCATATTATTACCAGACGCAAAGAAAATAAAATGGACTTAAATAATGTAGCTATGATCATGGCACCTAATCTTTTTCTCAACACTGGCAACAAATCACGAGCGACGTTACGAGAAGTTGAGATGGCCAAGGGAACTATAAATATTGTGAGAATGTTGATTAAATACCATGCTATTTTATGGACTGTAAGTAACATGTAAATACTTTTCTTTATTCTTTATTCCCTTCTTCCTTCTTTTCTTCCTTCCTTCCTTCCTTCCTTCCTTCCTTCCTTCCTTCCTTCCTTACTTCCTTCCTTCCTTCCTTCCTTCCTTCCTTCCTTCCTTCCTTCCTTCCTTCCTTCTTTCTTTCTTTTTTTCTTTCTTTTCTTCCTTTTCTCCCGATTTTCTTTCTTCTTTCTTCCCTTCTTCCTTCTTTTCTTCCTTCCTTCCTTTCTTCCTTCCTTCTTTCTTTTCCTCCTTCCTTCCTTCGTCCCTTTCTTCCTTCCCACCCTCTTTTCTTGTCTTTTTTTTTCTTTATTTCTTTTCTTTCCTTTCCTTTCCTTCCTTCCTTCCTTTCTTTCTCCCTTTCTATACTTTTCCTCCTTTCCTTCTTCTTTCCTTCCTTCGTTCGTTTGTTCCTTCCTTACTTCCTTTTCTTTCTTTTTTTCCTTGCTTGCTTCCTTCCTTCCTTCCTTCCTTCCTTCCTTCTTTCCTTCTTTCCTTCCTTCCTTCCTTCCTCCTGTCACTCCTTCCTTCCTTCCCTTCCTTCCCTTCCTTCCTTCCTTCCTTCCCTTCCTTCCCTTCCTTCCCTTCCTTCCCTTCCTTCCCTTCCTTCCTTCCTTCCTTCTTTCCTCCCTTCTTTCCTTCCTTCTTTCCCCCCTCCCTCCCTCCCTTCCTTCCTTCCTTCCTTCCTTCCTTCCTTCCTTCCTTCCTTCCTTCCTTCCTTCCTTCCTTCCTTCCTTCCTTCCTTGCTTCCTTCCTTCCTTCCTTCCTTCCTTCCTTCCTTCCTTCCTTCCCTTCCTTCCTTCCTTCCCTTCCCTTCCTTCCTTCCTTCCTTCTTTCCTCCCTTCTTTCCTTCCTTCTTTCCCCCCTCCCTTCCTTCCTTCCTTCCTTCCTTCCTTCCTTCCTTCCTTCCTTCCTTCCTTCCTTCCTCCCTCCCTCCCTTCCTTCCTCCCTCCCTTCCTTCTTTCCTCCCTTCTTTCCTCCCTTCTTTCCTCCCTTCCTTCCTTCCTTCCTTCCTTCCTTCCTTCCTTCCTTCCCTCCCTCCTTCCTTCCTTCCTTCCTTCCTTCCTTCCTTCCTTCCTTTCCTTCCTTCCTTCCTTCCTTCCCTCCCTCCTTCCTTCCTTCCTTCCTTCCTTCCTTCCTTCCTTCCTTCCTTCCTTCCTTCCTTCCTTCCTTCCTTCCTACTTTCACTCCTTCCTTCCTTCCTTCCTTCCTTCCTTCCTTCCTTCCTTCCTTCCTTCCTTCCTTCCTTCCTTCCTTCCTTCCTTCCTTCCCTCCATGATATATGCAGTGTTTCAATTCATTTACTGATGCCACTTACTTGCTTTAAAGGTCCCTTCATTTATGGTTAGACAAGTTCGATATTTGTATGAAGTCGATCAAGCATCAAAACCCAAAGAAAGCAAGGTAAAACTGATTTGATTTGTACGTCGTTTGTAGTCGTTATACACTATGTGTTCTAGTCTTGATTAGACGATGAGCTACACTGTCATTGATTTAAGTCAAGTGCTGTTAGATTTTTGTCCTGTATAGGGAATACATTTTACAATCCGTCGTGTGAACCATGACATGTTTAATGTCTCTGTATGCTAATCACCTAGCATGGAGCTGTTGCATGGGCTGGCAATGGGCTTGTTTTAACTTCAATTGTGTCTTTATCATGCAGGGTAAAAAACGTAAAGCTAAAAGAGCCTCGTCTGACCAAGTTTCGCATGATTCTAATCCAATAAAAAAAACACAGTCACTTGAGGAACTGGATAGAATTGAGGTAAGATGTTACTTTTGTTTTCCCTGCTGCCAGAGGTCTCTCACCTTTCCTGTCGCGCATGCGCGAAGTTACCTTGGCAACGAAGTTCAGAAACACGAGATATGCCTGAACAACACGAGGCGATAGCCGAGTGTTTCGCCAGCTCTGATCTGTGAGTCGTCTTGTAACTTCCCAAGCACTGTAAACAACCTTACACTGACTGTGTGACAAAGTATTAATTTCTTTACGGAAATAATGTTTTGAATAGTAAATAAAGAGATAAAAACAAGGTTACAGAAGCTCAACTGGCTCAGGAACGTTAATTTTTACACTCTAGCGCTACCACGTAAACAACTCGTTGGTCATAGCGTAAGCACACTCAGTAGCCAATCAGAATGTGTGTTGCACCAAACCTGTTTTCAAAACTGGTTTAACATGTCCAAGATCATGGACGGCGGCTACATCAAACAAAGTGTCGGATCCGGGATCCAGGTGAAAGTTTGGTCTATACTGTTAATGTTTCGTTTCACCAAATCGAGATGATTGACAGTCTAGATGATTAGTATCTAGTGGCACAGGGAGCTCTAACATGTATTTTTTTTGTTTTAAACAGTATATACATCCATACACACATACATATTATATATAAATTAGTAAAATTACCGTATAGTTTAGTAGTGTCCTTGCTCTTGCATCTTGTTGCTCCCAAAACAGGCCGAATCAAGGATTCAAGGATTTTCTCGTACTCAACCCCCGCTCGGCCAACTCGCCAGGGGAGAGAAGAAATAATAAGAGCAGGGAGGAAAGCAATTCACGTCATGGCTTGATGATCACCGCATATAGCATGGAACGGAAGTGAAACCGAATTTCAAATTCAAATTTTAAACGGATTAACGGAAGTTAGAACAGCTCTTAAATTGTAAACAATGAATAAATAGTATGGACAAGCGATCCCCTTTAATTATAAATGTATACAAGCAAGAAAAAAATCATTAATATTCACTTCCGTTCCAATGTTCCATGCAATATGCGGTGATCATCGAACCATATTGAACTATACTTGTTTTTATGATTCTGATCTTTCTCGTCCGATTTTCTTCGTAAAACTTCGCACACTTGTTTATCTATGTTATAACATTACACAGAGCATAAATTGTTCCACGTTTGTAAACTGTAACAACCGATATGGGGTGATATCAATCCATGACGTGATTGCTTTCCTCCCTTCTCTCTTTCTTTCTTCTCTCTGAGGTATCATCGGTTACAAAATATGAAGCTTAACCATCTAATATAACCATCCCACATGCGGGATGTTAATCTTGAACACATAAAGCTAAAAATCCTAGAGGGGTGTTGTGGTCGGGGTCTGAGAGGAGGCACATTTTTCCGGAGGGTTGTGGTTAGGGTTAGGGTTTCCGGGGGGCGTGATTACCGGGGGGTGGTATGGGGGTAAGGATTCGTTTTAAAAGGTTGTCCAATCAGATGGTGGTTTTAATGTTGGTTAAGCTTCATAATTTGAAGGTAATGATAGCTCTCTCTCTGCCTGGCGAGTTGGCCGAGCGGGGGTCGAGTACGAGAAAATGACCAAAAGGATCGCACGCTCTGTGATTCGGCCTGTTTTTGGAGCAACAAGAGGGAAGAGCAAGGACACTACTAAACTATACGGTAATTTATATATAATATGTATGTGTGTATGGATGTATATACTGTTTAAAACAAAAAATACATGTTAGAGCTCCCTGTGTAGTGGTGCAGTTAATAGCGGCAGTAACGTATCCAGAGATAATTTTGGCACACCCGTCAGTGACGACAATATTCGAACCCTTTAGGGATGAGTTCAGGTTCAGGAACATGCCCCCTCCAGGAAATTTTTAAATGTAGAATGTCGGGATTGCTATTTCCTGCATTGAGGGGTGATTTTCAACATTCTTAAAGTGAACATGACATGAAAATTCACCCTCGTTTTTTATTATTGTTTTTGAAAGAACATTTAAAATAATGGAAAATGGCTTTTATAATCGACTACAACATTTCAGCTATGACGTCATTAGTTGTGCATAGCATAAAATGTAAAATCAACTATATCTCCTCATTAGTTCAACTAAACTGGCTCAAACTACTGAGAAGTATGGTAGGGTCTAGAATGAATAAGTCACAAAGTTTGAGTCAGTTTGATCAAACCAATCAGAGAAGATATGGTTAATTTTCCGGTTAGTGCACAACTAATGACGTCATAGCTGAAATTTTGTGGTTGATAACTCAAGAATGGTATAAGATCTGAAAGGCATGTAAAAGCCATTTTCCATTATTTTAACTGTCCTTTCAAAAACAATAATAAAAAAACAGGGGTGAATTTTCATGTCATGTGCACTTTAAGGCTAGTTTGCACGGGTGATTTTTGCTGGCGATTTTTCTCCTTCTGACTGATGCGATCGAATTTATGGATTGACTTACGAATACGTTCGGACATTTGTACAAAGCTATAGTAGTGGTTCAATACATTTGTGAGACATCCATTCAATCGCATGCGTCAGAATGAGAAAAATGCCACCAAAAATTGCCTGTGTAAACTGACGCCGAAACTGGTGTACCAACTCTCTAGCTTTGTAGCAAAACATCTCGCGTGCAATAGACCTTTCCGCATGAAGTGAATGGATCACGTGATCTTTCTTTTTGACAAATCTGATTGGCTGATGTCCAACGTTTTGCGAGAGCCAATCAAATCTCTCAACGCGTTATCCACCACTTAATGCGGAAAGGTCTATTGTTCCTCCCATGGCCATAAACATTATCTTTCGTGTAAACAGTTCCTAAACAACTCATTATTTTGTTTGACACAGCACGAGTTTGAGAATCATATCATTCGCGTGAAAGCACCGTCCTTGAACAAAGTTGGCATGGCAGTTCAACTGAGTGAAAACACCAAGGCTAGAGATGTTGTCGAGAAGTTCTGCAAGGGATCAACGAAATCTACGGAACTATTAAACCAAAATTTAAATCATTGTGGGCACCGTTCACATAAAGGAAATAGTTGTCCCTGTGGAAATAATCACTTTCTCTATGAAGTTGGTGGCAATATAGGTACGTGCAGTCTGTTATATCTAGACCGAGTTCTGTTAGGTTTTCCGTACGTTGTACGTACATTAATACGCGCATGCTTCAAATATGAGCATGTATTATTAGCATGCGCACGGTTTCATACACACATACTGCAATACGCGCAACATCATTTGCACATGTACTTATATGCGCACGCACCTAAAATGCGCGCTCTCTTCTATATGTATACGCCCGGACCTATATGACGCGCACGCACCTATATTACGCGCGAAGACCTATAATACGCGCACGTAACCATGTACACGCGCGCACCTGTAATACGCACATGCACCTATAACACGCGCACGGACCTCTATACGCGCAGACCTATAATACGCGCACGTAACTATAATACGCGCACGCACCTCTAATACATACATGCACGCAACTATATACGCGCACGCAACTATAATATGCGCACGCACCTACTGTATATATGCGCGCACCTACAATACGCGCACACGTACCAATAATATGCGCACGTACCTACGAATGGCACGCACTATGATGTGTCAGACTTACTCATGCACAAAAACATCTACACAAACGCGCCGAGGTTCTTCTTAGCCTTATTTAAACAACTAAGGCAATTTCTTTGACAGGAGAACGCTGCTTGGATTTCGAAACTAACTTGTTGCAACTTTCAAGAATAAATCCTCATGCAGAGTGGGTAATCAATGTAAAAGATTAAATTAAAACACCAGTACAATTTTAGTGTAGAGTAATAGCATTTTTTATATGTACACTGTATTTATGTTTCAGGCTCTGTAATATAGTATTTTTATTGTAAAAGTACCTGGACATCATTTGTAAAAAACATGTACTGGACACAATAGGGCCATTTAAAAGGGAGAAAATAAGGCGCGAACACACTCGTATAAACGGTCATTTTCTAATAAGTCGCGACTTATTTTGGACTAGCTTTCAACTCTGTTCTTATTTTAGTCGCGACTTACTTCGGTCCCGAAAAAATTGACCATTTATACGAGTGTGTTCGCGACTTAAACAGGACGCGTCTTAATTAAGTCGCGACTTATTTTCTCCCGTTTTAATTGACCCTAATATGTCAGTCACATTTTGTACCAGACATGGAATTTTGGAATTAGTTGAATTGCAAGGAATGTGAATAAGCCATTTGGACGATGACGTAAAATAACGTTGGGTGACTACAACTATACCAGAATGCTTTGCTAGCATCCTAGTGCTGACAAATGGAGGATACTGGCAAAGCATTCTGGTAGTTGTAGTCACCCAACGCTATTTTACGTCATCGTGCAAATGGCTTATTGAATGAAGTACAGTCGAACCTCTATTAAGCGGCCACCTTCGGGGAATGGCTTTGTGGCCGCTTAATAGAGTGACGCCAACAATGGGCCTTGGGTGTGGTCAAATGTCCTTTTATTCATTTCTAAAACACTGATAACAGTAACAAGTAGACTTTGAAAAAACCAACAAGCAGTTAACAAAACAGTTTTCAAAACCCGAAAAAATAATAAAACAAAGGAGCAACGAAACGAATAACAAAAATGCCACACGTTTGATGCATGTATACTGACGCCTGGCAAGTTATGTTGGCTTAAAATAGTTATCAATGTGCATCTGTCGCTGCGGTGCATTCAGTTTCAAAGCGCAAAGCAAGTCATTTGTCTTTGAAATTGATAGAGCTAGCTCCTCATATCCATGATACTGTGCGAAATTCCGCAGAGTCTCAGCACCCCAAATCCCTGCACAAGGAGGGATTTGACGCAGAGTAAAGAGTAGTTGTTTCTCTGCACCGGACATGCAGATATTTTTATTACCGACAATGTTTTTTAATTTGATTACATGTAAACTTGAGGCACGAGGTTTCAAGTGACATGTGTATGTACTTACTGACAGCAACTAAGTGTTCTATGGTCTCTTATTTAGCTCAAGTTTTACTTTCGGTTCTCTTGCGGTAAAAATTGTACCTAAGATAAATTAAGCTGGCCGTTTAATACAGGTAAAAAACAATACGAAATACCAATTGGGACCGCTCGTATAGGTGGCTGCTTAATAGAGATGGCCGTTTAATAGAGGGGTATTCTATAGTAAATTACAGGGGATATTTAAGGGGTTTTGACAAGTGGCCGTTTAATAGAGGGTGGCCGCTTAATAGAGGTTCGACTGTATTCATCGTCATCAGCTTTATTTAAAATCAAAATATTAAATATAACACAGTATCCCTTCATTATTACAATACTCTTCCAGGGAGCTGTGTTAAAACAAGAGAATATCAATGAGAAAATTATAATTACAAAAATTTAACTATCCTAAAAATTCCTTGAAAAGTTTAGTGAGGTTATTTAAAGAATAAAGTAATTCAATAACCTGTGTCGCAACTCTACTTTTTACCCTGCAAGAAGGTTGCTGTGTTACAGGCTACAATTCAATTGATCGCAAAATTCTGTTTTTGGTACCCAAGTAGGAGTGCAAAACTCAGCAAGTGTTGACATTCTACTGTAGTTACTGAGTCTAAACTAATCATATGACTATAAATATATAATAAAAACTGAGAAGGCATGGGGAAATTACTCCAATTGCAATAAGTCTTGCATACAGTACACTAGTTGCACACATTCGCAGCCGATCTGTATCTGATTTACTACGGCTCGCCTTGTAAATCAGATACAGATCGGCTGCTCATGCTGTATCTATTACTTAACATGATGTAGTTTTAGCTAACTTAATAGACGTTTTATAGAAGTCATTTACAGAATTCGTGTCCGTTCTGTATCGGAGTACAGGCACTCGGCTTCGCCTCGTGTCTGTATACCCCGATACAGAACGCCCACTCATTCGGTAAATAGTACATAAAGTACACAGTATACTGTCAGGAGGTCTGGCTTCCCTTCAATGAGTAAAATCGTCTGGCATTAGACAGAGTAAAAAATAGAAAGTGCCAAATGGCACTGATGGAAATGAAATTGTCAGGAGGTCTTCCCTTCGAAGAGTAAAATCGTCTCATGTTGCACTGAGCCAACAAAGTGGAATTAATATTAGATTTTCACGTATGAAGAATCACTGACCAGAGTATAAATTGTTTTTGTTTATTTTTCATCGGATGATGCGAGTTCAACTTTTGTGACAAACTTCCAAATGTCATTAGCCAAAAGCTTTGGTTCTTGCAAAGCAGCAAAATGGCCACCATGAGGCATCTCTGTGTACTGGACAATATTGGGGTACAACACATAAAGCCAAGCATATGGAAAAGAAAATACGTCGTCTGGAAAATCTGCCAATCCAGTGGGAATGCTGAGAGGATACCTATATTAAATTTTAAAAGATTGCCAGGGTAAGGTTGTTCAGTTGATTAATATGTAAATAACAGTGGGTAAATTTTCATCTAAATTTACTGCGAAATCTAAAGGTGACGTACAGTCCGTTCTGCGCATGACCGCAATGTGGTCCAATGTGGTTCGTAGATAATTACATGAAGTACTCAGCAAAATGTAAACCGTTGGGAACAACATGGCAGAAAACAAAGCGATTCGGCGAGGATATCTCCTCGGATTTCTTCTATTTCTCCTGAAAAGGTTTTGTTTCGGTAATGAATGGGAACCAAGAAAAGCTTACAATCTTGAATAAGGTATTAGTATTATTTTTTCTAAATAAAGATGTAAACATTAGTTTCGTACATGCGCAGAACGGATTGTACATCACCTTTAAGCAAAATCTGCAAAATTGAATAGTTGGTAGTCCAGCCTCGATTGGTATTTGGTTTATAACCAACCTTTCCTTACTTGCGTGTGAAGCGTGGCAGTAAAAACTGTCGAGATTTTGGTAACAGAAAACTGAAGTTTCGAGCAGAGCCCTTCATCTCTCTCCTCCGCAGAGGTTCTTTCGGAGATCGGCTATGTCGGGGACCAGGGCGCCCTGTCGGGGATCGTCGGAGATGCGTCGAAATCGTCAGCTGGACATAAGGAGTGCGGGCGGATCCGTTGGACTAGTTTCGCCCGCACTACTTATGTCCAGCTGACGCCTCCGAGCATCTCCGACGACCCCCGAAATCTCCAATATCCGAAATTTAAGGGGTGGACCAAAAAGTGATGGGGAGGGGGGGGGGGGGACTTTTGCAGCTTGCACAAATTTTTTTCTTTATCATTTGCTTGTGCAGGAATTTTTTTTTATTGTCTAATCCTTTGCATGAATTTTTTTTATTACATATACCAACCTTACAACAGCTTCTTTGAAAAAACTTTGAAAAATAATAATCATTTTTAAGAATGTGTATAAAATTATTTATTACACAACATTACATGGCATATGTACAGTTTTGAGTAGAATTAAAATATACTACTCTTATGCATCTTTATTCTTGCAATATATTAAATATGTTGTTGGTTTGCAGTGAATGTATGCCACTGCACAAGCTATTAGATTTAGTGTAATTTACACTAATAGATGTATGTTATCATTTAATAAAGAAGGTGTAAAGACCATTATCAACATCATTTTGACTTATGGTTTTCGGTATCGAGAAGGTATTTGACTTCTAGTTTTCACCATGAGAAGGCTCTGCACGAATTTTTTTTCTCAAACTTTCTTTGCGTATGAATATTTGTTTCCGAGCACATTGCCTTGCACGAATTTTTTTTTGGTTCCCCCCCCCCCCCTCATCACTTTTCTAATGGTCCACCCCTAACCTCTGCGGAGGAGAGGCCCTTGAGTGAAACCTTCATCAGAAGCTTCACTCTGATGAAAGGCTCTGCTTGAAACCTCAGCAGTTTACCATCTTTTACCGTTGCTTTTTCCTTCTCGCATTCTCCTTGTCAAATCATGAGACCGGCCTGGTCAAGTATAAGAAATTAATCAAGGCCCCTCAAGTATTCTGTGATGCCATTTTGCTCGAATAACATTTCAAGCCATTTTCAGGCAAGTCTCCAACATTAATTCACGTACAGCAAAGTCAAACTACGATATTAAGGCCACGTCCACACTAATAATCCCTTTTCAAATTGATACGGTTAGGCCTTCCCTCCACACTAATTCGGCGTCTTCGGCGACTGAAAACGGAACGTTTCGAAAACGGTCTCCAGCGTGGAGACACGTCTGCGAAGGAGGCTAGGAGACATTCGAAGACGCCGTTTTTCGACGGAAAACGATGATGTCACGATTATATTATGTTGGTTTCAGTCACCCATACCCCTGTAGATCTTTTTAGCGTTTTACTAAACGGCGAAAACGATTCGAAAACGATAGTGTGGACGGAAAACGTTTGATACGTTTTCGATACGAGGTCTCCGTTTTCGTTTGAAAACGGATTAGTGTGGACATGTGCAACAATCAAAATGAAGGTGTGTGGGAATTTTCACTAAACCTCTCCCAATTCTTGGTTTTCATCTCACGTCATGGCGGCTCGTATTGGTGCACAATCCTTATCCTATGGGAATTTAAATCTATTCTTATTCAAAAATTTCGTATTGTTTTACCACCGCAACAGGGCCACCGATCACACGAGTGAAAACGATCCATAACCACTTCACGGTAATTTGAGTATAGGTATGTCTACACACCTAAAAATCTCACAGCTTGTCAACAGGATGTGTTCGCAACAGGCTTGTAGCAAGGCTGGGAACAGGTTGTAACAACGCTGTTCATTCAAGAAGCTGCTACAACCTTGTTAGCATCAACCTGTTAACAACTTGTTAAGTGCAGAGCGGTAACAGGTTGTTGGAGTCATCAGCCTTGTTACAAGTTGTCAACAACCTGTTACAGACATGTTAACAGACTGGGACAGCCAGTGCGAACACATGATGGTGACAGCCTGTTGAACAGCCTTGTAACAATTACTTGCTTGCAGGTATGTAACAGCTTGCGCGTTTTTACGTGTGTAGTTGCACAACTGCAAGACACCCCACTATAATTGGAACAATTCTACACTTGCAGCTCCAGATCTTGTTACAGTCAAACCGGATGTTCATTCTCGATGAACCTTGCAATATTGACAGCAACATTGCAATGTTGACTTGCAAACGATCCACGGCGATCTGTTGGCAAGTTCGCCTAAAAATTCCCATTTTAAATATCGAACTTCACATAAATATGAAATTCTATTGAAAGTCAGAAGAATTAACTCTAAGTAAACTTCAACTGAAGTTCGATATTTAAAGGGTATTGGCAATAAAAATTAAGTTTGTCTAATTTGAAAGAACTCGTGAAATTGTAATAGAAGATCCTTTACAACTTTTCCGTATCTTTCTGCGTTTTCAAGATATTTCAATTTGTTTGATATGTAAATGAGATGGTCTCTGACGTCAGGTGCGGGGTAAAATATTTTCATACCGAGCAAAATCACTTACATATCTAACATGAAATGTTCAGCGTCGTAAGGAGTTTTTATGTGTGCACAGTTTCAAATGATTTCGCTGAACAAATTTAGAGATATAACTGGTTTTGCTATATGTGAAAATATTTTACCCCACACCTGACGTCAGAGACCATCTCATTTACATATCAAACAAATTGAAATATCTTGAAAACGAAGAGAGATACGAAAAAATTGTAAAGGATCTTCTATTACAATTTTATGAGTTCTTTCAAATTAGACAAACTTAATTTTTGTTGCCAATGTCCTTTAAAATAAGTCAACATTGCAATGTTGCTGTCAATATTGCAAAATTTACGCGGTAAAGAACATCTGGTTTGACTGTAAACTGTCTCTGCATATCCTGATAGTTGCTGTATCTAGTGTCTTAATTCTCTTGTTCTTTTCCCGTATATCTCCTGGAATAGCAATGTTCATTATACTCTTGAGATTTCCTTTTGAGAACACCAACCATCTGGATTTAATATTACTTTATTGCCTATAGCAACTGGTGGTCAAACAGAGTGGAATGCTCCAATAGGCGAGTTTCAGGGTGTTGCGCGCGCATCGTTTTGGAAAGGAATTGGCGGGCTCTTGGCGACCTCTCTACAAAGTAAGCAATGGCAAACAGACTTGCTAGCGAGCCAACAACAGCAGAATTACAATTTTAAACATCCAGAAACTGTATCTATACTTTGTTTATTTTAAACAGTACGTTTACTTTGAGTGGAGCTTGCATTGCCAGTTTTTTTGAAAAGTGATGCGCGCGCAACACCCTGAAACTCGCCTATTGAACAAACTACCATGATGTTGACGGGTGTTGATTTTACAGAGGGAGGAGAACCGCTGAAAACCCCTCAAAGCACAGGAGAGATCAACTACAACTCTACTCACATGAGTTCCAAGCTCAACAACGGGATCATTCCCAAACGGTCACCCATCCATTTAACAAGTACTAACCCCGTCTAACTGGGCTTAACTTTTGGTGAGAGGTAGCGCGCTAACAGCACACGCCACCCGTGCTTTCCATCTAGACTTCTTATTTAATAATTATATCCAGGGTTCAAAATAGATATTTTGGATTTAGATATTTTTGTAGGCTGTCTTGCATATGTACATTTATGGTACCGGCTATTTTGATATACAGGCTATTTGCCTGCATTGTCAGTCCATGAGAGGCCCACCCAGGAATTGTTTTAGTTAATCAGCTCGTATTCAAAAAAAGAATCTCATTTATTGTAGACGTCGCGCTAGGCTGTGAGACATTACACTACATTGGAAGTTACACTACGTTATTAAAGCTATGTTATACAATTTTTTATACGTTAAAGTGTAGTTAATGGGAACCACAAAGGAGTTGTAATGTTGAAAACCGAGGGAGAGATTAGAAGGGAATTTGAATAATAATCGCAATTAGCCTCTAAGACGTCACACTTTGTTGTGAGACGTTTCCTACGTTCTATAACATTACGCCACGTTGTAAGATGTTACGCTACGTTATAAAACGTATACACTAGCCGGCTAGCGGCGTGAAAATGCCGGCTATAGCCGGCAGCCGGCCGCTATTTTGAACCCTGATATCATAACTAATTATGTCAACTTACGCATTTGACCTATCAAAACGGTTTTCTTTGTACAATCTCATAGCCGAAGGCATGCTTCCAGTCAACCAGTACAACATCACATTTGTTAAGAGTTCATCTTTGGTGAACTCAGCTTCCAAACATTCAAGAGAGTCATTGGTTTTACATCCTGACCAAGCAAAGAACTTCTCAATAACATAAGCTGCCAGCCCAACTGGTGAATCATTCAAAGCAACACCTATACTATCTGGTTTAGTAGCTGAAAAATAATAGAAAATAAAATGTATATATACAGTAGCTCATTAAATTTTAAACAGTCTGATTTTAAGGAAGGAAGGGAAGGAAGGGGAGGGAGGGGAGGAGGGAAGGGAGGGAGGGAGGGAAGGAAGGATAGGAAGGAAGGAAGGAAGGAAGGAAGGAAGGAAGGAAGGAAGGAAGGAAGGAAGGAAGGAAGGAAGGGAGGGAGGGAGGGAGGGAGGGAAGGAAGGGAGGGAAGGGAGGGAGGAAAGGAAGGGAAGGGAGGGAAGGAGGGAGGGAGGGAAGGGAGGAAGGGAGAAGGGAAGGAAGGAAGGGAGGGAAGGAAGGGGGGAGGGAAGGAAGGGAGGGAGGGAAGGAAGGGAAGGGAGGGGGGGAAGGAAGGGAAGCAAGAAAGGGAAGGAAGAAAGGGAAGGGAGGGAGGGAGGGAAGGAAGGAAGGGAGGGAAAGGAGGGAGGGGAGGAAGGGAGGAGGGAGGGGAGGGAGGAAGGAGGGAAGGGCAGACAGATGGATGGAATGAATTAAGTGAAAGAAGGAAGGAAGGAGAAGAAGTAATAGAAGGAGTAAAGGATCGAAGGAAGAATTCATCAAACTCTAAATTTGTTTCAATAAATTCAATTACTGTAGTTGAGCATACCATGAAGATGAAAATAGCCACTTTCTTTAAGAAGTTTAAAAATGAGATTCTTGATAGGTAAGACTTTTTGTTGTTCTCGAACTGAGCCCAATGACCAGGAAGGAAATAAATATGCAGTCAGATATGAGAATGGTCCATATGGAGGCATTGCAGTAAACATATTGAGGTGAACACCTTTAACCCTAAAAAATAAGTATATACATATATTTTATATAATTATATACTTTAGGGTAAGTCTTGAGATTCAGTATACACGTTGTGTGGGTGTTGCACAAGGCAAACTTACTTGCAACTTCCAATGCAACCCCATTGAGTTGCAACTGTTGAAAAGCAAATTATCTCATGCAACATGAGGTTAATCCAACTTTTATAGTCAAGCCAGATGTTCTTTTGTGTGTAACTTTGCAATATTGTTCTCACACAGCATTAGATATTCATAGCATTTCAGCCAATCCGGTTGCTTGATTTATGTCACATGTACTTACCTAGAAACCCAGTATAAACCAGATACCTAATTAATTCAAGTGGGCAGGGCTTAGAAGATGAGGGAAATTGAGGGGAAAACAATCAGGTCGAACCTCACTCCAAAATTAAGGATTATCCTTAATTGTCAACTCGCCTAGAATTAGGGATAATCCTTAATTTTAAATGAAAAGTCATCCCCCATACCCCGACCCTGAACCACAACCCCCCGGGAGCCCTAAACCTAATCACAACCCCCCAGACCCTAAACCTAGTCACAACCCTCCGGAAAAATTTAGACATTTCTAAATAGAGTACGCTGTATTTAGAAATAATTTCCCAATACAGGTTTTTATGTCGCTATAGAAACCAGTTCCAAATACAACAGATTCTTTTACCTAACAGCGCTTCACAATATATAAGTGACTACATGCGATACATATATTACAAGTAAAATAGACTAACAAGAAACCAAACTTATGTTGGTGCAATTTAAGTTATTTGACGACAGATAGAAACCTACGAAAAGCACTAAAACAGTGATGTTGCTTGCAGACTGATTGAAGTAATGAAGTTTAAACGTCCATCTACCTTTCACAATATTATATACATATAAAAGTATACAAGACAGTCACCTCAAGCTTTGTTTTCTCCAGTATCGACGATTAACATCTTCTGTCTTCTTTAGTTTGTAAAGTTCTACATTATTCCAATTGTCATCTATATTTTCTCTGCTCAATATCAGTCCTGGCTGAATTGATCCTGCTGTTCAACATAATCTAAGGTATGTTATCCAATAAATCCAACATCTTGCGAACCAAAACTCCTGGCTGTTTTAAAACAAAAATTTTCCCTGTCTCTGCAAGCCCTTGATGACCAGTCTGTTGTGATTGCACTCAGTCATTGCAATGAATATCTAATGATGTGTGAGAAGCTATTTCAAATCCTCATTAGTGTTTTAGACTTGGTTGTGAAATCCCATGTGCTGTTAACAATAGTGAGGCGCAGCCTCGCTATTGTTAACGGCACTAGGATTTAGAAACCACGTCTAAAACACTAACTCAGATTTGAAATATTACATACGCAACATTGCAATTTTGATTGATGGATTCAATCAGCAACCTGCAAACACTTTATCACAATTCCTTGATGGGTTGCCCTAAAAATCATTTTAAATGCCAAACTTTGGATAATGGTTATCTCTTAATTTTGCTAGGAAACATAATTAGTACAGGTATATAGGGTGGTGTGGGTAATCTGTTGAATTCTTAAGACAATGCCATCACTAAGACCAGAGACCAAGGATTCTACTTTCATCTTTCAACTACTGGTACTGTACTTTTTTTAAATTTTGTGGTCCCAAACATATTATTAGCAGCTGTGGATTAAGGGGGGGGGGGCTGACTGGGCTACAGCCAGGGGCTCATGGCCCCACAGATCCTAAGGGGTGCCTGGGGCTGCCGAAGTCTTATTAAAAAGAGAATATGTTACAGTAACTTACTGTCAGTGGTATAAACAAACTGAAAATTTGAAAACATCAAAAAGCTATTACATGTGACACATGTTACGTTTGTTGTTTTGTTTCAAAATTTGTAAAGGACCCTTACATATTTACAGTGCAGTGCAAGAAGGGGCCTGGGACAATCAGAAAAACAGCCATGGGCCACCTCTGGCTGCGGGTTACCCGATGGTGCGGGTAATACGCTGATTTATTTTTCCAAAAGTGACATTTTTGTTGCTGTGCGGGTTATACACCGTGTGGGTTATTGGCCAGAAAATATAGTATTTTGAATTTCTGATTCTCTAGAAGTGAGCTTGCACTGACCTTGCAGGATCCAATACTCCCATAGTTCTTGCAATAAATGATCCCCAATCACCGCCTTGCACATAATACGCCTTTAAACCAAGCTTGTCCATAAGTTTCATAAACATCTTCGCCATCTGGAGTGGATGTAACCCAGGTTTGTGTGCAGCCTCCGAGAAGACAAACCCTGGCAAAGATGGGCAAATCACCTCAAAACTAAAACTGCTTCCAGAATTTTGAGAATTAGTGAGTAAAGGAATCAGTTTATAAAATTCATAAAATGAACCAGGCCAACCGTGAATTAAGACAATAGTTATAACTTTTCCAGCTTTTGTTTGAGGTTTAGCATGCACATAATGAACCTTGATACCATCAATGGTAGCGGTGTAATGTTTATAAGTGTTCAATATATTTTCTTGCTTACGCCAGTCAAATTCTTCCTTCCAATATTTCACTATTTTTCTAAGATCTGCAATATTTGTGCCATACTCCCAATGAGTGCCTTCTAAAGATTGGAAAAATCTCGTGTTGGCTAATCGACGCTGCAGGTCTTCTAGTGCTTCATCTGGAAAATGAATTGGTTTCATTTCTTCAATTGTTACGACGTTTTCCTCGCCATGCTTCTTGGCTTGCTCTTCGCCCCACCATTCGTCTTCAAGCACAGGGTACGGAATCGAGCTGTGCAGTGCACGAAAACCCAAAATAATCGCTAGGATTAAAACAAGAACGCTCGAAACAATTACAACAAACAGCTTCATTATTTTATTCTTCAACACACAGAATCTGGCAGCACTGGATGATTCTGAACACTCCAAACTGCTTTACTTTGCTCCTCCCTTTATATTAGCTGGCCTCTTCCGCAGGTAGGTACCGTTTTATATAAAAGCTAATTAATATTTAACTGTAAAATTATTAATTTATTATTTTAAACGTTTCTAGTTGTTACAGGATAAAACGTTTTATTATAATAATACTGCGCTTTTCGGTAAAGCTTTAGACTCAGAAAGAAATTTTATTATTTGAAAAGTTTGAATATTGAAACGCTACGCAAATTTAAAAGTTTGAGCAACGCCTCAATTTCTATTGGTCAAAAAACTCAAAATGCTGAAAATGTAATTTAAATGCCAAACGATGAAACTTCGACTGAAAAGTGAAAATAGCAGTATTTTTTTTTAGAAATTTACCATTTACAAGAAATAATTTAGCTAATTTTACTAATTTTCCAAGAAAGTTGTAGAGCCATAGTTCATATATTAAGAGTATTTGTATACAACGGCTTTTATATAACACTTTTTTAATCTTAAAACATCGATAATTTAAAAGTAAAATTTAAAGGCAAAAGTTGAAATAAATGCTTACTTTTGATCTTTCTGTGTTGTTAATACCTCTTTAGGGGGCAGAAGAGCAGTGTCAGTGAGTTTAATCTGGTTTAATTAAGATGTTCAAGATATTAAATAATTTATATCAGTCTTCTGAGGAGGGTTAAACGACAATCAACACAGAATTGACAGAAAGATGCTGCTGCGAAAGTGCTGCTGCGAAAATGAAAGACTTATCCATAAATGATAACTGGGAGTTGTCTTCGAGGAAAAACAGTCCTTCACTTGCAGACAATTCTGTGACCACTCCCGAACAAGAGTTTCAGCCGTCACTTTAAGGAGGTTCCTGTTACTGATGAAAAGCCAATAATTGTAAGTTTAGCTGCATGTACTGCTGTCCACCTGTCTGCATACAGCACCTACGTTTACTTACTGTACCTTCCTTCCTTATCCATCTACCACCTTCCTAACTATCTGCTGTACTTACTACCTACCTACTTACTTACTTGTTTGTTTGTTTGTTTGTTTGTTTGTTTGTTTGTTTGTTTGTTTGTATGTTTGTTTGTTTGTTTTAATCACTTTATTACCAAATACACGTAATGGCAATAGGTGGCTGAACACAGCATAGCCCCAATTGAATTCAGCTACCAAAAAGACTTAGCTAGCTACTATAGTCATACATCTCAAACTCATTAATAATTCCTGAAGAAGACACAAAGGAAATCAGTACCGTGTCGGTGGTTTGGATATCGAAGGAAGAAATTACATAAATTAAGCAAACTTTCGTCTTGATTTTCTCTTATATAAAATACTGATTTGTTTGAGATGCTACATCATACACTCGGAGGAGTGTTTTATCATATCCAAACACTTCGAAGTTTGTTCAAAAACCTCGGCTTTGCCTCGGTTTTCAACAAACGTCTCAATGTTTGGATATCCTGATGAAACACTCCTCCTCGTGTATGATATATTACATATATATATATATATATATATATATATATATATATATATATATATATATATATATATATAATTAACAAATAGATTCCATTTTGCCGTTGTCTGTTCAGTTATAGATGCACAGATGACGTCACAACGTGGTAAGAACAAAAAAGTGGCCCACGAGACGCAGTCGACTGGGTCACTGATGTTCTTACCACGTTGTGACGTCCTCTGTGCATCTATTTAACAATTAGTCACCGAAGTCGAGGTGACTATCGGTGAATATTTACCGAGCCGCGAAGCGGCGAGGTAAATACACCGGTAGTCACCGAGACTGAGGTGACTAATTGTTTTAGTATAATTTCAGAGGTTGATAAAAAAACAATCACGTTGAAACAAAAACTTTTAAACAACTGCTTTCATTTTAACAGTGGTGATTCTGTTTATTCACAGACGATGTTAGCAAGCCACAGTCTTTGTCAGTAAATAATTTCAAAAAAAGAGTAAACAACATCCTACTTTGGAATTGAACTTGTACATACATTCAAATATATGCTAAAAAGACTTTTATTCTGGTGTTTTGGATCCTGTGTTATGGCTTTTTTGCACTTAATTCATGTTCAATCTTATGTTCTTCACTCATGACGAAGTTTTCGCCACATCGCTACGACCAAAACCTAGCCAAAACATACAAAAAATACGAAGAATTACAGAAAATATACTTCCTTACCTTTATAAAGTTTTGTTTTCGCGATATTTGATATGTACAACATCTCAGTGATAAATGTTTTCAGTATTATGCTCTTTTGTTTGTCTCAAAAACTACAGACCCCATTTTGAAAAAAAATAATCAACAGTTCAATGAATCGACAAATTCTAAAATCTCATACTTCAAAATGACAAATCCGAGGGGGAGACTGAAACGAGTAAAGTCGGTGCAGTGTTGAATAAGTACCAGTCTCTTTTCCAAAACTACTTTTGAAGAAGAACAATTTCTTGTGATGCGATAGTCACCGCCTAGCGCAGTGACTATCACCTCAGATTCACCGCTGAGCGGACCAATCAGAAAGCTGGAAAGCCTGTTTTCCACTATGAAATTATACTAAAACTGAACAGACAACGGAAAAATGGAATCTATTTGTTTTATACAATAAAAAAAAGAAGAAAAAACGTTTGATAAGGAGTTCATTGAATTTTCCCGCCGAATTTTCGGGGCATTGGAAAAGGTGAAACACGCCATCTGACGTGATCCATGATCTATACAAAACGAGGAATATCATTGGTTCGTGACATTGCAGTGACGATTTTCATTGGTTCACAAGAATAGGAACAAGTGTGACGAAACCCGTGCATCTGTCCTGTAATAGATCATGGCTCTCGACCAATGAAAACGTGCAAAACATTTTGGTTATTGTATAAATATATATATATTATATATAAGGGCTTTCAAGCTCAGGAAATTGTGGGCGTGGTTATTCGTGCGGGCAAAACTTGTTGGGCGCGTGATTATGTTTTATGTAAATCGACAACAATTTAACGCCATGATGAAAAACTTTAGAAGTGGTTAATATTGAAAAATCATTTATAACTTTTATGTAAAAACAGTAGTAAGCTAGGAAATGCTACCGTTATTCAGTACGGAACAAGATTTTTCAGAATCACTGTTCGTAATGTCTTCTTGTCCTGGAGAAGTTGGAAGCCTGAATTGCTCACATGAACTGGTTTATTCCTACAAACGTTGCTGATAGATATATTCTTCTATACCTTCTTCAATCTTCGAAATTCGCTCTTTCACGGGAAAATTTATTAAAATGTGCTATGCAAATTTGGCTGCAATTTTGCGTGTTAAAATTGCGTGATCTCGCGTGGGTGACGACTCGTTCCCAGGACGGACGCGTGCAAAATGGCGGCTATCACTGTTTTCCCCTGCATTTTCGACGTTTCCCCAACAAGGTGTTTTGTAACAACAGTGAATTTTTATTTGACAGAAGAGTTTGAGGCTGAAATAGTGATAATAATGTTCGCCAATTTCAAAAAATTCGAGAATTGGTATCGCTCTGTTTCGCTCTGTTCTCCTTGAAATTCAAACTATGGGCGCGCGGTAAATCGCGCACCCAGATTCATCTGGGCGTGTGTGGGCGCGCGTGCGATCGCTCGCCCCCAGTTGAAAGCCCTGTAAATCTTTTTGCTCTTTATATTTTAGAGCACGGGATATTTGGTGTTCCTCTTCTTACTCTTATTCAAAGAGATCGTGGTGACAATCCTAAATTTAACACTCCTGTCATCCTGGAAGAAGTAAGGAAATTTCCATAGTGTTTTTTAGCCTAGGATCTACTGTATTTTCGGATCCTCTCTTATTTCTCTTTCTTCGCTAATCTTCTTTTACCTGTCTTGTTCTCTCTTGTCCTCGCTTATCCTCCTTTATCCTCTCATCTCATCTTCTCTAGTTCTCTTGTCCCTTCTTTCCTCTCTTACCCTCTCTTATCCTTTTTTAAATCTTTTCCTATTCTTTCTTTATCCTCTCTTACCTTCTCTTATCTTCACTTAGCTTCTCTTATCCTCCTTTATCTTCTCTTATCCTTACTTAGCTTCTCTTATCCTCCTTTATCTTCTCTTATCTTCACTTAGCTTCTCTTATCCTCTTTTATCTTCTCTTATCTTCACTTAGCTTCTCTTATCCTCCTTTATCTTCTCTTATCCTCACTTAGCTTCTCTTATCCTCCTTTATCTTCTCTTATCCTCACTAGCTTCTCGTATCTTCCTTTATCTTCTCTTATCCTCTCTTACCTTCTCTTATCCTCACTTAGCTTCTCTTATCCTCTCTTAATAGCTTCTCTTATCCTCACTTAGCTTCTCTTATCCTCACTTAGCTTCTCTTATCCTCACTTAGCTTCTCTTATCCTCCTTTATCTTTTTTTTTCCTCACTTAGCTTCTCTTATCCTCCTTTATCTTCTCTTATCCTCACTTAGCTTCTCTTATCCTCCTTTATCTTATCTTATCCTCCTTTATCTTCTCTTATCCTCTCTTACCTTCTCTTATCCTCCTTTATCTTCTCTTATCCTCTCTTACCTTCTCTTATCCTCCTTTATCTTCTCTTATCCTCACTTAGCTTCTCTTATCCTCATTAATCATCTCTTATGCTCACTTAGCTCCTCTTATCCTCAATTAGCTCCTCTTATCCTCAATTAGCTCCTCTTATCCTCCTTTATCTTCTATTATCCTCCTTTATCCTCTCTTATCCTCACTTAGCTTCTCTTATCCTCCTTTATCTTCTCTTATCCTCCTTTATCTTCTCTTATCCTCACTTAGCTTCTCTTATCCTCATTTATCATGTCTTATGCTCACTTAGCTCCTCTTATCCTCCTTTATCATCTCTTATCCTCAATTAGCTCCTCTTATCCTCCTTTATCACCTCTTATCCTCACTTAGCTCCTCTTATCCTCCTTTATCATCTCTTATCCTCATTTAGCTCCTCTTATCCTCCTTTATCTTCTCTTATCCTCATTAGCTTCTCTTATCCTCCTTTATCATCTCTTATCCTCACTTAGCTCCTCTTATCCTCCTTTATCTTCTCTTATCCTCATTAGCTTCTCTTACTTATCCTCCTTTATCTTCTCTTATCCTCTCTTACCTTCTCTTATCCTCACTTAGCTTCTCTTATTCTCCTTTATTTAATATTTAATATTAAAAGCTTATATAGCGCTTATACATATAGATCTAAGCGCTTTACATTAATTGGTCTAAAAATACATATGATGATAAAGATAAAAAGTCTAACATTACAAAGATTACATCTCACAAGATCTAAATATCTTAGATCACAATACTTAACTTCAGGGGCGCAACTAGAAAATTTCGAGGGCAGGGGTTGAACGCAAAAAAAGGGCAAAGTCGTTCAGTATTCTAAACAATTTGGGACTAGAAGGCAGTGGTGTGGGAAGCAGAGATTCTAGTGGGGTCGGGGGGCATGCCCCCCCGGAAATTTTTTGAATTTTAGGTCTCTGAAACGGCATTTCCTGCATTTTTAGGACGCTTTTCTCGTATTTTCAGTTGCGGAAATGTTTATTTTGGTCTCGCATTATTGCGGAGAATTGTATTGCGTGCTACAACACGATTAATTATCTGTTTATCTAATGTCTAACCTAGTATTAGAGGTCTCACAAAAAGGGCAGGGGTTAAAAAGTGCAGGGGTTGCAACCCCCCAACCCCCCCCCCCCCCCCTAGTTGCGCCCCTGCACTTATATAAATAATAATATCCTAAAATATATACATTTTGGTAATTAGAGTAAAAATAATTATAAGATATATTTAAAAATATCCTACGATGAAAAGATTAAAAATATACCGACTAATACAGCCGGGATACTGTAAAGGTGTCCACGGAATATTGTTCTAGTTGGCTCTTAATAAAATCTTTAATAAAATCTTTCTTCATAATAAAAATAGAAGAGTTTTTCAACGAGTCGCTAAGAGTATAACAAACATTTATGACAGAATAAAAAAAGGTTCTACGCAGTGCGTCAGTACTGGGCTTTGGTAAGCGGTACCCAAACATTTTGAATCTCGTATTATATCGGCTACTAAAAGAAAGTGAAACTAGCTTGTCACAAAGGTAGTCTGGTCCTCGTCCATCAATGATTTTTCTAAAAAGACTTAACTTGTTCAAAATACATAATTTATCAATTGGAACCCATCCAAGTTGTTTGAATACGGTTAATGATCTTGAACTTTGAGGACATGGATCAATAATATAGCTTGCACAACGTTTTTGTAGTTTGAATAAATCATCAGCCGAGTGTTTCACCAGCTCTGTGAGTCGACTTTTAACTTTCCAAGCACTGTAAACAACCTTACACTGACTCTGTGACAAAGTTTCTCCGTTTTCAAACGTTTTTCCGCAACCGAAAATACGAGAAAAGCGTCCTAAAAATGCAGGAAATGCCATCATGGCCAGAAATCGAGGACAGCCAGCGGCAGTGGCCTGTGGGCTCAGATTTCGATGGAAATATTAATTTGAACATTCTGATGGCTAAATATCGACAATTTCGGCTATAAACAGAAGTCTATAACAACAAATTAAAGTAGAGTTATCCGCTAAAATGTCTTATTGACCCATTTATTACCCAAATATCAAATTACAAAACGTTTAATCGTCTAGACAGGCCTGTACACTCCTACACAATAATTGCCGATCAATGCCGGATAAATTTCGGTTATTATTTCTGAATCCACAGTCACATTTAATAATAATAACAGCGGTTAAGACCCTAGACTTTCTCAAAGTCCTTTTCAAACATTTTTGACCTTTCGACATTTTTGACATTTCGGTTCCTCGTTGAAAGGGACTTTTCCCACCTGCAGCGCGCCAAAATTCACCGGTCAATTTTTCGACCGGTGACGTAATTCGGATCCACAGTATCTAATATCCGTGATTTAACATTCTTTGGAAGTTGGAGTTGAACAACTCTTGAAAACGTTTTAGTAGGGGTAGAACCACTTTCCATTGCATGTACGACAACCCGAAACACGTCAAAACAGGGCGATGTACGTTTCAGCGATTTCCCGCCAGAATATTTAATTTTAGATTCAAAAACCTGCAAGCGAAACAAGTCCGTCTCTTTCCTCCCGCTTTTCCGCTCTCCCGCCTTTCCGCTCGCCGACCTTTCCACCGGCCCGCAAAAACTAGCGCTAAGAGGCGGACTTGGAGCAAGTCTATTAAGACCCTGGCAACCTAGCCTGGTACCCTGGCCCAATCAAAGAATATGGGCCAGGTAACCACTAATCTCATTCTCGCGTCATCAGGGCTAAATCCACTTAGACGATTGCAGTTTTACTCATAGCCTGGTACCCTGGCCCAATCAAAGAATATGGGCCAGGTAACCACTAAAGACTTCTGCATTCCTATTGGTTGAAATTTCGCGCGTTTTTAGTGGCTATGAGTGAAATTGCAATCGTCATAAGTGGATTTAGCCCTGATGACGCGAGAATGAGATTAGTGGTTACCTGGCCCATATTTCTTTTGAAATTGGGCCAGGGTACCAGGCTATTTTACTCATAGCCACTAAAAACGCGCGAAATTTCAACCAATAGGAAAGCAGAAGTCTTTAGTGGTTACCTGGCCCATATTCTTTGATTGGGCCAGGGTACCAGGCTACTGGCAACCTAGCAACAGCTCCATAAGAAATGGCGAACAAGAACCCAAAGTTATCAAGCAAATTTGGATTGTTTACGCTAACTTTGGTAATCATCTTGGTGCTTCATGGATTAAATTGCAGCTCTAAAACTGTATATTTCAAGCCATTTGGGAACATGTTCTTAGATGTAGAAATGTCTTTAAAAGTTTGGCAAAACAAAGTATCGGTCTCGATCAATGTATTCAGCACATGTGAGACAAACCGACAATATCTAGGGAAAATCGTCGCTGAGAAAAGCGTACTTCAACAAATCGTAGGGATTTAACAGACGCCAATATACAGAGGTAAGAGATAAATATAAGCGTCTAGGGAACACGTTTAGGCTAGACGAGTTGTTACGAAATTTGCTGTGGTTAATACTTGCATAATTTGCCGATGTCTTAGACGTACACATGTTGGAATTTTCAATCGCATGTACTTGAAAATGTATATTGTCAATTTTTCCATATCAAATCTATTACAATCCGCCATCTTGAATTTATTTTTTGTGAACCTTACGCGTATGCTTGTCCGTCTGATTCCGCCATAGTGTCCTCGATTTCTGGCCATGTTCCGTTCCGAGACCCAAAATTGACATGCCCCCGGACATGCCCTCGGACCCCCCTAGAACCCCCCTAGAATCTCTGCTTCCCACGCCACTGGCTTCTAGGCCCAAATTGTTTAAAATACTGAACGACTTTGCCCTTTTTTTGCGTTCAACCCCTGCCCTCGAAATTTTCTAGTTGCGCCCCTGCAGACAACATTTTCTCCCCTGCAGACAACATTTTCTCCCCTGCAGACAACATTTTCTCCCCTGCAGACAACTTTTTCTCCCCTGCAGACAACATGTTCTCCTCATTGGGTTGTGTTAAAGCCCGGCATACACTAGATAAAATTTCCGAAACAAATTACCGAAACAGGGTTTTAGAAACAAAAGTTTCCAGTGTATACCTCGCCACTGACGCTCTCACCACTGAGTCCTGTCTGGAGCTCAGAGTTTTTCTCTGAGTTTAACTTACGACAGCTTGTACAGCAAAAACATACGAAAAAACTTTACCAACTCAAGCTGAAAACACTAATAACATACAAAAGTTTCCGGTGTATGTTGAAAAGTTTCCGAAACCTTGTTTCTGAAACCAAGTTTCCCTGATTGAACTTTAAACTTTGAACTTTATTTAATCACGGAACTATTTCACCAAAAATATATACAACAAGACGCCTGCTTAGGCGTACACTCGGGCTACTGATGATTGCGGCAACCTGCTGAACCTTCTTGGCATGCCAGGTCCTGAATTCAGACCAATTCACAGACAGTCGTGAGCGAGATCATTGAACAACTGTTAGTATTGCTGAAGCCATGTAGAAAACCTATGAACATCGCAATTGCTTGACCAAAAGCATGAGAAAGTGTATACAGTTCCAATATAAAGATCCAGAATGTTAGTGTTTTGATTCTCATCTCTGTACCGGCGGTATTAAATATTTATAGAATGTAGAGACCTGTTTAGCCATGAGAAAAATATACTGTACATATCGTTGTCGGTTGTTCGGTTGCCACTTGGATGCAACAGCTCCGGCTAGCCTTGCCTTCGACGAAATTGTTGGTAGGTTTTCCAAGTATGTTGCTTATATGGTTGATCAGTGATGTGCTTGATACAACCACAGAATAGGAACGCAGGAACGTGACTGTCGATTAATTCGAAGTGATCGAACACTCGAAGTGCAGGCTCCATATATGGGAGGTATTGCGCAATTTTGCAATTTTGTGACTCGGCCACCACAGGTAGCCCGAGTAATAAAAGAAAAAAGTGTTCTTCCAATAGTCCGTGCACACCAATTTAGGAATAAAATAAATGCTATTACAATCTAAATTATTTAGTTTATTTGCAAAGAATATTAGTAATTATACATCCACAATAAAAATTAATTAGTGATCGACTTCAGTTGATGATTAAAATTACGAACTGAAGTCGTCAACTTAAGTTCATTAGGGAGGTTGTTCCAAACCACTGCTCCTCTATAGCTAAAAGCTTTTTTCATGTAATTGGTATTAGGTTTAGGAAATTGGTAATTAAATTGGGATTGCCTAGTTTTATAATCATGTATCTGATCAAATCTCGTGAAACTGTTTGTTAGATAATTAGGCAACATTCCTTGTGTCATCTTAAACATTAAGGTAGATAATTTTTTATTTCTTCTTGTTTCAAGATTTTGCAACTTAAGGGAATTCAATAAATCAATAGATCGGTATTCATATCCACACTTAGTTATTCTTGCAGCTCTGTTTTGTAGGTGCTGTACTTTATCACTCAATGTAGTACCAAGGCATCCCCAAATTTCAGAACAGTACTCAAAATATGGTTGAATAAGGGTTTTATAGACAGTAATAAGTATGTTTGTATAAACAAACTCTCGTATTCGTCTTAAGATATTAAGACCCTTATTAACCTTCTTAGTCATCAAGTTTATATGCTCACTCCAGGTCAAGGTCTCATCCACCATTACACCAAGTGATTTGGGTTCTTTCACTCTCTGAATTGGGAAATTCACCTAAGTTTATTTCAGGATCAGAGTCAATTTTATTTAGTCGTTTGTGAGATCCAATAATCATATATTCTGTTTTGCTGTTATTTAAAGTCAGTTTATTTGTTGTCATCCAATCAGAAACATTTTTTATGTCATAGATTAGAATTAGAACACTGTTCTATTTTTTGAAACAACTGTTTCGGAAACTTGTTTCAGTGTATGCCGGGCTTAAAGTGCCTATAACCCCTAGAATTATTTTAGTTTTCCAAGTAGTAGAGCCAAAATTAGCTGAATAGTTCTTTTACAGTTTTTAATTTGGTCCATTCGTTTCGAAGATATCTCGCTTCAAATATTGCAAGAAATCGCTATTTTGAATATCCCGCTAGAAATTAATGTTTGCAAATTGCAAAGAGCCTGGTACCTACATGATGTGACGTAGCTTAAGGGACGGAATTTTCTCAGTGACGGTGTTGGTTCTGTTGCAGTGTTGTATACGCTGTCATCGAAGCGGAAAAAATGCCAGATAGATGTGTTGTTTTGGGGTGTTCTAACGAATCCGACTTGACGAAAGGAATTTCACTTGCGTCCCTTAAGCTACGTCATCGCGTTGCTCGTCCCAGTTCTCTTTAATTTGCGGTTTTTCCTTGCTAATAGCGGTACTTAAATGTCAATATCTTCGAAACGAAAGGACCAAATCAAAAACTGTAAAAGAACTATTCAGCTAATTTTGGCTCTACTACTTGGAAAACTAAAAAAATTCTAGGGGTTATAGACACTTTAAGAAGTGTTTACCAGGATTTCTTTTTCCATCTTCTCAAACTGGTGTTACAAGGAAATTCCACCCCGGCCAAATGTTCTAGGAATTTGGCCTCCAGGGACATACTTCCTAGGAAATTTGTCCCCCCCCCCCTCTTCGGAAATTTGTCCCCCCAGAAGAACACGCTTTATTTTATCTTATATCGTACGCCATACGCTGAGAAACGGATAAGCTCAGGTTATCTTTGGGAGGGTAGCATAATAAAGAACATCGATTTTTCCTTGTTAGCACTTTGGTATGTCTTTACTATTATATGGCACGGATTACTTCCGGTAAAATCACGCGCTGTGATTGGTTGCTGACGTGACGGGATTTCTCCGTAATGCCCACGGGCATTATGAAAATTGTTAATGCCCTACAAACAAAAAATCCTAATAAGAAACTTTTATTGCCGAAAAACGACGAAAATAAATTAAATAAACGACGATGAACATTACAAAGTAAATTCTAGTATCGAGAAAGAAACAGAACAAAATAATGCTAGTTCGGTGTTTTGACGAAGTTAAAGGAAGCGAAAACCGAGAAATACAATATTGATTTTGAAATAAAAAGTGCCATATAATAAACTACTTAATAACCTCGACCGTTCGGTCTTTACGGTAAAATATTAAACCTCGGTCTTGAGCGTATTAACCTCGCTATCGCTCGATCAATACAGCAAGACATCGGTTTAATTACTTCAAATAGTAACATACGCAAGCTTCAATGCGTACAGAACTTTGCAGCTCGAATTGTAAGCGGTAGACGGAAATTTGATCACATTACCCCTGTATTGAAGGAGTTGCGCTGGCTTCCTGTTAAAACTCAGCTATATTATCGCGATGCTACGGTAGCGTTTAAATGCATGACGGGTTGTGCACCTTCTTATCTAGCTTCACAGTTTATAACTAGAGGTGAAGTGACAGGACGTAAAACACGAAGTTCACAGAAACTAAATATTCCGCTGTTTAAGAGTGCTGCAGGTCAAAAAACATTTTTTTATAGAGTAGTAACTTTATGGAACGGTATTGAAGAGCGTTTGAAATTATGTGGTACAATTTCTAGTTTTAGATATAATTTACGAAACCAGCTTCTTCAATAACAATTCTAGAATATTTGAACAATTTAGTATAATGCATGTTAATAAGTCAGTAGTATAATAGTATAGGTAGTATCTTAATTAATTTTTTTGTAAATTGTCACTGAAAAGCCCCAATGGGGAGTTGTCAATAAACTTCTATTATCTATTATCTATTAATATTTTACCGTAAAGACCTCACTCTCGGCTATTATGTAGGTAGTAATCTTCTTTATTATGCTTCCCTTCCAAAGATAACCTGAACTTTCCATTCTATTCCAGTTCTAAATACTGACAGAAAGTTTTAGAAACTTTCAAAAGTAACTTCTCGGTTTCTGAGCGTGGTGTACATATTATAAGATAAAAGTAAAGCGTGTTCTTGAGTTGGGACAAATTTCCGAAGAGGGGACATATTTCCTAGGGCATTTTTGTCCCCCTGGGGGGGACATATTTCCTTGGAAATTTCGCCCGGGGGGACAAATTTCCTGTGACACCGGGATCCAGGTGAAAGTTTGGTCTATACTAGTGGTGTGCGTCGGATCGGATTGACACCTTATAATCCGAGGGTTTGTCAAAACTGTCAATCCGAATCCGATCCGATCCGATCCGAAGCCAAAAAATCGTAGTCCGATCCGATCCGAAAACAGCTGCTCAAATCCGATCCAATCCAGTCCATAAAAAATTAAAACACCGGACATATGTTGCAATAGTTGCGAAAACTTTCCGAAAAGGAAAGCAATGAACAAATAAATTTAAGAAAACTACTATACAATAATAATCTTATGTAATAATAGCCTTCATATATTGTGCAACGTGCATACAACTAGTGAATTTGTTAATTTTGTGACAAAAACAATGACAAAAGTGAATCTGATGCGGATAAAAAAGTGCAAAACCCGATTCGATCCGATCCGAGAGAAAAAGAACAAAATCCGATCCGATCCGAACGATAAAAGTTTAGTCCGAATCCGATCCGAATCCGATCCGATCGGATTCGCACACCTATAGTCTACACTGTTAATGTTTCGTTTCACCAAATCGAGATGATTGACAGTCTAGATGATAGTATCTAGTGGTGCAGTTAATAGCGGCAGTAACGTATCCAGAAATAATTTTGACATACCCGTCAGTGACGACAATTTGACAATATTCGAACCCTTTAGGGGTGAGTTCAGGACCAGGGGCATGCCCTCTCCGGAAATTTTTTAAGTGTAGAGTGTCGGGATTGCTATTTCCTGCATTGAGGGGTGATTTTCAACATTCGTAAAGTGCACATGACATGAAAATTCACCCCCGTTTTTTATTGTTGTTTTTGAAAGAACGTTTAAAATAATGGAAAATGGCTTTTACATGCCTTTCAGATCCTATCCCATTCTTGAGTTATCGACTACAACATTTCAGCTATGACGTCATTAGTTGTGCATAGCATAAAATGTAAAATCAACTATATCAAACTACTGAGAAGTATGGTAAGGTCTAGAATGAATAGGTCAGCAAAGTTTGAGTCAGTTTGGTCAAACCAATCAGAAGATATGGTTAATTTTCCGTTTAGTGCTATACACAACTAATGACGTCATAGCTGAAATTTTGTGGTTGATAACTCAAGAATGGGATAAGATCTGAAAGGCATGTAAAAGCCATTTTCCATTATTTTAACTGTCCTTTCAAAAACAATAATAAAAGACAGGGGTGAATTTTCATGTCATGTGCACTTTAAGGGTAGTTTGCACGGGTGATTTTTGCTGGCGATATTTCTCCTTCTGACTGATGCGATCGAATTTATGGATTGACTTACGAATACGTTCGGACATTTGTACAAAGCTATAGTAGTGGTTCAATACATTCGTGAGACATCCATTCAATCGCATGCATCAGAATGAGAAAAAATGGCACCAAAAATTGCCTGTGTAAACTGACGCCGAAACTGGTGTACCAACTCTCTAGCTTTGTAGCAAAACATCTCGCGTGCAATAGACCTTTCCACATGAAGTGAATGGATCACGTGGTCTTTCTTTTTGACAAATCTGATTGGCTAATGTCCAATGTTTGTCCGAAATTTTGGATGTCCAACGTTTTGCGAGAGCCAATCAAATCTCTCAACGCGTTATAAACATCATTATCTTTCGTGTAAACAGTTCCTAAACAACTCATTATTTTGTTTGACACAGCACGAGTTTGAGAATCATATCATTCGCGTGAAAGCACCGTCCTTGAATAAAGTTGGCATGGCAGTTCAACTGAGTGAAAATACCAAGGCTAGAGATGTTGTCGAGAAGTTCTGCAAGGGATCAATGAAATCTACGGAACTATTAAACCAAAATTTAAATCATTGTGGGCACCGTTCACGTAAAGGAAATAGTTGTCCCTGTGGAAATAATCACTTTCTCTATGAAGTTGGTGGCAATATAGGTACGTTCAGTCTGTTATATCTAGACCGAGTTCTGTTAGGTTTTCCGTACGTTGTACGTACATTAATACGCGCATGCTTCAAATATGAGCATGTATTATTAGCATGCGCACGGTTTCATACACACATACTGCAATACGCGCAACATCATTTGCACATGTACTTATATGCGCACGCACCTAAAATGCGCGCTCTCTTCTATATGTATACGCCCGGACCTATATGACGCGCACGCACCTATATTACGCGCAGACCTATAATACGCGCACGTAACTATAATACGCGCACGCACCTCTAATACATACATGCACGCAACTATATACGCGCACGCAACTATAATATGCGCACGCACCTACTGTATATATGCGCGCACCTACAATACGCGCACACGTACCAATAATATGCGCACGGACCTACGAATGGCACGCACTATGATGTGTCAGACTTACTCATGCACAAAAACATCTACACAAATGCGCCGAGGTTCTTCTTAGCCTTATTTAAACAACTAAGGCAATTTCTTTGACAGGAGAACGCTGCTTGGATTTCGAAACTAACTTGTTGCAACTTTCAAGAATAAATCCTCATGCAGAGTGGGTAATCAATGTAAAAGATTAAATTAAAACACCAGTACAATTTTAGTGTAGAGTAATAGCATTTTTTATATGTACACTGTATTTATGTTTCAGGCTCTGTAGTATAGTATTTTTATTGTAAAAGTACTTGGACATCATTTGTAAAAAACATGTACTGGACACAATAAGGCCATTTAAAAGGGAGAAAATAAGTCGCGAACACACTCGTATAAACGGTCATTTTCTAATAAGTCGCGACTTATTTTGGACTAGCTTTCAACTCTGTTCTTATTTTAGTCGCGACTTACTTTGGTCACGAAAAAATTGACCATTTATACGAGTGTGTTCGCGACTTAAATAAGACGCGTCTTAATTAAGTCGCGACTTATTTTCTCCCGTTTTAATTGACCCTAATATGTCAGTCACATTTTGTACCAGACATGGAATTTTGAAATTAGTTGAATTGCAAGGAATGTGAATAACCCATTTGGACGATGACGTAAAATAGCGTTGGGTGACTACAACTACCAGAATGCTTTGCTGGCATCCTAGTGCTGACAAATGGAGGATACTGGCAAAGCATTCTGATAGTTGTAGTCACCCAACGCTATTTTACGTCATCGTGCAAATGGCTATTGAATGAAGTACAGTCGAACCTCTATTAAGCGGCCACCTTCGGGGAATGGCTTTGTGGCCGCTTAATAGAGTGACGCCAACAATGGGCCTTGGGTGTGGTCAAATGTCCTTTTATTCAATTCTAAAACACTGATAACAGTAACATGTAGACTTTGAAAAAACCAACAAGTAGTTAACAAAACAGTTTTCAAAAACCGAAAAAATAATAAAACAAAGGAGCAACGTAACGAATAACAAAAATGCCACACGTTTGATGCATGTATACTGACGCCTAGCAAGTTATGTTGGCTTAAAATAGTTATCAATGTGCATCTGTCGCTGTGGTGCACTGAGTTTCAAAGCGCAAAGCAAGTCATTTGTCTTTGAAATTGATAGAGCTAGCTCCTCATATCCATGATACTGTGCGAAATTCCGCAGTCTCAGCACGCCAAATCCTTGCACAAGGAAGGATTTGACGCAAAGTAAAGAGTAGTGTTTCTCTTCACCGGACATGCAGATATTTTTATTACCGACAATGTTTTTTAATTTGATTACATGTAAACTTGAGGCATGAGGTTTCAAGTGACATATCTATGTACTTACTGACAGCAACTAAGTGTTCTATGGTCTCTTATTTAGCTCAAGTTTTAGTTTCGGTTCTCTTGCGGTAAAAATTTTGCCTAAGATAAATTAAGCTGGCCGTTTAATACAGGTGAAAAACAATACGAAATACCAATTGGGACCGCTCGTAGGTGGCCGTGGCCGCTTAATAGACGTGGCCGTTTAATAGAGGGGTAATCTATAGTAAATTACAGGGAATATTTTAGGGGTTTTGACAAGTGGCCGTTTAATAGAGGTTCGACTGTATTCATCGTCATCAGCTTTATTTAAAATCAAAATATTAAATATAACACAGTATCCCTTCATTATTACAATACTCTTCCAGGGAGCTGTGTTAAAACAAGAGAATATCAATGAGAAAATTATAATTACAAAAATTTAACTATCCTAAAAATTCCTTGAAAAGTTTAGTGAGGTTATTTAAAGAATAAAGTAATTCAATAGCCTGTGTCGCAACTCTACTTTTTACCCTGCAAGAAGGTTGCTGTGTTACAGGCTACAATTCAATTGATCGCAAAATTCTGTTTTTGGTACCCAAGTAGGAGTGAAAAACTCAGCATGTGTTGACATTCTACTGTAGTTACTAAAGGAGTCTAAACTAATCCTATGACTATAAATATATAATAAAAACTGAGAAGGCATGGGGAAATTACTCCAATTGCAATAAGTCTTGCATACAGTACACAATATAAATAAAAATGAATAAATGACTGGGTGGCTAATCATCCTTACTTGTAGCCAGCGGCTGAATTGCGAAGGACGCAGATCAACGTGGCCGTGTCGATGCATATCAAAGGCGCTCCAAGCAGCCACCAACGACACAGTTCAGACCACGGATCACAGCTAAGATGTTAGGTGTTGATTTTATGGAGGGAGGAAAACCGGAGAACCCGGCGAAAAACCCTCGAAGCACAGGAGAGATCAACTGCAACTCTACTCACATGAGTCCAAGCCCGACAACGGGGTCATTCCCAAGCGGTCACCCATCCAAGTACTAACCCCGTCTAACCGGGCTTAACTCTTTGGTGAGAGGCAGCGCGCTAACAGCACATGCCACCTGTGTAGTAAAGTACACTACAGTACAGTGCAATACACAATACAGTACTACAGAATACAATACAGTGCAGTACCCTATAGTACAGTACAGTATACATATAGTACAGTACACTATTAAATAGTACAATACCCAGTACAGTGCACAGTAGTTACAGCTATCGAGTACAGTACTGTACAGTATACACAGTAGTGCTGTACAATAGTGCAGTAACGTGCATAATACAGTACAGTGCGCTGTACATTACAGTACATTCTCAAATCATTAATTCATGAGCTAATTAGCCAATCAGAGAAAAATATCTGGTCAATGTGTATGAGTTTGAAACTCGGTAAAGGTCGCGCAAACTGAATTTATAATTAAGAAATCAGATAATAAACAGCACAAACAAAAAACCATCTAACACCACATTTCTTAATTATAAATTCAACGTGAAACCGTTGTCTAATCTAATACGCACCAATATCACCAAGTCCCTCTACTATATAATTGACGATTGAGAAGCTATTTCATAAACTCGTGTATCGTGTTTTACCAGGGGTTTCAAACACTCGAGAACAACAAAAATCACTTGGCCTATTGCCTCGTAATTTTCAATGTTCTCTCGTGTTTGTAAAACATTCAAAAACAATAACAATCACTTGGCCTGCAGCCTCGTAATTTTCATTATTCTCTCATGTTTTACAAACACTCGAGAACAATGAAAATTACTCGGTTAACGGCCTCGTGATTTTCATTGTGCTCTCGTGTTTGTAACCCCTGGTAAAACACTCCCACTCGTTTATGAAATATTACATAAAGTACAGTGCATTGCGATACAGTGTTTTCTAAAACTCATTAATAATTCATGAGGAAAATTCAAAAGAAATTAAGGTTTAATCAATGTCTGTTTACCCCGGTACAGAACTGATATCAGTGTCTGTAAATGTGATACAGAACTGTTTAATAAAACATCGTTTAATAAAACATCGGTTCTGTAGCAAGTGTACAGACACATTTTTTGTTAAGTAACAACTTGATCAGTACGGCTATTTATGGCACGTCACTTAGAATATAAAATGTGGGACTAATACTAAATCAAAGCGCATGCTCACATCAGTAATTTAATAATTGTAGCCTATTAAACCTTACCTCGAAGGTTTATCAGCTCTTAACATGATGTAGTTTTAGCTAACTTTATAGACGTTTTACAAGTCATTTACAGAATTCGTGTCCGTTCTGTATCGGGGTACAGGCACTCGGCTTCGCCTCGTGTCTGTATACCCCGATACAGAACGCCCACTCATTCGGTAAATAGTACATAAAGTACACAGTATACTGTCAGGAATGTATACTTCCCTTCAATGAGTAAAATCGTCTGGCATTAGACAGAGTAAAAAATAGAAAGTGCCAAATGGCACTGATGGAAATGAAATTGTCAGGAGGTCTTCCCTTCGAAGAGTAAAATCGTCTCATGTTGCACTGAGCCAACAAAGTGGAATTAATATTAGATTTTCACGTATGAGGAATCACTGACCAGAGTATAAATTGTTTTTGTTTATTTTTCATCGGATGATGCGAGTTCAACTTTTGTGACAAACTTCCAAATGTCATTAGCCAAAAGCTGTGGTTCTTGCAAAGCAGCAAAATGGCCACCATGAGGCATCTCTGTGTACTGGACAATATTGGGGTACAACACATAAAGCCAAGCATATGGAAAAGAAAATACGTCGTCTGGAAAATCTGCCAATCCAGTGGGAATGCTGAGAGGATATCTATATTAAATTTTAAAAGATTGCCAGGGTAAGGTTGTTCAGTTGATTAATATGTAAATAACAGTGGGTAAATTTTCATCTAAATTTACTGCGAAATCTAAAGGTGACGTACAGTCCGTCCTGCGCATGACCGCAATGTGGTCCAATGTGGTTCGTAGATAATTACATGAAGTACCCAGCAAAATGTAAACCGTTGGGAACAACATGGCAGAAAACAAAGCGATTCGGCGAGGATATCTCCTCGGATTTCTATTTCTCCTGAAAAGGTTTTGTTTCGGTAATGAATGGGAACCAAGTAATGAATGGGAACCAAGAAAAGCTTACAATCTTGAATAAGGTATTAGTATTATTTTTTCTAAATAAAGATGTAAACATTAGTTTCGTACATGCGCAGAACGGATTGTACATCACCTTTAAGCAAAATCTGCAAAATTGAATAGTTGGTAGTCCAGCCTCGATTGGTATTTGGTTTATAACCAACCTTTCCTTACTTGCGTGTGAAGCGTGGCAGTAAAAACTGTCGAGATTTTGGTAACAGAAAACTGAAGTTTCGAGCAGAGCCCTTCATCTCTCTCCTCCACAGAGGTTCTTTCGGAGATCGGCTATGTCGGGGATCAGGGCGCCCTGTCGGGGATCGTCGGAGATGCGTCGAAATCGTCAGCTGGACATAAGGAGTGCGGGCGGATCCGTTGGACTAGTTTCGCCCGCACTACTTATGTCCAGCTGACGCCTCCGAGCATCTCCGACGACCCCCGAAATCTCCAATATCCGAAATTTAAGGGGTGGACCAAAAAGTGAGGGGGGGGGGGGGACTTTTTGCAGCTTGCACGAATTTTTTTCTTTATCATTTGCTTGTGCAGGAATTTTTTTTTATTGTCTAATCCTTTGCATGAATTTTTTTTATTACATATACCAACCTTACAACAGCTTCTTTGAAAAAACTTTGAAAAATAATAATCACTTTTAAGAATGTGTATAAAATTATTTATTACACAACATTACATGGCATATGTACAGTTTTGAGTAGTAGAATTAAAATACACTACTCTTATGCATCTTTATTCTTGCAATATATTAAATATGTTGTTGGTTTGCAGTGAATGTATGCCATTGCACAAGCTATTAGATTTAGTGTAATTTACACTAATAGATGTATGTTATCATTTAATAAAGAAGGTGTAAAGACCATTATCAACATCATTTTTGACTTATGGTTTTCCGGTATCGAGAAGGTATTTTGACTTCTAGTTTTTCACCATGAGAAGGCTCTGCACGAATTTTTTTTCTCAAACTTTCTTTGCGTATGAACATTTGTTTCCGAGCACATTGCCTTGCACGAAATTTTTTTTGGTCCCCGCCCCCCCCCCCCCCCCATCACTTTTCTAATGGTCCACCCCTAACCTCTGCGGAGGAGAGGCCCTTGAGTGAAACCTTCATCAGAAGCTTCACTCTGATGAAAGGCTCTGCTCGAAACCTCAGCAGTTTACCATCTTTTACCGTTGCACTTTCCTTCTTGCATTCTCCTTGTCAAATCATGAGACCGGCCTGGTCAAGTATAAGAAATTAATCAAGGCCCCTCGAGTATTCTGTGATGCCATTTTGCTCGAATAACATTTCAAGCCATTTTCAGGCAAGTCTCCAACATTAATTCACAGCAAAGTCAAACTACGATATTAAGGCCATGTCCACACTAATAATCCCTTTTCAAATTGATACGGTTAGGCCTTCCCTCCACACTAATTCGGCGTCTTCGGCGACTGAAAACGGAACGTTTCGAAAACGGTCTCCAGCGTGGAGACACGTCTGCGAAGGAGGCTAGGAGACATTCGAAGACGCCGTTTTTCGACGGAAAACGATGATGTCAGGATTATATTATATTGGTTTCAGTCACCCATACCCCTGTAGATCTTTTTAGCGTTTTACTAAACGGCGAAAACGATTCGAAAACGATAGTATGGACGGAAAACTTTTGATACGTTTTCGATACGAGGTCTCCGTTTTCGTTTGAAAACGGATTATAAACGACAACGGATTAGTGTGGACATGTGCAACAATCAAAATGAAGGTGTGTGGGAATTTTCACTAAACCTCTCCCAATTCTTGGTTTTCATCTCGCGTCATGGCGGCCCGTATTGGTGCACAATCCTTATCCTATGGGAATTTAAATCTATTCTTATTCAAAAATTTCGTATTGTTTTACCACCGCAACGGGGCCACCGATCACACGAGTGAAAACTATCCATAACCACTTCACGGTAATTTGAGTATAGGTATGTCTACACACCTAAAAATCTCACAGCTTGTCAACAGGATGTGTTCGCAACAGGCTTGTAGCAAGGCTGGGAACAGGTTGTAACAACGCTGTTCATTCAAGAAGCTGCTACAACCTTGTTAGCATCAACCTGTTAACAACTTGTTAAGTGCAGAGCGGTAACAGGTTGTTGGAGTCATCAGCCTTGTTACAAGTTGTCAACAACCTGTTACAGACATGTTAACAGACTGGGACAGCCAGTGCGAACACATGATGGTGACAGCCTGTTGAACAGCCTTGTAACAATTACTTGCTTGCAGGTATGTAACAGCTTGCGCGTTTTTTACGTGTGTAGTTGCACAACTGCAAGACACCCCACTATAATTGGAACAATTCTACACTTGCAGCTCCAGATCTTGTTACAGTCAAACCGGATGTTCATTCTCGATGAACCTTGCAATATTGACAGCAACATTGCAATGTTGACTTGCAAACGATCCACGGCGATCTGTTGGCAAGTTCGCCTAAAAATTCCCATTTTAAATATCGAACTTCACATAAATATGAAATTCTATTGAAAGTCAGAAGAATTAACTCTAAGTAAACTTCAACTGAAGTTCGATATTTAAAGGGTATTGGCAATAAAAATTAAGTTTGTCTAATTTGAAAGAACTCGTGAAATTGTAATAGAAGATCCTTTACAACTTTTCCGTATCTTTCTGCGTTTTCAAGATATTTCAATTTGTTTGATATGTAAATGAGATGGTCTCTGACGTCAGGTGCGGGGTAAAATATTTTCATACCGAGCAAAATCACTTACATATCTAACATGAAATATTCAGCGTCGTAAGGAGTTTTTATGTGCACAGTTTCAAATGATTTCGCTGAACAAATTTAGAGATATAACTGGTTTTGCTATATGTGAAAATATTTTACCCCACACCTGACGTCAGAGACCATCTCATTTACATATCAAACAAATTGAAATATCTTGAAAACGAAGAGAGATACGAAAAAATTGTAAAGGATCTTCTATTACAATTTTATGAGTTCTTTCAAATTAGACAAACTTAATTTTTGTTGCCAATGTCCTTTAAAATGCGAATTTTTAGCAACTTGCCAAAGAGTCGCCGTGTATCGTTTGTAAGTCAACATTGCAATGTTGCTGTCAATATTGCAAAATTTACGCGGTAAAGAACATCTGGTTTGACTGTAAACTGTCTCTGCATATCCTGATAGTTACTGTATCTAGTGTCTTAATTCTCTTGTTCTTTTCCCGTATATCTCCTGGAATAGCAATGTTCATTATACTCTTGAGATTTCCTTTTGAGAACACCAACCATCTGGATTTAATATTACTTTATTGCCTATAGCAACTGGTGGTCAAACAGAGTGGAATGCCCCAATAGGCGAGTTTCAGGGTGTTGCGCGCGCATCGTTTTGGAAAGGAATTGGCGGGCTCTTGGCGACCTCTCTACAAAGTAAGCAATGGCAAACAGACTTGCTAGCGAGCCAACAACAGCAGAATTACAATTTTAAACATCCAGAAACTGTATCTATACTTTGTTTATTTTAAACAGTACGTTTACTTTGAGTGGAGCTTGCATTGCCAGTTTTTTTGAAAAGTGATGCGCGCGCAACACCCTGAAACTCGCCTATTGAACAAACTACCATGATGTTGACGGGTGTTGATTTTACAGAGGGAGGAGAACCGCTGAAAACCCCTCAAAGCACAGGAGAGATCAACTACAACTCTACTCACATGAGTTCCAAGCTCAACAACGGGATCATTCCCAAACGGACACCCATCCATTTAACAAGTAATAACCCCGTCTAACTGGGCTTAACTTTTGGTGAGAGGTAGCGCGCTAACAGCACACGCCACCCGTGCTTTCCATCTAGACTTCTTATTTAATAATTATATCCAGGGTTCAAAATAGATATTTTGGATTTAGATATTTTTGTAGGCTGTCTTGCATATGTACATTTATGGTACCGGCTATTTTGATATACAGGCTATTTGCCTGCATTGTCAGTCCATGAGAGGCCCACCCAGGAATTGTTTTAGTTAATCAGCTCGTATTCAAAAAAAGAATCTCATTTATTGTAGACGTCGCGCTAGGCTGTGAGACATTACACTACATTGGAAGTTACACTACGTTATTAAAGCTATGTTATACAATTTTTTATACGTTAACACCTTCGTTCACCATACTTACCCATGTGGAAGGTTAGGTGCAAACCGTTTACCGACGAGGGGCCTTGGAGCGAGTAGTGATACTTGGACTCAGGTTAAGATCCATCCAGTTGGTATCTTGAACTGACCGCCCCTCCCGGAGTGGTTTGCACCTATCACACCAATTACAGAAATTGGTGGAAGAAAGAGAGAAACCTACTTACCATTATAGCTTGAGTTAAGGGTGGGACGGTGGGACGTAATTTTCCACGGTCCAAGAAGCGTGCAACTGCTACGGAAGCTACTGCGATAATGTTGACTGTTGTGTCATTGAATGCTCTACGTCCCAGCCCTAGCCAATGAGCTTGTGCCAATCAAGTACCAGGCCTGGTTACCGAGTTGTTAACCTTGGTTATTGCATAACCTCACTTAACACCTTCGTTCACCATACTTACCCATGTGGAAGGTTAGGTGCAAACCGTTTACCGACGAGGGGCCTTGGAGCGAGTAGTGATACTTGGACTCAGGTTAAGATCCATCCAGTTGGTATCTTGAACTGACCGCCAATGGTAATGCGCAGCATTACCCCTTCCAAGTATAACTACGAGAAGCCGAAGCGACATTGGGACTCCAGAAGGAACCCAAACTTTTACCCGAAGCAAGGTTGAGTACCCCAAATTAAACTGACACGATGTTAGGTATTCGCGACCCAAATAGTCCGAAGCCACGTTGGGTATCCATGACCCAAATAATCCGACGCAACAGTGGGTATTCACAACCCAAATTAAACCGAAGCAACGTTGGGTATCCACAACCCAAGTAATCCGAAGCAATGTTGGGTATCCACAACCCAAATAATCCGAAGTAATGTTGGGTATCCACAACCCAAGTAATCCGAAGCAATGTTGGGTATCCACAACCCAAAATTAAACCGAAGCAATGTTGGGTATCCACAACCCAAATAGTCCGAAGCAATGTTGGGTATCCACAACCGAAGTAATCCGAAGCAATGTTGGGTATCCACAACCAAGTAATCCGAAGTAACGTTGGGTATCCACAACCCAAATAATCTGAAGTAACGTTGGGTATCCACAACCCAAATAATCCAAAGTAACGTTGGGTATCCACAACCCAAAATTAAACCGAAGCAACGTTGGGTATCCACAACCCAAATAGTCCGAAGTAACATTGGGTATCCACAACCCAAATAATCCGAAGTAACGTTGGGTATCCACAACCCAAATAATCCGAAGTAACGTTGGGTATCCACAACCCAAATAATCTGAAGTAACGTTGGGTATCCACAACCCAAATAATCCAAAGTAACGTTGGGTATCCACAACCCAAAATTAAACCGAAGCAACGTTGGGTATCCACAACCCAAATAGTCCGAAGTAACATTGGGTATCCACAACCCAAATAATCCGAAGTAACGTTGGGTATCCACAACCCAAATAATCCGAAGTAACGTTGGGTATCCACAACCCAAATAATCTGAAGTAACGTTGGGTATCCACAACCCGAATAATCCGAAGTAACGTTGGGTATCCACAACCCAAATAATCCGAAATAACGTTGGGTATCCACAACCCAAATAATCTGAAGTAACGTTGGGTATCCACAACCCAAATAATCCGAAGTAACGTTGGGTATCCACAACCCAAAATTAAACCGAAGCAACGTTGGGTATCCACAACCCAAATAAATCAAAGTAACGTTGGGTATCCACAACCCAAAATTAAACCGAAGCAATGTTGGGTATCCACAACCCAAATAAACCGAAGTAATGTTGGGTATCCCCACCCAATAACCCGAAGCAAATACAGACAACTTTTTGTTTCTTTTTTTTTTTTTTTTCCTTTTTTTTTTATAAATATAAACCCGTTTATTAATTAATAAGTAATTAGGACACCAAGCGTGCGGCTACCCCTTCAATAATGGCCGGGGGCGTCTGAATGTACAATTGGTAAGCGTCGCTAAGCCATCTCCCCAGAGTCTTGATTAAGTGGTCCGGGATACCTACCGCAGCCGCTGTTGTTGCCGCGCCAATTCGGAAACTGTGGCCAGAGTAGTTACCCTCGAGCCCGAGACGTGCCACCGCATCCGTGAGCCAAGTAACGAGGTTTGTCCTAGTTAACGGCGAACCTGTTTCGTGTCTAAATAAGGGACCCGGTCTATTACCACGATGATGCAGGTAGTTCATCATTGCTCGGACTGCACAAACAGTGGAATTGGTTGCGCCTATTCGTATGGTTTGTCCTTTGCGGAATTGGTCCGTTTTTGATGATTTTATTTGTAAATACAGCACCGTAGGGTTAACAATGCGGTCCACTTTCACGTCGGCCAACGATAAATGAATGGTTGCGTCGTAGGAGGACGTACTTGTCGTGAATTCCCCTGAGCGCAAGAAACCAAGGAAACCGGTGCAGCATGCAGCCCAGAACAATGAGTCGCGGTAGGTATCGAGGTCAAGGAGCGAATGAAATCGAAGGAGAATTGAGCAGTAATAGGACGACGTGGGCGCGTACCGATGCCTTGACTCCTTTTAATTCCACGGATGACTCGTTCTAGTCGGAGGCAATTTTCGAGAGGGTTACCGAACCCATTCTCTACATGCAAGGAACGCACACCTGCTAGGTACACCTTGATAGAGCTCGCCTTGAGAGAGCGGGAAAGTGCTGTCACGAACAACATTAAAGTCCATTCATTCGTTGGTAAGGGGGACCCGTTGGTGTTGATTTGTTGGCTCCAATAGCAAAATTCCAAAAAGCGGCGCTGGGCAGCGCTGTATGTGCGGCGAGTAGATTTTGCCAGACCTTGCATTAACAGAGAGGTGGTTTGCTCACTGAGAGCTTGCATGTCAGTCGGATTTGCAACTCGTGAGGGATGACTTTCGGTGTCGGTTGTGCGTTGGGTGCCAATCGGAAGAAGTCCTGGAAATTGAAGCGGGATAGAGCATCAGCGAGCAAGTTGGTCTTACCGGGAATGTGAACAGCCGAGATCCGAAAATCAGATCGTGCAGAAATTAAGAAAAGTTCGCGAACTAGGTGCATGATATTCTCGTCTTTAGAGGTGCCGGATCGGACGATGTGGACAACGCTCTCGTTATCGCAATGAAACAAAACGCGCTTGCGACGCCACGCAGAACCCCAGATATGGCAGGCGATGAGAATAGGATAAAGCTCTTTATAAGCCATACCTAATTGCTGTTGCGAAGGTAACCAAGCCATAGAGAACCACTCCCCGTTATTATACGCTCCGAAGCCTAGACTCCCCGATGCGTCGGTGGCCAGTTCGAAGTCTGGTACCGGTTCCCATTCGGGGAGATCAAAAAAGGAGACACCGTTCCATACTGGGAGAAACTCGTTCCACCAAGCGACATCGAGTTGACAGGGCTTGTTGAGGCGAATGTATCGCCGGTGGGGTTTTGCATCCCGGAGAAGGTTAAACATTCGACGGAGGAAAGTGCGGCCATGCGCAACAACCGCACATGCGTGGTTAAGTTTTCCCACGAGAGACTCGAGCTCTTTGCGTGTGCACCATTTTTTCTGTACCCAATCGCGAATAACGACGCGCAGTTCCTCGAGCTTGTCGAGCGGTAACCGAGCCGTCATGTGCTCAGAATCTAGCTCAATTCCCAAGAACACAATGCGAGTTGTGGGGCCTTCACACTTTTCAGGAGCGAGAGGAATGCCAGTGTTAATAGCGGCGCGTTTCATCGCGTCAAGCGAGTTCAAACAAATTAGCGACCCAGTCGGTCCAAGCGTGGTGAAAGAGTCGTCCAGATAGTGTAACAAGTCTGGTACGTCATAATTCTTCTGTAAAAGCCACTCAAAGCTGTCAGCTAAGGTGTTGAAAATACCTGGGGCAGAACGCAGGCCAAATGGGAGAGCTAAATCAACAAAATATTGGTCACGCCATTTCATACCAAGAAGATAGCGATCGTCGGGATGTATCGGAACGATCCGGTAAGCGTTCTTAATGTCGATTTTCCCCATGAGTGCCCCTTTACCCATTTTAACTATCAGACGAATGGCGTCATCCACCTCACTGTACGACACTGGAAATTCGCTTTTACAAATACCATCATTGACACTGCGATCGAACGGAAAAGATAAGTCTAAAATAAGCCGCCAAGAATTTCGTTTGTTCTTTTTCGGAATAACACCGAAGCGGCTGGCGTGAAGATAAGGAAAAGGAGGTGTTTTCGTCGGACCAAAAACGCGGCCGGCTTGAATTTCATCGGAAAGGTATTTATCTATGATCTCGGGATGATCGTTAGCTGAAGGACAGTTTACTTTTGCTGATTTCAGTTTAACTTTTTCCGGATGAAAGCCAAGCCGAAATCCATGGCGAAGAACGGTAATGAGATAATCGACTTTCGCGCGGTCCGGATGAGCGGCTAATTGCACCTCGAGGTTAGAAACGATAATTGGGAAGTTCGCTAAAGTGTTTGGTATAGATTGTTGACAGATAGAATAAGGTGAGATAAGTTCCAAGGGGGGAGGGAGGTGAGCGACGACCTGATTACTTTGAGAAGGCTCGGTGATACCGAAGATGGCGTTCTGGTGATCTGTTAGTTGTTACGCTTGTTAGTGGTGGGCCGATGGTCGATTCGACGGTGGGGACCGTTGCATCCCGGGACGTTACACGAGTGACGGAAGCGACAGCGTTCTCTTGGACTGGCGCATGAGCCCTCATTCCACGAGAAACACAACTGCTGGGAGGAGGGTTCCCCTGGGGCTCTGCTCGAAAGCCACGTGGGCTGTAGCGAGGATATGACGTAGTGTCCAAGGGTCGTTGAACTGTGGCAGTATGATAATTGTACAAATCGGGTTTCATCAAACTCCAATCTTTGAGATCGCTCGCAGCGGCCTCGCTGCGAAAAGCGCGATCATAGCTCAGCCAGGACATTCCCCCAAACCGTTTTGCTGTGCGGATAATAAGGGCCATATACGCCAGGAGATCGCGTGATCGGGTGGGAAAGAAGGTGGTCATGACAGCTGTATAGCTATTAAAACATTCCACCCACGTCAATATATCCGGTACATCTTTATTTTTGCGTGGGAAAGCCTTCGGGACAATGGTGGTGCCTTCGATAGCAAAGGTGGTTGTTTCGCAGCTCGGTTTCTCTAAGTTCTCAGGGATCAATTCAGCCATTCCGACAAACTGATGCGAAATAATTTGCTTAACCAGTTTCGCTGGAATTGGGGCGCGGCCAGGACCCAGAACAAACGCTTTCTCAGCCCCGAGGTTAAGGGTATTCTGAACGCTACTGTTCAATGGCCATGTCACGGAGGGCGCAACTGTTGCGTGACTTGATGGGGGCGTACTTGAAGGTAACAACGCTGCGCTCATGATACCAGGAGCGGACAAAACATAAGGTAAACTGTCACTAGCACTGACTGCAAGAAATGACGGAGCAGAGAACGTACCTGGGTTATGGTTAAGTTCCGATGTACCTCTCACATGAAGCGCGGTAGTTGGTGTTGTTGTAGCGGCGGATTCTGGTTGGACTGAGAGATTGCGTTGCCAGGTTGTTGTGGGAAAACCGCCTGGGACGTGCAAGAATTTGTAGGAGTATGCAGTTGGCCCAACGTATGAGCGAGAGCCGTCTGGAGGCCAGATAGAAATTCAGGTGACTGAAACGCCGCTCCCCAGTCGACACGGGAATCAGTGTACTGTTCGGTGGAACCAGTGTTGCCTTTGGAGGTTGATCGGTCTGCTTCAGCCATTGTACGGGGTCTTTAATATATATACGTAATTTTCCACGGTCCAAGAAGCGTGCAACTGCTACGGAAGCTACTGCGATAATGTTGACTGTTGTGTCATTGAATGCTCTACGTCCCAGCCCTAGCCAATGAGCTTGTGCCAATCAAGTACCAGGCCTGGTTACCGAGTTGTTAACCTTGGTTATTGCATAACCTCACTTAAAGTGTAGTTAATGGGAACCACAAAGGAGTTGTAATGTTGAAAACCGAGGGAGAGATTAGAAGGGAATTTGAATAATAATCGCAATTAGCCTCTAAGACGTCACACTTTGTTGTGAGACGTTTCCTACGTTCTATAACATTACGCCACGTTGTAAGATGTTACGCTACGTTATAAAACGTATACACTAGCCGGCTAGCGGCGTGAAAATGCCGGCTATAGCCGGCAGCCGGCCGCTATTTTGAACCCTGAATTATCATAACTAATTATGTCAACTTACGCATTTGACCTATCAAAACGGTTTTCTTTGTACAATCTCATAGCCGAAGGCATGCTTCCAGTCAACCAGTACAACATCACATTTGTTAAGAGTTCATCTTTGGTGAACTCAGCTTCCAAACATTCAAGAGAGTCATTGGTTTTACATCCTGACCAAGCAAAGAACTTCTCAATAACATAAGCTGCCAGCCCAACTGGTGAATCATTCAAAGCAACACCTATACTATCTGGTTTAGTAGCTGAAAAATAATAGAAAATAAAATGTATATATACAGTAGCTCATTAAATTTTAAACACAGTCTGATTTTAAGGAAGGAAGGGAAGGAAGGGGAGTGAGGGGAGGGGAGGGAAGGGAGGGAGGGAGGGAAGGAAGGATAGGAAGGAAGGAAGGAAGGAAGGAAGGAAGGAAGGAAGGAAGGAAGGAAGGAAGGAAGGAAGGAAGGAAGGAAGGAAGGAAGGAAGGAAGGAAGGGAGGGAGGGAGGGGAGGGAGGGAGGAAAGGAAGGGAAGGGAGGGAAGGAAGGAGGGAGGGAGGGAAGAAGGGGAGGGAGGGAAGGGAGGGAAGGGAGAAGGGAAGGAAGAAAGGGAGGGAAGGAAGGGGGTAGGGAAGGAAGGGAGGGAGGGAAGGAAGGGAAGGGAGGGGGGGAAGGAAGGGAAGCAAGAAAGGAAAGGAAGAAAGGGAAGGGAGGGAGGGAGGGAGGGAGGGAAGGAAGGAAAGGGAGGGAAAGGAGGGAGGGGAGGAAGGGAGGAGGGTCAGGGGAGGGAGGAAGGTAGGGAAGGGCAGACAGATGGATGGAATGAATTAAGTGAAAGAAGGAAGGAAGGAGAAGAAGTAATAGAAGGAGTAAAGGATCGAAGGAAGAATTCATCAAACTCTAAATTTGTTTCAATAAATTCAATTACTGTAGTTGAGCATACCATGAAGATGAAAATAGCCACTTTCTTTAAGAAGTTTAAAAATGAGATTCTTGATAGGTAAGACTTTTTGTTGTTCTCGAACTGAGCCCAATGACCAGGAAGGAAATAAATATGCAGTCAGATATGAGAATGGTCCATATGGAGGCATTGCAGTAAACATATTGAGGTGAACACCTTTAACCCTAAAAAATAAGTATATACATATATTTTATATAATTATATACTTTAGGGTAAGTCTTGAGATTCAGTATACACGTTGTGTGGGTGTTGCACAAGGCAAACTTACTTGCAACTTCCAATGCAACCCCATTGAGTTGCAACTGTTGAAAAGCAAATTATCTCATGCAACATGAGGTTAATCCAACTTTTATAGTCAAGCCAGATGTTCTTTTGTGTGTAACTTTGCAATATTGTTCTCACACAGCATTAGATATTCATAGCATTTCGGCCAATCCGGTTGCTTGATTTATGTCACATGTACTTACCTAGAAACCCAGTATAAACCAGATACCTAATTAATTCAAGTGGGCAGGGCTTAGAAGATGAGGGAAATTGAGGGGAAAACAATCAGGTCGAACCTCACTCCAAAATTAAGGATTATCCTTAATTGTCGACTCGCCTAGAATTAGGGATAATCCTTAATTTTAAATGAAAAGTCATCCCCCATACCCCGACCCTGAACCACAACCCCCCGGGAGCCCTAAACCTAATCACAACCCCCCAGACCCTAAACCTAGTCACAACCCTCCGGAAAAATTTAGACATTTCTAAAATAGAGTACGCTGTATTTAGAAATAATTTCCCAATACAGGTTTTTATGTCGCTATAGAAACCAGTTCCAAATACAACAGATTCTTTTACCTAACAGCGCTTCACAATATATAAGTGACTACATGCGATACATATATTACAAGTAAAATAGACTAACAAGAAACCAAACTTATGTTGGTGCAATTTAAGTTATTTGACGACAGATAGAAACCTACGAAAAGCACTAAAACAGTGATGTTGCGTGCAGACTGATTGAAGTAATGAAGTTTAAACGTCCATCTACCTTTCACAATATTATATACATATAAAAGTATACAAGACAGTCACCTCACGCTTTGTTTTCTCCAGTATCGACGATTAACATCTTCTGTCTTCTTTAGTTTGTAAAGTTCTACATTATTCCAATTGTCATCTATATTTTCTCTGCTCAATATCAGTCCTGGCTGAATTGATCCTGCTGTTCAACATAATCTAATGTATGTTATCCAATAAATCCAACATCTTGCGAACCAAAACTCCTGGCTGTTTTAAAACAAAAATTTTCTCTGTCTCTGCAAGCCCTTGATGACCAGTCTGTTGTGATTGCCCTCAGTCATTGCAATGAATATCTAATGATGTGTGAGAAGCTATTTCAAATCCTCATTAGTGTTTTAGACTTGGTTGTGAAATCCCATGTGCTGTTAACAATAGCGAGGCTGCGCCTCGCTATTGTTAACGGCACTAGGATTTAGAAACCACGTCTAAAACACTAACTCAGATTTGAAATATTACATACGCAACATTGCAATTTTGATTGATGGATTCAATCAGCAACCTGCAAACACTTTATCACAATTCCTTGATGGGTTGCCCTAAAAATCATTTTAAATGCCAAACTTTGGATAATGGTTATCTCTTAATTTTGCTAGGAAACATAATTAGTACAGGTATATAGGGTGGTGTGGGTAATCTGTTGAATTCTTAAGACAATGCCATCACTAAGACCAGAGACCAAGGATTCTACTTTCATCTTTCAACTACTGGTACTGTACTTTTTTTAAATTTTGTGGTCCCAAACATATTATTAGCAGCTGTGGATTAAGGGGGGGGGGGCTGACTGGGCTACAGCCAGGGGCTCATGGCCCCACAGATCCTAAGGGGGCCTGGGGCTGCCGAAGTCTTATTAAAAAGAGAATATGTAACAGTAACTTACTGTCAGTGGTATAAACAAACTGAAAATTTGAAAACATCAAAAAGCTATTACATGTGACACATGTTACGTTTGTTGTTTTGTTTCAAAATTTGTAAAGGACCCTTACATATTTACAGTGCAGTGCAAGAAGGGGCCTGGGGCAATCAGAAAAACAGCCATGGGCCACCTCTGGCTGCGGGTTACCCGATGGTGCGGGTAATACGCTGATTTATTTTTCCAAAAGTGACATTTTTGTTGCTGTGCGGGTTATACACTGTGCGGGTTATACACCGTGTGGGTTATTGGCCAGAAAATATAGTATTTTGAATTTCTGATTCTCTAGAAGTGAGCTTGCACTGACCTTGCAGGATCCAATACTCCCATAGTTCTTGCAATAAATGATCCCCAATCACCGCCTTGCACATAATATGACTTTAAACCAAGCTTGCCCATAAGTTTTATAAACATCTTCGCCATCTGGAGTGGATGTAACCCAGGTTTGTGTGCAGCCTCCGAGAAGACAAACCCTGGCAAAGATGGGCAAATCACCTCAAAACTAAAACTGCTTCCAGAATTTTGAGAATTAGTGAGTAAAGGAATCAGTTTATAAAATTCATAAAATGAACCAGGCCAACCGTGAATTAAGACAATAGTTATAACTTTTCCAGCTTTTGTTTGAGGTTTAGCATGCACATAATGAACCTTGATACCATCAATGGTAGCGGTGTAATGTTTATAAGTGTTCAATATATTTTCTTGCTTACGCCAGTCAAATTCTTCCTTCCAATATTTCACTATTTTTCTAAGATCTGCAATATTTGTGCCATACTCCCAATGAGTGCCTTCTAAAGATTGGAAAAATCTCGTGTTGGCTAATCGACGCTGCAGGTCTTCTAGTGCTTCATCTGGAAAATGAATTGGTTTCATTTCTTCAATTGTTACGACGTTTTCCTCGCCATGCTTCTTGGCTTGCTCTTCGCCCCACCATTCGTCTTCAAGCACAGGGTACGGAATCGAGCTGTGCAGTGCACGAAAACCCAAAATAATCGCTAGGATTAAAACAAGAACGCTCGAAACAATTACAACAAACAGCTTCATTATTTTATTCTTCAACACACAGAATCTGGCAGCACTGGATGATTCTGAACACTCCAAACTGCTTTACTTTGCTCCTCCCTTTATATTAGCTGGCCTCTTCCGCAGGCAGGTACCGTTATATATAAAAGCTAATTAATATTTAACTGTAAAATTATTAATTTATTATTTTAAACGTTTCAAGTTGTTACAGGATAAAACGTTTTATTATAATAATACTGCGCTTTTCGGTAAAGCTTAATTAGACTCAGAAAGAAATTTTATTATTTGAAAAGTTTGAATATTGAAACGCTACGCAAATTTAAAAGTTTGAGCAACGCCTCAATTTCTATTGGTCAAAAAACTCAAAATGCTGAAAATTTAATTTAAATGCCAAACGATGAAATTTCGACTGAAGAGTGAAAATCGCAGTATTTTTTTTTTAGAAGTTTACCATTTACAAGAAATAATTTAGCTAATTTTACTAATTTTCCAAGAAAGTTGTAGAGCCATAGTTCATATATTAAGAGTATTTGTATACAACGGCTTTTATATAAACACTTTTTTAATCTTAAAACATCGATAATTTAAAAGTAAAATTTAAAGGCAAAAGTTGAAATAAATGCTTACTTTTGATCTTTCTGTGTTGTTAATACCTCTTTAGGGGGCAGAAGAGCAGTGTCAGTGAGTTTAATCTGGTTTAATTAAGATGTTACAAGATATTTAAATAATTTATATCAGTCTTCTGAGGAGGGTTTAAACGACAATCAACACAAGAATTGACAGAAAGATGCTGCTGCGAAAGTGCTGCTGCGAAAATGAAAGACTTATCCATAAATGATAACTGGGAGTTGTCTTCGAGGAAAAACAGTCCTTCACTTGCAGACAATTCTGTGACCACTCCCGAACAAGAGTTTCAGCCGTCACTTTAAGGAGGTTCCTGTTACTGATGAAAAGCCAATAATTGTAAGTTTAGCTGCATGTACTGCTGTCCACCTGTCTACATACAGTACCTACGTTTACTTACTGTACCTTCCTTCCTTATCCATCTACCACCTTCCTAACTATCTGCTGTACTTACTTACCTACCTACTTACTTACTTGTTTGTTTGTTTGTTTGTTTGTTTGTTTGTTTGCTTGTTTGTTTGTTTGTTTGTTTGTTTGTTTGTTTGTTTGTTTGTTTGTTTTAATCACTTTATTACCAAATACACGTCATGGCAATAGGTGGCTGAACACAGCATAGCCCCAATTGATTTCAGCTACCAAAAAGACTTACTATAGTATACATCTCAAACTCATTAATAATTCCTGAAGAAGACACAAAGGAAATCAGTACCGTGTCGGTGGTTTGGATATCGAAGGAAGAAATTACATAAATTAAGCAAACTTTCATCTTGATTTTCTCTTATATAAAATACTGATTTGTTTGAGATGCTACATCATACACTCGAAGGAGTGTTTTATCATATCCAAACACTTCGAAGTTTGTTCAAAAACCTCGGCTTTGCCTCGGTTTTCAACAAACGTCTCAGTGTTTGGATATCCTGATGAAACACTCCTCCTCGTGTATGATATATTACATATATATATATATATATATATTATATATAAGGGCTTTCAAACTCAGGAAATTGTGGGCGTGGTTATTCGTGCGGGCAAAACTTGTTGGGCGCGTGATTATGTTTTATGTAAACAGAGTGGAAGAAATTAAAGAGCTTTGTTATAAGGATCGACAACAATTTAACGCCATGATGAAAAACTTTAGAAGTGGTTAATATTGAAAAATCATTTATAACTTTTATGTAAAAACAGTAGTAAGCTAGGAAATGCTACCGTTATTCAGTACGGAACAAGATTTTTCAGAATCACTGTTCGTGATGTCTTCTTGTCCTGGAGAAGTTGGAAGCCTGAATTGCTCACATGAACTGGTTTATTCCTACAAACGTTGCTAATAGATATATTCTTCTATACCTTCTTCAATCTTCGAAATTCGCTCTTTCACGGGAAAATTTATTAAAATGTGCGATGCAAATTTTGGCTGCAATTTTGCGTGTTAAAATTGCGTGATCTCGCGTGGGTGACGACTCGTTCCCAGGGTGGACGCGTGCAAAATGGCGGCTATCACTGTTTTTCCCTGCATTTTCGACGTTTCCCCAACAAGGTGTTTTGTAACAACAGTGAATTTTTATTTGACAGAAGAGTTTGAGGCTGAAATAGTGATAATAATGTTCGCCAATTTCAAAAAATTCGAGAATTGGTATCGCTCTGTTTCGCTCTGTTCTCCTTGAAATTCAAACTATGGGCGCGCGGTAAATCGCGCACCCAGATTCATCTGGGCGTGTGTGGGCGCGCGTGCGATCGCTCGCCCCCAGTTGAAAGCCCTGTAAATCTTTTTGCTCTTTATATTTTAGAGCACGGGATATTTGGTGTTCCTCTTCTTACTCTTATTCAAAGAGATCGTGGTGACAATCCTAAATTTAACACTCCTGTCATCCTGGAAGAAGTAAGGAAATTTCCATAGTGTTTTTTAGCCTAGGATCTACTGTATTTTTCGGATCCTCACTTATTTCTCTTTCTTCGCTAAATCTTCTTTTACCAGTCTTGTTCTCTCTTGTCCTCGCTTATCCTCCTTTATCCTCTCATCTCATCTTCTCTAGTTCTCTTGTCCCTTCTTTCCTCTCTTACCCTCTCTTATCCTTTTTTAAATCTTTTCCTATTCTTTCTTTATCCTTCTCTTTACCTTCTCTTATCTTCACTTAGCTTCTCTTATCCTCCTTTATCTTCTCTTTATCCTTACTTATCTTCTCTTATCCTCCTTTATCTTCTCTTATCTTCACATTAGCTTCTCTTATCCTCCTTTATGCTTCTCTTATCCTCACTCTTAGCTTCTCTTATCCTCCTTTATCTTCTCTTATCCTCACTAGCTTCGTCGTATCTTCCTTTATCTTCTCTTATCCTCTCTTACCTTCTCTTATCCTCACTTAGCTTCTCTTATCCTCTCTTAATAGCTTCTCTTATCCTCACTTAGCTTCTCTTATCCTCACTTAGCTTCTCTTATCCTCCTTTATCTTCTCTTATCCTCACTAGCTTCTCGTATCTTCCTTTATCTTCTCTTATCCTCTCTTACCTTCTCTTATCCTCACTTAGCTTCTCTTATCCTCTCTTAATAGCTTCTCTTATCCTCACTTAGCTTCTCTTATCCTCACTTAGCTTCTCTTATCCTCACTTAGCTTCTCTTATCCTCCTTTATCTTTTTTTTTCCTCACTTAGCTTCTCTTATCCTCCTTTATCTTCTGTTATCCTCACTTAGCTTCTCTTATCCTCCTTTATCTTATCTTATCCTCCTTTACCTTCTCTTATCCTCCTTTATCTTCTCTTATCCTCACTTAGCTTCTCTTATCCTCATTTATCATCTCTTATGCTCACTTAGCTCCTCTTATCCTCCTTTATCATCTCTTATCCTCAATTAGCTCCTCTTATCCTCCTTTATCTTCTATTATCCTCCTTTATCCTCTCTTATCCTCACTTAGCTTCTCTTATCCTCCTTTATCTTCTCTTATCCTCACTTAGCTTCTCTTATCCTCATTTATCATGTCTTATGCTCACTTAGCTCCTCTTATCCTCCTTTATCACCTCTTATCCTCACTTAGCTCCTCTTATCCTCCTTTATCATCTCTTATCCTCATTTAGCTCCTCTTATCCTCCTTTATCTTCTCTTATCCTCATTAGCTTCTCTTACTTATCCTCCTTTATCTTCTCTTATCCTCTCTTACCTTCTCTTATCCTCACTTAGCTCCTCTTATTCTCCTTTATTTAATATTTAATATTAAAAGCTTGTATAGCGCTTATACATATAGATCTAAGCGCTTTACATTAATTGGTCTAAAAATACATATGATGATAAAGATAAAAAGTCTAACATTACAAAGATTACATCTCACAAGATCTAAATATCTTAGATCACAATACTTAACTTATATAAATAATAATATCCTAAAATATATACATTTTGGTAATTAGAGTAAAAATAATTATAAGATATATTTAAAAATATTCTACGATGAAAAGATTAAAAATATACCGACTAATACAGCCGGATACTGTAAAGGTGTCCACGGAATATTGTTCTAGTTGGCTCTTAATAAAATCTTTAATAAAATCTTTCTTCATAATAAAAATAGATGAAGAGTTTTTCAGCGAGTCGCTAAGAGTATTCCAAACATTTATGACAGAATAAAAAAAGGTTCTACGCAGTGCGTCAGTACTGGGCTTTGGTAAGCGGTACCGAAACATTTTGATCTCGTATTATATTAGTCTCCTTCGCAGCCGTCAGTTCAGGTTCGTTCTCACTCCCCTCAACTACCGGCTGCTTACCCAAGCAGCAAATTCCTTTCCAAATGTTGACCAATCAGAATCAGACTTCCAATATCTGGAAACCTGACCTTCGACCTTGAGGCTTGAGCTGATCGTTTGAACCATTGAACAAATATTTCGAAACTATTGCTAATTATAGTTTAGTAAAAATTTGAACAGAATCAATAAGATGATGTTGTATTAACTGTGAATTGCAATATGAATACATGTACATGAAATAAAGTTGAAAGCGCCACTGCCTGGAATATGAAGCTGAATATAAACATCGAGGTTGCTACCCAGACATGGCCAAACATCCCGTAGAATTTATTGTCCGCTAGATATATGTCGCCGACACTTGTAGATTTTCTAAAGCTCTTCGCACAGATTTATTTACACGACCAGCAAGAACATATTCATAATACCATTCTTCGTAAATTTTGTAAAGCTCTGAGCTATAGTAAGCGAAATATTAGCTTTCAAGTAAACTGAATTCGGGCAGTCGGCCAGTCTCTTCAGACATTGTTAATAAACACCTTACAATCTCAAATTTCTCTTAAACGCTCTTACGCTTTACACTGACTTTCATACTTATTTGTTTGCATAGGCAGCAAGAACATAGTCAAAACAATATTCTTCGTAAATTTTGTAAAGCTCTGAGCTATAGTAAGCGAAATGTTAGCTTTCAAGTAAAACTAATTCAGACAGTCGGTTCAGACACTAAACGTGCACCTAAATATTATTTGAGCTTTTATTTACAATCTTAAATTTCTCTTAACGCTCTTACGCTTTACACTGACTTTCAACGCTTATTTGTTTGCATAGGCAGCAAGAACATAGTCAAAACAATATTCTTCGTAAATTTCGTGAAGTTCTAGGCCAAACTTTTCAAAATATTAGCTTTCGACTAAACAAATTTACATATAACACCATGCAGCCCGGACGGCTTTATTTAGCAAGACAATGGTGTAATTTCATTGGTCCATGTACACAAAGGGAATGGAATGTAGCTCTCGGGTGAGCAGACGTTAGTTTGGGGAGGAAGTCGAGCCATAAGAACGTCTGCGAAGGAGGCTAGTATTATATCGGCTACTAAAAGAAAGTGAAACTAGCTTGTCACAAAGGTAGTCTGGTCCTCGTCCATCAATGATTTTTCTAAAAAGACTTAACTTGTTCAAAATACATAATTTATCAATTGGAACCCATCCAAGTTGTTTGAATACGGTTAATGATCTTGAACTTTGAGGACATGGATCAATAATATAGCTTGCACAACGTTTTTGTAGTTTGAATAAATCATCAGCCGAGTGTTTCACCAGCTCTGTGAGTCGACTTTTAACTTTCCAAGCACTGTAAACAACCTTACACTGACTCTGTGACCAAGTTTTTCCGTTTTCAAACGTTTTTCCGCAACCGAAAATACGAGAAAACGTCCTAAAAATGCAGGAAATGCCGTCATGGCCAGAAATCGAGGGCAGCCAGCGGCAGTGGCCTGTGGGCTCAGATTTCGATGGAAATATTAATTTGAACATTCTGATGGCTAAATATCGACAATTTCGGCTATAAACAGAAGTCTATAACAACAAATTAAAGTAGAGTTATCCGCTAAAATGTCTTATTGACCCATTTATTACCCAAATATCAAATTACAAAACGTTTAATCGTCTAGACAGGCCTGTACACTCATACACAATAATTGCTGGTCAATGCCGGATAAATTTCGGTTATTATTTCTGAATCCACAGTCACATTTAATAATAATAACAGCGGTTAAGACCCTGGCAACCTAGCAACAGCTCCATAAGAAATGGCGGACAAAGGAACCCAAAGTTATCAAGCAAATTTGGATTGTTTACGCTAACTTTGGTAATCATCTTGGTGCTTCATGGATTAAATTGCAGCTCTAAAACTGTATATTTCAAGCCATTTGGGAACATGTTCTTAGATGTAGAAATGTCTTTAAAAGTTTGGCAAAACAAAGTATTGGTCTCGATCAATGTATTCAGCATATGTGAGACAAACCGACCATATCTAGGGAAAATCGTCGCTGAGAAAAGCGTACTTCAACAAATCGTAGGGATTTAACAGACGCCAATATACAGAGGTAAGAGATAAATATAAGCGTCTAGGGAACACGTTTAGGCTAGACGAGTTGTTACGAAATTTGCTGTGGTTAATACTTGCATAATTTGCCGATGTCTTAGACGTACACATGTTGGAATTTTCAATCGCATGTACACGGCCAAAAATCTCACGAGCTTGTTACAAGCTTGTTGGTTTGCAGGCTTGTCACAAGTCTGTGAACAAGCTTGTAACAATGCTGTCAATTCCACAGGGTTGTAACAAGCTTGTGATCACAAGCTTGTCACAACATATCGTTCAACAGACTTGTAACAAGATGTTGAAACAGACTGCGACAAGCTTGTTGAAACACGTAAGATCTGGCTTGTTGTGGACAACTTGTAACAAGACAGCAAAGTCAACAATGTTGTTACAAGCCTGTTTCAACAAATGTTTCACAAGGCATTTTCGACAAACCTGAGTTAAGCTGTTATGACAAACTTGTTACCAGCTTGTTGATTTTTATATACGATGATCTGAGATTCTGAGCGATAGCTTCGATAAAACCGGGGTTTGCTATAACCCGGGCGATGATCGAGGATGAGCATGAAATCTTTTTGGTCAGCAGTCATATTAACTACATAACATCAACGGAAACCGTAATGTGTTCGAACACTGGATTATATGAAGATTCGTGTGACACGTCTAGCCAATTCGTCCTTCAAAAAACAACTGTTAAGTCTGTTTTCTAGAACGGATGTCAAAAAATATTCTCGTGCAGGGGGAAAGCCCTTCTTTTGTGTGAACCGGAGATTGGCGTTGAAGCTTAATTCTAATTGTCTGTCGCAATATTCACAGTGTCATGAGTTATGACCCATATTTTTAAAGTTTCAATTTACAAACACGCGAAAGAAATCTTTTTATCCCAAACTGGAAAAAAAGATGATAAAATTGAAAAAATAAGGTCGACAACAAATTTCGTGCACGGGACGCGTGCCAATTACACGTCATCGATCCACTGGGTGTGTTTTCAGTAAAAATATATAAAAAAAGTTTGTTGTCTGGAATATATAAAAGAGTGCTTTTACATATTGGGAGCGTGAGAAAAACATTTATGAGTGAAACGGAACCAATATTACTGCATATGTTTGCATGCATGTGCGTTATTGAACATTCAGTCAAAGGTTACTTGAAATTAAATTAAATTGGCGGTGGATTTTTTCTTGGAATGACTTTCTGCACAAAAAACGTGGAACTATAATAACCTAAAACCTTTAATTCATGCCGGTCATTAAAAAAATAATTTTTTGATATTATATAGTTAGATTTTACACAAACCTAGAATTGCTTAATTTTTTTCTAGAGACTATTTAACTGCTTTTCTGTTGAAATTAATTTTAATTTAAGAAATTCTTCGAGATTTTCCTTCAAAAAGTGTAATTAATTAATTCCGAGGGGCAAATCAAGAAAAAAATCATGAAAAGCTCAGATGATTTTTTGATCACGTACACTTTTTTTTCCCACCTGAAACTGAAAGCGTAGGTTGATCGGATCATCGGAGGTTCGTACTTAGGCTGCCTCAGGCACCACTCCCCTCCCGCTTTCAAACAGAAGGGGGCCCGTGGCTGAGATAGCGTGTGATTTTCTCAGGCTAATTCGGACTTTCAAAGAGAAACTGCATAATTTTTTTATTCACTCATTTTTTTGGACCGGTCAGAATCTGGGGCCGGGGGCAAATGCCCCCTTGATGATTGTTCTATAAGCCTACCTAGTTTTATTTCAATAGCGTAAATACTTTTGGAGATATCAGCCGCTGGCACTTTCCCCCTCCCCAAGCCCTGCCCAGATTTCCGGCACCCTTGGACATTCTGCGTAAGAAAAGCGTTTGGCACGGAGGTTTATAGGTGTACCAGGTTGGAAGAGATATAGCCCTAACGGCAAAGTAATTGGAAAATTAATGTCAGTCTTGCAAAATTAAAATTTGTCAGAATTTAGGTCCACTTCTGCGCAATGTGACCGTATACGCCCATGAGCAGATGCAAAGAAAAGTAGAGGCCTCAAAAAGGAATCAAAACATTCGAACATAGTATTAGAAAAACTTTGATAATAAGCTTTAAACTTATTTTTTAAAAACCTTTTTCCGGGATTATATTCAGAAGTGATAATTTTCGAGAGGGGGTACGTTTTAAAATAGGTAATTTGTGTATATTTTAATTAGCTTGCGAGCTATGTATATTCATACGATTAATTGGCTTCTGCTGCAGCAGGGCTAATTATTAATATCGAAGATATTTTTTTCGTTTGAGATTTATGAAGAATAAAATCGGATCTTATTCTCGAGATTGGCCGGTGGGCCGTGATATTAGAAGTTTATAGAATATACCATATAAAATCGATAGATACATAGCGTTCTGAGCCGAGATTCTCAGATCTTGACGACCGCTGACCAAAACGATTTCATGCTCATCCTCGATCATCGCCCGGGTTATAGCAAACCCCGATAAAACCTTGATTTCGGCCATTATCGCGGAAACTCGTTGGAAACCCGCAAAGCGGAAGCAATTTTGAAAATGCCCGAAAATAATATACCATGATGCATTTTAATATTCGAACGATATTAGCCTCGATATTAGCGCACTCAGCTTGTGGGAAACTGTATCTTGCGATTAAATCTTGTCGTTATTGGGAATATCTTGTGTTGTTATGATCTGGGGATGCGATTATAATTATCTTCAACTTTACCTCGAACTTTACGTCTTTAAAACATGATCTTTTAAAACTTCCGTAAAAATTCTATTACATATCCAATTATTCAGCAGGTAAGTGGTTTTTGTCCTGCAATTATTCAGTATTAACAGTACTGAATAGGGCTTCCCTTCCATACAATCCAGACGCTCATAAAACATTGAAATTCTTTATTTCCTCTATATTTTCTTTTATTATAGAATATAAGTTATATCAAGTCTTAAGATAAAAATCGATGTCCAGCAAAATATACGAAGCAAAGGTTAATAAAATGAAATTTTGGATGTCTTTACATTGTTTAAAACTTTTGTTGACAACAATATACAGTCCGAGCTATTGTCTTAATTACCCAAAATATTTCGTTTATAACTGCAGACATTATGACTGAGGACAGTAGACAAAATATTTTGGGAAAGACAAAAAGTGTTGTGATCAAAAGTTTACATGTAAAGAAATCCAAAATTTCATATTTTTAACTTATGGTTTTGCTTCGTATATTTTGCTGGGCAATGATAATTTATCTCAAGATTTTGAACATGTATAAAATTATGTATAAAGTTTATTTGTGTATTTATTTGTAAGCCGCCATGTCTTCCCTTTTCAGTTTGGTCCACGATTCCTGAGAAATGGGACCAGACCAGAATCTTTTCTTCCAGGCATAGTAACTTCCCCAGAAGTCACTTGCCTTCTTTGCCCTTGCTATGGTGACTTCACGGATGAATTTTCGCTAGAAAAGGTAAAATTATCACATGATTATAAAAATTTTATCATAGTGAACATGTCATATATGAGAGATACTATACTGGATATGTGGTATGGTGAAAATACTATTATATGGTATGGCATCATGGTGAAATACAATTTAGAGTAATTGCTTGCCAATACACCATCTCAACTCTTTCCTGTCCAAATTGGTCTTTAGTATTTTATTCTGACTAACACCATACAAAGCCTTTGGACAGGAATGAGTTAAAGGTTAATTAAAGCAAGTTAAATTAATTATTCATTATTTATCAAGTATAAATTATGAAATATATTAAATTCTTACAGTTAATAAAATCTCTTTTTTCAGGCTTGTTTCTGAAGAAATGACATATCTTTGTCCAAGGAATTGCAGGACCTTTTCAGCCATTAAATCAGTGGATGCAGATGATATGCCTTCATATCCAGCAATACCCAGAAGCTGCAAAATTGAAGCAGTTTTTTATTTGCTATAATTATGTATACAAATAATTTCTATAATAGAAACAACCTATTTATTTATAGTCTTACCCGTCTGCGCTCTTCACTACGCCAGTAAGAGGACTTGGCATTCTCATATTTTTCACATCTGATCATGAGTTCTTCAACAGACAGTCCTGTTGGTGAATCATTGAATTCTGCTTTTAGTAATCTCTATTAAGGCAATATATAAAATGGTATATCAGTAAAAAGTTACTGTAAGATTTAATATAGGCTATAGATCATTTTCATCTGACATCACAGTAGCTATATTGGTGTACCGAAACAATGGAATGGTAGCCATATTGGTGTACCATCTTTATCCTATGGGAATTTAGCTCTACGCTTATTCAAACATTTCATATTGTTTCATCATCCCAATGGGGCCACCGATCACGCGAGTGAAAGTGATCCATAGATTATAGTTTGATGAAATACATTTTTTATAATTATTTTAATCATAATTGGATCTGTAGTTACATTATACAAATGTTATTATATCTGACTAAGTTACTCACCATCTTCTCTTCATTTTTGACTGGGTATCTTCCATTGGTGCAATAAAATGCCCCCAGTATCTTGTTAATATTCTCCTTTTTTAAAAAGAAAATAAATTATCAAAATGTATATTCATTTGATATAGATTATTCAATACATACTGATTTAACCCATGTTAAATTATGCAAGAAAGTCCAGAAAATATCTGTAACCACCCACCCCTATGGAATGCAGATTTTCCTTATCTCCCAGAATTTCCAATTCCTCCTCTCCCTTTTTGTTTTTTTAGGGGGGGTCTGGATATTTTCCAAAACTACACAATACAGTAAAAACCCACTAACAAGAACGTACATTTTACCAAATCAGACTGGGATAGGTTCTTATATTCTTATATAAATAAATTTTTAATTTCAGCCTGGGGTTCTTAATAGTGGTAGGTTCTTGTTAGCGGGTTTTTACTGTATCATATCCTACCTTATTGAACTATATTTACCAACAAATACTACTTACTGTATGGCAGCATTTCCCAAGTTCAAAGTGTTTGCCTTCCGTTGACCTTTTTAGCTTTTTTAACATTGTGACCATTTCTCCCTGGACATTAAACATCTGCTCTATTGAGCGCTTTACTCCTTTTAGGTCAGTCTTCATTGTTTGTAATTCATCCATTAAATCTAATTAGGAAATCATAGTATAAATAACAATACAATTAGAAGATTTAATCTAACAATACAAGATATACATTGTACCCAAAGTGGCAATAAATGAGAGGAAAGTGGTGGGCACGTACTGTACATACAGTGAGTAGTGTTTGGAAAAATAATAAGAGGAAGCATTTTAATAAAAAGGTTAGAGGAGTGAAAATCATAAGCTAACCTTTGTTACTCAGAGAACGAGTCGCAGACGATGGCGTCGTATTGTTTTCTCTTGTACTGGCTAAAGGTAAGGATAGCTTTTTATATATCTTACAGCATTTATATTGGTTGCATATTCAGTAAATTTGACAAAATGATAACTGAACAACAAATATTAAAGATATATCTAAGTTAAAAATAAGTTACCATTATTAATGATACTTACAACGAGAACCTTGTGTTGGTGTTTGTCTCTGTGCTCGTTGTGGGCTCCGCGTAACATATTCTAACCATTCTGAGGGGGGAAAAAAGAAAAATTGTCTTAATTTTATTAAGTATTTAATTAAATTTCAAGAGTAGATTTCCATGGCAACAATCATATAAGGTCATTTTAGAACGAATTTTGTTGTAAATGTTATTTATTACCATCATTGGTCATATTGGCGGTTGACAAAGGTGGCCTTTCTTCACTGTCAGGGATTGTTGGTGAACTATAAATATTAAACAAAGACGAAAACCCACTTTAACGCTTTCTCGCCGGTGGACAGTTACTGTGTTTAGGCATTAACAAGTACAAAATTATAGTATTTGTGGAGTTTATAGTTTAGCCATACTATAGTAAAAATTTCTAGCGTCAAAAAAAAATGAAGTCTTGAACTGAGTTAAAAGCTGGCCTGAAAGTCTGAAAGCCGGTTCGTACCACCAATATTAAACATTGAAAAGATTTATTTACCTCTCCTGCCAAGGGTCCTGCGTCTCAGAATCGTCCACTTCAGATTCCTCTACATAATTTCTCGACATTTCTCACATAAAACAAACCAAAAACAACCAGAAAACTTAAAAAAAAGTAAACTGAATAACGAAAAGTGTCTGTCGTGAGCTGTGTCGTGACTTTTTGACTAATTGTCCGAGTTAGAAATGAACCCACCAATCACAAACCTCTATTTTATTCCTGGGAAAACCCATTAGCCAATCTTTGTTACTAATACGTCGGGATGTAAACAAAGTTTAAAATCTTAAAATGGCAGAGTTGACGTCGACTCAACAACGATATTTAAATAAAACTGAACGGAAAACATGAAGGCGATGAAGCGTCGAAGAAATGTTATCGCTTCTTGTGAAATTTGCCGTATTTCGTTCGAGTCAAATACGAACTACGAGACTCATTTGGTTACTAAGAGCCACAGGCGCAAATTGTTAGCAACAAATAGTTACGAGTCATTTGATGAGAGTTCGATAGACGAGATAACACATCCACAAGGTGCTACTGAAAACTCTCCTGAAAATTCAGACGAAGAATCTCTCAGTGATCCGTTTTACGAAACTCCAGATGAGGACAGGCGTCATGAGGAAATGGACACTGGTGCCAGTGAGGAATTTGAATCGGACCAAGCAAGTTTCTACCCTTTTCCAAGTGAAATTTTTTTCTTATTATATTCCTATTCCCACAGCGTTATGCATCCAAAGGTTTGCAAAAAGTTTAATTATATTATATTTCATTATATTATACATTTGATACATTAGATATAATGCTAAAGTCAACAGGCCCAAAAGTTCAAAAAAATAAATATACCTGGTGTATTCACAAAACTTATCTATATAACCTCTTATTATAAACTTAATTATTATATATAATTATACAGTATATTATTTATATTGTATAGTCCCGAGCAGACCTTGGATTTTTGTGGATGATGCTGAAAAGATTTGGTGTCAAAGTGCCTAGTATGGATTCTGTATTAAATTTTAAGGTCCCAGGATTAGATAATTTCCTACCATTACAACAGGTAAGGTCATGTAATATATACAGATGTTTGCTTCATAAATGTTTATTTACACTGTACTTCCCAGAATTCCCAGTTCATATTGTAAAGTTGAGAAGTTGAGTAATGGGACAGTACAAGTTTCTATTGAATTATATATATATATTTATATATACAATTCCTCTTTAATATCTTCCAGGCATATAGTGATGGACACCCATTTTACTGGATATCACCTTCCCAGATTGTCCAATTACAGTTGGCGAACCCACAAGTGGCCAGGAAATTGGCAAGGTATCCTGAAAAGCCACAAACACTTGTTGAAGAAATGTATCAGGTATATTACTACTACAACTAAATTAAAAGGGATAATTAACATAATTAACATACATGTTTTAATTTAATGATCAAGGAATGAAGAAACCTGTATAAACCTCATCTTCACTTATTATAGGGAAGAAAATGGCACATTGAAAAGCAATTTCATACGACTTCAATGAAGATTAGAGAGGGGTCTGTTTATGTCAATGATGTTGTGAAATATAATGAAAATGAAGTAATACTCTATGGGAGGCTAAAAACTTTTTTTGCAGAGGTATGCCAATTTTTGAATAAGCTCACCATCCAAGGGGCTGTTTACATGAGCCGGGCTAGCCCAATTACAGGTACTGGGCTCACGCGATTGATTGGGATCTCACGGTGGATTTGAAACTCGCGTAAACTAAATGTACAAAGAAGAATCGATTTAGTTTAGATGTAAACAAATCCTAGGAAAGAATTTTGTGACACGAGTCAGCCGGCTCATGTAAACAGCCCCCATGGAAAACAGGCTTAACAAACACTCGAGAACAATGAAAATTACTCGGTTAACAGTCTCGTGATTTTTATTGTCCTCTTGGGTTTGTAACCCCTGGTAAAATATGAAATATTACATAATAACATAAGTTTCAATTACAGAAATTAGAAAATTCACTAGAGTATATGTGTGAGATCACAGCTGTTGAAAGATGCAATGGACTTCTTGCCATCACATCCACAACAAAGAAGATTCACAATACAGACATTATTGGCATTACAACAGAACATATTACGTTGAAGAAAATGGAAGACAATGTGATGTTATTGACTGATGAGGTTAATATGATTATACTGTAACTAATCACAACAACAACATATAATTTACATAGTTTGTTTCTTCCCCAAAGTCTCTTTGAAATTCATAATATGTATGATATTTAACAGGAAACTGATGAAATTAATCGCCCACATCCATCCAAGGTTGCTGCTGAGGGTAAACCAACATTAACTTTGCCTCTTGTTATCTTCACCGATGAAACAAGTGGGAACAAGACAAAGAAGTGGAACCAGCTAGAGACCTATTCCATGTATTTGGCTAGTCTTCCTAGAAAAGAAACAACAAAATTCAGCAATATTAATTTCATTTGTGCCTCAAATTTGGTCAATTCAACCAATTTGGGGAAAGCTATTGCTGAAGATCTGAAAAGTAAATACAAATTTAAAGTAAAATTGATTTTAATCAAGAAATACAAGCCATTTTATATGTGTCATGGCCTTAATTCATCAATACACTGACAGTACATATACACTGAAAATACATATAAATAGCTTGCACTTCTTGATTAAAAGCAACATGTACAGTACAGTACTTCAGGAAATCTCATGCCCAGAATGGTTGATTTATATCTGGCTTTTTTCCTAAGATTTAGAGCATGGTATGTTGATGTATGATGCTTCAACCAAGGAAAATGTCTTCGTCCAGTGTCCAGTTCTTTGTGTTGTGTGTGATAATCCAAGGGCTTCTGAAGTTTCACATCATCTGGGTAGTTCAGCAAATCTTTTCTGTCGAAAATGTGATGTAAGTATGTAGTGCAGTAGATCAAATGTATGAGCTACAGTGAACTACATGTACATGTAATTATGTCTGAAAGGTTGTAAACTGCCAATATTCTACACTGTCAGGTTATACTACATGTAATGTACTGTAATGTCAGTCTTTGAACTTAATACAGTACATGTATCAGCAGTTTACAGCCTTTTTGATAAATAATTGGATCTCCCTACTACCGATCCCCTTCCTCCATCCCTCTTTCTCATGAAATCATACAGTACATTACTTCAATTTTAAAAATGTTAATTTTTTAGGCTACAAAAGACTCGGCTGAAAATGCTGGATCACTTAGAACAGTCCATCAAACTAAACTGGCAGTTGAAGAAATTAATACAGCAATGTAAGCTACAGTTAGCTAATAACTAAGTCATTTTATATTATTTCATGTTTTAAATGTATTCTTGAATTTTTTTAAGTAAGTGCATTTCTCTTAGTACATTTTAATGACATGCAGGAACAAAATGAGAGCAGTACAATACAAGACTGTAAATGTATAGTCAGCTTTAAATATATAGTATATTGAATGCAATAATTGCTTAATTATTTATAGCACTGAAAACGAGAAGAAAAAAATTCGACGAAGGACAGGAGTGACTGAGCGAGGAGGACAGTTTGACATCTTATCCACATTTCATTCAGTGAGGTAAGAATGACTGGCTGACTACTGTTCTTAAAGTGGCTCCATACAGTTTCTAGAAAAATGGAAAATACAAGTTTGAGAGTCCATAACACATGCATAAACAATTCAGAAACAGAAAAAAACTAAATGTTATGCATAGTTAAACATTCTGACAATCAAAAAATGTTACGAAAAAAATAGGAACAGTTTTTGCTATGGCAACAATGACGTTTCAAAATGGCTGCCAATTACTCTTCAAACTAATTTAATTCGAAAAGAACTTTGGTGACCCCCAATTTTTTTCTTGTTCATTAAAACCTTTCTTGAAGTATGAGTAATCAATAGGCCGAATTAAATGAGTTTAAAGAGTAATTGGCAGCCATTTTGAAACGTCATTGTTGCCATAGCAAAAACTGTTCCTATTTTTTTGGTAACATTTTTTGATTGTCAGAATGTTTAACTATGCATAACATTTAGTTTTATTCTTTTTCCGAATTTTTTATGCATGTGTTATGGACTCTCAAACTTGTATTTTCCATTTTTCTAGAAACTGTATGGAGCCACCTTAAGAACAAATATGTTATATGTATCCAAACCACAAATACTCAAATAAAGACTATTTTTTAGACAAACACCGATTGAAGTACTGCACACCATCCTTCTCGGTTTGGAAAAGTACCTTCTAACCCAAACAATGAAGTCCTTGAATGCCGATGGAAAAAAGAAACTTAAAGCAAAAATTGAAAGTTTTGACTTTTCAGCTTTTGAGCAAAAGGTTCCAGGAAGCATAGCCAGAACATATGGATCATGGGTTGGTCGTGATTTTAAACTTTGGGCTCAAGTGGCAGTTTTCATTTTAGAGGATTTAGTATCAGAACAAGAACTACAAATCTGGAATCTTTTAAGCCATGTAAGATATAAATCTGTTTGTCGTTAAATCTATAAAAGGCTATAGGAATACATTCAGGGTACTACAGCAATTATCTTAATTTACTTACGATTAATTTAATCAGATTATCCATGTTGGTAATGAGCAGTCCCTTCCAAGTGTTAAATGAATAAATTACTGAGTGTATAAATGAGAAACAGATATTGACTCCGTTTGGTTACCTATAATAAAAATAGAAATATAATTATGACATTATTTCCTTCTTTCTGTTTATTACAGATTTTTGCTGTTGCCTATAGCTCTAATGTTGTTATAAACAATGAAAATACTGTGTGTCAATTAGTCAGCCAATTGCTTCATCTGATAAAAGTTGTTCACCCTAACCTTTTGAAGAAACCAAAACTTCATTTACTAACTCACTTGGCAGACGACATTAGGGATTTTGGACCAGCAGTTGGATTTTCAACAGAAAGGTGAGGTACACCTGTACTACAGTACAGCATAATATACAGTACCTAGGTTTTAAGCTATCATTTCCCAATTTGCCAAATACGAATCATTATCAACATTCAATTTCTTCTCTTGAAATAGTTATTTACCGACTTCCTCCATTCTTGTGCAAAAGACCAACAACCAGTTCTGCCTCTGTATTAGTTTCTGTTCTACAAACACAAGATTATAATTATACATTATTAACTGTTTTTATAATACTACTGGTATAAGAAAATATGCATACTTCAGGTCTGAAGGTTTTTATCTTAATATGATCTTGTCAGTTTTTGTTTGGCTAATGAAACCTAAATTTGGCTAAACATTTTCATATTGAATTTATAGCCAAATTACTATTATTTTTTTTTCTAGCTTACACCCCCAGGTGAAACTCTTGGCAAGATCTTACAAGATATTGTATGATCTTGTACCATCTTGTATGATATCATAAATCTTGACAAGATCAGTTCTTATGATAAAAATCTTGTAAGATCTTATAAGATCTTATATAAGATCTTATATGCAAATTAATGATCTGAAAAATATCAACAATTTAGTGGTGCTTGGAGAAAGGTTCTTGATGTTTATATGGTTACACCTGTGGGTAACCATGATTCTTGTTTAATAACATTTACTAATGATTTTACCATAGATTTGAAGCCTTCAATTCAATAATCCGGCAGATGAATGTGTTTTCAAACAGACATGCATCCAGCAAGGATATCACAGAAAAATTTGCAAACCATCAGTTAATTAAATTTGTTGTTTCTGGTGGCTTCTGGGGACCAGGTTACAGGTATCGTACAAAATATATTAATGATAATAAACTTGACTATACACTTTGCCTCTTGTAACCATGTTGTCTAATGTTTCAAGCAATTAGGTTCTTCACTTCAGAGTACCCAGAAGTGGTGTGTACTAGATTTTCAGGAATATCAGTTTCCAAAAATGCCAGTATCAATTAACACTGTTTAGAAATTTTACAATCTTAATTAAATCCTAATACCGTGATTACAAAAACCCACTGATTACTGTATGTGTAATATAATAATGCATTAATACATTATTCTAACCTTTTAATTTACAGTATATTGACAACTTACTGCCATATTATATATTCACCATTCTTTTTAAATCTCATTATAGAAATTGCGCATCCACCAATATACAGCAACTTGCTCAAATCCAAGCATTCACACAATTTATGTACGAGGAAGACTCTCCAAAAAAGGATCTGAAGGAAATTTATGAACATGGATGCTTGAGATTGGTGTGTATATAATAATCAATCTCTACTTTTTTATCAGTATCAGTTCCACAAATATCCCTTAAATTAATAAGAATCTTACCACAAAAAGTAACGTATACATATCACTTTTGCTATTTGTTCTTAGGGTACATATTTGAATGGTCGACTGAAACAATTTCAGGTTGGGAGTGTCCTTTCAGACCAATTGATTAATCTGATACCTGCAAATATAACAGATATGACAGCCTGCAACCAGTTTAAAGGAGTTATTTCTGAGTCAAAACAAATGGTTCACCATGGAGATGCAATTACCTATACAAATAATAATGGGCAGGTAGAATAAAGCAAATGATTTTTTGTTGCCTTGAAATGGTTAATTTGTTAGCAAAACGAGAAACATACTCTGAAGAACTGTACTGTATATTCTGCCCTTGTTAAGACTGTAAAAATATAATATTCCCAGCTATTTCATGTATAACTGGGGTCGAAGTTTTTATCAGGCAATTCTTCAAAGCATGCTTCCAGCTTTATGCTAAATAAGATTATCGGCAGAGAAATCTTTTTTTCATTCAATGCTTGTACTTTCTTGTTTTTCTTAGATAAGCATTGGTGTATTTGATATTGCCGTCAGAGTAAACAATGGGCAAATCACCAACAACTGGGTGCAGGTTGATTGTTACGATGTGGTGAGGGATGTAACTGGTCAACCACAGTATGGTCGATTTAATTGTCCACTACTGATGAAAACTGAGCGAAAGGAAATCATCCACTCAAAACTGGTAAAGGAAAAAGTTTGTATCTCTCACCAATGTGTACAGGGCCATTGCAAATTTGAAGAAGGCAACAAAACCTTCACCAGAGAACGTGAGGATGTTGTGAAACAATGTCAGGTATACGTGCATGATTCAACCAACAACATTTTTTTATTAAATAGATTCTATCTCGGTGAATCATGGAAATATGTATTGTAGGACAATGAAAAATAAACTTTATGTTATTTAATTTGCAGTGTCTGTAAAATACCAACTCCACAACTTCTCAACTTAATTGTTATGTGAAATGAGCTATTTTAATATTTTTTTAAAATTTTAGGTCTGGGTCAGTTTAATACTCACCAGGGTTACCTAAGATATATGTCCAGGTGGTATTAAAAAAATACCAACTTGGGAAGTTGGTATTTTACAGACAGCAGTTTAATTCAATATATTCAATTTGTATTTCTATAACACCTTTTTAGTATTAAAAACTGGCAACACAGTGAATCGAGATAATATGGTTTGGATTCAAACTCATTATAGGATCTCTGAACTTTTCCGATTTTCCAGACCATTTCCCGATTGACGATGCTGGCAGATTTACTAAAAAAGTAATGTGAAATTTAATAAGTTGGAGAACTTTCTTTTCATTTCTGACATCATATTTAAGCTTAAGTTATAAATGTTCGTCGTTCGATAAGATTTGTATTAATAGGATAATATAGCATTTTTAGCAGATTAGCTATATACCGAAACACCAGTTGTTTAAATAGATATTGAACTTACCCTTTATATTTCTGCTATTTGTTGTAATTACTGTAAATAAAGTATTATTCATCTTTTCGATTCCAACGTGTTGTATATTTGTCATGGCGGCCGAAACCGCATGCTTTCGAATTCGAGGAAGCTGCGTGGATAGAGAAAGCCCACGTTTCTCGAGGGATAAAACACGAATTTTCGATTCTTGTTGAGGGTCTTTTACAACAAGGTTGTTACGGCGTTGTCCCGACAGATTTTTCCCGCTCTGTTTCAACAAGCTTGCTACAAATTTGCCAAAACAGCTTGATACAACCTTGTCGGTGGCAGTTGTTGCGTATTTGTTTTTACAAGCTTGTTACAAGTCTGCAAACAGCTTGCGACAAGCCAGTCACGATATCTGACAACAACGTGCGCGTAGATTTCTGACTGGCGTCAGGTTCCAACAAGCTTGTAACAAGCCTGCAGCAGACTTGTCACAACTGCCGCGTTTTTGGGCGTGTACTTGAAAATGTATATTGTCAATTTTTCCATATCAAATCTATTACAATCCGCCATCTTGAATTTATTTTTTGTGAACCTTACGCGTATGCTTGTCCGTCTGATTCCGCCATAGTGTCCTCGATTTCTGGCCATGTTCCGTTCCGAGACCCAAAATTGACATGCCCCCGGACATGCCCTCGGACCCCCTAGAACCCCCCTAGAATCTCTGCTTCCCACGCCACTGGCTTCTAGGCCCAAATTGTTTAAAATACTGAACGACTTTGCCCTTTTTTTGCGTTCAACCCCTGCCCTCGAAATTTTCTAGTTGCGCCCCTGCAGACAACATTTTCTCCCCTGCAGACAACATTTTCTCCCCTGCAGACAACATTTTCTCCCCTGCAGACAACATTTTCTCCCCTGCAGACAACATTTTCTCCCCTGCAGACAACATTTTCTCCCCTGCAGACAACATTTTCTCCCCTGCAGACAACATTTTCTCCCCTGCAGACAACATTTTCTCCTCATTGGGTTGTGTTAAAGCCCGGCATACACTAGATAAAATTTCCGAAACAAATTACCGAAACAGGGTTTTAGAAACAAAAGTTTCCAGTGTATACCTCGCCACTGACGCTCTCACCACTGAGTCCTGTCTGGAGCTCAGAGTTTTTCTCTGAGTTTAACTTACGACAGCTTGTACAGCAAAAACATACGAAAAAACTTTACCAACTCAAGCTGAAAACACTAATAATGTACAAAAGTTTCTGGCGTATGTTGAAAAGTTTCCGAAACCTTGTTTCTGAAACCAAGTTTCCCTGATTTAACTTTAAACTTTGAACTTTATTTAATCACGGAACTATTTCACCAAAAATATATACAACAAGACGCCTGCTTAGGCGTACACTCGGGCTACTGATGATTGCGGCAACCTGCTGAACCTTGGCATGCCAGGTCCTGAATTCAGACCAATTCACAGACAGTCGTGAGTGAGATCATTGAACAACTGTTAGTATTGCTGAAGCCATGTAGAAAACCTATGAACATTGCAATTGCTTGACCAAAAGCATGAGAAAGTGTATACAGTCCCAATATAAAGATCCAGAATGTTAGCGTTTTGATCCTCATCTCTGTACCGGCGGTATTAAATATTTATAGAATGTAGAGACCTGTTTAGCCATGAGAAAAATATACTGTACATATCGTTGTCGGTTGTTCGGTTGCCACTTGGATGCAACAGCTCCGGCTAGCCTTGCCTTCGACGAAATTGTTGGTAGGTTTTCCAAGTATGTTGCTTATATGGTTGGTCAGTGATGTGCTTGGGCCTGTAGGTACCCTGCACTCACATGCTCCTGGGCAGAACCCTGAATTTCAGAACAGTAATCAAAATATGGTTGAATAAGGGTTTTATAGACAGTAATAAGTATGTTTGTATCAACAAACTCTCATATTCATCTTAAGATATTAAGACCCTTATTAATCTTCTTAGTTATCGAGTTTATATGCTCACTCCAGGTCAAGGTCTCATCCACCATTACACCAAGTGATTTGGGTTTTTTCACTCTCTGAATTGGGAAATTCACCCAAGTTTATTTCAGGATCAGAGTCAATTTTATTTAGTCATTTGTGAGATCCAATAATCATATATTCTGTTTTGCTGTTATTTAAAGTCAGTTTATTTGTTGTCATCCAATCAGAAACATTTTTTATGTCATAGATTAGAATTAGAACACTGTTCTATTTTTTGAAACAACTGTTTCGGAAACTTGTTTCAGTGTATGCCGGGCTTAAGAAGTGTTTACCAGGATTTCTTTTCCCATCTTCTTAAACTGGTGTTACAAGGAAATTCCACCCCGGCCAAATGTTCTAGGAATTTGGCCTCCAGGGACATACTTCCTAGGAAATTTGTCCCCCCCGGAAATTTGTCCCCCCAGAAGAACACGCTTTACTTTATCTTATATCGTACGCCATACGCTGAGAAACGGATAAGCTCAGGTTATCTTTGGGAGGGTAGCATAATAAAGAACATCGATTTTTCCTTGTTAACACTTTGGTATGTCTTTATTATTATATGGTACGGATTACTTCCGGTAAAATCACGCGCTGTGATTGGTTGCTGACGTGACGGGATTTCTCCGTAATGCCCACGGGCATTATGAAAATTGTTAATGCCCTACAAACAAAAAATCCTAATAAGAAACTTTTATTGCCGAAAAACGACGAAAATAAATTAAATAAACGACGATGAACATTACAAAGTAAATTCTAGTATCGAGAAAGAAACAGAAGAAGATAACGCTAGTTCGGTGTTTTGACGAAGTTAAAGGAAGCGAAGACCGAGAAATACAATATTGATTTTGAAATAAAAAGTGCCATATAATAAACTACTTAATAACCTCGACCGTTCGGTCTTTACGGTAAAATATTAAACCTCGGTCTTGAACGTATTAACCTCGCTGTCGCTCGGTCAATACAGCAAGACATCGGTTTAATTACTTCAAATAGTAACATACGCAAGCTTCAATGCGTACAGAACTTTGCAGCTCGAATTGTAAGCGGTAGACGGAAATTTGATCACATTACCCCTGTATTGAGGGAGTTGCGCTGGCTTCCTGTTAAAACTCAGCTATATTATCACGATGCTACGTTAGCGTTTAAATGCATGACGGGTTGTGCACCTTCTTATCTAGCTTCTTCACAGTTTATAACTAGAGGTGAAGTGACAGGACGTAAAACACGAAGTTCACAGAAACTAAATATTCCGCTGTTTAAGAGTGCTGCGGGTCAAAAAAACATTTTTTTATAGAGTAGTAACTTTATGGAACGGTATTGAAGAGCGTTTGAAATTATGTGGTACAATTTCTAGTTTTAGATATAATTTACGAAACCAGCTTCTTCAATAACAATTCTAGAATATTTGAACAATTTAGTATAATGCATGTTAATAAGTCTGTAGTATAATAGTATAGGTAGTATCTTAATTAATTTTTTTGTAAATTGTCACTGAAAAGCCCCAATGGGGAGTTGTCAATAAACTTCTATTATCTATTATCTATTAATATTTTACCGTAAAGACCTCACTCTCGGTTATTAAGTAGTTAGTAATCTTCTTTATTACGCTTCCCTTCCAAAGATAACCTGAACTTTCCATTCTATTCCAGTTCTAAATACTGACAGAAAGTTTTAGAAACTTTCAAAAGTAACTTCTCGGTTTCTGAGCGTGGTGTACATATTAAGATTAAGATTAAGATTTTATTAACAAAACTTGAATGGCACATATTGAAAAACTCAAGTTAACAATGATATATGAAAATTTTAAATAAACTACAAATGTTAAAATCTACGGAGAGGCATCCCATGTCCTTATTGAATAAGGAATAAAACTATTTTGATATCGCTTAGTGCGACACTTAAAAAGAGGAAAAGTACGAGGATGTCTTAAAAAATAGATGTTTTCAGTAGGACCAGGCAACAAGTCATGGATTTTACTTTCATGATCTAAGATTGACTTAAAGAATTTCCGACACAGAGTCTCTCTTCGTTCGAAAAGTGGATTAATTTTAAGTTCCAAAAGGCCATCTGCGTAAGAAAAGGAAGGTAAAATTATCTTGACAGCTCTTCGTTGTACTTGTTCAAGTTGATCGCGCAATTTTGATGGAAGGGATGAGTGCCAAACCACACAGGCGCATTCAAGAACTGGGCGGATAAAACAGCAATATACCAAACAGAGATCTCTTGAAGGAACACCACTACGCAACAAAGTTCGTAAAGCGAACAAACGTTTAAATTATAAGATAAAAGTAAAGCGTGTTCTTGAGGAGGGACAAATTTCCGAAGAGGGGACATATTTCCTAGGGCATTTTTGTCCCCCTGGGGGGGGGGGGACATATTTCCTTGGAAATTTCGCCGGGGGGGACAACATTTGGGGGGGGAGGCAGATTTCCTGTGACACCGGGATCCAGGTGAAAGTTTGGTCTATACTAGTGGTGTGCGTCGGATCGGATTGACCCCTTATAATCCGAGGGTTTGCCAAAACTGTCAATCCGAAGCCAAAAAATCGTAGTCCGATCCGATCCGAAAACAGCTGCTCAAATCCGATCCAATCCAGTCCATAAAAAATTAAAATACCGGACATATGTTGCAATAGTTGCGCAAACTTTCCGAAAAGAAAACCAATGAACAAATAAATTTAAGAAAACTACTATACAATAATAATCTTATGTAATAATAGCCTTCATATATTGTGCAACGTGCATACAACTAGTGAATTTGTTAATTTTGTGACAAAAACATTGACAAAAGTGAATCTGATGCGGAAAAAAAAGTGCAAAACCCGATTCGATCCGATCCGAGAGAAAAAGAACAAAATCCGATCCGATCCGAACGATAAAAGTTTAGTCCGAATCCGATCCGATCGGATTCGCACACCTATAGTCTACACTGTTAATGTTTCGTTTCACCAAATCGAGATGATTGACAGTCTAGATGATAGTATCTAGTGGTGCAGTTAATAGCGGCAGTAACGTATCCAGAAATAATTTTGACACACCCGTCAGTGACGACAATTTGACAATATTCGAACCCTTTAGGGGTGAGTTCAGGGCCAGGGGCATGCCCCCTTCCGGAACATTTTTAAGTGTCGAATGTCGGGATTGCTATTTCCTGCATTGAGGAGTGATTTTCAACATTCGTAAAGTGCACATGACATGAAAATTCACCCCCGTTTTTTGTTGTTGTTTTTGAAAGAACGTTTAAAATAATGGAAAATGGCTTTTACATGCCTTTCAGATCCTATCCCATTCCTGAGTTATCGACTACAACATTTCAGCTATGACGTCATTAGTTCTGCATAGCATAAAATGTAAAATCAACTATATCAAACTACTGAGAAGTATGGTAAGGTCTAGAATGAATAGGTCAGCAAAGTTTGAGTCAGTTTGGTCAAACCAATCAGAAGATATGGTTAATTTTCCGTTTAGTGCTATACACAACTAATGACGTCATAGCTGAAATTTTGTGGTTGATAACTCAAGAATGGGATAAGATCTGAAAGGCATGTAAAAGCCACTTTCCATTATTTTAACTGTCCTTTCAAAAACAATAATAAAAGACAGGGGTGAATTTTCATGTCATGTGCACTTTAAGGGTAGTTTGCACGGGTGATTTTTGCTGGCGATATTTCTCCTTCTGACTGATGCGATCGAATTTATGGATTGACTTACGAATACGTTTGGACATTTGTACAAAGCTATAGTAGTGGTTCAATACATTCGTGAGACATCCATTCAATCGCATGCGTCAGAATGAGAAAAAATGGCACCAAAAATTGCCTGTGTAAACTGACGCCGAAACTGGTGTACCAACTCTCTAGCTTTGTAGCAAAACATCTCGCGTGCAATAGACCTTTCCGCATGAAGTGAATGGATCACGTGATCTTTCGTTTTGACAAATCTGATTGGCTAATGTCCAATGTTTGTCCGAAATTTTGGATGTCCAACGTTTTGCGAGAGACAATCAAATCTCTCAACGCGTTATAAACATCATTATCTTTCGTGTAAACAGTTTCTAAACAACTCGTTATTTTGTTTGACACAGCACGAGTTTGAGAATCATATCATTCGCGTGAAAGCACCGTCCTTGAATAAAGTTGGCATGGCAGTTCAACTGAGTGAAAACACCAAGGCTAGAGATATTGTCGAGAAGTTCTGCAAGGGATCAACGAAATCTACGGAACTATTAAACCAAAATTTAAATCATTGTGGGCACCGTTCACGTAAAGGAAATAGTTGTCCCTGTGGAAATAATCACTTTCTCTTTGAAGTTGGTGGCAATATAGGTACGTGCAGTCTGTTATATCTAGACAGTTCTGTTAGGTTTTCCGTACGTTGTACGTACATTAATACGCGCATGCTTCAAATATGAGCATGTATTATTAGCATGCGCACGGTTTCATACACACATACTGCAATACGCGCAACATCATTTGCACATGTACTTATATATGCGCACGCACCTAAAATGCGCGCTCTCTTCTATATGTATACGCCCGGACCTACATGTCGCGCACGCACCTATATTACGAGCGAAGACCTATAATACGCGCACGTAACCATGTACACGCGCGCACCTGTAATACGCGCATGCACCTATAACACGCGCACGGACCTCTATACGCGCAGACCTATAATACGCGCACGCACCTCTAATACATACATGCACGCAACTATATACGCGCACGCAACTATAATATGCGCACGCACCTACTGTATATATGCGCGCACCTACAATACGCGCACACGTACCAATAATATGCGCACGTACCTACGAATGGCACGCACTATGATGTGTCAGACTTACTCATGCACAAAAACATCTACACAAATGCGCTGAGGTTCTTCTTAGCCTTATTTAAACTTACTAAAATGTAAAAGATTAAATTAAAACACCAGTACAATTTTAGTGTAGAGTAATAGCATTTTTTATATGTACACTGTATTTATGTTTCAGGCTCTGTAATATAGTATTTTTATTGTAAAAGTACTTGGACATAATTTGTAAAAAACATGTACTGGACACAATAGGGGCATTTAAAAGGGAGAAAATAAGTCGCGTCCTATTTAAGTCGCGAACACATTCGTATAAACGGTCAATTTCTAATAAGTCGCGACTTATTTTGGACTAGCTTTCAACCCTGTTCTTATTTTAGTCGCGACTTACTTTGGTCCCGAACAAATTGACCATTTATACGGGCCTATACGAGTGTATTCGCGACTTAAATAGGACGCGTCTTAATTAAGTCGCGACTTATTTTCTCCCGTTTTAATTGACCCTAATATGTCAGTCACATTTTGTACCAGACATGGAATTTTGGAATTAGTTGAATTACAATTAGGAATGTGAATAAGCCATTTGGACGATGACGTAAAATAGCGTTGGGTGACTACAACTACCAGAATGCTTTGCTGGCATCCTAGTGCTGATAAATGGAGGATACTGGCAAAGCATTCTGGTAGTTGTAGTCACCCAACGCTATTTTACGTCATCGTGCAAATGGCTTATTGAAGTACAGTCGAACCTTTATTAAGCGGCCACCTTCAGGGAATTGCTTTGTGGCCGCTTAATAGAGTGACGCCAACAATGGGCCTTGGGTGTGGTCAAATGTCCTTTTATTCAATTCTAAAACACTGATAACAGTAACAAGTAGACTTTGAAAAAAAAAACCAACAAGTAGTTAACAAAACAGTTTTCAAAAACCGAAAAAATAATAAAACAAAGGAGCAACGAAACGAATAACAAAAATGCCACACGTTTGATGCATGTATACTGACGCCTAGCAAGTTATGTTCGCTTAAAATAGTTATCAATGTGCATCTGTCGCTGCGGTGCACTGAGTTTCAAAGTGCAAAGCAAGTCATTTGTCTTTGAAATTGATAGAGCTAGCTCCTCATATCCATGATACTGTGCGAAATTCCGCAGTCTCAGCACGCCAAATCCTTGCACAAGGAAGGATTTGACGCAAAGTAAAAAGTAGTGTTTCTCTTCACCGGACATGCAGATATTTTTATTACCGACAATATTTTTTAATTTGATTACATGTAAACTTGAGGCATGAGGTTTCAAGTGACATATCTATGTACTTACTGACAGCAACTAAGTGTTCTATGGTCTCTTATTTAGCTCAAGTTTTAGTTTCGGTTCTCTTGCGGTAAAAATTTTGCCTAAGATAAATGAAGCTGGCCGTTTAATACAGGTGAAAAACAATACGAAATACCAATTGGGACCGCTCGTAGGTGGCCGTGGCCGCTTAATAGACGTGGCCGTTTAATAGAGGGGTAATCTATAGTAAATTACAGGGAATATTTTAGGGGTTTTGACAAGTGGCCGTTTAATAGAGGTTCGACTGTATTCATCGTCATCAGCTTTATTTAAAATCAAAATATTAAATATAACACAGTATCCCTTCATTATTACAATACTCTTCCAGGGAGCTGTGTTAAAACAAGAGAATATTAATGAGAAAATTATAATTACAAAAATTTAACGATCCTAAAAATTCCTTGAAAAGTTTAGTCAGGTTATTTAAAGAATAAAGTAATTCAATAGCCTGTGTCGCAACTCTACTTTTTACCCTGCAAGAAGGTTGCTGTGTTACAGGCTACAATTCAATTGATCGCAAAATTCTGTTTTTGGTACCCAAGTAGGAGTGCAAAACTCAGCAAGTGTTGACATTCTACTGTAGTTACTGAGACTAAACTAATCATATGACTATAAATATATAATAAAAACTGAGAAGGCATTGGGGAAATTACTCCAATTGCAATAAGTCTTGCATACAGTACACAATATAAATAAAAATGAATAAATGACTGGGTGGCTAATCATCCTTTAACTTGCAGTCAGTGGCTGAATTGCGAAGGACGCAGATCAACGTGGCCGTGTCGAGGCATATCAAAGGCGCTCCAAGCAGCCACCAACGACACAGTTCAGACCACGGATCACAGCTAAGATGTTAGGTGTTGATTTTATGGAGGGAGGAAAACCGGAGAACTCGGCGAAAAACCCTCGAAGCACAGGAGAGATCAACTACAACTCTACTCACATGAGTCCAAGCCCGACAACGGGGTCATTCCCAAGCGGTCACCCATCCAAGTACTAACCCCGTCTAACCGGGCTTAACTTTTGGTGAGAGGCAGCGCGCTAACAGCACACGCCACCCGTGCAGTAAAGTACAGTACAGTGCAATACAGTACTACAGAATACAATACAGTGCAGTACCCTATAGTACAGTACACTATGCATATAGTACAGTACGCAATACAGTACACTATTAAATAGTACAATACCCTTATACCCAGTACAGTGCACAGTAGTTACAGCTAGAGTACAGTACTGTACTGTACAGTGCAGTACAATATAGTGCAGTAAAGTGCATAATACAGTACAATGCGCTGTACACATTACAGTACATTCTCAAATTATTAATTCATGAGCTAATTAGCCAATCAGAGAAAAATATTTGGTCATGTGTATGAGTTTTGAAACCCGGTAAAAGGTCGCGCAAACTGAATTTATAATTAAGAAATCAGATAATAAACAGCACAAACATCTAACACCACATTTTTAAATTATAAATTCAACGTGAAACCATTGTCTAATCTAATACGCACCAATATCACCAAGTCCCTCTACTATAATTGACGATTGAGAAGCTATTTCATAAACTCGTGTATCGTGTTTTACCAGGGGTTTCAAACACTCGAGAACAACAAAAATCACTCGGCCTATTACCTCGTAATTTTCAATGTTCTCTCGAGTTTGTAAAACATTCGAAAACATTCTCAAATTCATTAATAATTCATGAACCGCTTTGAAATCGGAGGAAAAGGACTAGTACTTTGAAATAATGCAAAATACGTTTTCAAAGTCTTGGGACTTTGAAATAAGGCAAATTGTATTACGTTTCAGAGGTATCTTCGGAGTTTTGAGTTTGAGAAGTCAGTTCAAATACTCGACGTCGGACTTTACTGGGATTACAAAGCCATCGTGCATTAAAACATAGTCAATCAGGATGTGGTCTGGAAACTCGGCAAACTTCAAAGCGCCTATAATGAGCTAGGATTTTATGTTGAACCGTACCTTACACCGTGCACATCCTTTTTTTTAGGTTTATTAATATTTAAATAGCACGGTTGAGTGATTGAACTGAATCGTTGCTATTGGACAATTCGTTCATTATACTAAAATACAATGTGTTCAGTGACCATGCACCGTGCACAAAAATGCATAAAGGCGAGCAAAAAGATAGACCAAAGACTTTAGCTGAGTTTCCAGACCATATCTCGATTGACTATGATTAAAAAGGCTCGCCTTTAAAAGCACTCGGACTTTGAAATCCCAGTAATGTCTTTAGTATTTTACTCTGGCTAACGCCAGAATCACTTGGCTTGCAGTCTCGTGATTTTCATTATTCTCTCATGTTTTACAAACACTCGAGAACAATGAAATTTACTCGGCCTCGTGATTTTCATTGTCCTCTCGTTTATGAAATATTACATAAAGTGCATTACAGTACAGTACAGTAGAGTGTTATAAAGTACACATTAGTATAGTACAGTACATAGTATACACTACAGTGTAGTGCATAATATTTAACCTTTAAAGGGTATTGGCAACAAAAATTAAGTTTGTCTAATTTGAAAGAACTCATAAAATTGTAGTAGAAGATCCTTTACAACTTTTTCGTATCTTTCTGCGTTTTCAAGATATTTCAATTTGTTTGATATGTAAATGAGATGGTCTCTGACGTCAGGAGTGGGGTAAAATATTTTCATACAGAGCAAAATCACTTACATATCTAACATGAAATCTTCAGCGTCGCAAGGAGTTTTTATGTGCAGTTTCAAATGATTTCGATGAACAAACTTAGAGATATAACTGGTTTTGCTACATGTGAAAATATTTTATCCCACACCTGACGTCAGAGACCATCTCATTTACATATTAAACAAATTGAAATATCCTGAAAACGAAGAGAGATACGAAAAAGTTGTAAAGGATCTTCTATTACAATTTTATGAGTTCTTTCAAATTAGACAAACTTAGTTTTTATTGCCAATAGCCTTTAAAGTGCCTATGTCATCCCCAGGGACCTTACATATTTATACTAATTGGAACATTCTGAGAAGATTTGTAATATATCTCCTCAGGCGAAAATTTCATCTTCATGGATTTTTTTTGCTGTTAAAGTTGACGGAAGTGACGTCAAAAGAGGAATCTGTAAAGTGGTTTTCATATAGACAAATTTTCTTTCCTGAGAAGATATATTACAAATCTTCTCAGAATGTTCCAATTAGTATAAATATGTAAAGTCCCTGAGGATGACATGGGCACTTTAACCCCCACTATGTCAGGAGGTCTGGCCTTCAATGAGTAAAATCGTCATGGAAATGAAACTGTCAAGAGGTCTTCCCTTCGACGAGTAAAACCGTCTCATGTTGCACTGAGCCTACAAAGTGGAATTAAAGTGCCTCTATGGTCTGTGGGATCTTTACATATTTAAATAACTTAGGTTAAAAGAAAATGTTTCCCGAAATTTTTTCTCAAAAATATTAAATGCTCGCCCATTAACAGTGCTCCGAAGTTGGCCAAATCAGCCCAAATCGCGCCATTTTGAAAGTTAGACCGTTTTCTTGCGCCTGGGCTCTAATTGATAGATTTACGTCACGTTTGCGTCACAGTCGGAACATCAACATTTCTTCCACCGAGTCTGAGTCAGACGAACCATCTTGGAACATATTGATGAATATATCTAAAGTTCGTTTCCGACCGTGACGTCACAGAGTAAACTCGCACCATGTCCCTAATGCACGGTCACAGTTATGGAGGTACTAACTTTGAAGCGCTGTTAATGGGCGGGGATTTAATATTTTTGAGAAAAAATTTCGGGAAACATTTTCTTTTAACCTAAGTTATTTAAATATGTAAAGATCCCACAGGCCATAGAGGCACTTTAATGTTAGATTTTCACGTATGAGGAATCACTGACCAGAGTATAAATTGTTTTTGTTTATTTTTCATTGGATGATGCGAGTTCAACTTTTGTGACAAACTTCCAAATGTCATTAGCCAAAAGCTTTGGTTCTTGCAAAGCAGCAAAATGGCCACCATGAGGCATCTCTGTGTACTGGACAATATTGGGGTACACCACATAAAGCCAAGCATACGGAAAAGAAAATACGTCGTCTGGAAAATCTGCCAATCCAGTGGGGATGCTGAGAGGATAGCTATATTAAATTTAAAAATATTGCCAGGGTAAGGTTGTTCAGTTGATTAATATGTAAATAACAGTGGGTAAATTTTCATCTAAATTTACTGCGAAATTTAAAGGCGACGTACAGTCCGTTCTGCGCATGACCGCAATGTGGTCCCCAAAACATGACTTTCGTAGATAATTACATGAAGTACTCAGCAAAATGTAAACCGTTGGGAACAACATGGCAGAAAACCAAGCGATTCGGCGAGGATATCTCCTCGGATTTCTCCTGAAAATGTTTTGTTTCGGGTACAAGTAATGAATGGGAACCAAGAAAAGCTTACAATCTTGAATAAGGTATTAGTATTATTTTTGTAAAAAAAGATGTAAACATTAGTTTCGTGCATGCGCAGAACGGACTGTACATCACCTTTAAACAAAATTGAATAGTTGGTAGTCCAGCCTCGATTGGTCTTTGGTTTATAACCAACCTTTCCTTACTTGCGTGTAAAGTAGAGTGCTGCGTAGGCAGTGTTTTCGATAGAGCAAAGTGAAAAGATGGTAAAAACTGCCGAGGTCTTTGGTAACAGAAAACTGACGTTTCGAGCAGAGCCCTTCATCTCTCTCCTCCGCAGAGTTTTTTTCGGAGATCGGCTATGTCGGGGATCGTCGGAGATGCGTCGAAATCGTCAGCTGGACATAAGGAGTGCGGGCGGATCCCGAAAAATAATCATCACTTTTAAGAATGTGTATAAAATTATTTATTACACAACATTACATGGCATATGTACAGTTTTGAGTAGAATTAAAATATACTACTCTTATGCATCTTTATTCTTGCAATATATTAAATATGTTGTTGGTTTGCAGTGAATGTATGCCATTGCACAAGCTATTAGATTTAGTGTAATTTACACTAATAGATGTATGTTATCATTTAATAAAGAAGGTGTAAAGACCATTATCGACATCATTTTGACTTATGGTTTCCACTATCGAGAAGGTATTTGACTTCTAGAGCACATTGCCTTACACGAATTTTTTTTTGGTCCCCCCCCCCATCACTTTTCTAATGGTCCACCCCTAACCTCTGCGGAGGAGAGAGGCCCTTGAGTGAAACCTTCATCAGAAGCTTCACTCTGATGAACGGCTCTGCTTGAAACCTCAGCAGTTTACCATCTTTTACTTTGCTCTTTCCTTCTCGCATTCTCCTTGTCAAATCATGAGACCGGCCTGGTCAGGTATATAAAGAAATCAATCAAGGCCCCTCAAGTATTCTGTGACGCCATTTTGCTCGAATAACGTTTCAAACCATTTTCAGGCAAGTCTCCAACATTAATTCACAGCAAAGTCAAACTACGATATTAAGGCCAATGTCCATACTAATCCCTTTTCAAATTGATACGCGGTTAGGCCTTCCGTCCACACTAATCCAGCGTCTTCGGCGACTGAAAACGGAACGTTTCGAAAACGGTCTCCGCCGTGGAGACATTCGAAGACGCCGTTTTTCTGCACCAGTGTGGACGGCAAAAACGATGGAAAACACGATTATATTATCTTGGTTTCAGTCACCCATACCTCTGTAGATCTTTTTAGCGTTTTACTAAACGGAGAAAACGATTCGAAAACGATAGTATACGTTTTCGATACGAGGTCTCCGTTTTCGTTTGAAAGCGGATTAGTGTGGAAAAGGTAGATTCACCCCCTTTTTAAAAATTTATGTATGTGCAACAGTCAAAATGAAGATGTGTGGGAATTTTCACTAAACCTCTCCCAATTCTTGGTTTTCATCTGACGTCATGGCGTCCATATTGGTGCACAATCCTTATCCTATGGGAATTTAAATCTATTCTTATTCGAACATTTCGTATTATTTTACCACCGCAACGGGGCCACCGATCCAGTGCTGGAAAATGTCCGCTAGCGCCCCTGCCAGAAAATGTTTTGTAAAAGTTGTTCGCAGGAAATTTTTTGTATCTTGCAGGAAATATTTGTCAGCTTTTGTAATCCAACTCAAAGTTTAAAGATATATTTCCTATTCTTCAAAAAATCGTCACGGTCACACAATCACACAATTTTGATGGGCATCACTTTTGATTGAATATCAAGTTTCATATTCGATGACTGATCTTTCTATATTCTTGCCAAACCCAGCGGCGATTTGGAAACAATTCGAAAGTGTTTTGAAGGTTTATTACATGACCTTAACCTGTCTAAGTTTCGTACATCCTTGCGCAAATGACGCAACGATTTGTTCTAGAAAACAATGAAATATTTATCATTTCAGCATAGTGTTGCTGTTGCAGGTGCAGCTGTCATTGTGCATTTGCAAGAATGCAAGCTGCTTTTATTTTATTCAACTGTAATTTCAGCATTTCGATTTTTGACGCTAGTACTTGTATTACGTAGTATTCAATTGAAAAAGTTCGCTATTTCAAAGTATGTATAGATACCACATTCAGATAAATTATGGTTTTGAGATACAAACTTGCACGTGTGGTGGTATCACAACTTATAAAATTGAAAAATTCTATCAGGCAGGAAATCGTTAATTTAGTTTAGCAGGAAATATTTATTTTTGGATTTTGCTGCCAGGAAGAAAAATGCTTTATCTAGGACTGCACCGATCACGTGAGTGAAAACGATCCATAACCACTTCACGGTAATTTGAGTATAGGTATGCCTAGTTGCACAACTGCAAGACACCCCACTATCATTGGAACAATTCTACACTTGCCGCTCCAGATCTTGTTACAGTCAAACCGGATGTTCATTCTTGCAATGTTGACTTGCAAACGATCCACGGCGATCTGTTGCCAAGTTCGGCTAAAAATTCCCATTTTAAATATCGAATTTCACATAAATATGAAGTTCTATTGAAAGTAAGAAGAATTAACTCCAAGTAAACTTCATGTTATGTGAAATTCGATATTTAAAGGGTATTGGCAATAAAAATTAAGTTTGTCTAATTTGAAAGAACTCGTGAAATTGTAATAGAAGATCCTTTACAATTTCTTCGTATCTTTCTGCGTTTTCAAGATATTTCAATTTGTTTGATATGTAAATGAGATGGTCTCTGACGTCAGGTGTGGGGTAAAATATTTTCATACAGCTAGCAAAATACCTACATATCTAACATGAAATGTTCAGCGTCGTAAGGAGTTTTTATGTGCACAGTTTCAAATGATTTCGCTGAACAAACTTAGAGATATAACTGGTTTTGCTACATGTGAAAATATTTTACCCCACACCTGACGTTGAAGAGACCATCTCATTTACATATCAAACAAATTGAAATACCTTGAAAACGCAGAAAGATACGAAAAAATTGTAAAGGATCTTCTATTACAATTTTATGAGTTCTTTCAAATTAGACAAACTTAATTTTTGTTGCCAATGTCCTTTAAAATGCGAATTTTTAGCAACTTGCCAAAGAGTCGCCGTGTACCGTTTGCAAGTCAACATTGCAATGTTGCTGTCAATATTGCAATGTTACGCGGTAAAGAACATCCGGTTTGACTGTAAGTTGTCTCTGCATATCCTGATAGTTACTTTATCTAGTGTCTTAATTCTCTTGTTCTTTTCCTGTATATCTCCTGGAACTAGCAAATATTATAATGTTCATTATACTCTTGAGATTTCCTTTTGAGAACACCAACCATCTGGATCCCATTCATTCCCAAGCGGTCACCCATCCATTTAACAAGTACTAACCCCGTCTAACCGGGCTTTAAACTTTTGGTGAGACGTAGCGCGCTAACAGTGAACACTACCCATGCTTTCCAGCTAGACTTTGTTCTAGCTTGTGACCATTTTGTATTAATTATTAATTATTCTTATTATTTAATATCATTACTAATTATGTCAACTTACGCATTTGACCTATCAAAACGGGTTTCTTTGTACAATCTCATAGCCGAAGGCATGCTTCCAGTCAACCAGTACAACATCACATTTGTTAAGAGTTCATCTTTGGTGAACTCAGCTTCCAAACATTCAAGAGAGTCATTGGTTTTACATCCTGACCAAGCAAAGAACTTCTCAATAACATAAGCTGCCAGCCCAACTGGTGAATCATTCAAAGCAACACCTATACTATCTGGTTTAGTAGCTGAAAAATAATAGAAAATAAAATGTATACATGCAGTAGCTCATTAAATTTTAAAGTCTGATTTTAAGGGAGGGAGGGAGGGAAGGAAGGAAGGGAGGGAGGGAGGGAAGGAAGGAAGGGAGGGAGGGGAAGGGAGGGAGGGAGGGAGGGAGGAAGGGAGGGAGGGAGGGAGGAAGGAAGGAAGGAAGGAAGGATGAAAGGAAGGAGGGAAGGAATGAAGAAGTGAAAGGAAGGAATGAAGAAGTGAAAGGAAGGAAGGAAGGAGTAAAGGGAGGAGGAAGGAAGGAGTCAAGGAAGGAAGGGAGGAGGAAGGAAGGGAGGAGGAAGGAAGGGAGGAGGAAGGAAGGAAGGAAGGAAGGAAGGGAGGGAGGGAGGGAGGGAGGGAGGGAGGAAGGAAGGAAGGAAGGAAAGAAGGAAGGAAGGAAGGAAGGAGTGAAGGAAGGAAGGAAGGAAGGAAGGAAGGAAGGAAGGAAGGAAGGAAGAAAGAAAGAAGTAATGGAAGGAGTAAAGGATCAAAGGAAGAATTCATCAAACTCTAAATTAGTTTCAATAAATTCAATTACTGTAGTTGAGCATACCATGAAGATGAAAATAGCCAGTTTCTTTAAGAAGTTTAAAAAAGAGATTCTTGATAGGTAAGACTTTTTGTTGTTCTCGAACTGAGCCCAATGACCAGGAAGGAAATAAATATGCAGTCAGATATGAGAATGGTCCATATGGAGGCATTCCAGTAAACATACTGAGGTGAACACCTTTAACCCTAAAAAATAAGTATATAATTATATATATATAATTATATACTTTAGGGTTCAATAAGCCTTGAGATTCAGTATACACACTGCAACTTGTTGTGTAGCATTGCAAAACATGAAAATTACGAGGTAATATGCCGAGTTATTTTTGTTGTTCTCGAGTGTTTGCAACCCCTGGTAAAGAAGCTGCTTTTACTTTCTGCAACTTGTAATGCAATTTTTTGTTGTGAGACTTATGGTAAGTTGCAAGCATGGGGTGTTGCACAAGGCAAACTTGCTTGCAACTTCCAATGCAACCCCATTGAGTTGCAACTGTTGAAAAGCAAATTATCTCATGCAACATGGCGTTAATCCAACTTTTGTAGTCAAACTAGATGTTCTTTTGCATGCAACTTTGCAATATTGATACGCAACATTGCAATTTTGATTGATGGATTCAATCAGCAACCTGCAAATGCTTTATCACAATTCCTTGATGGGTTGCCCTAAAAATCGTTTTAAATGCCAAACTTTGGATAATGGTTATCTCTTAATTTTGCTAGGAAACATAATTAGTATGGGTATATTGGGTGGTGTGGGTAATCTGTTGAATTCTTAAGACAATGCAATCACTAAGACTGGAGACCAAGGATTCTACTTTCAATTCTTTCAACTACCGGTACTGTACTTTTTTTAAATTTTGTGGTCCCAAACCTATTATTAGCAGCTGTGGGTTATCCGATGGTGCGGGTAATACGCTGATTTATTTTTCTAAAAGTGACATTTTTGTTGCTGTGCGGATTATACGCTGTGTGGGTTATATGCTGTGTGGGTTATTGCCTAGAAAATATGGTATGTTGAATTTCTGATTCTCTAGAAGTGAGCTTGCACTGACCTTGCAGAATCCAATACTCCCATAGTTGTTGCAATAAATGATCCCCAATCACCGCCTTGCACATAATATGACTTTAAACCAAGCTTGTCCATAAGTTTCATAAACATCTTCGCCATCTGGGGTGGATGTAACCCAGGTTTGTGTGCAGCCTCCGAGAAGACAAACCCTGGCAAAGATGGGCAAATCACCTCAAAACTAAAACTGCTTCCAGAATTTTGAGAATTAGTGAGAAAAGGAATCAGTTTATAAAATTCATAAAATGAACCAGGCCAACCGTGAATTAAGACAATAGTTATAACTTTTCCAGCTTTTGTTTGAGGTTTAGCATGCACATAATGAACCTTGATACCATCAATGGTAGCGGTGTAATGTTTATACGTGTTCAATATCTTTTCTTGCTTACGCCAGTCAAATTCTTCCTTCCAATATTTCACTATTTTTTCTAAGATCTGCAATATTTGTGCCATACTCCCAATGAGTGCCTTCTAAAGATTGGAAAAATCTTGTGTTGGCTAATCGACGCTGCAGGTCTTCTAGTGCTTCATCTGGAAAATGAATTGGTTTCATTTCTTCAATTGTTACGACGTTTTCCTCGCCATGCTTCTTGGCTTGCTCTTCGCCCCACCATTCGTCTTCAAGCACAGGGTACGGAACCGAGCTGTGCAGTGCACGAAAACCCAAAATAATCGCTAGGATTAAAACAAGAACGCTCGAAATAATAACAACAAACAGCTTCATTATTTTATTCTTCAACACACAGAATCTGGCACCACTGGACGATTTTAAACACTCCAAACTGCTTTACTTTGCTCCTCCCTTTATATTAGCTGCTCTTCCGCAGGCAGGTACCGTTTTATATAAAAGCTAATTAACCTTAGGGGAGACGGATCGTGCCATGTGGCACGATGAGGGCTTCTCCTCAATGGCCGGATCGTGCCGCTGTGCACGATACGTCACGTGATTACGATATGGAAAGCGATTTGGTGAATCTGGTATTAAATTCACTATCACTGTCTTCTCCATCCTCAAACATGCTATCAACCATGTTACCTTCGTCTTCCGAACCAATGTTTGAGTCCATATCAGAGCGAATATTGGCGAAACTCTCGTCTACTTCTTCCATAAAATCTTCGTCATTTGAATCATTATCGGCGAGAACTTCTTCCAAAACTTCTTCTGCCGTAAACCTCCTGGCCATCTCGGTTGTATTTGTAACAATTATCACAAAAATACGTAAATTATCACAACTTTCAAGCGAAATAAAATTTCCCGTTTTGTTTTTGCTTTGATCGTTTTGAATTTTGATTCAAATAAAAACCTTCCTCATGACACGGATATTTAACCCTGGGTATTTTCTACCGACAGAATTGCCCTAGGACTCAAGAAACAACGGATTTCGTAATATGGAAAGCGATTTGGTGCAAAATTCAAGCATTAAAAATCCCCACCGGAAAATTTTGAAATCTAGAGTCCCGGAAATGGCATTTCCTGCATTTGCGGACAAGGATTTACAGAATTCTGAAGGTCCGAAAACGTCTTAAAAAACATTACTTTTGCGGACATTGAATATCTGCATTCAAATTTCTTTAGTATATCTTTATTCAAATACGGATTAGTGCATTTGTTGTATTGGATAATGCTTACAAGAGGTCATTTAAAAACAGAATTGAAAGGAATGAATGCTGTATTAATGTAAAAAGACCAGACAGACACAAGGCCATAAGTTGATGTTAGAAATAATGTTAGAAATAATGTTTCATTATTACTGGCCTTGTTAAAAAGTGGGGGGGGGGGAAACATGTTCTGGCCCCCCCACGCAAAAATGTGGGGGGGCCAGGCCCCCCGGCCCCCCCGCTTCCGACGCCCCTGTCTTATATTCTAAACATAACTATGATACAACATGCATGGTGAGAGGAACTACATATCAAATTGCTTACGTACATGGAAGTGTGATGTGTCAGATAAGGGTCTATTGCTCAATACAGAATTACAGAGTGTAGACAAAAGTCGAGGGTCGAGGGTGGATGTCGAGGGTCGATGTCGAGGGTGGATGTCGAGGGTCGAAAAAAGTCGAGAAAATGGGAAAATATCGGGGAAATACAGAATATTTATAAAATCACGAAATGCGTCATTCGATAATTTTCAGGAAGAGCTGTTTGAACGAAACTGTACGCGTGAGGAAGGCGAAGAAAGCACCCAAGAAGTTTAAAATTTAATACATGTAAATAATTCAGATCCGCTTTAAACGCTAGTTCGGGTCTGCCATCGTTGCGCAAATTTGTTTAATGTTCAGCGCTTGTATCTGAGCCGCGGAAATATAATTAATATTATCTTGAGGCGATAGGTTCGAATATTACGAACATGATCACAAGACTCAAAATCATGTCATGACAAAAGCTCGCACAGAACTTTATAATTCGCATAAGGCCTATTTCAGGCATCTCTGATTTTCTCAAATATATAGGTACGGATAGTTAAAGAAAACTAGAAAACTGGGAGAATTGTCTGTAGTGATTCACTATTTAGCTTCGCAAAATCTATTTTAAATATCTTTTAATATCGAATATCGGCTCTTTCTCTATGTATCATGTCCTCAAATATGGGTGTGTCTATATATCCTTCTAACAATCAGATGCAACAAAGCCTATAGATCCTATAGAACGTATAGATTCTATAGATCCTATAGAACGTATAGATTCTATAGATCCTATAGAACGTATAGATTCTATAGATCCTATAGAACGTATAGATTCTATAGATCCTATAGAACGTATAGATTCTATAGATCCTATAGAACGTATAGATTCTATAGATCCTATAGAACGTATAGATTCTATAGATCCTATAGAACGTATAGATTCTATAGATCCTATAGAACGTATAGATTCTATAGATCCTATAGAACGTATAGATTCTATAGATCCTATAGAACGCATAGATCCTATAGAACGTATAGAACGCATAGATCCTATAGAACGTATAGATCCTATAGAACGTATAGATTCTATAGATCCTATAGAACGTATAGATACTATAGATCCTATAGAACGTATAGATTCTATAGATCCTATAGAACGTATAGATTCTATAGATCCTATAGAACGTATAGATTCTATAGATCCTATAGAACGTATAGATACTATAGATCCTATAGAACGTATAGATTCTATAGATCCTATAGAACGTATAGATTCTATAGATCCTATAGAACGTATAGATTCTATAGATCCTATAGAACGTATAGATACTATAGATCCTATAGAACGTATAGATTCTATAGATCCTATAGAACGTATAGATTCTATAGATCCTATAGAACGTATAGATTCTATAGATCCTATAGAACGTATAGATACTATAGATCCTATAGAACGTATAGATTCTATAGATCCTATAGAACGTATAGATTCTATAGATCCTATAGAACGTATAGATTCTATAGATCCTATAGAACGTATAGATTCTATAGATCCTATAGAACGTATAGATTCTATAGATCCTATAGAACGTATAGATTCTATAGATCCTATAGAACGTATAGATTCTATAGATCCTATAGAACGTATAGATTCTATAGATTATATAGAAGTTTAGAACGTATAGATTCAATAGATCATATAGATCGTATAGATCCTATAGATCCTATAGAACGTATAGATCCTATAGAACGTATAGATTCTATAGATCCTATAGAACGTATAGATTCTATAGATCCTATAGAACGTATAGATTCTATAGATCCTATAGAACGTATAGATTCTATAGATCCTATAGAACGTATAGATTCTATAGATCCTATAGAACGTATAGATTCTATAGATCCTATAGAACGTATAGATTCTATAGATCCTATAGAACGTATAGATTCTATAGATCCTATAGAACGTATAGATTCTATAGATCCTATAGAACGTATAGATACTATAGATCCTATAGAACGTATAGATTCTATAGATCCTATAGAACGAATAGATTATATAGAAGTTTAGAACGTATAGATTCAATAGATCATATAGATCGTATAGATCCTATAGATCCTATAGAACGTATAGATCCTATAGAACGTATAGATTCTATAGATCCTATAGAACGTATAGATTCTATAGATCCTATAGAACGTATAGATTCTATAGATCCTATAGAACGTATAGATTCTATAGATCCTATAGAACGTATAGATTCTATAGATCCTATAGAACGTATAGATTCTATAGATCCTATAGAACGTATAGATTCTATAGATCCTATAGAACGTATAGATTCTATAGATCCTATAGAACGTATAGATTCTATAGATCCTATAGAACGTATAGATTCTATAGATCCTATAGAACGTATAGATTATATAGAAGTTTAGAACGTATAGATTCAATAGATCATATAGATCGTATAGATCCTATAGATCCTATAGAACGTATAGATTCTATAGAACGTATAGATACTATAGATCCTATAGAACGTATAGATTCTATAGATCCTATAGAACGTATAGATTCTATAGATCCTATAGAACGTATAGATTCTATAGATCCTATAGAACGTATAGATTCTATAGATCCTATAGAACGTATAGATTCTATAGATCCTAGAAGTTTAGATAGAAGTTTAGAACGTATAGATTCAATAGATCATATAGATCGTATAGATCCTATAGAACGTATAGATTCTATAGATCCTATAGAACGTATAGATACTATAGATCCTATAGAACGTATAGATTCTATAGATCCTATAGAACGTATAGATTCTATAGATCCTATAGAACTTATAGATCCTATAGATCCTATAGATGCTATAGAACGTAGTATAGATTCTATAGATCCTATAGAACGGTGGTGCAATCCTTAATAGAGGCCCTGTTCATTTTCGAACATCGGCGTGCTTGGTTCATCACCTGCTTATACTAAGAAGGCTTCTGTTTAGTTTAGATAGCCCAACACCTTCCCCTAACCCTAGTCAATAAGGAACATGGGAACGAATTGATAATCGACAATGTGGTTACTTATAGCCAATCAGAAAACTCGTTCATATTAAGTACTGTAGGTCTTTACTGGCCTGCTTTGCACGTGCCGCAAAGGTATACAAAATTATCCTACACCCTTTCTGATTTTGCGTAAGAGAACAAATAGATCAAACACGCGGTGTATCACTAGGTTTTCTTAAAAAAAGTTTTCATTAAACCTAACATTAAATATTTATGCAGTCCTTAATGATACACGATATTTATATATATAAATCATTTGTTTCACGGAATTCGTGTAATTGTGACTATGTTTAAACATTTGTTTTGCTTAGAAAGGAGTACAGTTGCTGCTCAAGTTGTAATAGTACTAATTTCTTCCGCTCTGCACAGTGTTTAATTTTGAATGCTACCTGATTTGTTTCTTTTCTTGTGCATTGCATTTCTAATAATTTCGCATTACTAAGGATACTGTTATAAATTTTGCATACTTTTTCTACATCATGTTCTCCGATATGGGTTATCACTTCTAACAACAAAATAGTTTCCTGATGACTCCATTTTCCCGGTTTACTTTCTTCTCCCATTTGAACCATGTACTCATCTCTAACTAGTCGTTCGCCTCCCATATTTTGAGCCTTTCTCTTTCTTTTCACCACCATTTCGTCGTCGTCTTTTGTCTTTCTTTTCCCAAATATGTTTGCACAATTTTTGCATCGACACCTTTCGTGACATCCTATCTTAGAGTTGAAGCAGGGACATCTTGAAGCATACTTTATTTTATTTTCACAATGGTTCTCATTCGTTTTGGTGTTCTTTCCACAAGAACATAACAAGGGCTTCTTGATGTCGTTTGACTTTTCAATGGTCGTAGATTTCTGTACTACGGCATCGTAGTGTCCACTGTTCGAATTATCATACGCTAGGTAGATTACAACATTGGAGTTCTCGTGTCCTTTTACTGGATATAAAGTTAGCAACGGAAAGTTGTCGATTGGCGTGAAAATAACTATTGGAACTTGTAATATGTTTGCTAATGTCAGAGCCATCAAATCTCCTATTTCACCGCAAAACTCTCCTGGATTGCGGTATCTTTCCATGTCTTCCTCGAATCTGTCTTGCAATTGTCCCGTCAGTTTTTCTTTGTAGAATGCTATATTTTTCTTCCATTCTTCCACCATCATGCATCTAAGATGAATGGAGATTTCGTCTTGATTTTGGGTTTTTCTAAACCCTAAAGTATTGAAATATACTACAGCAATGTCTTCCTGAAATGGACTGGATATCAACTGATGTATGGCAAAACCTATGGATGAAAAAAGACAATCTCCATCTTTTGGAACTTGGACCACGTCGAAGCCATATCCTGAAACTACTGAACGCAGTTTAATATTTATAGAACTTGCAGTTGTATTATTCACTACAGAACCATAAGTCTGAGCAGGTTTATATATCTGGTCGACTATTGATGGCATTAAAAAAATATCATACGGAAATTTGGGTAGGCACGATTGTGGAATGTTCTTTAGAAAAGTCGATTTTCGTAGTGCTCCATTAATAATAGTGCTTGTCAATTCTTCGTTAATGTTAGCTTCGTTGAAATCGGCGGCACTGTCTTTATTTTTTGTAGAAACCCCAATACCAAATTTTTCTCCCGAAAATTGAGAAGATTTTTCCCGTATAATATTTAAGGCTTCTTGTTTGCTCTTTTCTGCTACATTCTTAGATATTGGAATGACGACTGGGGTCTTCTTTATTTTATTCATTCGTCTCGAGTTCCAAGAGTAGAAAAATATCGTCAGTAGTGCAAATGCCAGCTGAGGACCCATTTTAGCACCAGCAAAAAGATAGTTAGTTTCTCGTGCAGACTTTCGTTTGTGCTTGTGCTATGCCCAGGTTGAATATGAGAAAGGCACCCCAGATCAATGTGCTCTAGTAAGTTTGTGACTTGATCATCAAATTCATCTATAAAAAGGTCTTCGGCGTTTGCTGCTACTGTACTAATATGTTTCCATTTTGAGACAAATATTTTCAAGTTATTTCTTATAGTTGCTGCATCGGGTGTTGGACTAAGCCTCCTTACTCCAATATCTTCCCTGTGGCGAAACACCAATGTCAGTTCTTCCGCACATGAACGAAAAAGCGAGTGACGTTTGTTCATCCTTGACGTCAGTCTTTGCACCGCATGGAAAAGGTCTAATTTGACTAAACCAAAGGGAGAATCCAAAAGCAGATCATGCCAAACAAATTGAACCACAGACAGAACAGTTAGTTGTAGAAGCAGAAAAGGCAGATGAAGTAAAGGATAAAGAAAACGAAACTGAGAAAATACCCGTGAGTGCAAATAGTGAAGAACCACCAAACAAAAGAGCCAAAGAATGTTCTTCAATCAATGAAGTGACAGAGTGATCTTTCCCGGTATTTCTGTAGTTTGTGATGTATGTCATTATACAATTAAATAATGTCGCAGATGCCCTATCGGAGTGCGAACAGTGTAGATGTATATTTGAATAATAGACCATAGTTAATATAACAAGACATGAATAGACTAATTGAGGAGTTATTAATAGCGCAAGGGAACGTTACCAAGATACGAGGATTGTTATTGTCTCAATAAAATAACACTATAATAATGAAATAATACTATAATTGTTTGTTCTTAATTTCTCATTTCCTTCATTATTTAAATTTCACAAGGTTAATATATAGGATCTGCAGGCTGTAACATCTACATTTTTTATAGAATATATTAACTGTACATTATAGGTTGTGTAGAATTTAAGATAGTATCTACGAAATCAACACGGGTAGAAACTATGGATTCTGTAAAACACGTATAACATGTATAACTTGTATGTTAGTTCTATAGTATCTATAGGTTGCATAGCATCTATACGTTCTATAAGATTTATATGTTCTATAGCATATCAATACGTTCTATAGCAACTATAGAATCGCTACGTTCTATAGGATCTATATAATCTGTACGTTCTATAAGATCTATACGTTCTATATAATCTATACGTTCTATAAGATCTATACGTTCTATATAATCTATACGTTCTATAAGATCTATACGTTCTATATAATCTATACGTTCTATTGGATCTATACGTTCTATAAGATCTATACGATATATAGGATCTATAGAATCTATACATTCTGTAGGATCTATACGTTCTATAGAATCTATAGGATCTATAAGTTCTATAGGATCTATAGAATCTATACGTTCTATAGGATCTATAGAATCTATACGTTCTATAGGATCTATACGATCTATACGTTCTATAGGATCTATAGGATCTATACGTTCTATAGGATCTATACATTCTATAGGATCTATGCGTTCTATAGGATCTATAGAATCTATACGTTCTATAGAATCTATATGGTCTATAGGATCTATAGAATCTATAGGATCTATAGAATCTATACGTTCTATAGAATCTATACGTTCTATAGAATCTATACGTTCTATAGGATCTATAGGATCTATACCTTCTATAGAATCTATATGGTCTATAGGATCTATAGAATCTATAGGATCTATAGAATCTATACGTTCTATAGAATCTATACGTTCTATAGGATCTATGCATTCTATAGGATCTATAGAATCTATACGTTCTATAGAATCTATATGGTCTATAGGATCTATAGAATCTATAGGATCTATAGAATCTATACGTTCTATGATCTATAGAATCTATACGTTCTATAGAATCTATACGTTCTATAGGATCTATGCGTTCTATACGTTCTATAGGATCTATGCGTTCTATAGGATCTATAGAATCTATACGTTCTATAGAATCTATATGGTCTATAGGATCTATAGAATCTATAGGATCTATAGAATCTATACGTTCTATGATCTATAGAATCTATACGTTCTATAGGATCTATACGTTCTATAGGATCTATAGGATCTATAGGATCTATACGTTCTATAGGATCTATAGGATCTACACGTTCTATAGGATCTATACGTTCTATAGGATCTATAGGATCTATAGGATCTATACGTTCTATAGAATCTATACGTTCTATAGGATCTATAGGATCTATAGGCTTTGTTGCATCTGATTGTTAGAAGGATATATAGACACACCCATATTTGAGGACATGATACATAGAGAAAGAGCCCGAATATCCGCCTGTTTTCTGGCAACTATTGACATGTAACATATACCGCTAGTTGATATACGATACATATTTCACAAGCACATTTTCTGATTCTCAATCCCGAGTTGTGTCGAGTCTTACGATCTCAGAGTTTACAGTGGAAAATCTTATGTCTTCATCTTCGACTTGGTACTCCTTCAACCAATTAACTAGACCACTGCCACTGACCTTCGGCTGGCCTTCGGAATCGTCTTCACTAGAACTACCCCGTACAACCATCGAGTATAATCGCTTTGCCATCGTAATTTAAAAGATTTTCCACTGTAAACTCTGAGACCGTACGACTCGACACAACTCAGGATTGAGAATCAGAAAATGTGCTTGTGAAATATGTATCGTATATCAACTAGCGGTATAGGTTACATGTAAATAGTTGACAGAAAACAGGCGGATATTCGGATATTCGATATTAAAAGATATTTAAAATAGATTTTGCGAAGCTAAATAGTGAATCACTACAGACAATTCTCCCAGTTTTCTAGTTTTCTTTAACTATCCGTACCTATATATTTGAGAAAATCAGAGATGCCTGAAATAGGCCTTATGCGAATTATAAAGTTCTGTGCGAGCTTTTGTCATGACATGATTTTGAGTCTTGTGATCATGTTCGTAATATTCGAACCTATCGACTCAAGATAATATTAATTATATTTCCGCGGCTCAGATACAAGCGCTGAACATTAAACAAATTTGCGCAAGGATGGCAGACCCGAACTAGCGTTTAAAGCGAATCTGAATTATTTACATGTATTAAATTTTAAACTTCTTGGGTGCTTTCTTCGCCTTCCTCACGCGTACAGTTTCGTTCAAACAGCTCTTCCTGAAAATGATCGAATGACGCATTTCGTGATTTTATAAATATTCTGTATTTCCCCGATATTTTTCCATTTTCTCGACATTTTTCGACCCTCGACATCCACCCTCGACCCTCGACATCGACCCTCGACATCCACCCTCGACATCGACCCTCGACTTTTGTCTACACTCCAGAATTACAGGTCACTACAAGATATATTTTGGAAAATTCTTCACATGTAATAATTTCTGTGAGGCAAATTGCCAACACCCTCCCCCTCTCCCCCTCTCAACCCCCCCCCCCCCAACCCCCCCCCCCCCCCCCCCCCCCCCCCCAACCCCCCCCCCCCCCCCCCCCCCCCCCCCCCCCGCAATACTGCAATTCCAACGGATTTTTCTCACTTTACACTGTTGTTTTATCCTTATTAATGGATTTTCCTTCTTTGGTTGCTTATAATCGTTATTTTGGTTCGCCAAAATATATGTAAATTATTCTGAGCAATCAAATCAAGTTTTCAACTCGCTACACGTGGGTGCCGAAGTTGATTCAAAATTGTTTCTGATGGAAGTCAAACAAGATCTTGGCGAAATATTAAATCTAGTTCCCTTCAGAGAAAAACAGATTACATCGCTAGTGAATTTATTTGGAGACAGACATTCTTGTTCTTGTGGAAGTATTTTTATTTACGGACACACTGCTACTGGAAAAAATTTTGTGTTGGAGACAATGGGAGACATTATTTACAAAACTTGAAGTAAGATAATGTAGCTTGGAAACTTGTATTTTCAGTATTACTGACCAATATATTCGTGATTTACATAAGTGTATTTTACATGTTTACATGTTGTCCAAGGGACCAGCAAAATGAGCATGATTTAGGCCCTGTTTACATGGAGGTAGGGTGACCCTTCTAGAAGGGTTACCCTAGTAAAAGGGTTACCCTAGTCCATTGTCTTTCCGCGTTTGCTATCAGTTACCTAGGGTAACCCTTGCTTGGGGAGCATGGGTGATGTGTGCTATTAGGGTGCTGCCTCTCACCAATAGTTAAGCCCGGTTAGTACTTGGATGGGTAACCGTCTGGGAATGGCCCCGTTCTCGGGGTGGGGACTCATGTGAGTAGAGTTTAGTTGGTCTCTCCTGTGCTTTGAGTTGGGTTTTTTCCGGGTTCTCCGGTTTTCCTCCCTCTGTAAAATCAACACCTATAGGTCTTAGCTGTAAATGGAGGACCCCACCAGCTCTGCTGAAAAACTTATCCTCCTTAAATAAAGAATAATAAATAATAATAACCCTGGTGGCAAGGCTATCTTTTTGTTTACATAAGCCATGTAAACGCATTTGCTAGGGTGACTGACCCTGGCAGCCGGGTTATGTTTCAATGAGAAAAAAAGTGCATACTGGACAAAATGTCTTAATGATTTTCAGTGCTGTAAAAGTTACATAATTTTTGTAACTAGTTTCAGTTACAGTTACATCATTAGAAAAGTAACTAGTTACCGATAAAAGTTACAATGAAAAGAAAGTAACTAGTTACAGTTACAAAGTAACTCCAAATATTTTGTAACGAGTTACAAAGTTACATTCCTTTGTCCATGTTACTAGAATCAACAAAGAAATTACTGGTTTTTAGATGCCAGTACCATAATTATGTTTTTACAGCTAAATATAGTTGTCACTAAGCAGAAATAATCAAATTGTATATAATGTATCTTTATTATTATATCAAAACCATTTTTTATCAAGAAAGAATGACATCCTCAACTGAATATCAGTAACTATAGTCACATTTTTAAACCACATATTGTAACTAGTTACAGTTCTTTAAAAAAGTAACTAGTTATAGTTACTTCTTCAAAAAGTAACTAGTTATAGTTACAGTTACTTCTTCAGAAAAAGTAACTAGTTTCAGTTACAGTTACTTAAAAATGTAACTACTTACTGTAACTAGTTACTTGTAACGAAGTTACTCGCAGCACTGATGATTTTGTGGCTGCCCTTCCTATTCTTAACATACACCTTGTGCAGTCTTTTAAATATATGAAGCAAATGACGCCAACAATAACATGTAAACTGAAAATATAGGAAAATGGTCACACAGAAGTAATGTGACCCTACTAGAAGAGTTAGCCCTGCTACAAGGGTCACCCTACTCCATGTAAACAAGGGCTATCTTTTCACTCACTTCAAACTGGGTAACCCTTTTGCTTATACTGGTAATAACGTACCGTAATAAGACTTTACTTACAGCCAAACTAAAGCATAGACAAACCATAGCATGGTAATAAACCAACTAAAACACATACATAGCCAATAGCAAACTATAGCATAGTATATTATAAGGTAATAAGGTGATAAGCCATGAAAAAATACACACATAGCCAAAGTATAGCATGGTCAAGGTAATAAGGTAATAAGCACTAAAGACATACACACATATAGGCAAAATCTTATAAATATCGTAATTCGTAAATCATCAAACAAGAAAAAATATAAAAAACTGTGAATAATAAGAAACTGTGAACCATGATCCAACAACGTGTCATCTGTTGCCTATATAAATCACGTATAAATGTACTGGACTTGCACTGTGGATTTCTCGAAAATATGTTTAAATCAGGTTTAGCTTGGTTTGGTTGGGTCTAGCCCTATTATTAATGTCATGCTGTAATGTTTTGTTTTTTCCCAGTTTCTTTTGCATAACAAAAGCCGCGAATATGCGCGAACGTGTCTCCTTAAACAGAACTTGCTTTCAGTTGGATATCTCCATATTATATTGGGATATATAGATTATTAGATATTTCTCTATTGCGCTTGTTTATATATTGTTTATATAGGCGCAGCACAGAATTAGCAAAATAGGTCGGCATGCCATATAGTTCAACAAAGGAGACACGTTTGCGCATCCACTGCATAGGTATTAGATATGCGCTTTATATAAGTGGGGTTATGCAATAACCAAGGTTAACAGCTAGGTAACCGTGCGTCGTTCGTTGTATTGGTGCAGATCAAGTGGTGCAGACGTATGTCGAGGGTGGTTATTGGGAGACTGGTACGGCTCGATGGCACATCATTAGTCATACGTACGACAAGCAGCCAGACGTACATTCTGTTGCTCGGAAAATTTTCTTTTTTCCTCTTCCTTTACGCACCACTCGTCTGGTCCTTTCATTCAATGGTGCAATGGTAAGTTCTTTTTCCACCAATTTACATTGGTGTGATAGGTGCAAGCTATCCCGAGTGGGGTTGGTCAGTTCAAGATATCACCGCCTCGGATCTTAACCTGAATCCAAATACCACAGTGCGCTCCCAGGCCCCCTCGGTCTACAGCTTGCACCTAACCAACCAAATGGGTAAGTACAAAGGTGAACGAAGATGTTAATTGCGCTTTATATATATTTATATATAAGCGCAACAGACGACACGTTGTTTGTCTCACAGTTTCGTATTACTCACAGTTTTTAATATTTTTTCTTGTTTGATGATTTACGAATTACGATATTTATAAGATTTGGAGTCCGAGTCGGGTTTTCCGAGTCCGGGTTTCGTAGTATGCCAATTATTTTAAGTAATTGAAACACATGCCATGAGAGATTTTGCGTATCCGGTAGGTGTGAGAAATGTGATGCTACATGTCGCACCACGCAGTTAGTTGGAACTTCCTTACAAAGATTTGATTGAAGGTGTAAAGTGTAATGCAAAGTCACTTGGGTTACAATTAACCGCCATCGAGTTCCGTTCAATCTCAGCGCGCCGAGTAATGGCATCTCCATCTCCAAAGAAATCGCTTTCGGTTCGTTTGGATAAGGACGGCGGTTAAAGAACAATTCATAGTATTAAAGCAAAAGCTGACGATTACAAATCAGTAGCAAATTTAGTTTTTTTAGAATAAAACATTTTATTATATGGCTGGGTTTGATTTCCGGTCCGTACGCAAAACGACGCACGCTGATTGGTTCCTGAGAGGTCGGGATTTTACGGTATTGACCCACCGGTCAATACGCTTTTTTCTCGGCCCTGTAAGTTTTGTTGGGAAAATTTCTGAGTTGATTTAAATACAAATAAAAGAGAACTAACTGGGTATCTTTATTCCGATATTCTGAACAATAAAATGTCTTGGAACATTACTGCTGGTTTTCTTTAAAGCTGTTTATCTTAAAACACGACAAATAATAGCCGAACTGGTGTAAACAAGATTAAGGCCAAGAAGCGACACGAAAAAGTCAACAGGTAAGGTAAACAGCATACTCCGAAGACGAAACAACGCTCGAAGCTTAAAAATAAAATTTGCAAAACAGTTTCGCAACGCTATCAGCAGGACGTTCTCCCATAAAGGTGGAGTTTTGTGGGAACGATAACCAACTTTGCACATTCCTGATGAGCCTGAGCAACGAGTTCTGGGCAGCACAAAATCCACCAACCAGAAAAGCTGCATTGCATGGTTATCGGTCGCCAGAAGGCTGGAGATTGTTACGTCTTCAGCCAAGACGTACAGGTGTGTTTATAGACATATGTAACTTATGATGTTTAGATAGAGATAGGAATTTGCACATAGTGTCGCGTTCCCAGCTCCTTTGTCTCGGGGAAACGATAGAGCTGGAGTTCGCAAGTCTCAACCACACGAGACTGAAGTGTTTTTAAACGTGATTTAATGAACCTCAGATAATGTGGTAAAACTATATAAAAAAATTACATTAACAAATTGTAATAACCACCGGTTTGGTTTGACTTAAAATACAAAAAACAACAAATAGGAAACAATAAAGGCGAGTGATAACTTACGTCTATACTCTCTAGGAGCTTAACTGTACCGAAAAACGGTACAAAAAAGGTAAATAAATTGTTCGTTTGCTCCTCACTATAACTGTTCGCCAAAAAAGAAAAGTAAAACGTTCCGACAACGTAGTTCTCGTTGCATGGCACCGTCGGCCGGGGGCACTGGGAACAAATAATCGACCGGAAGTCAACACTGATCTCAATAAAACGGGATGGGGCATGAGCGCTGACCTCAACAAGGTTCTAAGTTAAACACTTCTCGCCCAAGGATATCATCTGTGTCTTTAGTTCAGGCTTTGATTGGTAGTAGTAGGATGAACTCGGTAATGGGACGGAAGACTGTTTTCCTCTTTCCATCTTTAACAACTATAACCTTGGCTTTCCTAACTTTTTCATCTTCGCTTTCCATAGACTCTAGAACTCTTCCCATGGGCCAGTCATTTCGGAGACGTCTTTGTCCTTTACAATGACAACGTCTCCAACGGTGAGGTTCCGATCTTTCTCGCACCATTTCGATCTAACTTGCACGTTCTGTAAGTATATTCCCGTCTCCAACGAAGCCAAAATTGATCAGCGAGGTATTAAGCCCTACGCCAACGCCGACGAGCATAAATATCTTGGGCGACGAATTTGCGTGGTGGAGAAGCGAGTGGGCGCTTCTTCATTGTAAGTAACATGGCTGGTGTTAGAGGATTTGGCTCGTCAATGTCCGATGTAATGGTAGCGATGGGACGGCTGTTCACAATACCTGTTACTTCTGCCATGAGAGTAACCAATAATTCATCGTCGAGTTGGGAGCTTCCGATGCCCAACAACATTGCATTCAGGACGCGGTGGATTGTTCCTATCTGTCGCTCCCACACACCACCAAAATGGGAGGCATGTGGCGGGTTGAATACCCACTCACATCCTTGTTCCATTACGTATCTCTCTACTTTCTGTTGATCCAACTCCATGAGCGCATCACTGAGCTCCGATTTCCCTCCAATGAAGTTAGTGCCGCAATCGCATCTAAGTCTGGCTGCCGGACCACGAATCGCAAAGAAGCGGCGTAAAGCACAGATGAATGGACTACAGTACTTCGATGTGGATTGCCCGACTACTAAGACATGTAAACACGAGCCCCCAGCGTTTTACGCTGACTGCACCACCTCTTAGTTTTCTTGTTCGGATATTTCTATATTTCTTTTGATGTGACGTGGATGAGTTGATGTGTAGTGGAGATATTGTCTGGTGTCAGCATAGCTTTATAGTTGATATCTGTGGAGAGTCGGTCGTTATCATTTTTTATTAATATATCTAGGAAAGCTAACTGTGTCGTATTTTGCTCAATTGTGAACTGTATATTTGTATCCAGAGAGTTAAGTAGGGTACGTCACATCAAAAGAAATATCCCTTACAATTTGGCCCGCCGTAGAATATGCACAATCGTTGATGATACTGAGATAAAGGAAACAAGATTAGAAGAGCTGGAACATGTCTTATCAAAAAGAGGTTACCCAAAAGAAATAATAACAATCGGGATAAATAAAGCAAAGACATTGAACCAGAGTGAACTTAGAATACCTCGACCAATGCAAACAACGGAAAATGTCCTCACGTTTGTTACGACCTTCAATCCAAATAACCCATCAATAAACTCGTTACTACAGACAGGTCTCACGATGTTAAAAAGCAGCCCTAAAATGAAATCTGCTTCAGAGGGAATAAAAATAATTAGTAGCAGAAGACAACCACCAAACCTTAAACAGCTACTAGTGAAGTCAAAATTCACCAACAAAACAGAAGGTACCGTGTCGAAATGTGGAGGTAAAAGATGTGCAACATGCAAACAACTTATAGTGGGGAACTCATTTCTATTTAAATCATCTAATCATTCTTTCAAAGTAAAACAGGACATGGACTGCAACAGCAAGTTTGTAATGTATGTTTTAACATGTGGGGTGTGTGGAGAAAACTATATTGGAGAAACCAAAATAAAACTACGTGAAAGAATGACTTTACACAGACAACACATTAGGGACAGTAAATACCGCATTCTGCCAGCCAGTGAACACATTGTGCAATGCGCGCAGGACAAAGAAATTAAGTTTACTGTTTTCCCATTCTACAAGATGACCACTGAAGACGACGATATACGTAGAGCAAAAGAAGAATACTTTATTAAGAAGTTTAAGCCAACCTTAAATTCTAATTAAAACAATAATCACTCTAATTTTTTAGCAAAACTGTATTAATGACGTCACAAACAATTAAGATTGTAAATAGCCAACCTCGTACCCAGGGTTATGGGCAGGGAGCGGAGATAAGACCCTGGGTACGAGGTTGGTAAATAGCCTAACGAGCCACGACAAAAAGTGGCGAAACGCGTTATACATACACAATAAAACTACTAAGTTCTTTTGGCATTACAATTTTATTTTATACAAAGTACCTGTATTTGATTACATTTAATAAATTTTGATATATATATATATATCCTAAATTAGCTCATTTCAGTAATCCTCCAATGTGATGGTTCTGCTTAAGCTCCTAGCTTGTATAGTTTGATAATGTGTATTACACACAATGTTTAACACCAGTGTGGGTCCAATTACCTATATCTATCAATGAAAAAGCAGTACCTCCATTTTTAACCATGCACATGTTCACTTTTGAATCTGCTAAACTTATCGAAACAAACGATTTTTCGCATCCGATTCTTTGGCATTCAGAAGTTCATGTGAGTAGAGTTGTAGTTGATCTATCCTGTGCTTCGAGGGTTTTTCGCCGGGTTCTCCGGTTTTCCTCCCTCCATAAAATCAACACCTAACATCTTAGCTGTGATCCGTGGTCTGAACTGTGTCGTTGGCGGCTACTTGCATGGAGCGCCTTTGATATGCCTCGACACGGCCACGTTGATCTGCGTGTTCACAATTCAGCCAGTCCTTTATCCTTTATAAGAATCATGCTTCCGCAAACGACAACTTTGGAAAGTGTATTCTCAATATTCAATGATTTAGGATGGCTATAAGGAAGGACTGTCGACATACTACCATATCTTATTATATTTTTTACACCTTTAAGTTTTTCTAGGTAGCTCGAGGAACTGATAGGTATGTACGTTTTTTATCAACTGCTGAATAATGTTTTGCTACTAACCATAAACAATGCATGCTGTGCTGCCAACTGTGAATAATGTTTTGCTGTCAACCATAAATAATGCTGTGCTATCAACTGTGAATAATGCTATGCTTGTCAACTGTGAATAATGTTGTGCTGTCAACTGTGAACAATGTTGTGCTGCTAACTGTGAGTAATGCATGTTGTGCTGTCAACTGTGAACAATGTTTAGCTGCCAACTGTGAATAATGGTTTGTTGTCAACTGAAAACAACGCTGTAGTTCCAAACTGTGAACAATGTTGTGCTGCCAACTGTGAGTAATTATAATGTTTTGCTGCCAACTGTGAATAATGGTCTGTTGTCAACTGAAAACAATGCTGTAGTTCCAAACTGTGAACAATGTTGTACTGCCAACTGTGACCAATGTTTTGCTGCAAACTGTGAACAATATTATGCTGCCAACTGCATGTGAACAATGTTATGCTTCCAACTGTGAACAATGCTGTGCTACGAAGCATGAACAACATAATATATCTACAGAATTATTGGATTATTAATATGTTGGTGTGTGACACCTCTTTTTACCACAGAAAATTCTCCTCACACAGTCACAAACTTTAAACGGAAAACTTTGAACTTTCATTTTGTTAGGCAAAAAAAAGTTTGCTGTTCGAGAAAAAGCTCCCGAGTTGGAACGGTGTCGAAGTATCGCGTGATCGCTAAACGCAGCCGGTGCAGTGTAATTATAGAAAGTTAAAACTTCTGTTCTACTTTAAAACTACAAATTAACATAATTACTTCGAACGTTTCTTCCAAAACGTAAAAAATACTCGCCCTTATGTGAACGCGGTGATTTTCATACACAGTCTCTATGTTCTATACGGCAGTAGTTTTATACGACATACTACTCTCCATAAAAAAAGCCCAAAATACTCGATTATCCGAACGAGATTATTTGTACACACAATCTCTGTTCTATACGGCAGTAGTTTTCTCCGCATATTACTCTATTTTAAAAACCTAAATACTCGCTTATCTAAACGAGATTATTTATATACACAATCTCTATGTTCTGTACGGCAATAGTTTCGTCGACATACTACTGTATTTTAAAAAACCTAAATACTCGATTAGCCAAACGAGAGGATTTGTACACACAATTTCTATGTTCTATAGGGCAATTGTTTTATCGACATACTATATACTGTCTTTCAAGAAGGCAAAATACTCGCTTATCCAAACAAGATGATCAGCACACCCAATCTCTATGTTCTAATATGCGGCAGTAGTTTTATCGATATACTACTGTCTTTCAAGAAGATAAAATGTTTGCTTATTCGAACGCGATGATTTGTACACACAATCTCTATGTCTACACGGCAGTTATTTTGGCAGCGTTCTTGGTAATTCGCGAGAACTTCGAACGTCAACTAACAGGTACTCGATTCATCTAATTTTCTAATTTTCAAAGAAAACAACGTTAATCGTGGAATAGATAATTAATGAGCTTCAATTTAATGATCTCAAGAACAGATCCAAATTCATTTTAAGTGCAGCTTTGGCCAAGCTACGAGTTGCGTTTTCCATCAAGGGATATTTTTTTGTGGATTATAATTGTTGTACTTCAAAGGTCGATAACATTGTCAGTCAAACTTCTTTTAAGAGTTGAGTAGAATTTGAGGATGTACCAAGACAGGGACTTTTTTATCAAGTCTTCGGGTGCACGGCTGGCCATTCGCCTAACCTTTCTCTTTGTGCTATATTGGGCATTGAATTTCCACCTTGCTCAATCCCACAATTTCTCTCCAGAACAAGCACAAATAAGTTACTGCTCTGATGCAAGTAAAAAAGGTACGTTAAACTTAAAATACCGTTTATTTGTTTACACGTACTGTAGCTTCATTAGGGCCGTTTATACGAGAGCCGATAAGACGCGGCTTATACAGACATAACAGACTGAACCATGTATACCGTGTTTTGAACAAGCCGCGACTTATGAAAGACGCGAACCTAAATCTGTGTACCTTTTATACGAGTGTTTCGCGTCTTGTGTGAGGCGCGTCTTATGGGCTCTCGTATAAACGGCCCTAGTATGTGCTATATATAGACCACTTTCATAATAGCGACTAATTTGAGTATTCTTTTTTGTGCATCTTAATAAGCCTTTCTGGCCTCGTTTGTGTGTCTGCAATTCAAAAGAATCTTTGCTTCATAACGAGGCCAGAAAGGCTCATTTAGATGCACATAGAAGAATATTTAAAGTGAAGGCCTTTATGAAAGTGGTCTATGATGTATCGCTTAATTAGTTAACACAGCGATAAACTTTATAGTCGGACAAAAACCTTTATCTTTCTCTAATTCTGACAATTTAAATACCTCTAAAGGTTCTGACGACGAATACAAAATTGACCGGTTTCAAGAACCTCCACTTGAGTTTATCGCTTTCTCGACTGTATTGTTTCTTTTGGAATGATGCAGCTTTTAGTAGCTATAACGCCAGAGTATTTTACTCTGGCTAACGCCAGATTGACTGATTGACCCTTTATCGACTGCATGTATATCGTTTCTTTTGAAACGATGTAGCCTTTACTCTTTAGTATTTTACTCTGGCTAACGCCAGTCGATTTTACTCGTCAAGGAGACAGTTCTCGGGCGCCATGCGGTTGAAAAGCCTTTACAGCGTGGTGACGCTTATTAGGTAGGGTTAGGTCGAGAACTAAGAGCCTTAAACAGACGTGGAAACATCACCGAAAAATGAGGTACACGATTATGATGGAAAAAATAATCCAATTTCTCACATACAGCGGAATTGCTCGGTGAAATATATATTTCGTCGGCTGTTTTAGTTGGAGTTTGTTATCGGGGCATTTGAGCCGAATGGACGTTTGTTTTGTGAAGATCCAGTCAAATTTTGATGTTTTAAGCTCCAACTTCAGCTTTGATGGCTTGTTTAAACTTGGATGAGCTAAACGAGGATGAGCTAAACTGTATATAACTGTTGATGCAGACAGAGTATTAAAGAACGTACACATTTCCGTGCTTTTTTTTTTTTTTTTTTTTTGGGACTTTAAAATTTTATCGTTTTTAATAATAAATTATTAACAGGTTTAGGGTGTGTTCACATGCGCTAGCGGACTAGAATTATATTGCGAGTTTACTATACTGAGAACGCAATTGGACTGGATTTATAGATTGCGAGTTCACTATAGTGAGAACACAATTGTACTGGATTTACATTCCGAGTTAACGATTTTCTTTTCTGAATTATTCAGAATGAAAACTAGTCATCCACGTAAACTGTTTTTGATGCCATTAACATGCACGCTCTTTGCTTTTCAAATAAAAATTGATTTTACGGCAAAAGTATACTTAAATATTGCTCTTGTTTTCTTGTAATTTTGATTTAGGTCGTCGTTTAAACGCTACGGTGTATGATGATCGTCATTCCCTGTCACGTATTGATTGCGTGGTTCAATGTGTTACGGAGCCGTGCTGCAGATCAATAAACTACAGAAAACGCGACCCTTTTAACGGAAAAGAAAATTGCGAGTTACTTCACGCCGTGGCATCCGAACAACCAGCTGAAGATTTAAAGGAGGATAAAGATTACGATTATGAAATATTGCTTCAACCAAATAAAGTAAGTACGTAGTGAAAGCGGGAAACTTGTTTTGTCATGCAGTGAAACTAAAGAATTTTATATGTATGGGATTAGACTGAACTAATAGAACGAGAACTACAGAACGAGAACTTAGAACGAGAACTATATACAACAAGAACTAGAACTATAGAACGAGAACTATATACAAAAAGAACTATAGAACGAGAACTTAGAACTAGAACTATATACAACAAGAAGTAGAACTATATAGAACGAGAACTATAGAACGAGAACTTAGAACGAGAACTATATACAACAAGAACTAGAACTATAGAACGAGAACTATAGAACGAGAACTATATACAACAAGAACTAGAACTATAGAACGAGAACTGTATGCAACAAGAACTAGAAATGTAGAACGAGAACTGTATGCAACAAGAACTAGAACTATAGAACGAGAACTGTATGCAACAAGAACTAGAACTATAGAACGAGAACTTAGAACGAGAACTATATACAACAATAACTATATACAGCAAGAACTAGAACTTAGAACGAGAACTATATACAACAAGAACTAGAACTGTAGAACGAGAACTATATACAACAAGAACTAGAACTATAGAACGAGAACTATATACAACAAGAACTAGAACTATAGAACGAGAACTATATACAACAAGAACTATAGAACGAGAACTTAGAACTATAACTATATACAACAAGAAGTAGAACTATATAGAACGAGAACTATAGAACGAGAACTTAGAACGAGAACTATATACAACAAGAACTAGAACTATATAACGAGAACTATAGAACGAGAACTATATACAACAAGAACTAGAACTATAGAACGAGAACTGTATGCAACAAGAACTAGAAATATAGAACGAGAACTGTATGCAACAAGAACTAGAACTATAGAACGAGAACTGTATGCAACAAGAACTAGAACTATAGAACGAGAACTATATACAACAAGAACTAGAACTATAGAACGAGAACTATATACAACAAGAACTAGAACTATAGAACGAGAACTATATACAACAAGAACTATAGAACGAGAACTTAGAACTAGAACTATATACAACAAGAACTAGAACTATAGAACGAGAACTATATACAACAAGAACTAGAACTATAGAACGAGAACTATATACAACAAGAACTATAGAACGAGAACTTAGAACTAGAACTATATACAACAAGAAGTAGAACTATATAGAACGAGAACTATAGAACGAGAACTTAGAACGAGAACTATATACAACAAGAACTAGAACTATAGAACGAGAACTATATACAACAAGAACTAGAACGATAGAACGAGAACTATATACAACAATAACTAGAACTATAGAACGAGAACTACTGTATATACAACAAGAACTACTAGAACTATAGCACGAGAACTATATACAACAAGAACTAGAACTATAGAACGAGAACTATAGAACGAGAACTATATACAACAAGAAATAGAACTATAGAACGAGAACTTAGAACGAGAATTATATACAACAAGAACTAGAACTATTGAACGAGAACTATAGAACGGGAATTATATACAACAAGAAATAGAACTATAGAACGAGAACTATTGAGAACGAGAATTATATACAAAAAGAACTAGAACTATAGAACGAGAACTATATACAACAAGAAATAGAACTATAGAACGAGAACTTTGAACGAGAACTATATACAACAAGAACTAGAACTATAGAACGAGAACTATAGAACAAGAACTATATATACAACAAGAACTAGAACTATAGAACGAGAACTATAGAACGAGAACTATAGAACGAGAACTATAAAACACCAAATTCGCTATAGATCTATTCTATATAGAACGACTATAGCGAACGAGAACTATAAAACGACAACTATATATAGGCCATACATCGAACGAGACTTATATAGAACGAGAACTACAGTATATAGAATGAGAACTATATATAGACCGAGAACTATATAATTAACGAAAATTATAGAACGAGAATTGTAGAACGAAAATTATAGAACGAGAACTGTAGAGCGAAAATTATAGAACAAGAACAGTAGAACAAGAACTATACAACGAAAATTATAGAACGAGAGCTACAACGAAAATTATAGAACGAGAACTATATAGAACAAGAACTATAGAATTACAAGAACTATACAACGAAAATTATAGAATAAAACTACAACGAAAATTATAGAACGAGAGCTATACAACGAAAATTATAGAACGAGATCTATATAGAACAAGAACTATAATACAACGAAAATTATAGAACGAAAGCTATATAGAACAGGAACTATACAACTATATTATCGGCAGTTTACCACCTTTTTACTTTGCTCTCTAAAACACTGCCTACGCAAGACTCTACTTTTTTACACTCTATTTTACTTAGCTCTTCTTCTCAATTTTTTCTAACCAGAATTTTAAAACACAGTGGCTTAATTCCTCATTAAAAACATTTTATTTTGTTTTAGCCATTTGACTGTCACTGTTCTTCATGTAAAAATAATGGAAGTTGTGAAACATCCAAGAAGTTATGTTCATGTGATTCTGGTTTTAATGGAACGCAGTGTGAGAACGGTAATAATGAAATGAGATGTTAAACGCAAACAGCTTCTATATTTAGGCCACATTGATTTTGTTTCTGCAACGATAAATTTTAGTGAACAAAGTATTAGCGTTCCTCCACTATTTCTAGACGTTGATGAATGCAGTTTGAGCTCCAATCACTGCCACGAAAATTCCACTTGCAATAATACTGTTGGTTCTTATACTTGTACATGCAATCAAGGATTTACTGGAAATGGAACCAACTGCACAGGTGATTAGTTCTTCTTGTTCTACAAAAATGTTGTTCTATTTTAGAATACGCAGAATTATTTTAAGCAGTTTAACACTTTCGTTAGTAAAATTGTTAGAATTAATTTTCATTTTGATTTTCACAGATTATATCATATTGAAGTCAAACCAATACCATTAAATAATTCAGCAACACTGATTTTGTTTCTGCAACGATAAATTTTAGTAAACAAAGTATTAACCTTGTTCTATTATTTTTAGATGTTGACGAATGCACTATGAACTACAATCTCTGCCACCAAAATTCCACTTGCAATAATACTGTTGGTTCTTATACTTGCACATGTAATCAAGGCTTTACAGGAAATGGAGACAACTGCACAGGTGATAATTAGTTCTTCTAGTTCAACAAATATTTATTAATTTGGCGTACACAGAATTATTTTAAGCAGTATAACGTTTTGTTTAATTAAAATTGTTGGAATTTTTAGTTGTGCTTTTTGCGGATCAAAAATCATGAGATATTAAATTTAAACCTATATTAATAAATTCTTAAGCTACATTGATTTGGTTTCTACTTTTGATACATTTTAATAAACAATGTTTTAACGTTTTCCTATTATTTTTTAGACGTTGACGAATGCAACTCGAAATTCTGTCATCAAAATTCCACTTGCAATAATACTGTTGGTTCTTATACTTGCACATGCAATCATGGATTTACTGGAAATGGCATCAACTGCACAGGTGACCAGTCCTTCTAGTTCAACAAATATTCATTATTTTAGCGTACGCAGAATTATTTTAAACATTTTGGTTAGTAAAAGTTTGAAAATTTTAAGTAGGATTTTTACAGATGATAGGATTAATAAACTCAAATTTATACTATTATATACAGGTGGTTTCATTTGAGGGCATATATTTAGTTTCTTAATTAGGATTGGAATTTTGTGGTGATATACATGTATAGTAAAATGTACAACAACCAATACAAGTTTTTATTTGCTAAATGTGTCTTCCAAATTGTGAAAGGCATTGTTCATGTTGATTTAGTTCTGTTTTATCTGTTCTACGTTTCTTTCTGAAACTCCACTATCTCGTCTTTACATGATAGTACCAAAAAGTTGTGCTGATTTGTACAAAAATGGAGTAAAAGAAAATGGCGTCTACATAATTGACCCAGATGGTGAAGGAGCTTTTAATGTTAGCTGTGACATGACAACTGATGGAGGAGGTTGGACTGTTTTTCAAAGACGAATGGACGGAAGCGTGGATTTTTATCTAAATTGGACTGACTACAAAAACGGATTTGGTAATCTTAATGGAGAGTTCTGGCTTGGACTGGACAAGATAAATCGTTTGACAGAGAGTGGTCAAAACGTTTTGAGAGTTGATCTGGAAGATTTTGAAGGAGAGATACGTTACGCTAAGTACAAGAAATTTGCCGTGAAAGACAATAAATATAACTTGAAAGTTGAAGATTATTCGGGTGAGTGACTCTCCACGTACTAGTTTATTCTACTTTATTCTTTATATGCAACGCTCACTACCCTTGTGGAAGTTTGAGCACTCTGGGCCCATGCGCACTTCACGCTATCTGAATGTACTTCACCGATGCTGTCCCACATGCGGTTGTCACCGACAATCGCATGTGTATAAGTAATTGATGAAATTCATTCAGATTGTTCCAAGCTACACTGATGAGCGGTTGTACAGCGAAACACCGTGTCTGTAGAGTGAACTATATATATATATATATATATATATATATATATATATATATATATATATATATATATATTATATATATATTATTATATATATATATTATTATATATATATATTATTATATATATATATATTATTATATATTTACAGAAAGAGTAGCTCAGCCATAGTCAAGTTTATGAGCAAAGTCATTAGTGCGTTTCTTTACGGATTGTTTAGTCCAAGTTTTGACGTGTGTAATATTCACCATTATTTTAATCATGTGAACTTGAATTTATCCACGACGTTTTTCAAGTTTGCGTCATGGCGACGCTGTGCCTTTAATAAAGCATACAGCAAACACCTATCTCATCATATAATCTACCTCATTTTCAGTTCAAATTCAGTTCGATAGTGTTCACTTGATGAAGTCCAATCCAAGTTCTTTCCGACTCCAACTCCATCAGATTCAGTTCAAAACCAATCACACCGGTGAACTCGAATAAACATATTCCGAAAAATATAATGCCATTCTGAAAACTCAAGATATGCGTTAAAACAAGTGGAACTATATTGTGAAATTATAATATTTTTACTTTATTTCAAAGTCATCTTCAGACAAGTAAAGAAGATATTGACTTTGAAATAAAGTCGAAACATTACAATTATTTCACAGATTATTTTTTTGAATATGTTTTATTCTATACTTTTGTTGGCTGTATGGTTTTGGTTTCTGGTGGAATTGCTATCCGAGTCAGTTATAAGTACAAATCATGCAGTTCGATAGTCAAAAGAGCTAGAAGTAATATTCATAAACGAGTGGGAGTGTTTTACCAGGGGTTACAAACACGAGAGAACATTGAAAATTACGAAGTAATAGGCCTTCTCAAGTGTTTGCAACCCCTGGTAAAACACGATACATGGGTTTATGAAATAGCTTCTCAACTGGTCAATTATAGTATAGGGACTTGGTGATATTCATGGTGCATATTATATTTATAGACAATGGTTTCACGTTGAATTTATAATTAAGAAATGTGGTAATAAACGGTTCTTTTTGTTTGTGCCGTTTATTATCTGATTTCTTAATTATGAATTCTTTTTGCGCGACATTTACTTTCAACATGACCAAATATTTTTCTCTGAATGGCTAATTAGCTCATGAATTATTAATGAGTTTGAGAAATATCTTATATATATATATATAGCCGTATACTTGTAAGCTATGCATGAAAACACTGAACTAATGATGTCATAACAGTTCGTATATCTTTTCTCACTGCAAGGTAATGCTGGTGACTCACTTGCTCTTCACAATGGAATGAAGTTTAGTACTAAAGGTAAAGATAATGACAAATGGTATAATGGAAACTGTGCTGTGGGATACCAAGGTGCCTGGTGGTACAATGACTGTCATTACTCCAACTTGAATGGTTTGTACCTTCGTGGTACTAACACCAAGTATAGTCAAGGCGTTATCTGGTATCATTGGAAAGGATTCTACTATTCTTTAAAGAAGTCTGAAATGAAAGTCAGGCCATACGTTTAGACGATCACAGTTCTCACCAAACAATTTCCTTATTAGAGAAAAACTTACTTTAATTATAACATGCATGAATACTTTTGTTAGCATTTTTGTAGACTTTAAGGGACCATTCTTTTCCGTTTTGTTTTAAACTATTTCGTTTAAATTAGTCATTTTAATAGAAATATATATATATGTAAAGGAGATCTTACACGCGATGAAGAGAGAATTACTGACCAGTACCATAGAGTTTCCAAAGTAGCAATCCTCCCGAAAGTAACGACTACTTGAGAGTAACGCGTTGCATTTAACCTATATAACTTTTTATCTCATGAAACCAGGAACCACGGTATATAAACCTGCATTTAATATAAGGTTTTAAATACACGCACAGTCCAAATTCGTGTCCTTGTGCAGTCGAACCCTATTAATGGACACCCCTTTTAAGCGGACACCTCTCTTAAGCAGAAACGGGCACCTATCTTGGGTTCAGCTGTGAACAAATTAATCTCTCTTAAACGGACAAATCCCATATCAAAATGAACGTTTTCTTTGATAACAGCAATAATCAAAACACTTGAGATTAACCGAAAGAGACCAACACTTTGAATTGTGAACATTTTTAAGTCCGTTGGTGCTGTATTGATTGCATTATTATAGTAAAACGTAGTTATAGTTACATTATAGTAAAACAAACTACGTATATATAGACACAAAAAGCTTGTCACCACGTGCGTACCCCCCTATTGTGCAACCCTTTAAGCGGACACCCCTCTTAAGCGGACACCTAGGCGAGGTCTCAAAGGTGTCAGCCTAATAGGGGTTCGACTGTATATAACTAAACAGAAACAAACACGCCAAATAAGCATGTGTATGTGTGGTAATTCATTTCTATTTGCATCATAAATATATCGAATATCTAGGTGTCATACCAACACTTTTTTGCTACCCGAAAATAGCGCCCCTCAAAAGCAATTGCTAGTCGAAGGTAGCGGCCCCTATATAGGCTCCAATCTCGAAAGTAAGGGTGGTCGCTACTTTGGAAACTCATGCACGGTAGGTTTTATGTTTGAGTGGCAAAGGCAATCACAACGAAGTAAGGGCAGTGAGCTAACTGATTGCCATGTCCTAAACGGTCCGAATGCCAATCCAAGCCGCACAGTAATTGCCCGGCAAAAGCTGTTGTGGTTACGCTGTCATCATATTGATCTTGTATATGTTATTGTATACATTTAATTGTAGTCTATAGTTATGTTCGTAGTGATTAAAATATGCAAAGCTTCTAGAAATAGAAATAAACAAAAAAAAAAAACCCAGCCAATGTCAACCCAATGTTCTTGTGTTCATCAAGGGTCCGAAGGGATGAATCACAGTTGTTACGGCACATTCACTGAGTTTGGCCATGCAGGCTATAAGTAACCAATTACATTGTCACTTACCAATTCGTTCCCATGCTCGCTCGCGTTATTGATCAGGGTTCGGGTTTTTTATTATCTAAATCAATCAGAAATTACCTTCTTACTATAGGTTGGTGGCGACCTAGTTTGTTTACGTTTCTGGGTGGGTCTTACCGGGTAAGTGGAATTAGAAACACGCGTTTCTATAGGTTGCAACGATTTAGTGGCCTTCACGCTTAGAGGAATCACGCTAAATTTATAGCTTATCTCAACTATTAACTTCTCAACCCTGAATTCCCTTTTGGTATTTTACTCGTTATTGGCAGAGCACTACTCCGCGCTAGGGTTGAAAAGGTTAATCATTTGTATGCAGCAAAAACTATATCTCGAAGAAAGATTACAAGACCGGAGCTGCATGCAAGGATACTGAAATTTCTAAGACGAAAGCTGTTGACATGTCAAACAATGTTTCTCATTTGGGATCGAGGAGAATCATGGTAAAACGTACAGCTGCCATCTCTTTTGGCTATGGCGCATTGTATATATTAGCCTTGCAAACACAATTGCAAGATGAGGTGATGGCCACTAATTTCCCCTAAAAATCTTTGACGAGTCGTGAGTTAAATTTCAAATATAGGACAAAATATCTTTGTTATAAAAGAGCGAGGAAGGTATTAAGGTATTTTGCCAAAGAAAGTTTTCTTGCAAAAATTTGCATGTACACACACGGAGAAATAACACAAGCTTATCACAACAAACATGACACATAATGGATTGTGTATATTTGGTTTTAAATTAATAATAATAATACCCAATCCATCGTATCTAAATGTAAACACAAATGCATGCAGGCCGAGCTATTTGTCTGAAAGGGAATAACTCGTTGTTAGTCGACATCTGTCTCCACAAACGTATTTCCTGGTTGATAAAATCAGACAAATTAGTCGCTATATATTTAAGACTACATGTGCGTGCTGTTTCTGAACTAAGACTGATTAACTAGACTGCAGGTTTACTAGTTAGTTGAATTTATTTAGAGAAATTACAAAAACGGGCAGCCAGTATAATAATGAGATCATCACGTAACGCGATGAAGGGCTAGAATAAACAAACTGCATGTAAATAGATCGACTATATAAATTACAAAGCAGTCATTTCCACCTGCCGAGTGTTAGACTAGCAACTATACCAAGAAATTATTTTATTACAATGCGGGACTATAAGCGTCATTTGTTTTCTATGTTATATATATATAGTTCAATCTACAGACACGGTGTTTCGCTGTACAACAGCTCATCAGTGTAGCTTGGAACAATCTGAATGCATTTCATCAATTACTTATACACATGCGATCGTCGGTGACAACCGCATGTGGGACAGCATCGGTGAAGTACATTCAGATAGCTTGAAGTGCGCATGGGCCCAGAGTACTCAAACTTCCACAAGGGTAGTGAGCGTTGCATTATCGCTAATAGGTACCCATATATATATATATATATATATATATATATATATATATATATATATGTGACCTATATTAATGCCAGCTTAGTCTATTATTATTATTATTATTATTATTATTATTATTATTATTATTATTATTATTATTATTACTATTATTATTACTTTATTAAATTATTATTACTGTTATTATTATTGTAACTGAACGAGCTATTCTTTTTTAATAAAGCTGTCTATCTGTTGCACTACAGTCCATGCAGCAGTCAAACAGGACGTGCAACAAAAAATAAATGATTCAAAATGACTACAAATAGCTTTTGAATTTTGCCAAATTTTAAAACAAATAAATTATGTATTGTTTAGAACAGTCTAACAGCTTTTTAACAAGAACTTTGTTAAGGACAGCTGTGTTTAAAGTTATCTTATATTGTACAACTTTACATTAGCTAATGACTGCATGATTATTAATAAATTGCTGCGTGACGCCCATTTTCACTAAACAAGAATTCTCTTTGCACAGTTATAAACTTTAAACGGCGAAATATGTCAAGACAACACTAAACATTTTCAACTTTTTATTCAGTGTTATACGCAAAGAAAAAATTGCTGTTTGATAAAACGTTTCTGAGTTGAAACAGAGCGTCGAAGTGTCGTTAAACACAGCCGGTGCGGTGTATGACAAAGTCAAAACTTCTAGTTTAATTTTAATTCAATTTTAAACTGTTAAATTGACAGAATCACTATACGCGGCAATATTATGTCCTCAATTATGCAGAATATTCACTTATTCGAACGCGATGATTTGTACATACAATCTCTATGTTCTATAAGGGCCGTAGTTGTTTCGACATACTAATAAATTATCTTATTATATTTTTTCTAACTTTAAGTTTTCTAGGTAATTCGAGGGAACTTCAAACGTCGACTGACAGATATGTAAGTTTTTAATTGAATTTCTCAAGTATCAAAAAATACCAAAAAGACAATAAAGTCAACCGCCGTATGATAATTATTGTGCTTCAATTTAATTATCTGAAAAACAGATCCAAGCTCATTTTAAGTGCAGCTGTGGCCAAGCTACGAGTTGCGCTTTCCACCAAGGGATTTTTGTTCACAGCTTTGGATTACTTCTGTTGTATCTAGAAGGGTGAGAAAATTGTAAGAGTTTCTTTTGAGAGTTGAGTCCGATTTCAGGATGTACCAATACAGGAGCTTTTTCATCAAGTCTTCGGGTCTACGACTATTCTTTCGCCTGACCTTTCTCTTTCTGGTATATTGGGTGTTGAATTTTCACCTTGTTCAATCCCATGATAATCCCGTTCCAGGACGAACAAAGTTCTGCTCAGATGTACGCAACGCAGGTACGTTAAAGCTAAGATATTGATTATTTGATTAGTATCCTGTAATTGTGTGCTATTATTTCTTAACAAGCATTTAATAGTCGCGATAAAAGTTGCCTGAGCAAAACCTTTAAATTGCAAGACTTACTAAATATTTTTTCGCTATATATCTGACATTTACATACATTTAAATTCAATACGAAAGTTGGTGGAAATGGGGGAACTTCTGAAACATACTTAATGCTAAACTCCAAAGCGTTTGTTTTTTAATATTACGATTTCACTCGTCAAGTGAAAAGGTTTTGGGAAGCCATGCATGAATAAAGGGTTAAAAGGTATATACGCATGCAATAACCCATTGTCTATATACTGCCGACTATATATATACAAAGCTTGATCGCGCCAAACATTATATATATATATATATATATATATTATAATATATTTTCCTTCTACTGCATGTTGCATTATATGCAGTTTCACATATACATCAATCATATCCAAATTATTTCCCCGGAGGTCTAGTTTTCAGAGCCATCCTTTATTGATCGAGACTTACTGAAGTTTGGTATAAAATCAAACTGGAAGCACTCTTTTCACCCTTACAAAAAAGTCTGCTCTGTATATATATAGAGTATATATAATCAGTCTATAGGCCCACCTATAAGATCCTATGGGTTTTTATTTTCTATAGGCAATTGGCACGTTTTTTAAAGGTGCGACCTATTAGGAATACAATAGGTATTGTGGGTTTCTGTAGGCAATTGGAACAGTTTCTGTAGGTTACTTTTTTCGTAACGGGGCACGCATGCGGCCAAGGTGAAATTTTATACTGATATAACTATACATCGAGCATGAAGAATCGTGAATACAGTTCGTAGTCACATCCTTTAGTTTTAATAAAAATTGAATTTAAAAAGTGTACTTGAAAATTTTGCTTGTTTTTGTTCCCTATATATAAAGGTCATCGTTTAAACAGCACGGTGCGTAGTAAAGGTTATGCTTTGTCACGAATGGATTGTATGGTTCAGTGTGTTCGCGAGCGATGTTGCAGATCAACCAACTACAGAAAACGTGACTCTTTTAATGGGAAAGAAAATTGCGAGTTACTTCACGCCCTGGCGTCAGAACAACGTGAAGATTTAAAAACAGACGACGATTACGATTATACTATACTACTTGAACCAGTAAAAGTAAGTAGCAAGCTCAGAAAACGGAAGACTTGCATTATTGAAACTACAGAATTGATAGTATATATAGACTATAGCTATAAGAAGTAGACTAATGAACAGACTTTTCAATACTAACAGTTATTTTGACTGTGTGTGTCGAACATAACTTGACAGAGCTTACATGCATCTATTTAAATTATTCCAACTTGTTTAGATTTCCAAACATTAGTAAAACTGCATGACTATAGTCGACACTTACTACTTTTTTTACAACATTAACAAGTCACTCATTTTTAGTGGGTTCTTTTAAGGGGTTTTTACTAAGAAGTTTAACCGTCCATTGCAGTTGCAGTGACTTAATCATTAAAAAAATCTTTTACTGTATTTATAGCTATTTGACTGTCACTGTTCTTCGTGTAAAAATAATGGAAGTTGCGAAACATCCAATAAGTCATGTTCATGTTATTCTGGTTTTACTGGAAACCAGTGTGAGAAAGGTAATAATGAACTGAGATGTTGAACTGAAATTTAATATTTTATATTTGGTTATTATTAAATTTCAGAAAACAAAGTAATGTTGTTCTATTATTTTCAGACGTTGACGAATGCAGATCCAATCCTTGCCACCAAAATTCCACTTGCAATAATACTGTTGGTTCTTATACTTGCACATGTAATCAAGGATTTACTGGAAATGGAACCAACTGCACAGGTGAGTATAGTTCTTCTAGTTCATCAATATTCTATATTTTGGCGTATGTGAAGAATTATCTTAAGCAGTTTAACATTTTGGTGTGTTAAAACTACTAGGATTTCCAGTTGTATTTTTTAAAGATCGGTGATATTAAAGGCTTATTAACCGAGTTCGAGGTCTGTACGGGAAAGTATTTGCCTGAGGTTTTCGTACAGACCGAGCGACGAAGGAGCGAGGTTTGTGCGAGATAAATCGAGGGCAAATACTTTCCCGAACAGACCGAGAAAACGAGGTTTATTAACCTTTATTTATATGGCTTTTTATTATATGGCTTTTGGTTTGTTTTCTTATCTGTTTTTAGTTCTACGTTTGTCATCTTATCTTATCATCTTATCATCTTTATTTGCCACAAAAAAAAATTGAATTATTTACATGAAAAGAATAGAGTGGCGAGGAGACCTCATGAAACCACCAGGCTTATGTTCTGAGGTCACCTCGTAAATTTAATATTTTACTTATAACAATGCATATGTGCGGCGTAAAAAATTAACTTAAAAGAAATTCTATCATAGCTCTTTTAAAACTTGAAAGACTGAGTAAATCTTTTAAACGTTGTGGTAAAGAATTCCAAATTTTCGGGCCTTGGTAAAGTATCGTGAATTTTTAAAGATTGGTACGACAAGCATGAGGTCGATAATTTTGTGCTGATCTGATGTTGTAATTATGGACTTGACTGCTACATATAAACAAATTAGGGAACATCGGTGGTAATATTTGATTATGATAGCAAAACATAAATTTAGCTATGTGGAATGAAGTAACTTTAAATATATCTAATATACCTAATTGTAAAAACAGAGGGGCTGAATGGGCTCGGAAGTGTGAATTAGTTATAACTCGCACAGCACGTTTTTGTAAGTAAAATATTCTATTTAAATTAGTTACATATGTAGATGACCATACTATGTTACAATAAATAATGTATGGGTAAATTAGAGTATAGTATAGCAATAATTTAGTTTTAGTTGACAAATAAAAGCGAGACCTGTGTATTATACCGACTGATTTGGAGACTTTTTTACAAACATGAGAAATATGGGTTTTCCAGATAAGATGTTCGTCTATGTATACTCCTAGAAATTTAATAACCTTTTCTTGTTTGAGTATTTCATTACCATATCGAAGAGAAAATGGAACCAACAGCACAGGTGATTAGTTCTTCTAGTTCAACAAATATATCCTTTTTTTTTTTCTTTTTTTTTTTTAATAAAACTTCGCCATAAACCTCTGGGGCCATTTACGATGAGCTCGTACAAAAGTTCAACACGTACATTTAGTGATAATAATAATCTTAAACAATATTGAATATTTATATATATATACAAAAAAGAGATTGTTTATGAGAATGGATAATCTGAATTAAAAGTTGCTACCTGGAAATCAGTCTAAAAGCAGCAGGTCTTCTGAGTAACCTGATTAAGGTTACTTCAAAAAATGTTTATTAATTTAGTATAAAATTGTTAGAATTTTCAGTTGAATTTTTCACAAATGATAATGTATTGAACTTAAATGTATACCATTATATACTTAATTATTAATATATAACTAAATTGATCATTTACTAGTAAACAATGTTTCAACCTTGTTCTATTTTTTAAAGATGTTGACGAATGCAATTCGGACTCCAATCGCTGTCACCAAAATTCCACTTGCAATAATACTGTTGGTTCTTATACCTGCACATGCAATCAAGGATTTACTGGAAATGGAATCAACTGTACAGGTGATTATAGTCCTTCTTGTTCAACAAATATTTTGTTTTAGAAAATACGCATGCAGAATTACTTTAAACAGTTTAATATTTTGGTTAATTAAAAATTGTTAGAATTTACCCTTGTAGTTTCTAGAGATAATAGGATATTGAACTCAAGCTTATGCCAGTAATTAAGCTGCATTGATATCATTTTTTTACCAATAAACAAAGTTTTAACGTAGTTCTATTACTTTTTAGACATTAATGAATGCAATAACTCTACTTCCTGCCACCAAAATTCCACTTGCAATAATACTGTTGGTTCTTATACTTGCACATGCAATCAAGGCTTTACAGGAAATGGAGACAACTGCACAGGTGATAATTAGTTCTTCTAGTTCAACAAATATTTATTATTTTGGCGTACGCAGAATTATTTTAAGCAGTATAACGTTTTGTTTAATTAAAATTGTTGGAATTTTTAGTTGTGCTTTTTGCAGATCAAAAATCATGAGATATTAAATTTAAACCTATATTAATAAATTCTTAAGCTACATTTATTTGGTTTCTACTTTGATACATTTTAATAAACAATGTTTTAACGTTTTCCCATTATTTCTTAGACGTTGACGAATGCAACTCGAAACTCTGTCTTCAAAATTCCGCTTGCAATAATACTGTTGGTTCTTATACTTGCACATGCAATCAAGGATTTACTGGAAATGGCATCAACTGCACAGGTGACCAGTCCTTCTAGTTCAACAAATATTCATTATTTTAGCGTACGCAGAATTATTTTAAACATTTTGGTTAGTAAAATTTTGAAAATTTTAAGTAGGATTTTTACAGATGATAGGATTAGTAAACTCAAATTTATACTATTATATACAGGTGGTTTCCTTTAAGGGCATATATTTATTTTCTTAATTAGGATTGGAATTTTGTGGTGATATACATGTATAGAAAAATGTACAACAACCAATGCAAGTTTTTATTTGCTAAATGTGTCTTCCAAATTGTGAAAGGCATTGTTCATGTTGATTTAGTTCTGTTAATTATCTGTTCTACGTTTCTTTCTGAAACTCCACTATCTCGTCTTTACATGATAGTACCAAAACGTTGTGCTGATTTGTACAAAAATGGAGTAAAAGAAAATGGCGTCTACATAATTGACCCAGATGGTGAAGGAGCTTTTAATGTTAGCTGTGACATGACAACTGATGGAGGAGGCTGGACTGTTTTTCAAAGACGAATGAACGGAAGCGTGGATTTTTATCTAAATTGGACTGACTACAAAAACGGATTTGGTAATCTTAATGGAGAGTTCTGGCTTGGACTGGACAAGATAAATCGTTTGACAGAGAGTGGTCAAAACGTTTTGAGAGTTGATCTGGGAGATTTTGAAGGAGAGATACGTTACGCTAAGTACAAGAAATTTGCCGTGAAAGACAATAAATATAACTTGAATGTTGAAGAATATTTGGGTGAGTGACTCTCCACGTACTAGTGTAATCTACTTTATTCTTTATATATATATATATATTTCTCTGACGAAGGGCCTTCGCTCGAAACGTTAGATTCCTACGTTCTCTGTTTCGGTAGTATATCTAACCTTATTATATAGATGCGAGTGTTTTACTAGAGAATATATGCAGTGTTGTATTTTCCATATCCTCTTCACTAGTGAAGATATCGATGACGTCATTAAGAATTTTACCTCTTTTTGCATTGAATCTATATATAATAAAAAGAAAATTACACGCTGGCTTGAAGATATGAATTTTATCTTCTCGTGGTAAAAACGATATTTTACTCATTCGTTACGCTCATTCGTAAAATATTGTTTTCACCACTCGAAGATAAAATCCATAACTTCGCACCACCGTGTAATATCCTCTCTTATATATATATATATATATATATATTATATTTACAGAAAGAGTAGCTGTTCTGTATCGGGGTATATACAGGATTTTCTTTGTGTGTTTCCTCTTGAATTATTAATGATTTTAGAAATATATATATATATGTAATATTTATAAACCGCGCAGGAGGGCTTTATCGGATATAAAACACGAGGCGATAGCCGAGTGTTTTAGAGCCGATAAAGCCCGTACTGCAAGGTTTTTAAATGGCTTCTAAAAAGAATCACTTCATACGTTCATTGGCGTAGTAATTTTGAAAATTAAGCTTATCTCAGCCGTTAAAAACCAGCGAGAAACTTAGAGCGAGTCTATATCACATATATAGATCCGATACGCTCATGATTTTTCTTTGTGTTTTCCTCATGAATTATTAATGAATTTTAGAAATATATATATAAGTGAGTTTTGGTTCACGAAATGTTAGAGAGTGCTCCAATACCATATATAGATAGAGCAAAATACAAAGTATGAAGTATAGTTTTACCTTAAAGTCTTCGCTACCAGAGGTTTCACCCTTGAAACCTCTGGTAGCGAAGACTTTAAGGTAAAACTATACTTCATACTTTATATATATATTTAACAAATAGATTCCATTTTGCCGTTGTCTGTTCAGTTATAGATGCACAGATGACGTCACAACGTGGTAAGAACAAAAAAGTGGCCCACGAGACGCAGTCGAGTGGGTCACTGATGTTCTTACCACGTTGTGACGTCTTCTGTGCATCTATAACTGAACAGACAACAAAAAAATGGAATCTATTTGTTTTATACAATAAAAATTTAAAAGGTCTTTGTCGAAACTCTTGCGGATTTTGGAGCATGAAGAAGGAAAAAAGCAAGTGAGCTGACGTGATCTGACGTGACCATGTGTCTGTCCTCTAATAGATCATGGCCAACAACCAATGAAAACACGCATAGCAACCAGGGTATTGTATAAATATATATATATGCAACACTCACTACCCTTGCGGCAGTTCACCTCATGCTCTCTAGATGTGCGCATGTATATATAAGTCATGTTTTCGCTCTAGATTGTTCCAATATATATATATATATATATATATATATATATAAATTATATAAATAACAGTAAACTGAAAGCACAAATATATATTTGTTGCTGTTGATTGAAAAATAGTAAGAGGAACGTTAAAAACTAAACCATGTTTAATGGTGGTGTGCATATATTTAACAATTAGACAACGAGTTTGAGTTGTCTACGAGCTGCCGACTAGTCGACGAGGCACGGCTGGGACGAGTTGTTTAATTGTTTTAGTATAAACGAACAAGTCGGAAAAACTATTATTTTAAAGAAACAAACTAAATCTCAGCAAAACGCGAGTTTTCTGCCATTGACTCTTTCTCTACTAGTGGTCTATCACTCAGACAGTAAGTAGCTCAGCAATAGTCAAGTTTGTAGATACAATATGAGCGGCCCGCCGAACTGTATGGGATTTGGGCGAGCCGAATCTTAATTACTGATGAGTTTATATCATGAATACTTTGCTTAGAAGTGGTAGAAGACGCAAAAAAAAACACGAAATTATTTAAACAAACAAAACTTTTGTGAAGGTGAACTTAAGTTTCGAGATAAAGTTTCCTAGATGTAATATAATTACTATATATACTAATATAAGTACTATTTACAATATTCGTGACCGTGTTGTATATATATATATATATATATAATGCCATTCTGAAAACTCAAGATATGCGTTAAAACAAGTTGAACTATATTGTGAAATTATAATATTTTAAGTAATATTTCATAAACGACTGGGAGTGTTTTACCAGGGGTTACAAACATGAGAGAACATTGAAAATTACGAAGTAATAGGCCGAGTGATTTTTGTTGTTCTCAAGTGTTTGCAACCCCTGCAGTAAAACACGATACACGGGTTTATGAAATAGCTTCTCAACTCGTCAATTATAGTAGAGGGACTTGGTGATATTCATGGTGCATATTATATTTATAGACAATGGTTTCACGTTGAATTTATAATTAAGAAATGTGGTAATAAACGGTTCTTTTTGTTTGTGCTGTTTATTATCTGATTTCTTAAGTATGAATTCTTTTTGCGCGACATTTACTTTCAACATGACCAAATATTTTTCTCTGAATGGCTAATTAGCTCATGAATTATTAATGAGTTTGAGAAATATCTTATATATATATAGCCGTATACTTATAAGCTATGCATAAAAACACTGAACTAATGATGTCATAACAGTTCGTATATCTTTTCTCACTGCAAGGTAATGCTGGTGACTCACTTGCTCTTCACAATGGAATGAAGTTTAGTACTAAAGATAAAGATAATGATAAAGATAATAGAAACTGTGCTGTGCGATACCAAGGTGCCTGGTGGTACAATCACTGTCATGACTCCAACTTGAATGGTTTGTACCTTCGTGGTACTAACACCAAACATGGTCAAGGCGTTATCTGGTATAATTGGAAAGGAGACCACTATTCTGTAAAGAAGTCTGAAATGAAAGTCAGGCCATACGTTTAGACGATCACAGTTGTGACCAAACAATTTCCTTATTAGAGAAAAACTTACTTTAATTATAACATGCATGAATACTTTTGTTAGCATTTTTGTAGACTTTAAGGGACCATTCCTTTCCGTTTTGTTTTAAACTATTTCGTTTAAATTAGTCATTTTAATAGAAATATATATATATGTAAAGGAGATCTTACACGCGATGAAGAGAGAATTACTGACCAGTACCATAGAGTTTCCAAAGTAGCAATCCTCCCGAAAGTAATGACTACTTGAGAGTAACGCGTTACATTTAACCTATATAACCAAAGGGAGCCCATCTTGGCAGCGCGTGGGCACCTTGTGGCGGACTCGAAAGACGCGCGGGGGACTGTGGCACACTCGATCGTGGTGTGTTTAGGAAAATAATAAAGGGATGAAACACGAATTCTTCCTTGTTTTGAACATCGTTTAAAGCGCCTATAGGTACTAAAATTGTAAGACAATTGAGAGAAGTAGTTGCGATAATGATTCATTTATCAAAATATAAATCAAAATGATGCAAAATCTCAACTTTTAGCCGTGATTTTGCAGCTATCGCATTTTAGGGAGATGTGTTCCGCAAGTAGCTAGGACACTATACATCATCGTTGACACTTCGGATAGCTACGAAATCCTACGATAAGCTTTTCGGATAAAGCCTTTCCCCCCGTTTTTTCCTTTTTCCCGCCTTTTTCCCGCTTCCGGTCACCGTTTTTCGTTTTTTTAAAATCCCCTGCCACAGTCCCCCGCGCGTCTTTCGAGTCCGCCACAGAGTGCCCACGCGCTGCCAAGATGGGCTCCCTGTGATATAAGTTTTTATCTCATGAAACCACTCATGGAACCACAGTATATAAACTTGCATTTAATATAAGGTTTTAAATACACGCACAGTCCAAATTCGTACGTGTCCTTTTGCAGTCGAACCCCTATTATTTAACGGACACCCCTTTTAAGCGGACACCTCTCTTAAGCAGAAACGGGCACCTATCTTGGGTTCAGCTGTGAGCAAATTAATATCTCTTCAAAAACTCATTAATAATTCATGAGGAAAACACAAAGGAAATCAGTACCATGGCCGTGGTTTTATACCTGATAAATTCTTGACGTCAGAAAGAATACTAATGAACATACAATTTTATATAAGGAATACTAATGAACATAACATCCAATAACGAATCGTTTTTGAAGCCAATCAAAACACTCGCATCACGTGTTTTATCAGATCTAAAACACCCGGGCTGCGCCATCGTGGTTTTAAATCTGATAAAACACTCCTGCTCGTGTTTTAAATATTACTTAAACGGACAAATCCATATCAAAATTAACGTTTTCTTTGATAACAGTAATAATAAAAAAACTTGAGATTAACCGAGAGAGACCAACACTTTGAATTGTGAACCTGTTTAAATCAGTTGGTGCTGTATTGATTGCATTATTATAGTAAAACTCAGTTATAGTTACATACACTGTATATAGTAAAACAAACTACGTATATATAGACACAGAACGCTTGTCACCACGTGCGTACCCCCCTATTGTGTAACCCTTTAAGCGGACACCTCTTAAGCGGACACCTATAGGCGAGTAGACTTGCTCCAAGTCTGCCTCTTGATGTTTCGAGACGGGTTTGTTTCGAGATGGGTTATGTTTTGATTTAAGCGAGGTCTCAAAGGTGTCAGCCTAATAGGGGTTCGACTGTATAACTAAACAGAAACAAACACGCCAAATAAGCATGTGTATGTGTGGTAATTCATTTCTATTTGCATCATAAATATATAAAATATCTAGGTGTCACACCAACACTTTTTTGGTGCTCGAAAATAGCGCCCCCCATAAGCAATTGCTAGTCGAAGGTAGCGGCCCCTGTATAGGCGCCAATAATCTCGAAAGTAAGGGGGGGCGCTACTTTGGGAACTCATGCACGGTAGGTTTTATGTTTGAGAGGCATGCAAATTAAGGTAATCACAACGAAGTAAGGGCAGTGAGCTAACTAATTTCCGTGTCGTAAACGGTCCGAATGCCAATCCAAGCCGCGCAGTAATTGCCCGGCAAAAGCTGTTGTGCATGGTTACCCTGTCACCATATTGATCTTGTGTATGTTATTGTATACATTTAATTGTAGTCTAGTTATGTTCGTATAGTGATTAAACTGCAAAGCTTCTAGAAATAGAAATAAACAAAAAAAAACCCAGCCAATGTCAACCCAATGTTCTTGTGTTCCTCAAGGGTCCGAAGTTGCTACGGCGCATTCACTGAGTTTGGCCAGTAAAGAACTATACCTAATATGGACCGATTGGCTATAAGTAACCAATTACATTGTCACTTACCAATTCGTTCCCATGCTCGCTCGTTACTGATCAGGGTTCGGGTTTTTGTTTTTGTTTGGGTTTATAGGTTATCTAAATCAATCAGAAATTATCTTCTTACTATAGGTTGGTGGCGACCCAGTTTGTTTACGTTTCTGTAGACACGCGTTTCTATAGGTTGCGACGATTTGGCCTTCGTGAGCTAGATTAGCTGAGGAAGAAATCACGGACTGATTAACGGTCGTGCTCGTCGGCTAACGGTCAAACAACGACCGTTAGCGAATTCATTAAAATTTGCCATTCCATTGGATGCCGTTTTTTCTTTACGCATCTTACTCAGTCATCGTAATTTGTTCATCGGGCGACGTTGAAACTAACCCTGGACCAGGAACTGCTGGGCGTACAATATCTTCTCGGGAAAATGGAACATTAAAATGTATTGCTCTGAACGCCCGAAGCCTGATAAGTTTAGACAAGCTAAATATCAACAACATGCAAACAGTATGCAACATTGAACGCTTCCAGAATTTGGTTTATTGTGAAGATAGTGATATTGTTTGCGTTAATGAAACCTGGCTGAGTAAAAACATCGAAGACTCGGAAATTCTTCACTCGGGCTACACTATTTTCAGAAAAGATCGCAAAACTCGAGGTGGTGGAGCATAACTAGCTATAAAGATGGACTCATTTAAATCTGTACGAGAAGTGCAACATAATTATGACCTAGAGGTAGTCTCAGCTGAGGCAACAACAGCTATAGCTAATTCAAACATTACTTTTCTGTTATGTCCGTGTTATCGTCCACCAAACGTTGATCAAATTTGGTTAAACAACTTTAAGGTGTCTGCAGGCGTGACGAAAATGTTGTCCTTGCAGGTGATTTTAACATGCCGTACGTCTCCTGGAATGCCCCGGAAGAGACAATTGGCGCCAACGAAATTGCTTTCACAGAAGTGTTAAACGACTTTTTCCTGTATCATGCAACTAAGCAACATGTATACACCAACTAGAGGTGATAACGTACTTGATCTTGTTCTTACCTATGTTATCCTACACAGTCGCGTGGTGGCAGGGGGGGGCCGGGGGGCCAAGGCCCCAAACTAGCAAGGGCGCCAAAACTTAACAAAATAAACCTATTTCTTTGTATGGATCGTTTTCACTCACGTGATCGGTGGACTCATTGGGGTGGTAAAACAATACGAAATATTTGAATAAGAATAGCGCTGTACATAATGGTACACCAATATGGCCGCCATTTCATTGTTTCGGTACACCAATATGGCCGCCGTGACGTCGGGTGAAAACGATCTATAGCTATATTATAGGTCTTCAATGGGGGATATAAAGATCTGAAATCTGTAATCTTTTGTGTTTTCTATGAAGTTTTATAATCTTCAGAATTCTGTAAAATCTCACTCCAAAATGCAGGAAATGGCATATAAGAGACTCTAGATTTCAAAATTTTACGGGGGAGCATGCCCCTGGACCCCCCAAGAGCGGGTTTGGCGCTACTTCGCCACTTGCCACGCCAATGCGTGGTCTTTGAGAGAACCTGCTGTTTCTTTTAATATCATGATATATTGCTACTTCAGTTATTTTAAAACAACAAATATGATCATTTATCAAAATACAGTAATTAATGTATTTATATATTTTTTTTCGTTTTTAATTTTTTTTTTGGGGGGGGGGGGGGGGCGCCAAAACTACGCCGTTACTGTTCCTACAGAAGCAGAAATTCTCACCGATCGCAGTATTATCATCTTCGACATATTGCCATCTCCTAAAGCTTTACCAAAAATTCACAGAACTGTATATGACGACTATAATCGTGGCAATTTTGATGCTCTGCGATTGAATTGGAAAGATACATTCTTTGGTGCAGTTAATGGACATATACCAACTAACAAACTACGGAATCGAAATCATGGATAAATAGTGAAATACTTTACTACATCAAAAAGAAAAACTCCATAAGACTGCGACTAAAGAAATCTTCCAAACCAAGTGCATGATATCATGACATCTCCGACAAAAATTCAAAACACTTTGAACTACATGCAATCAAGCAGATAATCAATGAACGTCGATCTAACTATATATACACTAACTCTATCTGCAATGATGTTGCGGGACACAACCCTAAACGTTTTTGGTCGTTGTTCAAATGGAAATCCAAGTGTCGCAATGTTCCTGAGAAAATATCAGTAAAATTAAACGAAAACGTTCGTTCGCATGCAGAAAATGCTACTCTTTTCAACAGATATTTTACATCCATATTTACCACTGATTCGAATATTAATGAAAACACCAGTGTAGAACAACCATGCATGCGAACCATTTTTAAATAAAATTATTTCTGACTGAAGAAACAGCTTTATCAGTTCGATAACAACAAAGCCCAAGGAGAAGACCAAATTTCAGCACGTCTATATTGAAAGGAACCGCAATTCAGATTACTCTATCGCTCTGCACTCTGTTCAACAAGTCCTTACAAACTGGAATACTACCACGTGATTGGAAACTTGCTAATGTTGTTCCCATACACAAGAAAGGAAATAAAGAACATGCAGAAAACTATCGGCCGATTTCCCTTCTTTCTCTTATTCAGTCTAAACTACTGGAACGTTTAGTATAATAGACAGCATTAAAGATCATGTTTTCAACCAAATTAACTGCCTTCTCAACATGGCTTTATCATGCACCAGTAAATCTTGTGTCACCCAACTTATTGAAGTTCTAGATAACATAGGCAGTCAGTTAGATCTTGGGAAACAGATTGATCTGATTTTTGTGATAACAGTTTTGTGATCTTCAAAATCAAGAAAAACGCTTATCTTCCCATCGCTCCCCGCGCGCTCCCTCCTAGCCCGATCTGCCCGCAAAAGCCATGGAACGGTTTGTGATGTCTGTAAAATGTGTGATTCGAACGAATTTTTCTCAATTTACTCTGTTGTTTTATCCTTATTAATGGATTTTCCTTCTTTGATTGCTTATAATCGTTATTTTGGTTCGCCAAATCTATGTAAATTATTCTGAGCGATCAAAAAATATTAGCATATCAAGTTTTCAACTCGCAACACGTGGGTGCCGAAGTTGATTCAAAATATTTGTTTGCGTTAGCTCTGATGGACGTCAAACAAGATCTTGGCGAAATATTAAATCTAGTTCCCTTCAGAGAAAAACAGATTACATCGCTGGTGAATTTATTTGGAGACAGACATTCTTGTTCTTGTGGAAGTATTTTTATTTACGGGCACACTGCTACTGGAAAGAATTTTGTGTTGGAGACCTTATTTACAAAACTTGAAGTAAGATAATGGAACTTGGAAAGATGTAGATAATACTTGTATGTTATTACTGACCAACATATTCGTGGTTTACGTGAGTATTTGTTGTCCTAGGGACCAGCAAAATGAGCATTATGATTTAGTGAGCAAATGAGACAGTATTGTACTGTTTTATTGAATAGGGGTGACTAAAAATATTTACTATGTACTATTATAAAATAGGTTGCGTCTTACGCACGCTGTGATTGGTCAATTACCGTGTTTATATCAGCCTATGTAAACATGGTTGTGATGTCACGGCACATTTTTTAGCCTTATTTCATAAAAGAAATAGAAAATGGATGCCCTGTGTTTATATAACCTGATGCAAACACTCGAGTGAGTTGGGAGAATTTGAAAGTACTTATGTAAACCCTCACCTACGGCTCGGGTTCACATAAACTTTCGTATTCTCCCAACTCACTCTCGTGTTTGCATCAGGCTATATAAACACGGGTGTAGGGATGAGCCGATTAATCGGAAACTAATCTGCAAAGCCGATTAATCGGCCAATTTAAAATAATCGGTAATCGGCCGATTACTGTGTAATAATCGGCAAAATAATCGGCGCATGTCTTAAATTAAGCTTTTCATGAACGACGCAAACACACATACCATAAGTCCGTAACTGCATAAGCCCAAACACAATAGTCCTTACTTCACAATGATTACAGAGCGTTTCACATAACTCTTGACAGAAGAGTTCTGATTTAGTGTTATGATTTAGTGAGCAAATGAGACAGTATTGTACTGTTTTATTGAATAGGGGTGACTAAAAATATTTACTATGTACTATTATAAAATAGGTTGCGTCTTACGCACGCTGTGATTGGTCAATTACCGTGTTTATATCAGCCTATGTAAACATGGTTGTGATGTCACGGCACATTTTTTAGCCTTATTTCATAAAAGAAATAGAAAATGGATGCCCTGTGTTTATATAACCTGATGCAAACACTCGAGTGAGTTGGGAGAATTTGAAAGTACTTATGTAAACCCTCACCTACGGCTCGGGTTCACATAAACTTTCGTATTCTCCCAACTCACTCTTGTGTTTGCATCAGGCTATATAAACACGGGTGTAGGGATGAGCCGATTAATTGGAAACTAATCTGCAAAGCCGATTAATCGGCCAATTTAAAATAATCGGTAATCGGTCGATTACTGTGTAATAATCGGCAAAATAATCGGCGCATGTCTTAAATTAAGCTTTTCATGAACGACGCAAACACACATACCATAAGTCCGTAACTGCATAAGCCCAAACACAATAGTCCTTACTTCACAATGATTACAGAGCGTTTCACATAACTCTTGACAGAAGAGTTCCGACGTTCGTTTGTTATTACGGATGTTTGCCACAAAGTTTACGAACTTCGCAAATTCGTTACGTATAGCAGCCGAGCAGTTTCTCGTTTTTTTGACTTTTTATTGCAATTCTTCTCTGATAATAGCGTAGCGCATACCGAAATTGATTCTCAAAACACGCACAACTAATCATCACGAAACATTTCTGTTATATTTCAAAAATCTTGCTTGCAATTTAGCAATCCCGACAACATTGCGAAACTGCGCAGGGATTGGTAACCAACAACGTAGCACTAATCGGCATATGCCGATTAATCGGCCAATTATTTGTATTAATCGGCTACCAAATAATCGGCTTCAGTAATCGGCAATTTTCGTAATCGGCTCATCTCTACACGGGTGGCCATTTTCTATTTCTTAAATACAGTACAGAGGGGCCTGTACCAGGCCCCAATTGGAATCCTGCCATCCCGACCAATTTTCCCTTCAAATCCCATTATCCCACCATGCTTAATCCTAATTTTCCATTCCCACCATTTTGGTAAACTGATATTCTGATATTGTTTAAATGACAAGATTAATTCCATGAATTTCATCTGCTCATAATTCACATAATTGCTTTCGAAAATATATCTCTAAATTGTCTAAATTTATTTGATTATTTATTTTGTTGGGCATGATGGTTAATCTTTGACAGCACAAAAAAACAACCCAAAAAAAACACTACACATTTTGGTCACAAATCCCGTATCCCGCTAAATCATGCACTTCTTTCCTGCATCACGCCGTGATTTTTTATTTATCCCGCTTCCCGCAATGATACAAAATCCCGCTTCCCACTTGATATTTTTCTTAAAATCCTGAATCCCACTTGAAATTTTGGCCTTTCCTGCCATCCCGCAAAACTGGTACAGGCCCCTCAGTACAATACAGACAGTCCAGACTACCGTATTTTCTGGGCGATAACCCGCGGGTTATCTGTTAATTTTGCTAGGAAACATAATTAGTGCGGGTAATAGGGTGGTGTGGGTAATCTGTTGAATTCTTAAGACGATGCCATCACGAAGACCAGAGACCAAGGATTCTACTTTCATCTTTCAACTACTGGTACTGTACTTTTTTTAAATTTTGTGGTCCCAAACCAAGGGAGCAAGCCAGACTGACCTGTATTTCTTCTTCTTTGTTCGGCGTTCCTTTCATTTATATTCAGCCATTTTGAATAATGCGGTATATTCATTGGCGTATCGCAGGTGCGTGCTACGTCCCGGTTATTTCATTTTCGGAACGCGCTTGGGTTTCCTTCGGCCCTGTAGCCCACGCCTGCGATACGCTAATGATATATACCGCATTATGCAAAATGGCCGAATATGAATGAAGGAATGCCGAACAAAGAAGAAATACAAGTCAGTCTGGTGTGCTCCCTTGCCCAAACCTATTATTAGCAGCTGCGGGTTATCCGACGGTGCGGGTAATACGCTGATTTATTTTTCCAAAAGTGACATTTTTGTTGCTGTGCGGGTTATACGCCGTGTGGGTTATCGCCCAGAAAATACGGTACTTAGTGGGTGTTTATATGGAGGTACCTGGGCCAGCCTGCTTTGCCAAGATTGTTCTATTGTGCTATTCTTGTTAATTTTTATCTTGTGTTTATATGAGAGCCAAGCCAGATCTCGCTTTGTGACACCGAGATCTTGGTTACCTGGGCTGATTTTTTCCTATGTAAATATAATTGACTGGTCTGGCCTGCGTTACACCTATCCGGGCTGGCACTAAAAGCTTCGTACATGTGACAAAATTTGTTTTTAACAGGTTTTTTCAACATATTAACAATTCACAAGTTCTGCTTGTTCATGTACAGTTCATATTTAAAACAATGAGACTTTGTGTCTTACCAGAACTGATAAATTATGTAATTAGCACAACAAGCAAGCCAGCCCGGCTAGGCGAGCTAGCCGGGCTGCCTTCTCGTGTAAACACAAGTAAAATCATCTCGGCAAAGCGGGCTAGCTCGGTTACCCGGGCTGGCTCACCTCCAAATAAATACAGATGGTCCAGACTGGAAAGTTTGTACCATGCAAAGTAGATCTCTGTTGCAATGGAGATCTCTGTTTTGCAGTTTCAAGCTGACAATTGCCTGCATATATGAAATATACAAATCTTTGTTGTGCATATTACAAACTTTCCAGTATGGTACAGACTGTGCAGTCCACAGAACATTTATTATACCATTGCTGTCTGGGCTAGCTGAGGGGTTTCCTTTAGACAAGTAAAATCATCTGGCATTAGACAGTGTAAAATATTAAAGGAGGTGAAACCTAAATGGGCATCACCTAGAGGGTGGCAGGGGCAATTGTGTTGTGTGGGTTGGCCACCTTTGTTGTAGTAGTTGGTCGATTACAGTTGGAGGTAGCCAGAAGGCTCCTCTTTCGTTAGCTATTACCCTAAGGCAGGGCTGGGTGCCACTTCTATTCCAGAAAGTGTTGATTTTACGATGAGAGGAAAACCAGAGAACCCAGTGAAAAACCTCGAAGCAGAGGAGAGACCAACTGGCAACTAAACTCTACTCACATGCTCCAAGCTCGAGAATGGGGTTATTCCCAGATGGTCACCCATTCAAGTACTAAACCCATCTAACTAAACCAGGCTTAACTATTGGTGAGAGGCAGTGCCCTAACAGCACACCACCCTAGCCTGCGTGCAGTCTCTAAACGGAAACGGAAAGGGCTAACAATACTGCAAAGGTCACCGTTTTAGAATTGTAATAAGTAATTAGCATGTGTTTACTGTTTACATTGAGTAACTGTGAACTGTCATTGCTTGGGGCCTGTTATAGCTACCTTTGTGAACATTGCTTAGGGCCTGTTCATATAAGACCAAGTTATCTTGGGGGATAGGGATAACTCATTGTATAACAATGCTTATTGATACAGGCCGTAGCTCTGGCCTCTCCTTTGCAATAAGATTGGACATCATGATACGCTAATATCTTGTAAATTTGAAACCCCAATTTTAAAATGGTAAGAATCAAGATTATATAGACGTATTGTATACAATATACTGATATAGTGTGGTTATCTGAAATATGAATATATAGTAATTTTGGAGCATAAAACTTATAAAACATATCCGTATGAGTCCATGACAATGATGACATGTTCTCCTACATGTATTCATAATATATATTTGAGTATTTTGTTTGGTAATTTATATCCTTCAAAACTCTTTCAAATCACTCTCAAAATGCAGGAAATGCTATTTCAGAGACTCTAAAATTCAAAATTTTCTGGAGGAGCATGCCGCGGACCCCCCTACAACTTTGTCGCACCTTTGGTGCTCCCCTACCCCCACATAGTAAGTATTGCCTGTTTTGCACAACCCCCCCCCGCATGCACCCTTGTTAAATATTCTGAAAGAAACACGGAGCCCCTTATAGTCACCCCCCCTTGCCAAAATCCTCTATCCACCCCTACTATTGTTAATAATACTCACATTTGTAGTTTATAAATTCCCTATATTAACTGCTTAATTTTGCTCACTTTGTATTAATAATTTAGTTATTAATGTATCTATAATTAAGCACTGTTCTCTTAATACCAGCATTTGTGCTGATAGGATCTTCAACAGTTTAAATAAAGATATTATTAATTTATTATTAATATACAATAATAACGTTGGCAAATCTATCTTGTTTTTAGTTACCTAATGTTTTGCTTAACTGTGTGGAGTGTTTTAATGCAAGACTGATGTTTGAACACATATTAAACCAGCTTACTGCCCTATATTCTGATGAAGAGGAGACAGAATACATTAGGTGTGAGAACATGAACGACTTTATTCGGATGTTAAAGAAAACCTTAACAGAATTGAATCTGGAAGACCAGACTGTTTACATTGTTGTAGATAAATGTGAACGGTTGCGTGACATGGAGGCAAATATTTTACCAGCATTCTCGAGATTAAATGAACTAACATCATGTAAGATCTGTGTTATTTTCATCAGTGAAATCATTTTTGAGAAATTCAGGCAAGGAACAGGAGTGCGTGAGCCATTTTTGTTGCAGTTTCCTGAGTATTCTAAAAGCCAGCTGCTGGAGATTATGACCGTAGATGCTCCGTCGGAACACCCTCGTGAATTTTACTCTGGTTACTGTCAACTGCTTCTGAGTGTGTTTTACAATGTTTGTAGAGATTTGAAAGAACTGAGACATTTGGTAAGAGTTTGTCATTGTGGTGATGATGATGATGGTGGTGATGATAGTGACAAATGATGATGATGGTGAATATTGTACTGATGATGGTGGTGATAATGGTGGTGAATATGGTGTTGGCGATGATGGTGGTGGTGATAGTGGCAATGCAGGGAATATGTTCAAGCATTTAAGTCTGCTGGATGTGGGGGGCTGGCACCTCCTATTCACTGGAAGCAGTGGGCTGAGCCCCCCTAAACATTTAACGTCAAAGCACGAGTTTTCTGCTGCCAGGCAGACCAGGCTAACCTCAAAATGCAGGAAATCGCGTTTCAGAGAGTTAGAAAATCAAACATTTTCGGGGGGCATGCCCCGGACCCCCCCTAGAGGGTTCTTGCGCCTTCGGCGCTCAACAAGTCCCCCTAACCTGAAACGTCTTCCTACGGCCCTGCATCACAAGAAGTTTTATTTTTTCTTGGTCGTCCAGATAAATTGTGAAAAGGAATCGTTACGAAAGAAGATTGAGTTTCAAAACTCAATTGAGTATTGAATATTTTACCCGTATACTGGTAGTAGAAAAGTGCTTGATTTAATATGATGGCTTTGCATTGGTTGTGAAAGTAGTGGTGATGGTAATAATGATTTTGCTTATGACGGTAGTGATGGTGATTTTCGATGAAGATAATGGTGGTGATAATGGTGGCAATGTTAGTTAAGGTACTGCTGGTTGCAGGTGACCGCGCCGCCCGCCGAATTTTGATCATTGTTCGCATTGTCTCAACTCCTACTTGACACGTCGGCCCAAAGTATGAGTTCACACGAGGCCAAGTACAAGTTAAGTTTAGTCAAGGTTATTTTTAATGCTCGGATCAAGTTTTTGTCAGTTGTAAATTAATGTTTATTTTTGTATCAACCAATCACATTTCACTTATCCCAACGAACTGAATAACATTTAACGTCGGATCCCAGACAGCAAGTTCTGAGATAATAATTATGAAACTTAGCAAACGCGGAAGGAGATATTACTAGTGGAAAAGCTTTGTCCATTGATTTTACAGTTAAAGAGCTATTGTCGACAAGCATTTTAAATAACCTTGACTAATTAACTGAACTTGTACTTGACCTCGTGTGAACTCGTACTTTGGGCCGTGTCAAGCAGCAGTTGAGACAATGCAAACAACGATCAAAATTCGGTGCGCGGCGCGGTCACCTGCAACCAGCAGTAATGGTGATATCTAGTGTTGTGATGTTATATTGATGATAGTGTTGCCTTTCTTCATTGCTTAGGCTGAGCTAAATTTTCCCAAGTACTGTGAACCAGTTGTCAGTGGAGAGGTGGAATATGGTGATGTGAGGAAGTTATGGCGAAATATTGAACCTCATCTGAAAAGGGCTTTGAACACGGTATTCTTACATGAAGTATCCACCAGTCAGTGGGAACAAATACAAGATGGTGGTCACGGAATAAAAGGTATGGTCGTTTTCACTCACGTGATCGGTGGCCCCGTTGGGGTGGTAAAACAATACGAAATATTTGAATAAGAATGGATTTAAATTCCCATAGGATAAGGATTGTGAACCAATATGGCCGCCATTTTATTCTTTCTGTGCACCAATATCGCCGCCGTGACGTCAGATGGAAACAAAGGATAAATGAACTTAATCCATTTTAGTATCCCGACGGGATACCATAAAAATTTCGATAGCGCATAGCCACAGGATCTGAAGTAATGTCTTACAATGTAGCGTAACGTCTTATAATGTAACGTGACGTCTTACAATGTGACATAATATCTTACAATGTAGCGTAACATCTTATAATGTAGCGTAACGTCTTATAATGTAGCGTAACGTCTTATAATGTAGCGTAACGTCTTAAATTGTTGCGTAATGTCTTACAATGTAGCGTAACATCTCACCATGTGCAGGTACTGTCACAAACTGTTATAGTCAATTTTAGACATTGCAACTTGAGATGTTTAGTATTTAAAAGTGGGATACAAATTCAAAATTTCAAGCCCTGCATAAGCTTCCAAGCATCTTATTTTAATCGTACTGTTAAGATCTGGAACACTATATGTAAACTAATGCCTACTGATCGTTTTTCCAGCCCTTAGTTCCTTTAAATGTTATCTTAGGCGGGTTTATTTTTCTCTCGTTACTTTAGTTTTTGATGCAGAAATGACTTGTACATGGTCCTTGACCCGTGAATGCCCTTGCACAGAACATAATGTTCGTTCGATCGCTCGCTTTCTTACCCACTAAATCACTCACTCTCATTAAATCACTCACTCACTCGCATTCACTCACTCATTAAATCACTCACTCACTCGCATTCACTCATGCACTCTTACTAAATCAATCACTAAATTACTCACTCACCCACTCGCACTCACTCATTCACTCGCTCGCTCGCTCATTGTTCATTCGTTGATTTATTTTGTCATTCACTTCTTCCATATTTAATTTTTTCTAGACTTTTAAAATTTATTTGGGTGGGTGCCTTGCATCAGCCTTAGAGTCCCGTTCGTACCTTTCCCCTTTGGATCTTATTATATTTTTATACTATCTTTCGTCATCTTGTTATGTAATACTATTAATGTTCTATTGTTGTTAAGTATTCATTCATTTCATTCATTTCATTAAGTCTTTATTAAAAAAATACTCAACAACAGACGTGTGAGTTTACAATCGTAAATAAAACAGAGGTAGATCCTATTTGGAAATATATAACAATTATTCTAATATAAAATGTTAAAAATGTTACTAACTAAACAAAGTTAAAAAGACATCTGCTAATAAAAGTTCGTTTAAAACGTTCTGTACGGACACGGGGGCAAAATGAAGTCATGACCACGGTCTCGGAGATGTCTTGTCTTTCTCTGAGGAAGCAGATCATAAAGAGGGTGGCTTGCATTTCCACTTATTTCCACATGATCCAAATAAACTTGATAAAACCCCCCCAAAAAAGTGAGTTCTAATTGTTTGAATACTGTTCATTTAAGGTCTATCCAGTTACTCAACTGTGGAACTGCCTTTTTACTCCAAGTATTTATTAATTGCGGCTTTCCTTGCGTCTAATAACCCAGCGAAGAGTGACAGACAGTTGTTTTGTAAAACTACTCAAAAGAAAATGTCAAGGCGAACTAAAATTGCAGCTAAAACAAATCCAAAGACAAATAGCCAACTAAAAGGTAGTAACGCTATAGTTTTTTATTTAATTCATTTTGTTCTTTCTCGTTTTTTCTTTCTCTGCCTTTATTTTTCTTTTCTCCCTTTGTCTTTTTTGTCTTCTTCTTGTCTTTCTCTTTTTTTGTATTTTTCTTGTTCTATTTTATCTTCTTGTTTTTTATCTTTTTTCTTCCTTTACTTTCTCCTCCTTTTCTTGTTCCTTATCCTCCTTTTCATTTTCTCTCTTTGTTTTTTTTTTATGGAGGCGAGCCAGCCTGGGCACCCGGGGCTAGCCTGCTTTGCCGACATCGTGCTTGTGCTATTATTTCTTGTTAATTTTCACCTTGTGTTTATATGACAGCCGAGCCAGCCCACCTAGCCGAGATCCGGGCTGGATTTTCCCCATGTAAACACGAATGACCGCACTGGCTCGCATACATGTCCAATACTGTCAAATAGATACGAGTCGTACCAATCGGGACATTCGTTACTTCATACCACGTGTGGCCAACTTGCCAGGGGAGCACGGGTGGTGTGTGCTGTTAGCGCGCTGCCTCTCACCAAAAGTTAAGCCTGGTTAGACGGGGTTAGTACTTGGATGGGCGACCGCTTGGGAATGACCCCGTTGTCGGGCTTGGACTCATGTGAGTAGAATTGTAGTTGATCTCTCCTGTGCTTCGAGGGTTTTTCGCCGGGTTCTCCAGTTTTCCTCCCTCCATAAAATCAACACCTAACATCTTAGCTGTGATTCGTGGTCTGAACTGTGTCGTTGGCGGCTGCTTGGAGCGCCTTTGATATGCCTCGACACGGCCACGTTGATCTGCGTCCTTCGCAATTCAGCCACTGGCTGCAAGTAAGGATGATTAGCCCCCAGTCCTTTATCCAGTATCGGCAGTAGGCCTATACATTCGTCGATCGATTGGGACAATTCGTCGGATCGTTACAAATCGTCCCACTCGTAACGCGATATTCTATTACTGCATGCCTCATGCTAACATACATTCCTCGATTGCTTTGATTTCTCCAATTCGTTGAATCCTAACAAATGGTGCCATTTCTTACACGATATTCCATACCTTCTACTCACATTAAACCACACACTAAATGAATATGACTGTGTTGCTTCGTTCTACTTAGAAACTTCGTAATTACAACACTCTTACAATATCATATATCATATATCAATATCATATATTCTTCCTTCGTTCTACTTCCAAACCGCGCACTCAATGAATATCATATATTCTTGAGTAATGAGTAATGATTTATTTAACGTCGTAAGCACAGGATGTGGTCGCCCAATCATCCGAGCCAGAGGCTCGTGTTAAAAGTGCACGACATAAGTTAAGACCTAAGTGTTGATTTTACGGAGGGAGGAAAACCGCAGAACCCTGCGAAAAACCCTCGAAGCACAGGAGAGACCAACTAAACTCTACTCACATGAAATTCAAGTTCGAGAACAGGGTTATTCCCAGACGGTCACCCATCCAAGTACTAACCCCGTCCAACTGGGCTTAACTACAGCGATGAGAGGCAGCGCCCTAACAGCGGACGCCACCCGTGCTTCCTTCTTTCGTACTACTGTACTTAAAAACCTCGTACTTTGAAACCTCGTGTATAGTAAATCAATATCATACATTCTTCCCTCTTCTACTCACAAACCTCCCAGTAAATGAGTATCACATAGTCTTGCTTAGCTCTATTTAGAAACCCGAATCGGTACGACTCGGCAAATTCGCCCAATCGATCCATTCGACGGATTTTAGGGTACCTCTTCCAGGTATACACCTTATCTACTCTGAGTCTATGCACTTCACGAGTATGACGAATCGGTCTAATGGAATCTATGCGACAGTATTGGACAACCGTCCTGGCTCGCCTACCCGGGCTGGCACTAAAAGCTTCGGACACGCGACAAAATTTGTTTTTATCAGCTTTTTTCGACATATTAACAATTCACAAGTTCTGCTTGTTCATGTACAGTTCATATTTAAAACAATGAGACTTCGTGTCTTACCAGAACTGATAAATTACGTAATTAGCACAACAAGCCAGCCAGCCCGGCTAGGCGAGCTAGCCCTTCTAATGTAAACACAATAAAAATCATCTCGGCAAAGCGGGCTTGCTCGGGTACCCGGGCTGACTCGGGTACCCGGGCTGACTCGCCTCCATATAAACAGCCCCTTAAGGAGTAATACTACTTTTTTTCTTGGTTTTGCTTTTTCCCATTTTCTACTTTCTCTGCTTTAATTTTTCCTTCCTCTTTCTTCTCTGTCTTTTTTTGTCTTTGTCTTTCTTTGTATCTTTTCTCTTCTACTAGTCCGCTTGATCTTTCATCTCTTTTTCTCTTTCTCTCTTCTCCTTCCTCCTTTTTCTTCTTTTCGTCCCTCCCTTCCTCTTTTTCATCTTATCTATCCATTTCTTTTTCCTCTTTCTTTCCTTCTCCATTTCCTTTTTTTCCTTCTCTCTCTCCTTTTTGTATACCACTATATTCTATGGCATCATTATCTTATTACAGAGGATTTCACCTAACTTTTGACGAAATTAAGCGTTCCGAAGTTTGTTCGTTATTTCCGAAGTTGGCCCGGGAACTTGGCAAATTCACAACCAGACTGGAAAGTTTGCAAACTGCGCGACCGAGATCAGAATTTTCCGAAATTTTGCGCGCCCAATTTTCGAGTTTGCGCGCCCGGTACGAAAATTTGCGCGGATATTTTTTCCTTTTTCACGCTTTGCTGCGCGCTCGCGCTTGAAATATTGCGCAATAGCTTTTCCGACGCGGCTGATTTTAAAATTGCGCGCCTGATCGGAAATTTGCGCGCCCAGGCGCGCATTTGGTCCGAAATTGCGCAACCGAGATCTCGGTTGCGCGATACAAACTTTCCAGTCTGGATTCACAATAGTAGCCAATCAGGTTGCGAACTTCGAAATGAAGTGATTGCGAAGTTTGAAATTTGAGTAGTTCAAATCATCAGACAATTTCAGCTGAAGTCTACTAGTAAATAGATTTGCCGTGAGAGTATCAACTATTAGATTACACGTTTTCTCACAATGAATATTAATGGTCGTTTTCACTCACGTGATCGGTGGCCCCGTTGGGGTGGTAAGATGAAAACGTGACGTCAGATGAAAACCAAGAATTTCCATGTCGACAATTCTTCCATATTTACTCTACGTCCAACAGGGAACTTCGAAATGGTGAAACAACGAACTTCGCAATCTCACAAGTTCGCGACTTCATTTCGAAGTTCGCAACTTCATTTCGAAGTTCGCAACTTCATTTCGAAGCTCGCAACTTGATCATTTCGAAGTTCGCAACTTCATTTCAAATTTCGCAACTTCATTTCGAAGTTCGCAACCTGATTTGCTATATACTATACGTATATAATGAATTTTCCAAGTTCGTGGCCAACTTCGGAAATAACGAACAAACTTCGGAACGCCTTCGTCAAGAGTTATGTGAAATCCTCTGTAACAAATTTTGACTGTCTGTTTTTTTAGGGCCTCATCCATTTCTTCTTGATCGTCTAATGGCTATTTTCTACAGTATAGTGGATGAAAAAGTGCCTGCCTCAGCCATAATTCTGTCTCAACTCTCATCACTTGTCACTCTGCGTTTTATCTCTCAAGTTTCATCGGGTGATCAGATTGATTCGCCTAGATACAAATGCTTGGTATCTTTAGATTTTATAAAAGCAATTGCAAGACAACTTGAGTTCGAACTTGGACACTATCTTTACGAATTTATCTAGCCTTTGTAGCGGGCATTACTGCTAGTTTGAAGCGAGGGCAGGGGAGGGTACTTAACTTATTGTCAAAAAAGGTTTTTAAGAACCGAATATCCACCTGTTGGTGGAGAGAGCCTGCGAGCAGGCTAAGAACCAAAAGACGTGTGCACAAACAAGGAACCTTCATTTGCTCAAAAGCCGCCTTTGTTTTGTTGCAGGTGTTACTGCTAGAATAGTTTAATGATATATAATGATTAATTTGAATAATTTTGTCTTGCTGTCGTGGCAATAGAAGCGTTCCAAAAAAAGCCGTTGAACAATTTATTTCCTATATACGTTCTACCAATTCATTTGATGAGTTCCTCAATTAGTTGATGAAGTGCCAATCCAAACTACTTTACACTTCCTGCTTCATTGACATTCCTATTGGTTACTTAATTACTACTGATGGTCAATAGGCGAATTTCAGGATGTTGCGCGCTCATCATTTTTCAAAAAAACTGGCAAGCTCTCCTCAAAGTAAACGTACTGTTTAAAATAGGCAAAGTATATAGATATACAGTTTCTGGATATTTAACACTGTTATTCTGCTGTTGTTGGCTCGCTAGCAAGTCTGTTTGCCATTGGTTACTTTGTAAAGAGCCCGCCAAGAGCCTGCCAATTTCTTTGCAAAACGGTGCGCACGCAACACAGGAAGTTGCCAACATTTCGAGAAAGTTAGCAGTTTTTCGAGAAGAGCGAGGAACTTATCAAATGAATTGGTACCGAAATGAACTGCTCAACACTTTTCGGAACGCTTCTGTTGCCACGACTGTAATGGAGCGTGGACGCTATTAATTACCAAACCTCTAGTAGCCTGCGGGCAGGCCGTCCTGTTGCTACGAAATGTGTTGCTGTCTCATTTAAGCCGCCTCTAATAACGTCTTTGTTGGTACCATGGATTGGTGGTGATATATAATTTTTTAATCATCCCACGCGATCTCATGACTAGTAGTGTACGGCACGCTTGCTCCGACAGAGCAGAATTTTCCTTTTTTGAAAAGTAAACAGCCTTTCGGTGCTCTTTTAACCGCGTACCAAACTGAAGCATCTTCGAATGATTATTGTGGGACACTAGTGAACTTGTGTGGAGAATGATAATAAGGTGTTACTCCGAGTGACGAACCATACCGGACAAGTACAGAAAATTGTACTTGGCCCGGCTGGGATTCGAACCCCAAACTGAACTGCAAAAATATGAACAAGCGTTAAGAAAGGTTTCTGCGCGACCTTTACGTTGAAACTACCTAAGATTCGTTTAATTAGTTCTGTAATTCCTTGAATATACGCAAGCCTTGAATTTCGGTTATTACGTTTCGCGCACGAATATGCATTAGGGTTAGGATTAGGGTAAGGATTGGGGTTGGGATCAGGGTTATGATTAGGGTGTTTTCAGGGTCAGGGTCAAAGAATAACAAATTCGTGCGCGAAACACAAAGTAAGCACCTGAATTTCATCGAGGACATCGAGGACATGTCCTCCGATAATCGTCATTTGGCCGCCGATAGGGATTTTTCCCCCATAATATGTAGCACACTTTTGTCCGCCGATGGAGTTTTGAGTTTTTAAATTTTCAGTCCCGATCGATCGAATGTATGCATGATCGTAAGAAAATGTTCGGCAATAGAATATCCCAGCCAATGATTGAATTATCAGCGTGTAAATGTTTTGGCGGCATTGCGGGATCAGCCCGGAAATTCAGCCCGGAAATGCAGGGACAAATGTGCTAACGTGTTCTAAACACTGGCAGCCATGATTGCATTGACTTAAAATATGCAGAGGACATTGTTCAGTGTCGGAGTGAAGCGATCTGCATGTCCAAGCGAAGAAGACAGTCCTATATCTATATACCAGTCACTACTAACTAATACTATAGCACATAAATGACATAATATCATCATTATCATGTGAATGTTAGTCACTCTTTATCATGGATTTAGTCATTTCCTAACTGTATAGGATAACAGTTTTGTCCTAGCCGAGAGAAAAATGTCCTTGGATAGCCTCATGGAAACTCATTATCGGAGGACATTTTTGTCTTTGGATGCAAAAAGTATAATTCGAGGCCTGAATATACGGAACAAGCGCAAAACCCATCACCGAATTTTTATTCTCGGTGGTAGTGCGTGGTGGTATAACTGGTTTTATATATATTGACTCCTTTACTACCGAGCTTGCTCTCTACTTGACGAATAAAATCGTCTGGCGTTATTTAGAGTAAAATACTGAAGTCCTCTTCCTTTGAAAACGAACGATACGGTAGGCAATTCCAAAGAGTTAAAGTCTTTTTAAAAAATCATCAGAGTTTTTAACGGGTGATTTAATGAGTTGCAGTGTGTCACAGTGTTGTCCCCCCCCCCCCTCTGTTCCTGGTACTACCACTACCAAATACACACCTCCAAGCGCATTCCAGTCTCCAGATCACGTGTTCATAACCTGTTTCAATGGCGAACCTCTTAGTTTGTTGACGTTATTCTTTCGACTTCGGACGGTTTTTTGACATGGAGAGAGAACGCTCTAAACGTCGAGAATTACAGTCAAAGTTCCTCGACTTATTACCTCGTTTGTCATGAATTTCTGGAAGACAATATGAATTATTTTGGTCGTATAGTTTCTGGTATTAAAGGTTACTACAGTGAGATAAATTCAGCGACATTAACTGGAGCAATTGACATAATTGTCGTCCGACAAGCTGATGGTTCGTTCGTTGGCTCGCCTTTTCACGTTCGTTTTGGCAAAATAGGAGTGCTCCGTAGTCGAGAGAAAGTGGTATGTTGAATTTAATGAGATTATTTCTTCAAAGGAAATCACAATATAAGAATTATCTTGTGTTAAACACAATAATTTAGCTGTGTAAACTATGTGGTTAATTTGTTCTTGGCGCAGTCACGCGAAGTATAATCTTGAATATTATGTAGGATTAAGTGGAGTATTTAAGTGTTCTTTGTAGCTGTTTTTTAATAGATAAAATTTTATATATTTAGTCCTAAATTAAGTTTAAAATCTCCATAGTAATAATGGGTATTCTTATTGTTGTCAAAACAACCCAGCTTGAGCGGTTCTACACTAACTTTCCACTTGCGTTAATTTGTCATTTTTAATATAGAAATATGAAATCACTTTGCACATTTATTGTTTTTCTATATTACGAGGTTTATCTTATTATTAACAAGTTGTGTTAGATTTTTTTTTTTGATATTTAACTACATGTGCTTGTGTAAGTATTGCAACATGTTTTACTATTCAAGCATAGCAGGGTCACCCTACCCCCCCCCCCCCCCGAGCTACCCTGGGGGAGCCAACTTTGTGTTCATTTTACTTAGTCTTGACAGCGAGCGTTTACATGGGGAATTTCATACTTGTCTCGGGTAGTAGGGTCACCCTGGGGGTAGGGTCACCCTCTACGAGGTAGGGTTACCCTAGGGGGTGAGATAAAGTTCCCTCCATGTAAACAATTTGACTCGCCTACCCGAGGCAAAATTGCAAAATAAAATGTTGGCAGAAAGTGAAACAATTGATAGAGCAGCAAACATGGAGCGAGAAAAATGCTGATACTGTAATTGGCCTGAAGAAGTACAAAAGCTTCTGTGAGTTTAATTCTATCTTTTAATTCTAACAGTACAGTTGCAGTTTCTTCCAGACGATCGGTTATCTTAAATTAGATGCATAACTATACCCAGCTGTGTCCTCTAGGCTTAAACCGATTCAGAAGTCATAATCTAATTCCTCATGTAAACACATGACAAAGACAAAGTTGTTTTTTTTTTTGGGGGGGGGGGGGGGGTAGGGTGTCCCTCTTACCCCAGCCAACTTCAATACATTAAATACTATCTACCCACCAACAGTAATATTTTAAACATACATTTGTATAATTATTTACTCAAAAGAAAGTCTGAAAGATGAACCTTTAAAGGAATCTACTGAGGAATCTTCACAAGATGTTTGCAAATTGCTCAAGCCAAATTGACAATCAACATTGCAATGTTGCACTGCAATATTGCAAGTAAGTAGCATGCAAGAGAACATCCGGTTTGAAAAATCATCTCGGCAAAGCAAGCTAGCCCACTCGCCTCCATATAAACACCCCCTAAGTTTTACTTTTTTAAGGTCTAGTACATGTAGTCTATCACCAATAGACGTTGATTTTTACGGAGGGAGGAAAACCAGAGAACCCAGTGAAAAACCCTCGAAGCACAGGAGAGATCAACTACAACTCTACTCACATGAGTTTCCAAGCTCATCCAAGTACCAACCCCGTCTAACCCAGTGAACTCCAAAGGAAGACTGGAACGCTAACTCCATAAACAGGCACTATGATTGGATGAAACCAAAAATCTTTAAATGTTAGTTTTTCTGAGTTTTGAGCTGAAATACTCAACGCTGAATGTTGGGCTGTATATGAAACTGAAGCTATTGAACAATGCTATTTGGTATAGAAACTTCAAGAGTTTAGCTAAAAGGGAAATATTTAAAAAATAGAAAATAACTGCCATTTTGTTTGCCGAACGTTACAAAATGTCAGTTTTTATATTTTTTAATTATTTCCCTTTTAACTAAACTCTTGAAGTTTCTATACCAAATAGCATTTTTCAATAGCTTCAGTTTCATATACAGCCCAACATTCGGCGTTAAGTATTTCAGCTCAAAACTCAGAAAAACTACAACAAGTTTCTTAGTATATTTCCCAACGAAATATGGCCTAACATTTATCACATTTGAAAAAGTTTAACATAACGAGGAAACTTATGCTATACATCAAATTGTAGCCAATGCTATTTCTAAAAACATACGTAAACAATGTATTTCAATGAATCCCTTGTGTTGCAGTAATTTGTATATCGTCCCAAACAAAATATACAGGAGCAAAGGAGCAAAGTGGCTTCAAAATCCCCCCCCCCCCCTGAGTTATCGTTCCAGTCTTTTTATTAGAGTTCAATGGTCTAACCAGGCTTAACTTTTGGTGAGAGGCAAATTGTACATTGTACTTGACATCAAAGAGAAAAATTTCTTGATCCCTTGGCACCCAAAAACTCTCCCCTTGACAATCTGGCAATAGCCAGTCAGAGTAAAATATTAAAGACTGCATCATTCCAAAAGAAACAATACAGTTTTGAAAGAGTTATTAAATCATTATATTTTTTAGGGTTTTTTAAATATTTTGTTTTGGTGGATCTGTAAAACAAAAAATTGTGAGAACATTTAGATTTTATTTTTGGAACCAAGAAAACCAGCTAACAATAACATCATTAATAGAGGTTTTCTCGATATGAAGAAAATGCAAAGCAAGAATCCCCACGTATCAACTCCATGAACAGCGCGCGCAAAACCAGTCAAGCTCAGACCACGCTGACAAGACTCTGATGAACGCTGAGATATTCCCCCCATATTATATATGAGTGACCGCTGACCAAGTATCTATTACATAGATAGCGCGCGCAAAACCAGTCAAGCTCAGACCACGCTGACAAGACTTTGATGAGCGCTGATATAATACAACGTATTATAAGCGCGCGCAACCCAGTCAAGCTCAGACCACGCTGACAAGACTTTGATGAGCGGTGATATAATCCCCATATATTATAGTGAGTGTCTTCTGCTGACTAGCATTGTCTCCTTTTTTACCTTGCCTAAATTACATTTAGCCACATAAAAAGTAGATTGCTGCATGTATAGGCCAGGGGTGGTGCCAAGAGTTCCCTGACACAGGTCACAGGGGCTAAGATCCCCAACAGGGGGGCTAGTAGGGGGTCCATGGGCATTTCCCCCCGGAAAATTTGAACGTCTAGAATAGCTTTTCCCATCTTTTCAGCATGAAATTATCGCAATAACCAACAAGCTACAGCATTTATTTTCAAGGTATCAATAAAGAAGAATCTGTTGAACACCTAGTGTGGTCATTAACCAGTTCAATATTGCCGACAGAAAATGGAAGTCAGTTGGCTTCTGCACAATATATACCGTATCCCGTGTTTCTAAAGGAGTTTCATTTCACTATTAAAGCATTAATTACTGACTTGTCTGGCTTAATCAGTTAAAATGTTCTTCACCAATTGTTAAAAATACAATTTTTCTTCCAGAGCATTCCCCAACAAATCTGTAAATTTCCCCCGATGAGGGGGCTAGAGTTCCCCGACAAGGGGGGGCTACAACAGGGGGGGCTGTAGCCCCTTCTGCCCCCTCTGGCACCACCCCTGGTATAGGCCAGTTGCACGATGTTGCACGCGCACCATTTTGGCGGGCCACATGCATTAAAACGTGGCTAACACAAAACGAAATTTAAATAGAAATAATTCCTGGTGCTAATATCTTCCGAAATTGTTGAATTTCCGTCATTTACCACATTTGTTATGCATGTAGCCCACCAAAAATTTGCCTGTGGCCCGCCAAAATTATGCCAGCCCTGTGGCCCGCCAAAATGATGCGTGCGCATGATCGTGCAACTCGTGTATATAAGCAGTGTTTTAGATTAGAGCAAAGTAAAAAGGTGGTAAACTGATGAGAGTAGTTTTGATAATGAAATAGTGATGTTTTGAATGGAGCCCTTCAATCATCAGTCTTGGCAGAGAAAAATGTTTCTTCGATGAAGGGTTCCATTTTTAAGTATTTTCTTATCAAAACCCTTCTCAGCAGTTCACCACTTTTTCACTTTGCTCTATAGGCAAGAATGCCTGAATGGGCTCCAGACTTGTGCTGATCCGGGCCCACAGTAATTGGTAATAACTGTTGTGGTTACCCCGCCTACTTTCATTATTGTTGATATGTACTGTATATAATGTATATATATATATATGTTTTGTTTTTTTTCTCTCTGTAAGTTGTAGGCAAAATTTAATAAAATAGAATAAAATAAAATGATAGCATAACTGCCTTTCACCGTTGAGAACCATAAAGCTCGGCATACACTAGAGAAAATTTTCAATGAAAACAAGTTATTGAAACACGGTTTCAGAAACAAAAGTTTCCAGTGTATGTTGAAACCAAGTTTCAGAAACCAAGTTTCCCTGATTAGAACACTGTTTAGAACACTGTTCTATGTATAAGATAAGGCCCGAGGGATTTATCTGGCTTAAAGCCGACGTTCGAGGTATTTATCCGACTTAAAACACGATTGAAGAAGGTTTTCTAAAAGATAGCATTTACCGAGTGTCGAAGGACATTGTTATGTCAAATGTTAACGGGATTTTATGAAATAATAAGACTCCAAAGCAACCTTTGAATAATAGTTTATTAAACAACTTGAGAAGTACGTAAAGGTTCATTGAACACATACACAGACTTCTACAAGCTTGTTTGAATAATTAGTATGAATAATTAGTACCAGATCTATCATTACAGCATTGGGCATGCGTATTGATGCAGTATCAATCCCACATTTTATGCTCAACGTTCAGTGTAATAAAGTGCTGACTCAACCAACAGATTTTGATGGTTTTCATTGGTTTGCCTTCCTCTAGTAAACTACGTGGAGCCATAGTTAATAGAAAATAGACATGGTTTGGAAACCCGGAAAACTTCAAAGCGGTTAACAATGAAGCTACGATTCATGTTGAAAGGTACATGAAGGTGCCAAATCCTTTGTTTTAGGTTTATTAATATTTAAACAGTACGGTTGAGTGATTGAACCAGTACGGTTGAGTGATTGAACCCAAACGTTGCTATTGGATGATTGCTTCATTATACAGAAAACACAATATGTTCAGTAACCGTGAAAGTGCAAATATTTCCATAAACCTGAACAAAAACATACAACAATGACTTTTGTGAGCTTCCAAACCATGTCTATTTTCTATTAACTATGGTGGGCGCTAACCCTATGAATTGGGCAATTATAAATTCGTAGGGATTATATATATAAGCCCGGTGCTTATATATATAATCCCTATGAATTTATAATGAGGGATTTATGGGATATCAGTAAATCCCGCAAAAAACCCCAAAGGAAACCGACTTGATCGTGTTTGAATTTTTGAAACAAGTTTCGGAAACTTTTTCGCAAAATGTGTTCCGGAAACTTGTTAAGTGATATGCTGGGCTTAAAGCCCACGTACTTAGATGGAGTGAGTATTTGCGTGGGATACTGCATGCTTGTCTGAGTTTGGGGCCCATTTGAGTAGAGTTTGTTTTCTCCTGTGCTTTGAGGGTAAATTTCCTTTCTTATCTACTGTATATGGCTGTTTTAAGGTTGATATAAGTATCAATGATGAGCCTGTGGATCTTCAAATGAAGTTAGGAGAAGGTGGTGAAGCATTTTTTGTTGAACCTTGTGAAGAGGATGTTCCAGATTATCTTTGTACTTCACCAATTCCTGATGTTGACACTTTGATTAGTGAAGGTCTAGAGAAACTAAAGAAAGAGGTGAAGGTAAGGACAGTATTAGTAAACAGGGGTGTCAGTAGTTTTGAAAGTATCAGGTTTTTAGTTCAGTCACTTGAATACTGAACAAAAGTTAAGTTAAAGGCACTGTGTCATCATGCATGACGCAAATTTGACTTGGGCTAAATAGTCCGTATGAAAACGTGTCTAATTACTTACTCTTTTAACGTTTTAAGAATATTATTCCTTTCTTTTGCACACAAACATAATTTTTGTCTCGCGCTATCACCAGAAATTTGGGTCATTTTGTGCCGCCGCTCTCGGTCGCCTAATAATATAATTATGTATTCTAATGCGTTTGATTCTATTGTATACTAGTGTATTCTCATTATTCAGCTCATTGAGTTCTTTAGAATTTACCTAAATCGTGCATGTATGTATATGTAGACAACCTGTAAACGACTATAAGAACTGTGAAATCAAGCAAGTTTCAAACGCTTTTGGAAGTGCTATGCTAGGGACAGGATCTTTATGTGCTCAGGAAGTAGACTGACTCATGCCGAATGCATCGCGAGCTGCACACTTCGCATCGCCCGTAACGTTGTTGGTCAATTTGGACAATTTCTAGCACCTGTTTACAAAGATTACTATAGACCTTATTAAGGGGCTGTTTACATGAGGCGGGCTGACTCGTGTCACGAAATTCTTTCCTCGACCACAAAAAGAGATTTTAATCAACGCTAAGATTAGTTTACATCTAAACTAAACCAATTCTTCTTTGTACATTTAGTTTATGCGAGTTTCAAAACCATAGTGAGATCCTAATCAATCGCGTGAGCCAAGTTAACCGGGCTAGCCCGGCTCATGTAAACAGCCCCTAAAAAATGGCCGCCGAATTAAAATTATTTTATATACATATAAATTAGCCTTTATTAACTCGTTTTCATGTGTGAAATTCAAAAGAATTTTTACTTTAAAACGAGGTCATAAGGGCTAATTTATAAGCACATAAAAGAATTCTAATTCGGCGGCCATGAAGAAGGTCTATGGCTAACACTATGGATAGTGGCGCTTTTAGTGCAAAAATAAGACAAGCTAGGGAAGTACTGTACTTTGTCGTCGAGGTAAGCAAATGTTTTTTAGTTATAACTGTTGCTTAGTCCATGCTAAAGTCAGATGGAGCTGCGCAAAGAAGAAATATATCACCGTTTAAGCAAAATTTGAATTATTGTGGGCTCTCCTTATTATTTACTGTTGAGAATCACCATTATTATGGTCGTTAATGCGCACGCGCGCCACCATCTTGTCCCAAATTTCTGGCAATGCAAAACTATTAATTAAGCGGTAATTTAATACCTGACGCTCTGCCTTTAAAGTTTTTTCGTTGTTTTTGCTGTACAAGTTGTCGTAGAAACTCAGAGAAAAACAAACGAAAAAACTTTATGAACTTCAAGCTGAAAACACATGATAATACATTACAGCACTGATTACAGTATATTGAACATGTACAGTAATAATATAACTTTATTTAAAGGGCAATATCACTAAAAATTAAGTTTGTCTAATTTGAAAGAACTCATAAAATTGTAATAGAACATCCTTTACAACTTTTTCGTATCTCTCTTCGTTTTCAAGATATTTCAATTTGTTTGATATGTAAATGAGATGGTCTCTGACGTCAAGTGTGGGTAAAATATTTTCACATGTAGCAAAACCAGTTATATCTCTAAGTTTGCTCTGTATGAAAATATTTTACCCCACTCCTGACGTCAGAGACCATCTCATTTACATATCAAACAAATTGAAATATCTTGAAAACGCAGAAAGATACGAAAAAGTTGTAAAGGATCTCCTATTACAATTTTATGAGTTCTTTCAAATTAGACAAACTTTATTTTTAATGCCAATCCCCTTTAAACACGGATCTACTTACTCATCAGGATAAAAAATACAAATGAATCTACTTTACTATTTCATGCAACTATTTGTACAATTAAATTAATCACTACTATATATATATATATATATATATATATATATATATACTACAATTATTTACAGTCTATGGAAAAACAATTAGAGCTTGGTAACGTGTCTACATTATTGTAAAACAACTACTGAATTGACCACGGTCACTCAGACACTAATACATTTGGAGCCTCGCTATAGGCCTATAGCGCGGTATAACGCGGTTGATCCTTGGACCCCAACATTTTACTTTTCCTGGTTTGTCATTTGACGACTTATACTGATGTTTACCTACAGTACTAAAGTTCACCACAGAGCGCTAAATTCCGCAAAATAGCCACAGAATTGATGTGTAATATGACGCTGAAACTGAAGTTTCTATTATGCTCATTGGAGACAATTTGATCTTGTCAGCTGATGATCGCTGATCATCCTGAATAATCGCGATCATTACAAGATAAAACGACAACATGGCAGTGCGATCATTGCGAGAAATGAAAACCATGCTAAAAAATCATATTTCAATTCCATTTTGTTGAAGTCTTGAGCGGACTTCAAGCTTCTTCAGTCGCGATTTGGATTGTTAGAATCGAACAGAATGTATTGACTAATGTTCTCCATGCACCAGATGTTAAGCCCTAATCAAACGAGAACGCAACTCATCGCAAGTTGGCAGTCAGAATTTCTATGGCGGTCGTTCGAACTCCCCAAATTAATAAAATAAAGGTTTCATGAGTGTTTTAAACAAGTTTTAACTTTGTCACGGTACATGATATTGTCGGGAAACTGTTCAGAGCGACTGGCTGAGATAGCGTGACTGCCAACTTGCGATGACTTGCGTTCTCGTTTGATTAAGTACACACAGTTTGAGAGTCCAAAACACGTACATAAACAATTCGGAAAAAGAATAAAACTAAATGTTATCCATAGTTAAACAGTCTGACAATCAAAAACTGTTACCAAATAAATACCAACAGTTGTTGCTATGGGAACAATGACGTTTCAAAATGGCTGCCAGTTGCCCTTCAAACTAGTTTAATTCGAAAAAAACTTTGGTGACCCCCAATTTTTTTTTCTTTAAAACTTTTCTTGAAGTATGAGTAATCAATAGGGCGATTTAAAAAAAATTCTGTAGAACCAATAATTTTTTTTCCGGGAAAATCATGTTTGTTAATTTTTAGAAAATTTCGTTCTACAGAATTTTTTTAAAATCGGCCTATTGATTACTCATACTTCAAGAAAAGTTTTAAAGAAAAAAAAATTGGGGTCACCAAAGTTTTTTTTCCAATTAAACTAGTTTGAAGGGTAACTGGCAGCCATTTTTAAACGTCGTTGTTGCCATAGCAACAACTGTTAGTATTTATTTGGTAACAGTTTTTGATTGTCAGACTGTTTAACTATGGATAATATTTAGTTTTATTCTTTTTCCGAATTGTTTAATCACGTGTTTTGGACTCTCAAACTTGTATTTTCCATTTTTCAAGAAACTGTGTGGAGCCACCTTAAGTAGAGAGTTGCTTCCAAAGTATGATGATCAAGTTGCTTACTGGCTTCTTTCTTCTTTCTAAAATGAAAGTTTTTTTTGGCTGAAATTCAGGGTTAACATAATTATAATGAATGAAATAAATTTATGTATGTATTGGTAGTTAATTTTTAACTAAGTAATTAAAAATTATACAGTATAGTAAATTATTTCCAATCCACCATTTTTGTCAAATTTTAGGAAAGCGAGCAGCAACAGTTTGACAGTGATACTCCACCAGATGACTCAAATGAGAAATCTGTAATTGAACCCTCGAAAGATGAAAGAGACAGTGATAATGATAGCTTTGGTGAGAATGACATTCCAGTGGCACAAGGCAATGATGTAAGTATGATGGTAAGAATTTGGTTATCCCTTCCACGATATGCAGGACTGATATGCCTCCATATTTGCATGCACTTTTTTACTTGCACTTTTCCGTCTTTTAAATTTATGTTCAATTTCTTATCTGCCACTCGACAACACGCTCGTACTAGAGCCTGCTTATATGACCTTAAGCTTCCTTACCCGCGCACTAATTCTGGTAAACGAACATTTCTCTACAGCGCCTCAATTCTCTTTAACGCCTTAGATAGTGATTGCAAACAGCTTGCCATGTCACCTGCATGTACTTCTGATGCTTTCACGTTAAGATTAACTACTACTAAACGCAAACTCCGTAATTACTTTCTTCATAAACTTACCTGCATTAACCATCTGGAAGACCTTTTTTGCGTCAATTGTAATTTTTTATTGAATCTTAAATGTGTTTCTACTTGACTAGTTTATCACTTGACATTATTTCCATATATAGTGTATTAGTTATGTCTGTTGTATTTGTAAATATTGTAATATTGTGAGGGCCGTATGTTAGATAACCTTTACGGTTAATACGTCTTTTCCCTTGTAAAATAAAGTTTTATTCTATTCTATTCTATTGCACGCAGCCCTAACGTGTATGTATGCATAAATAATATTGTATGCACTATAGCTACTATTAAAATTGCGTATGGCATGCATCCTTAATTAAACTTGTACCAGTGTAGGAAGTGGGTGGGAGGGGGAGGGGCTGGCAGCCCCCCTGAAATTCTGAAGTGGGGGCTCAGCCCCTCTAATATACACGCGTGATGGCTCAAAGAAACATCCAATCTTTCTTTTTTCGGACTCCAAGGCGTGCGTTAACTGAAAAAGGTAACAAAAAGTTACCCGAAACGTTAGAAATCTACGACTTCAATAATTTCGGCAGTACTCCAACCTTACTATATTTCGATTTGTATTAAACCAATACATGTACATGTCTTTTGTTTTTCTAGGACATTGGACAAGCTAGTTTTGTTAAGAGGTCTGCAAATATTAGTGTTCCTGGGAAAAGAAATGATCCCAGAAATGCCAACAGAAGTTTTAATGTATGTGAAATTAAATAATTAAAATCATTAAATCATGACATTTAAAAATAATTATTTTGGTACGTGTTATATTATGTAGATATCTCATCAACATTTGACTAATTATTACCCATTGTCAGACTTGGACAGTCCAATTACTACTCCAGAGAAACAAAGGTAAGGACCGTTACACTACATTCAGTGGCGTGGTGGCAAGTTTCAGGCTGGGGTGGCCAGATTAGCTTTGGCGCCCCCTCCCCCCCCCAAAAAAAAAAATATGAAAAAAAGACATTACTGCATTTGATAAATGATCACATTTTTTGTTTTAGAATAACTTAAGTAGCAATATATAATATTACAACAAACAACGGGTTCTCTCAAAGGCGACGCCAACGCGAGCGCCAAACGTCTAGCTGGGGTCCAGGGGCATGCTCCCCCAGAAAATTTTGAAATGTAGAGTCTCTGATATGCCATTTCCTGCATTTTGGAGTGAGATTTTACAGAATTCTGAAGATTATAAAACTTCATAGAAAACACAAAAGATTTCAGATCTTTATATCCCACCAATGAAGACCTAGCTATACAAAGAAATAGGTTTATTTTGTTAAGTTTTGGCGCTCTTGCTAGTTTTGGCGCCCCTTCTGCAACCCCAGCTGGGGGGGGCCCCCCCCCGCCCCTGCCACCACGCCACTGACTACATTGTAAGATATTACGCTACCTTGTAAGACATTACGCTACATTGTAAGACATTACGCTACATTGTAAGACATTACACTACATTGTAAGGCGTTACGCTACATTGTAAGACATTACGCTACATTGTAAGACATTACACTACATTGTAAGACGTTACGCTACATTGTAAGATATTACGCTACATTGTAAAACATTACGCTACATTATAAGACATTACGCTACATTATAAGACATTACGTTACATTGTAAGACATTACACTACATTGTAAGACATTACGCTACATTGTAAGCCTTACGCTACATTGTAAGACATACGCTACATTATCAAGACATTACGCTCAGGCTTATAGCCAGGATTTTGAGAGAGGGCGTCCAATTTCTGTGGTGGATGATAATCCCCCTAACTGCCAACTCCCGAAAATGTGCGGAAATTTAAAAGTGCGAAGGCCACCGCAAGACGACGATTTCACAAACTTTAGTACAGCGGTATTAATAAGGAAGTAACTTCATATCAGCGTCTGTGTGGCAGGCTCGGACTGGGCCCAATTTAGGGGCCTTGCCATTTCAGCTGTGAGGGGACCCAGGCCTAGGGGGACAATTCGAGAAGCCTCTAGGGGGGCCGGGGACATGCCCCCCGGAAAATTTTGAAATCTAGAGACTCTGAAATGGCATTTCCTGCGTTTTGGGGGAAGATTTTATAGAATTCCGGAGATTATAAAACTTTAAAACGTCATATAAAACACACAATTTACACAAAATACAACAGATTTCAGGACTTTTCAACATTTAGAACAAAACATTTTTAACATTTCAGAACATAAGAAGCTGTTCCATTTCCGAGGACTTTGACGCAAGTTTTCGATACACTGCCTCGTTATCAACAGCCTTCAGTAAATCAACTTCTATAGAACAAATCATTACTGCTTCCAAAGTGTTACTGTTGGTCTGTTGCAAAATATTTTGAGTATTTTCCTTATCACTAATTTCACAAATGCGGAATTAAGTAATTGCTTCAATGCTTCCAATTTGATATTTTATGGGTGTGTCTGGTCAGGGGCCCATTTTGATGTCCCAGAAGGGCCCATGTGCCATGGCACAATGGCACATAGGCCAGTCCGAGCCTGCTGTGTCGTGCACTAAAGTATGTCAGATTCAGTTTATGAATAAACACTACAATCGCCGAAAAATTTCTTGCGATAAATCCCAATATCCATTTATATGAGGGCTTTGAATGCTGTCTTGCTTATAATATTCTAATTTTATTTTAAATCATTTATCGAACTAGCTTCTTATTAACCTCAATTGGTAACATGTTCCAATAACAGATTACTCTACGTTTAAAAATGTCGTCTTTTCCACCAGATGAAAAACTATAAAATTTGAAATCCACCAAACTATAAGCCTGTAGTCTGAATATTGAGTATTAGTATAAATACACAGGTGATTATAGAAAATCGTGCGCGCTGATTGGTCGAGTTACTTCGGGTTAATTCTCGATAATCACCTACAGCGTTTATCCAAAATGGCCGCCAGCCAAGTTGTCAATGCGACAGACGAGGAAATTAACAATTTTAAAGAAAATGTTGCTCCTAAAAGTACGAAAATGTGTATTTATACTAAAACAATTTCGTCGAGGTTATTATTCACCGATATTCACTGAGCCTGAGGCGAATAATTGTTAAATTTTGAAAATTCTTTATATGTTACAGTATATACAGTACTAGTTATTTTTTTTGTGAGATATTGTTGTCTTAATTTTCTAGTCCAGCAAACACTCAGCCTCCAAGTCCCCAGAGGTACTTAAGCGACACTGAAATCAATTATCAATGTGAACAAAGCAATCCAAAAAACGATGGAAACCAAATAACATGGAACTGGGGCAGGTTACCTCAGGTATGAAACTTTCCTTTTAAAATCTTTGCAGCTGATTTCAAAACCAGATTTCTGCCTAGAGTTAGGGTTTAGGTACCCTGCGAGTCAGACAGAGCCCCTTTCCGACCTACGTAGCCCCTCTGACGAAGGGCCTTCGCTCGAAACGTTAGACTCCTACGTTCTCTGTTTCGGCAGTATATCTAACCTAAGTTACTATATTTCGATTGTTGTTTCAACACTGCCTACGCAGCACGCTACTTTTATTTCATATTTGGATTTTATATTTCATACTTTTATTTGGATTATATATGTCAGAAATGGGCTCTGACTTGCAGGTAGGGTTTAGCTGACCCAGATAATCACCAAAATATTAAGACTTACTAGAGTTTGACCACATACTGTCGTGCTTTTGAATATTAATTTTAATGTTGAAGTTTGGAAAAGCCAAGGAAAGATTGGAAGTGTCTTACTACGGTTCCGGTTTGAGCGTGGACACGCGTAATTTGACAACACACGTTTCACGCGGGAAACTAACATGTTGCTAAGCGGAAACTGAGAAGTTACTAAGGCCAAACGGCTTTGTTTCTTCGCGAAAACATCGCGTTGTGGCGTTTGTCAGCGAAATGGCCGATCGGAAAAGAACTGTGGAGTTCTTAGCTTCACTTGACGGAGATTTAATTGTGTATAAAGATGAGTTATAAACATGACAACATTTGCTTTGAAAATTTGGCGCTTGTTTCAAATTGAAACAATACCGTTTGGCCTTAGTAACGTTACAGTTTCCGCTTAGCAACATGTTAGTTTCCCGTGTGAAACGTGTGTCGTCAAATTACGCGTGTCCACGCTCAAACCGGAACCGTAGTATCTGTGATCCCATTTTTAGCCTCTGTTCTTTATCTTAGGGCCTGGACGCCAAACCGTCAACTGAAAGGAAACAATTATCAGGTATATTGAAACTGAATTGCCATGAACAACTTCAAGGAAGTGAGCCTTGTTTTAACCAAATAGTTTTTTTGTTTTTTTTAGAACTTAAGAAAGAATCCAAGAAACCAAAACACAAGACTGCTAGTTCAGGACACAAGGTGCAAAGACTATAATAATTGTTAATTATTTAGCGAATAACTTCAATTTTAGTCACACTTTTAAATCACACACACCACACATACCACTACATCACATCACACACATACCACATACACCACACATAACACACCACCACTTTACACAAATCACACCACACATATCACACCTCACACACCTCATACCACACATCACACCACACATCACATCACACTACACATCACATACACATTACATCACACATTACATCACACATACCATACCACACCACGCACATCACACCTCACACACCTCATACCATACACATCTCACCATATTTTTCTTCTTTCAAAGGTCATTGACCAAGGAATGTATTTAGATGAATTACTTTCTGTTGACCAGGAAGTTGCCAATCTGTACCTACAGCAAGCTGGGTATGATGTGTTTGTACAAAAATAATGTAAATTAACGTAAAATAACGTATGGTCCTGGAATAATTTATTTATACTACCATTACTATCATCATTGTTATCATAACCATCACCACCACCATCATCACCACCACCATTCTCACCACAATTACCGCTACCATTATCACCACTATTATCACCACGATCTGCACCAACAGCATCACCACCATTACCATTATCACCATCACTATAACCACTACTGTCACAACTGTCATCACCACCATTGTCATCACCATCATCACCACCATTATTACCACCATCATCACCACCATTCTCACCACCATCATCACCACCATTCTCACTACCATCATCACCACCATTATCATCACCATCAATACCACCATTATTACCACCATCATCACCACCATTATCACCACCATCAATACCACCATTATTACCACCATTCTCACCACCATCATCACCACCATTCTCACCACCATCATCACCACCATTATCACCATCATCATCACCACCATTCTCACCACCATCATCACCACCATTATTACCACCATTATTACCACCATCATCACCACCATTATCATCACCATCAAAACCACCATTATTACCACCATCATCACCACCATTCTCACCACCATCATCACCACCATTCTCACCACCATCATCACCACCATTATCACCATCATCACCATCATCACCACTATTATTACCACCATCATCACCACCATTATCACCACCATCATCACCACCATTCTCACCACCATCATCACCACCGTTATCATCACCATCATCACCACCATTATTACCACCATCATCACCACCATTATCACCACCATCATCATCACGACCATCACGACCATCATCACTACCATTATCACCACCATCATTACCATCATCACCACCATCATTACCATCATCACCACCATCATCCCCACCACTATAACCACTACTATCACAACTGTCATCACCACCATTGTCATCACCACCATTATTACCACCATCATCACCACCATTGTCATCACCATCATCACCACCATTATCACCACCATCAATACCACTCATCATCACCACCACCATCACGACCATCATCATCACTACCATTATCACCACCATCATCTTCACTGCCATTATCACCACCATCATCATCACGACCATCATCATCACTACCATTATCACCACCATCATCACGACCAAGATCATCACTACCATTATCACCACCATCATTACCACCATCATCATCATCAAGTTACAGTAATACTGACATACTGTTATGATAATACTGTTATTTTTCTTTGTTTTTCTTTCTTTTCGTAGAAATTACGAACAAACCTCAGAGTCAAGTAAAGGAGACACTGACAGTCGAGATGGTGTGGAGGCCATTCGAAGTGATTCAGAACTCAACAAAAGCGATGGCGAATCAGGACTTGGATCATCTCTTCCTGTATCTCCTGATGAAACAAAAATGCATGAAAGGTCTGAATTGGGAAATAATGTTGTCCCGTTTTTAAGATATTTTGATTTTTTTAAAAATGATATGATGAATGATAGTGAAGAATGAAGATACAGTAAATGACAGTTGTTTGGTAGCCGTTCGTCAAGCTTAAATACTCAAACAATGTTTCTGAGCCCCGGACAGGGATTGAACTTGGAACTTCCTGCTGACTGGTTAGACGCTCTAACTATTGAGCTACTGAGGCTCGAACGGAGAGCTAAGATTGCACGTTCATAGTCATACCGTAGAATTCCGAAAGTAACGGCCCCCGGATTTAGCAGCCCTTGGGGGCCGCTGCTTTTGGGGGGCCGCTACTTTCCGGTGGGGGGCGCTACTTTCGGGAAATTTTAGAAGTGTCACAAATTCAACGTTACTTTCGGGGGGAGCGTTACTTTCGGCATTCTACGGTATAATGTATAAAGTGAAAATGTGGTAAACTGCCGAGAATAGTTTTAATAACGAAATACTGACTTTTCCAATAGAGCCCTTTGTCACATTTTACTCTGATGAAGGACTCCGCTCGACACGGCAGTATTCCGCTATCAAAACTATTCTCGGCAATTTACCACCTTTTCACTTTGCTCTATCTATATAAAACATTGCCTACGTGGCGCTCTACTTTTTTACGTAATATATCATACACGAGAAGCCGTTTATTATCTAATTTGAAGCCACCGAGAAGTGTGTTGAAAAACGAGACGATAGCCGAGTTTTTTAACTCACTTCGAGGTGTTTTTAAATCAGATAACAAACGGCTTTCGAGTGTATGGTATAGCTTCTCAAACAAATCAGTATTTAAAGGGGATTGGCATTAAAAATTAAGTTTATCTAATTTGAAAGAACTCATAAAATTGTAATAGAAAATCCTTTACAACTTTTTCGTATCTTCCTGCGTTTTCAAGATATTTCAATTTGTTTGATATGTAAATGAGATGGTCTCGACGTCAGGAGTGGGGTAAAATATTTTCATACAGAGCAAAATCACTTACATATCTAACATGAAATGTTCAGCGTCGCAAGGAGTTTTTATGTGCACATTTTCAAGTGATTTCGCTGAACAAACTTAGAGATATAACTGGTTTTGCTACATGTGAAAATATTTTACCCCACACCTGACGTCAGAGACCATCTCATTTACAAATCAAACAAATTGAAATATCTTGAAAACGAAGAGAGATACGAAAACGTTGTAAGGGATGTTCTATTATAATTTTATGAGTTCTTTCAAATTAGACAAACTTAATTTTTAGTGCTATTGCCCTTTAAAGAGAAATTTGAGGTAAAACTTGTCTTAATTTATGGGCGTTTATTACCACATTTCACAACAACTTCTCGGTAACTGATTCGCAAGAAACATAATGATGTTTTCCTCATGAATTATTAATGATTTGAGAAATATATATGATGTGCAGTAGTTCTCGGTGAGTCACAATATGTAACAGTAGTTTTGCAACAGTGTGTGAATATATTTGTTTTCTGTTTTCTTTAATAGTGAACCATATAGCGACATTGCAATATCATTGTGTGGAGATCTTAGAAGAGGGAAAGTTTCTCTTGGTGAGCAAGTCTTATTTTAACATTAGCATGTATAGAATCAACGTTGTTGCTGTAGTTATATCTCAACCCCACTCTTTTTAATTGGTCAGCCCCAGTGAAGTGAAGTGACATTGAGTGCATGAAACGAAGTGGAGCGACATGACGTGTACTGGAGTGAAGTGAAGTGAAGTGGAGTGGTGGACGCGACATGACGTGTACTTGAGTGAAGTGGAGCGACGCGACGTGACGTGTACTGGAGTGAAGTGAAGTGAAGTGAAGTGAAGTGGAGCGACGCGATGTGACGTGTACTGGAGTGAAGTGAACTGAAGTGAAGTGAAGTGTGAAGTGGAGTGAAGTGAAGTGGAGCGACGCGACATGACGTGTACTGGAGTGAAGTGATGTGAAGTGAAGTGAAGTGAAGTGAAGTGAAGTGAAGTGAAGTGAAGTGAAGTGAAGTGAAGTGAAGTGAAGTGAAGTGGAGTGGAGTGGAGTGGAGTGAAGTGGAGTGAAGTGAAGTGGAGCGACGCGACATGACGTGTACTGGAGTGAAGTGAAGTGGAGTGAAGTGAAGTGGAGTGGAGTGAAGTGGAGTGCAGTGGAGTGGAGTGAAGTGAAGTGAAGTGAAGTGGAGTGAAATAGAGTGAAGTGGAGTGCAGTGACGCTGAGTGGAGTAAACTTTGAAGTAATGGGAAGAGAACCTACAGAAAAACTCTCGAAGCACAGGCGAGCACCAACAACTCCACTCGCATAAGTCCCAAGCTTGGAGAGGCGGTCACCCATCCTAGTACATTGTACTACCGTAACTTAAACCCCGTCCGATCTGTTGAACTTCTATCCTTAGCGGTGAAAGGCATTCACATATTACCTATGATTTCGTACTTCCTTTGCGTAATCAAGTTACATTTAACACTTATTTACTGGCGCCGAGGGAAACAGTGTGATTTGTGGCCCCGAGACTGCCGCGTTGTTTCCGGCAACAACGAGAAGTCAAGGTGCCAGTAAATAAGTGTTTTGTTATATATCAAGTGTTAAATGACAAAAAAATGTTGAGCAAAACCTTCAGACATTATTTTGAATGAAGGAAAACTGGAGAAAACAAAGACAAACTGAACCTCATCATCTACTTCCGGTTTTCATATTTTTCCCTAGGGAAAAATAAATGTAATGTTACCCGATGGGTTACGCTGGAAACATCACGATTTTCGGACCGCTCGCCCAATCAGAAAGCTAGAAAAATGACACTTGATATATAACAATGTGAACTATTTCTGTTCTAGAGCGGTTTATGGAATCTACGGTAACTTTTGAAGATTTCTCTAAAGACCCTGCACAAGTGTTGTCTAATCCTAATTTAGTTGTACGAATTGATGACAGGTAATGATTTCAATGAACAATTTTGAAAACTGAAAAAAACTTTACAAACCAGTGCAAGTTGAAAGACTAACTAATATAAACCAATGTTATATTTAGATATTACAACTGGAATGTGTCAGTTCCAATGCTTATTTCTCATGTTGTCTATCAAAGATCTTTACCAAAGGTACGTCAAGAGAAAATGTTTGATTTAATGGGAGATACCTGGATCTGTACACTTGCTAACCTCGCAAATTATATTCATGCACAAGATTAGTTTGTGTAAATTTCTTAAGGCCTGGCCAAACGCCTGGCCTTAAGAAATTTACATGAAATGTGGCCAAATGCGTTCAACATTTTGAGAACAATAGAAATGTTGAACGCGTGTTGAACGAAAATTTGAACATGTTCAAATTTCGTTCAACACCGTTCAACATCATTCAACAGGGGTGGCCAAACGCTTTCAACATGTTGAATTCAACTATGTTGAACGATGTTGAATGAAATGTTGAAAGCGTTTGGCCAGGCCTTTAGTCCATGTAAACGGCCCCTAAAACTGTGGTGTAATTTTTCTTATGTGTAGACTTCAGTTGATGCTCTCGTGAAGGAACACATGCCCAAAAAGGTAACTACCTTTCTTTGCTGTTGAACTCAGCGAGACTGTATCAAGTCTGAAGAATATTGAACCTTTTTGTTTTAATGGTTTGATATTCTGCACAACTGTGTAGTGTTTAAGGCCGCTCCCTAGAGTTTTAGTATTTTCATGGCTTGTTACGTTCAGTCATAGTCTATGGTTATTGCTGTCTTTAAAATAACTATTACATCATTATTCTGTATACTGAACTGCAGAAGGAGAACCACGCTTATGAAGTATTTGCAATCTCGTTCCCAGAGCCCACGTTCCCCATCCGGGAAACGAGAGACTCTGGGATGATCCGTTCAAATCGTTACGTTATTGGCTGAATAGTGAGCATAAGTTGGTCTGAAGTGACCGGAAGTAGAATTAATAAAACCAAAATAACACAGATGTCGGACGACAAGACTCCAGTGAAGACGTTGCCGCGATCGATATCTTCGCCGTATGTGTGTAGATGCTGTAATTCGAGCTTCGCCAGCAACCCCATTGACTTGTTTGGGGAAACGTCAAACGAGGAGAACATACTATCCAGATTCCGCTCGGATATTTACGCATGCGTACCTCAACCGGAATAACAAGAATCCTGTGATTTGAAACGGATTATCCCAGAGTCTCTCGTTTCCCGGGTGGGGAACGTGGGCTCTGGGAACGAGATTGAAGTATTTGTTGAATAGTGCTAATATCTGCTGTCACCATGCATGGTAATAATGGCGTTTGAAATTTGTCAAATTTTCACGGTTTTCGTCTATTTAGACGCATATCTCCAGTTTTCTTCGGTCAAAATTTCTAAAAATTGTCGTCTGGTCAGTTTTTCCACATAGAACAATACAGCAAAATAAGGAAAAGTTGTCAAGACAGATTTTTCGCTATAAACTTAATGGTTTAAAAAAAGTTTATCAATGCGTCAAGATGAATTGTTTGACTGTCTGGACGGTGTGTCTGAATAGGCCAGTGATTCATAAACCATTTCTGTTGGTCATCGATATACGAGACCTGTAGCTTAAGCTGAGCCTTTCTCTTCCATAGAAGTTTTTTCGGAGATTTCTAATTTGGAAAAATTAAGGTCTTCGTATAGGTTTCTAGTGTCATTTCTGTAAAGCGCTCTCAATTCGTCAGAATTTATGCCACAAAAATAAAATAGATATCGTTAGAAAGCTATTAATTTGTAGAATACAATGGTGTCTTTGGTTTCGCGATAAACACAAACCGTTAATAGTTGTGAATTTTTTAATTAAAACCAGAGGGCTTCACTCGGGGCGACTCAAGTAAAAAGCGTTTTATTTTGTTCAAAACAAATTTTCGCAGTTCGATTCCGAGATAAATTTCCAACAAAACGGTGTCAGCGTTTCTTTTATTTATTGCCTGGTTTAGAATTTATGACTTATTTTGTCCGAGTGTTGGTCGCAAAACATCATTTTCAACTTTGGTCGTCAATAAAATCGGCAAAACTCGACATATCAAAAAAACGCTGACACCGTTTTGCTGGAAATTTATCTCGGAATTAAACTGCAAAAAAAAGATTTTGAACAAAATAAAACCCTATTTACTTGTGAAGCCCTCTGGCTTTAATTTAAAAAATCACAACTATTAACGGTTTATGTTTATCGCGAAACCAAAGACACCATTGTATTCTACAAATTCATAGCTTTCTAACGATATCTATTTTATTTTTGTGGCATACCACGGTTCCGGTTTGAGCATGGACACGCGTAATTTGACAACACACGTTTCACACGGGAAACTAACATGTTGCTAAGCGAAAACTGTAACGTTACTAAGGCCAAACGGCATTGTTTCTTCGCTCAAACGTCGCGTTGTGGGGTTTGTCAACGTAATGGCCGATCGGAAAAGCTCTGGAGTTCTCAGCTTCACTTGACGAAGATTTAATTGTGTATAAAGATGAGTTGGTGCTCGTTTCAAATTGAAACAATACCGTTTGGCCTTAGTAACTTCGCAGTTTCCGCTTAGCAACATGTTAGTTTCCCGCGTGAAACGTGTGTCGTCAAATTACGCGTGTCCACGCTCAAACCGGAACCGTAGTAAATTCTGACAAATTGAGAGCGCTTTACAGAAATGACCTTGCAAACCTATACGAAGACCTTAAATCAAAGTCTAAATGTCTTTTTGCTACTTTTCTTACAGGCTAAACGTCGAGGTTACTCTTCATGGTTTTCGTGGAGATCACCTCCAGAACACGTAAGTTGACTAAAGTACATTTTAAAGGGTATTGGCAATAAAAATTAAATTTATCCCTTTTGAAAGACCTCGTCAAATGGTATAAGAAGACCTTTTGTAATTTTTCTGTATATTTCTTGTGTTTTGAAATATTTCGACCAAAGACAGCGTTCTATCCGCCATCTTGTTGTAATATTGGGTCTAATCATTGAACTATAAGAAGACTGGAACGATAACTCAGGGGGGGATTTTGAAGCCAGTGCCAGTCCCTTTGCAGGTAGCTCCCGTGCTTCAAGTTACTTAATTTTCATCCTACCATATATTTTCTTTGGGACGATAACAAATTACTCCAAAACAACAGATTGAAATACATTGTTTTATACGTATGTTTTTAGAAATAGCATTGGCTTCAATTTGATGTACAGTATAAGTTTCCTCGTTATTTTAAACTTTTTAAGATGTAGTAAATGTTCGACCATATTTCGCTGGGAAATAACACTAAGAAACTTGTTGTAGTTTTTCTGAGTTTTGAGCTGAAATACTTAACGCTGAACGTTGGGCTATATATGAAACTGAAGCTATTGAAAAAAATGCTATTTGGTATAGAAACTTCAAGACTTTAGCTAGAAGGGAAATAATTAAAAAATATAAAAACAACTGCCATTTTGTAACGTTCAAGTATTTCAGCTCAAAACTCAGAAAAACTAACATTTAAAGATTTTTGGCTTCATCCATTCATAGGGCCTGACTTATGGAGTTAGCGTTCCAGTTTACTTAGAGTTCAATGGGTCTAATTAACTAGGAAATTGGTGACGTCACAAGCAGGGTAAACCTGATGAAACTACTCCGTTGGTGACCAAATTTCCACGGAAGGCTTTTTAAATGTTGTGGGTCAATTTAAAATGGAAATAGCGCAACAAAATCGAGTTTCTAGCTCATAATGTCATAAGGTTGGCAAGATAAAAATTTCACTTTACCCTGCTTATTATGTCACATGCATATCGAAAATAATTCCAAGATGGCGGACAGCACGCTGTCTTTTGTCGAAATATTTCCAAAACCAAAACAGATACGGAAAAATTGTAAAAGGTCTTCTTATACCATTTGACGAGTTCTCTCAAATGAGACAAACTTAATTTTTATTGCCAATACCCTTTAAATGCATTTTTACTGTCGGTTATTTTAAGAATGAATATTGACAGTGAAAAACATTGCTACGTCCACATGAAACTGACTGACATTTTCAGGCAGATTTCATATAGGTTTCAATTTAATCCAACCATATTTTACTAGTTTGTAAACTAGTAAAATATGAAATTAAAACAAAGATAAAAGTAAAACAAGATTGCAGCTGAATGTTGTACATGGTTTTTAAAACGGTTGTTTTCGTTTGAAATGACATTGTAATGTCATTTCAAACGAAAACAGTAGTTTTAAAGGGCAATAGCACCAAAAATTAAGTTTGTCTAATTTGAAAGAACTCGTAAAATTGTAGTAGAAAATCCTTTACAACTTTTTCGTATCTCTCTTCGTTTTCAAGATATTTCAATTTGTTTGATATGTAAATGAGATGGTCTCTGACGTCAGGTGTGGGGTAAAATATTTTCACATGTAGCAAAACCAATTATATCTCTAAGTTTGTTCAGCGAAATCATTTGAAACTGTGCACATAAAAACTCCTTGCGACGCTGTTCAGCGAAATCATTTGAAACTGTGCACATAAAAACTCCTTGCGACGCTGAACATTTCATGTTAGATATGCAAGTGATTTTGCTCTGTATGAAAATATTTTACCCCACTCCTGACGTCAGAGACCATCTCATTTACATATCAAACAAATTGAAATATCTTGAAAACGCAGAAAGATACGAAAAAGTTGTAAAGGATCTTCTATTACAATTTTACAAGTTCTTTCAAATTAGACAAACGTAATGTTTAATGCCAATCCCCTTTAACAAATGTCATTTCAAACGAAAACAGCCGTTTTAAAACCACCTACAGCATTCAGCTGCAATCTTGTTTTAATTTTACGTTTAATTTTCAGAATAAGTTTAACCTTGACGAACGTGCAACAGTGATTATCCAATCATTAATAATTCATGAAGAAAATTCAAACGAAATTAATGTTTAATCAGGTGTTGTTAATTCGGATACAAATTCGATTTACAAAAAATAAAATTTACAACAGCTCTGCTGCTCATATTACATGTACTACATGCATACGTACCACAACCTCGTCCCCAGGGCGTTTGAGGAAGGAAGCGAGCAGGCCGATCAAACGCTCTGGCAAAGGCTGGAATCACGTGAGAAAATATTCCAATATATTTGGAAAATTTTCCCGCCAGATTGACCACCGGGCTTCCGGTCGTATGTACGTCAGCTTAAATATTTGAATGAACTGAATTTATTAAATAAGCCGTTGTACAAGTCAATACAATTTATTGTCTCTACGAGAAATCCAACATGCTAAAATAGCTCAAAATAACCTTAACACACTGGAATAAACAAAATACACTTGCCTGGGTTGTTGTTTGTGGCGAATTTGCGATTATATGTTGGTTTGAAGAGTTTCGTGATTGCTGCAGACCAACCCGTAATAATAATATTGACGGGTTGTTATTCTGGAGCAATCACGAAACTTAACCAACATATCATCGCAAACTCACCACAAACAACCCAGGCAAGTGTATTTGTTTATTTAAGTGTGTTAAGGTTATTTTGAGCTATTTTAGCATGTTGGATTTCTCGTAGAGACAATAAATTGTGTTGACTTGTACAACGGCTTATTTAATGAATTCAGTTCATTCAAATATATAAGCTGACGTACATAGACCGGAAGCCGGTGGTCAATCTGGCGGGAAAATTTTCCAAATATATTGGAATATTTTCTCACGTGATTCCAGCCTTTGCCAGGGCATTTGATCGGCCTGCTCGCTTCCTTCCTCAAACGCCCTGGGGACGAGGTTGTACGTACCATTGATAACACCATTCTCATTCTCTCCTTTTTCCTCTGTTATTTAGAACGAAAGTACTGATGAAGATTGCCAGGAAGCTGACCGTGAACGATGGACGAATAAAAACGTGGAAGAAGCAGAAAGCGATAAAACTGATGGCAATACACCTGAACCATTGCAAGAAATTCCTGAAACTGTCGTTGAGGTCGAGTTAGTCTCATCAAGCACGGAAACTTACAAGAAAGTGCTAGAACTGTCGTCGGAACAATTGGTAAGGATTTTTCGAGCGAGTTGCTAACCAGAATAGGCCAGTTTCAGGGTGTTACGCGCGCATCATTTTTTCAAAAAAAACCTGGCAAACTCCACTGAAAGTAAACATACTGTTTAAAATCAACAAAGAATAGATAGAGTTTCTGGATGTTTAACTCTGTTATTCTGCTGTTGTTGGCTCGCTAGCAAGTCGCCAATTCCTTTGCCAAATGATGCGCGCGCAATACCCGAAAATTCGGCCATTGTTCAACGACTTAACCTTTCAATCGTATTGTTGTTGTGAGACAACGTTGTCTTTTTACTCTGTCTATAAACGCCAGACCTTTTTACTCTGTCTAACGCCAGACCTTTTTACTCTGTCTAACGCCAGACCTTTTTACTCTGTCTAACGCCAGACCTTTTTACTTTGTCTAACGCCAGACCTTTTTACTTTGTCTAACGCCAGACCTTTTTACTCTGTCTAACGCCAGATCTTTTTACTCTGTCTAACGCCAGACCTTTTTACTCTGTCTAACGCCAGACCTTTTTACTCGGTCTAACGCCAGACCTTTTTACTTTGTCTAACGCCAGACCTTTTTACTTTGTCTAACGCCAGACCTTTTTACTTTGTCTAACGCCAGACCTTTTTACTCTGTCTAACGCCAGACCTTTTTACTTTGTCTAACACCAGACCTTTTTACTGTCTAACGCTAGACCTTTTTACTTTGTCTAACGCCAGACCTTTTTACTCTGTCTAACGCCAGACCTTTTTACTTTGTCTAACGCCAGACCTTTTTACTCTGTCTAACGCCAGACCTTTTTACTTTGTCTAACGCCAGACCTTTTTACTCTGTCTAACGCCAGACCTTTTTACTTTGTCTAACGCCAGACCTTTTTACTTTGTCTAACGCCAGACCTTTTTACTTTGTCTAACGCCAAACCTTTTTACTTTGTCTAACGCCAGACCTTTTTACTTTGTCTAACGCCAGACCTTTTTACTTTGTCTAACGCGCCAGACCTTTTTACTTTGTCTAACGCCAGACCTTTTTACTTTGTCTAACGCCAGACCTTTTTACTTTGTCTAACACCAGACCTTTTTACTGTCTAACGCCAGACCTTTTTACTGTCTAACGCCAGACCTTTTTACTTTGTCTAACGCCAGACCTTTTTACTTTGTCTAACGCCAGACCTTTTTACTCTGTCTAACGCCAGACCTTTTTACTTTGTCTAACGCCAGACCTTTTTACTCTGTCTAACGCCAGACCTTTTTACTCTGTCTAACGCCAGACCTTTTTACTCTGTCTAACGCCAGATCTTTTTACTTTGTCTAACGCCAGACCTTTTTACTTTGTCTAACGCCAGACCTTTTTACTCTGTCTAACGCCAGACCTTTTTACTCTGTCTAACGCCAGACCTTTTTACTTTGTCTAACGCCAGACCTTTTTACTTTGTCTAACGCCAGACCTTTTTACTTTGTCTAACGCCAGACCTTTTTACTGTCTAACGCCAGACCTTTTTACTTTGTCTAACGCCAGACCTTTTTACTGTCTAACGCCAGACCTTTTTACTTTGTCTAACGCCAGACCTTTTTACTTTGTCTAACGCCAGACCTTTTTACTCTGTCTAACGCCAGACCTTTTTACTCTGTCTAACGCCAGACCTTTTTACTTTGTCTAACGCCAGACCTTTTTACTGTCTAACGCCAGACCTTTTTACTTTGTCTAACGCCAGACCTTTTTACTTTGTCTAACGCCAGACCTTTTTACTTTGTCTAACGCCAGACCTTTTTACTTTGTCTAACGCCAGACCTTTTTACTTTGTCTAACGCCAGACCTTTTTACTTTGTCTAACGCCAGACCTTTTTACTTCGTCTAACGCCAGACCTTTTTACTCTGTCTAACGCCAGACCTTTTTACTCTGTCTAACGCCAGACCTTTTTACTCTGTCTAACGCCAGACCTTTTTACTTTGTCTAACGCCAGACCTTTTTACTTTGTCTAACGCCAGACCTTTTTACTTTGTCTAACGCCAGACCTTTTTACTTTGTCTAACGCCAGACCTTTTTACTCTGTCTAACGCCAGACCTTTTTACTCTGTCTAACGCCAGACCTTTTTACTGTCTAACGCCAGACCTTTTTACTTTGTCTAACGCCAGACCTTTTTACTTTGTCTAACGCCAGACCTTTTTACTCTGTCTAACGCCAGACCTTTTTACTCTGTCTAACGCCAGACCTTTTTACTTTGTCTAACGCCAGACCTTTTTACTGTCTAACGCCAGACCTTTTTACTTTGTCTAACGCCAGACCTTTTTACTTTGTCTAACGCCAGACCTTTTTACTTTGTCTAACGCCAGACCTTTTTACTTTGTCTAACGCCAGACCTTTTTACTTTGTCTAACGCCAGACCTTTTTACTCTGTCTAACGCCAGACCTTTTTACTCTGTCTAACGCCAGACCTTTTTACTTTGTCTAACGCCAGACCTTTTTACTTTGTCTAACGCCAGACCTTTTTACTTCGTCTAACGCCAGACCTTTTTACTCTGTCTAACGCCAGACCTTTTTACTCTGTCTAACGCCAGACCTTTTTACTTTGTCTAACGCCAGACCTTTTTACTTTGTCTAACGCCAGACCTTTTTACTTTGTCTAACGCCAGACCTTTTTACTTTGTCTAACGCCAGACCTTTTTACTCTGTCTAACACCAGACTATTTTACTCTGCCTAACGCCAGACCTTTTTACTCTGTCTAACGCCAGACCTTTTTACTTTGTCTAACGCCAGACCTTTTTACTTTGTCTAACGCCAGATCTTTTTACATTGTCTAACGCCAGACCTTTTTACTTTGCCTAACGCCAGACCTTTTTACTCTGTCTAACGCCAGACCTTTTTACTTTGTCTAACGCCAGACCTTTTTACTTTGTCTAACGCCAAACCTTTTCACATTGTCTAACGCCAGACCTTTTTACTGTCTAACGCCAGACCTTTTTACTGTCTAACGCCAGACCTTTTTACTCTGTCTAACGCCAGACCTTTTTACTTTGTCTAACGCCAGACCTTTTTACTCTGTCTAACGCGAGACCTTTTTACTTTGTCTAACGCCAGACCTTTTTACTTTGTCTAACGCCAAACCTTTTTACATTGTCTAACGCCAGACCTTTTTACTTTGCCTAACGCCAGACCTTTTTACTCTGTCTCACGCCAAACCTTTTTACTTTGTCTAACGCCAGACCTTTTTACTTTGTCTAACCTTTTTACTTTGCCTAACGTCAGACGATTTTACTCGTCAAGGGGGGGGACTTCTCGGAAATCCATGCATGAAATGGTTAATCACATACGTGTATTAAATTCTAAATTTGTTTTATTCAGGCTAGTCTCAATCTTAAAGATGGGTCCAATGAAGTGACGTTTTCTGTAACAACGAAGTATCAGGTAAACGGATTAAGCGTACGCGTTGCGTACCTATTTTTTTACGTTTTTGTCTCGATTGCTATTTCTATTTTTCCATCGGGAAAAGAAGTGCAACCAACAGACCCAACTGACAAGGTTGAGTTATTTAAACTAAAACTAACTTTATTCACGATAGGTACGTTTGCGAGCTTAGTGTAATGTAACAGACGTTCGGTGGACGTTCGTCAAGCTCAATTACTCAGAAAATATTGCTGAGACCCCAGACAGGGCAAACTAGAATGCGGCCAAGATGAAATTTGAATCTGGTAATTACACCGAGCAGGAATCGAACTTGGGCCGCAGAGTTGAGAAATAACACGGGTTTTTTTCCAACCATTTGGTCCATGAACACAAAGCCTTGAAATTTCTTGAAATGTTTTTGAATTTACCTATCCCTAAGGTGTGCGACCCTGGCCTACTTAGACCAACTGGCTTGGCTCTAGGTTGGCAAGTTCCAGCATTAAATCATTTTTCTGTTTCTTTCAGGGTACGGCCAGTTGTTCTGCCTCCATATTTCTTTATAATTATAACGACAAAATTATGATTACTGATGTAGATGGTACTATCACCAAGTAAGTGACATCCGCAATGACATAGATTAATTCTTAGCTCTAGTTTTAAAAACCGCTAAACATTTTTCCAAGCTATTTCTGTTGAAAATATTCTGGCATGGTGGTTTTGCGTTTCAGAATAAGCTATTTAACAATTAAACAACAAGCCTGAGTTGTCTATGAGCAGAAGATAGTCGACGTGGCGCAGCCGAGTTAGCTATCGTTCATAGCATAGTTAATAGAACATATACATGGTTTGGAAACTCGTCCAAAGTGATTGTTCTATGTTTTTGTTCAGGTTTATGGAAATTTGTGAAATTTCACGGTATTGTATTTTCTGTATAATGAAGCAGTCATCCAATAGCAACGCTCGGGTTTAATTAGTGAGTTGCTTCATCGTCACGTGTCCATAGAATTTACTTCCATATAAGGAACTCCATTGTCATGCAGTTCAACATGACCATGCTTCATGTTGAAAGACAATAGAGCTTCCAAACCATGTACATGTTCTGTTAACTATGTTCATAGACAACGAGGACGAGTTGTCTAATTGTTTTAGTATAAACCAACTAGTCGGACAAACTATTATTTTAAAGAAACAAACTGAAACCTCAGCAAAACGCGAGTTTTCTGCCATTATTTTGGATTTAAAACTTGACTCTTCCACCACTAGTGGTCTATCACCAATAGACAGTGAGTAAGTAGCTCAGCCAATCAAAATGCAGCATTTGTATTACTCCACTAGTTAGTTTATACTGATTACGGATATTTATTATATAAAATAGAGTGTTTTATTGATTTTTCCGCCACTAATAAAAGTGATAATCTCGATTATCGCTGAATCAGCATTATAGTTCAATGCAGTTTTTGCAAGGCAATACTGGTCAACACTCGAAATAAATTTCATATTTCTGCACATCCATGTATTATTCTCTATCTATTATATATGATACATTTTAACCAGATTGTACGATGGCTCTATGTATAGCGAAGTTAATAATCATTGTCATAATCTCACTATCGTTTCTATTCTCTAATTTAATAGATCAGATGTCTTAGGTCAAATTTTACCTGCAAGCTTCTGGGCTCAGTCAGGCGTTGTAAGTTGCTTATGGTATATTTTTAGCAGTTGATATTATCTCTAAATGGTTTAAAAATGAGTCTGATTTTAGTTTTTACTTTTAGGCAAAATTATTTAGTTCTATTCAAAAGAATGGCTATAAATTTATGTATTTATCAGCTCGTCCTATAGGGCAGGTTTGTGTTTAAATGTTTGTTAATGTAGGAATTTTTGAGAGCATTTGGGAGTCTTTCGGAAACTTTGGAAACAATTGGGAACCTTTGGGGAACCTTTGAGAACATTTGGGAGTCTTTTGAGAATTATTGGGAACCTTTGAGGACATTTGGGAGTCTTTTGGGAACAATGGGGAACCTTTGAGGAATCTTTGAGAACATTGGGGAAATTTTGGGAACGATTGTGAACCTTTGGGGAACATTTGAGAACATTTGGGAGTCTTTCGGAGACTTTGGGAACAATTGGGAACCTTTGGGGAACTTTTGAGAACATTTGGGAGTCTTTTGGGAATTATTGGGAACATTTGAGAACATTTGGGAGCCTTTGGGAAACTTCAGGAACAATTGGGTACCTTTGAGGAACCTTTTAGAAAATTTTGGAGTCTTTTGGGAAACTTTGGGAACAATTGGGAACCTTTGAGGAATCTTTGAGAACATTGGGGAAATTTGGGGCACGATTGGGACCCTTTGGGGAACATTTGAGAACATTTGGGAGCCTTTCGGAAACTTTGGGAACAATTGGGAACCTTTGAGGAGTCTTTTGGGAACAATTGGGAACCTTTGAGAGTCTTTGGGAACAGTTGGGAACCTTTAGGAATTTCTGGCCGGGAACCTTTGGGAACATTTTTGTGATAAAGATATGAAAAGGTTTTGTGGTTTTGTTGTTTTAATTTTCGTCATTTACAGGCTGAACTTACCAGACAGCATCTAAGAAATGTAGTTCAAGAAAACCTGGGCTTACCTAACGGTCCACTATTCTTATCTCCTAGTTCTCTTATTAAAGCTTTTCACAGGTAAGATAAAACCCTAATCCTAATAGTGCATGTATGAGCCAGCATCCCAAAATTGATCGATTGGTACCACTTGGGGGGACAATATACACTTGTTGACTGGCGCCGAGGGAAACATTCGGACCCGAAGGCTTCAATGTCACACGAGGGCTTTAGCCCGAGGGTGACATTGAAACCTGAGGGACCGTAAAACTCGATGTTTCTCGAGGCAAAAGTCAACAAGCGTTTTGTTATATACCAAAGACTTTTAAAATACAAAATACCAAACTGACTTGAAACTTGTAAAAGGCAAAAAGACTTACCAAAACACTTTGACTTTGTCTTCGTATTTCAATTCAACTGAACAAATACACCAGACTCAACAAGTACAAAGAACAGCTTTAAATTTATCCAGATTTTCTTCAGACCTTCTTGGAAGATATGTATAGTTATTATATAGCATGCTATCGGATATGAGCTTTTGCGTAATCTGATTGGTTCCCTACTACCAGGCTATCAGCTCATATCCTGCTAGTAGAGGAAAAACAAGATGGCGGCATGTTTTTTTAAACTGCCGAAAAGAGTTGAAATTGACTGATTTTTATATAGAAAAACATCAACACCCTCAAACCAATGTATAAAAAAACAACATTGTATTAACAAATACACAATTTAGTATGTTAAATGGTAAAATTCACCTAAAAATTACGGTTTTTTACTTCAAAAACCCGACTAAATTAACGGGTTGATATTAATCTGTTGCCAAACAAAGAAACTTCATAAAGGTACCTTTTAATCTTTTTTGTTGATCTGCTTAACACATTTTTTGCCTCTCGAGCTACATTTATGCAACATTTCAAAGCAGTTGCCGAGCAGCTCAGCGAGAAACTCTGTGTGAATGCATCATTACGCATGGCGGAAGTATTAGTTGCCTGTTGCCTATGCCGGAAGTTTGACGTTTCAAACATTTCGCTGTAATTTTGTCTCTTGTACAGTGCTTGGCTATATAATAAAACAGTTATAAGCCAACTCGGCGAAGCGCCTCGTCGGCTATGAGCTCATATACGACTCGAGCTCATGGTATAACTGTTAAATATTCTTTCCTTTGGAAAATGGACTATTTCGTACCAAACAAGCTCGAAACCAACCTCGTTCCCAGGGCCATTTGTGGGGGCTGGGCCAAGATGGCGGCCAAAAAACAAAATGGCGGGAACAAATGGCCCTGGCACAGCTGCAAAAAATGAGCCATATTTTGACTCATTTTTGACTCGGACCCAGTCTTCACTAAGTTTATCGCGCCCAGTCAGGCTCAATTTTTTCTGAATATTTAGTTCAGCTTGACTGACCCAAACTGAAAATAATCAAAACATTCATTTCCAAATACATTGTCGAATTATTAAAATAAATAGACTTTTAATAAATATCTGTAAATGCTTAGTATTTATCATTTGCTTCACCGTTGTACCAAATTCGCAAGAAACTGGATTGCCGTTGTCTCGCCGGGCCGCCTTGTTTTCGTGAGTTTTCGGTGGATTCAATTCAGCGTTTTGACAAACATTTAAGCTTCGTTTAGTCGAGGATTCTTGTTTGAAAAAAGCCTGCTTCTCAATGGCCAAACACGTAAATTCTGCCCTGTGGTGTACTTTCCTTTCGCAGCCAAAATACATTTTGACTTTGTTCACCAAGTCTTTTGTTCGCCCGATTTAGAAAGCACTCTAAATTGCCGTCCCATGGACTTCGTTGTATGGCAGCCAGGGCACAGAGATGACACGACCCATTACATATTCTTCCGACGTTTTTACGTGTGTTTCGCCAGCTTTTCATTCATTTTGAAGTTGTTTTTAACAGCCGGCAATTCTGGTATCACTATATTTAATATAATTTGAGCCCTAAAAACAAATGCCCGCGAGCTAGCCTGCCGCCCGCCTTGTTTCCACCAATCAGAATACCAAAAACATCCAATGTTATCTCGACCAATCAGATGTGGTGATAGCTCAGCCTGTGCCAGGGCCATTTGTTCTTGGCCGCCATCTTGGCCCAGCCCCCACAAATGGCCCTGGGGACGAGGTTGGCTCGAAACAGCTCTTGTTTTCAAAATGTTCCGAAAAGTCCAAAGTTCTTGATCTGATGCAATAATCATTGTGTATTCACGTGAACAACGCATGATTAAAGCTGACGTCAGAGGGAAACATTGCACTGTTTCCTTCTTCGTTGTTGACGTCAGAGGGAAACAGTGCAATGTTTCCCTCGGCAGAAAGAAACATTGAGTTTGTTGAACAACACGTGACCAATAGGATTTCATCTTTGGCAAACGAAAGTCTTTGGTATATAACAAAGGCTAATTCATGGTGATGTAGGTCAACATCCCAAGTTTACATTTTTGGATGATAGCATTTCCGGATGTGTCTTTTTCAGGGGAAGATGGATATATAGTTTTCTAACCCCAACAGGCAGTTTTCAAGCATGAGAGCTAGAAACGCAATTACATTGCTATCTAATTTGTTTTATTCTACTAAACGTTTATAATACTATAATATATTATATTGAACATTTTTAGGGTCTAAAAACGTCATACAATACAAATACAATACAATTTATTTCCATATTAAAGATTTGTTTACAAGACAGGTGTTTTTTGGGGGGATTAGATATAATAGTACAAAAGAACTTAAAGTTAACAAAAAAGAGCCATTTTTGTCCATATTTTGCAAAATATTTTCTAGACCCTAAATAGATCGCAAAATAGAAGTTTAGATCCATCTAGCAAGGCAAAATAATTCGCTAAGATGACACTTTGGTAAATGACCGTTTCAAAAATGTATGTCACCCTTTGTTCCTCAGAGTGCATGTACCAAACCGTGGTACATGGTCTCTCTCCTCCACAGAGGTTCTTTCGGAGATCGGAGATTTCGGGGATCGTCGGAGATGTGTCGGAATCGCCTGCTGGACATAAGTAGTGCGGGCGAAACGCCGAAACGGGAAAATATCAAAATCAACCTCTGCCAGATTTCTGTCGGTGTCTTGCACAAGATGTCGGTTTCTTGCATGACTTGCTAATTCACGGATAACTAAGCCATCCATGTCTATATTAGTAACACATTTGTTGGTAAGTGATTATCACATGTTTATAATATGTCTTTTTTTGTGAAAAAGACAAAATATACTCAGTTTTGCCGTTTAATATATCAGACGAGCCAGAGGATAACATGCTTACATCCCGACGTGTATCTCATATTGAAACAACAAACTTTCCTAATTTGTCCACACATTCAATTAACAATGTTCACGTAACCTTCTGCTATATTTGACATGTTTTCCACAACCTACATTTCCAGAAATTATTGATACCCCCCTGATGCCGCCATATTGAGACAGAAATCTGGCAGAGGTTCTTCTTTCTCTTCCTTTTCCGCTTTCCGCCCGCACTCTTTATGTCCAGCTGGCGATTCCGACACATCTCCGACGATCCCCGAAATCTCCGAAAGAACGTCTGCGGAGGAGAGAGGTACATGCACTGATCTCTATATAAACCAGTGAACTCTATATAAGGACTGGAACGCTACCTCCATAAGGTCGGCCCTATGATTGGATGAAGCCAAACTTCCGGCTGCTGGGGGCAACACATGAACGTCTGACCAACGTCCAAGGAGCGGTAGAAAACAGACAATGGCCCAGCGAGAATTTTTTATTTTTTTGTAGTTGAACTTCTTTTGAATTGATATAACGAAGCTAGTATGTATTAGAATCATTGTCCTTTCTGTCTGAGGTATGTTTGCTGGCAAAAATAGATTGAAGCAGGAAATATATTGTCAAACGAAAGCAAAATTTTGCTTGGATTGATGGAAACTCCTGACGAAAATTCAGGTTATATTTAGTATTTATTCGTCTTTATTTTATGAATTCTTGCAACCCTATCAAGCTGTGCCTTTGCTCTTATGAATAGTCTCCTCATACCTTTTGAATCACATATATTTTTTATCTTTGATGCCTTTAAAACACTGTCGGTTCGTATTTCTGTGTTTTGTTCGATTTTTTGACTGTTCAGAAAATTTAATATTTATGGTTTTTATTGATCATGTCAGCATCCATATGCTCGACAGATTATAGCCACTAGATTTCAGTAGGCTTTAGCCCTGATTAATGCTATCTTTATTTGATTCAAGATAGTTCATAGACTTTTTTCTTGACTTTTGATACCTCAACTGGCTCAACACTTGGAGCTGCCCTACAAACAATCAAGAGATCCGCGCGGTTTCGGACTCAAAATGTGTTTTTTTGTCAAATATTCAAGCTACGTTTTTGTTGCTAAAAGCCTTTAGAAGAAGTATATATTACTGTAGCATGTTTGCATTTCTTTGTAATTGGTTCATAACAAAATATAACTTAAAAAATATAGATTTTCTTGCATATAAAGAGGACTGGGACCGCCCTGCATGTCAGCCTCCATGACGGCTTCAAAATTTGGTTTGTAGGTATCGTTCCAGTCCTTATATAGAGTTCACTGATATAAACTGGATAGGCCATTCCCTATGGCCAGCAGTCAAACATTTCGTGGCAGTCGCCGCCATCTTACGTAGTGGAACATATGACGCATTGCGGCCTTAGAACTTGTTCCCAATCCTAAAGTTGACTAGCATAAGCAAGCTTGACGTAAGAGGAATATTAAGTACTCTGTGCCGGGGGAGTCGGAAAAGCCGTAAAGCAAACAACAGATGCCGGTTGGTTTAGTTTTCACTGTTTCACAACACGATATTGTTAAAGGCATTAAGATTACTTTACAAGGTACAATATAAGACTTGGAATTGAATTCTTCGTGGATTTTATAGTCTGTTTTACAGTTTATATTATCGTGAAGTTTCTTCGTTGTCGGCACTGAAGAAAAACAACAAAATTTAAAGGTTTTACAGCTCAGTAATAGAAACAAATGCAAGAAATTAGTGTCTTAAACCTTATTGAGTACTTCTTGTGTCATTACATTCGTTTAAATTTTCTTAAAATAACTTTTTTTGTCTGTTTTCAATCTACGAAAGCTATGAACTTTAGTGGGCGCCATCTTGGGTAGTGGTCACGTCATCATACAACTGGCACGCAAAATCTGGCCTCATGCCCCATCCAGTTTTATTGACGTCAGTGGGTACATAGTATGGCTCATACACTAAACCCTAAATAGCCATGATTAAGGCTACGTTTACACGGTACCGGACGAATTCGAGACCGGTCTCGAATTTCGCCGTGTAAACAGGCGGAACCGTACTAATTCGAGACCGGTCTCGAATTCGTCCTATTTCGCCGTGTAAACAGGCGGAACCATACGAATTCGAGACCGGTTCCGAATTCGTCCGGTACCGTGTTGACCGGGTCTAACCGTACAAAAGTGCTGTAAATATAGTTAACTCTGTCGGCTATATTGACGGCACCTAAAATATTTTCATTGAGTTTGAGCATCGCGAGTAGATTATCCATTTTCCCGCTATTATTTTATTTTTTTATTTATTTTTAATTTCAGAGAAGTGATTGAAAAGAGACCTGAAGATTTTAAGATCCCATGTTTACGTAATATCAAAAAGCTCTTTCCACCCAAAAGTGAACCTTTCTTCGCTGGCTTTGGAAACAGAATGAACGTAAGTAATAAGCTAAGATAACAATGCTCTTTGAAAGAAAATGAAATAAAACAAATGGGAAGTAGGGAAAAGAAAGAGAAAGGGACACTCTCCTCTTTTCTCTTCCCAGTACGTTGCTGTGATATTCATGTTCGGCCAAAGCATTGCCCGTACAATTGAAAAGCTACAGTTTTGAAAGCCACCGTTTTGAAAAGCCACAGTTTTGAAAAGCCACAGTTTTGAAAAGCTACAGTTTTGAAAGTTACAGTTTTGAAAAGCCACAGTTTTGAAAAGCCACAGTTTTGAAAAGCCACAGTTTTGAAAAGCCACAGTTTTGAAAAGCTACAGTTTTGAAAGTTACAGTTTTGAAAAGCTACAGCTTTGAAAAGCTACAGTTTTGAAAAGCCACATTTTTGAAAAGCTACAGTTTTGAAAAGCTACAGTTTTGAAAAGGCACAATTTTAAAAAGGCACAGTTTTGAAAAGTCACAGTTTTGAAAAGCTACATTTTTGAAAAGCTACAGTTTTGAAAAGCTAAAGTTTTGAAAAGCCACAGTTTTGAAAAGCCACAGTTTTGAAAAGCTACAGTCTTGAAAAGCTACATTTTTGAAAAGCTACAGTTTTGAAAAGGCACAGTTTTAAAAAGGCACAGTTTTAAAAAGGCACAGTTTTGAAAAGTCACAGTTTTGAAAAGCTACATTTTTGAAAAGCTACAGTTTTGAAAAGCCACAGTAATATTTTAAAAAGCCACGTTTTTAAAATGCTACAGTTTAGAATAGTCACAGTTTTGAAAAGCCATTAAGCCACAGTTCTGAAAAGCTACAGTTTTGAAAAGCTACATTTTTGAAAAGCTACAGTTTTGAAAAAGCACAGTTTTAAAAAGACACAGTTTTGAAAAGTCACAGTTTTGAAAAACTACATTTTTGAAAAGCTACAGTTTTGAAAAGCTATAGTTTTGAAAAGCCACAGTTTTGAAAATCTACAGTCTTGAAAAGCCACAGTTTTGAAAAGCTACAGTTTTCAAAAGCTATAGTTTTGAAAAGCACAGTTTTGAAAAGTCACAGTTTTGAAAAGCCACAGTTTTGAAAAGCCACAGTTTTGAAAAATAAGTTTTGAAAAGCCACAGTTTTGACAAGCCACAGTTTTGAAAAGCCACAGTTTTAAAAAGGCCCAGTTTTAAAAAGCTACAGTTTTGAAAAGCTACAGTTTTGAAAAGCTACAGCTTTGAAAAGCCACAGTTTTGAAAAGCCACAGTTTTGAAAAGCCACAGTTTTAAAAAGGCCCAGTTTTGAAAAGCTACAGTTTTGAAAAGCCACAGCTTTGAAAAGCCACAGTTTTGAAAAGCTATAGTTTTAGAAAGGCCCAGTTTTGAAAAGCTACAGTTTTGAAAAGCTAAAGTTTTGAAAAGCCACAGTTTTGAAAAGCCACAGTTTTGAAAAGCTACAGTCTTGAAAAGCTACAGTTTTGAAAAGGCACAGTTTTAAGAAGGCACAGTTTTAAAAAGGCACAGTTTTGAAAAGTCACAGTTTTGAAAAGCTACATTTTTGAAAAGCTACAGTTTTGAAAAGCCACAGTAATATTTTAAAAAGCCACGTTTTTAAAATGCTACAGTTTAGAATAGTCACAGTTTTGAAAAGCCATTAAGCCACAGTTCTGAAAAGCTACAGTTTTGAAAAGCTACATTTTTGAAAAGCTACAGTTTTGAAAAAGCACAGTTTTAAAAAGACACAGTTTTGAAAAGTCACAGTTTTGAAAAACTACATTTTTGAAAAGCTACAGTTTTGAAAAGCCACAGTTTTAAAAAGGCCCAGTTTTAAAAAGCTACAGTTTTGAAAAGCCACAGTTTTGAAAAGCTACAGTTTTGAAAAGCTACAGCTTTGAAAAGCCACAGTTTTGAAAAGCCACAGTTTTGAAAAGCCACAGTTTTAAAAAGGCCCAGTTTTGAAAAGCTACAGTTTTGAAAAGCCACAGTTTTGAAAAGCCACAGTTTTGAAAAGCTACAGTTTTAAAAAGGCCCAGTTTTGAAAAGCTACAGTTTTGAAAAGCTACAGTTTTGAAAAGCTACAGTTTTGAAAAGCCACAGTTTTGAAAAGCCACAGTTTTGAAAAGTCACAGCTTTGAAAAGCCACAGTTCTGAAAAGCCATACAGTTCAATCTCGTTCCCAGAGCCCACGTTCCCCACCCGGGAAACGAGAGACTCTGGGATAATCCGTTTCACATCGATATTTCATTGGCTGATGAACACAGTGAACTCTATATAATCGAAATATAGTGAACTCTATATAACTCTTCTTCCGGATAACAAGAATCCTGTGATGGCGTGAACGGATTATCCCAGAGCCTCTCGTTTCCCGCCCGCTGGGTAAGGGGAACGTGGGCTCTGGGGACGAGATTACATACAGTTTTGAAAAGTCACAGTTTTGAAAAGCTACAGTTTTGAAAAGCTACATAATTTTTAGTGGAGATAGTTAAGTGTAAAGCATAGATTTTCTTTTCTTTGTAGGATGTTTTGTCGTACCGTGCTGTTGGTATTCCTGTGCAAAGAATCTTCACAGTAAATCACAAGGTAAGATTTTGATATTTCTAATGTTTGCCATTCTCGAAGAAAAATCGTTGAATTTCTTTGGACAAGATTTATTTTTCATTTTATTTTATTGCTGCCCCCGTCAGGGGATGTGGATGTGTCGGCAATTGCGCAATCTCTAGATTCTCTAAAGTGGCTTAGTGCGCATGTTCGGCTGATAGCCTCACACGCTTCACGTCTTCGAAGATATTTTCAAAGAAGTTCAGCTTTGTCTTCTTTGTCAGGAAATTCACGGTAAGAACAATTCATAAATATGTCTTTACTTTCACGGGGAAGTATTCATCAAGGCCATGAACGTTGCAGTGGCGATTCTCGAGGAAAGCAGTGCTCTTTCATGAGTTTATCAGCGCTGTTGACAGCACAAGCTATTTTAGTCGATAAATGGGACTCGACAATCATCGACCATGTCTTAGTTGAAGGAGACAAAATGTACCTGAATGCCTACAACAATGGTCTCATCCCACGTGAAGAATTTGTTGTCGTTGAACAACTTACCAACTGTTGTTTCTTTATCCATTGAGACAAATATTTACCATAATGATACCCAAACATACAAATTGATAGATGTGGAACTGCTGACTGTGTAGTCTAACATTCAGAACACTATCATCTTGCAAACTATTAATCATGTTGTTCCTGTTATTTTTAAAGAAAAATATATTTTCTATTTGTTTTGTCCCATTGATCTATCTGCATATGTACATGGCTGTTTGTTGATTTGATATATCAAAAATATGTATAATTATTAATTCTCAATGTTTAATCTTTCCTGCCTGAAGGTCATTTGAGAAAAATTTAGAAAGTGGGTCTTCTGACCCTAGCAAGTGAAAGTTACTGCTACTAGTATAAAATCAGAGCATATCCAAAAATTTTCAGTAGCATATTAGGACTCCATTTGGTCCTTCAGGCAGCACTTTCCTTGCGATAGTAATTTCTAGTTTATTTAACTTTGCGGACATATTACAAACATCAATTGACCTTATATAGACAATAAGCTGGGTAACTTACTGCAACAGCTAATACCAATTACTTCGGCCCCAAAGCAAGTATAGACAATTACTTAAAAAGTATACGATGATGTAATATATCAACAACGAGTTTGAGTGTTTCATCAGGGGATCCAAACACGAGAAAACATGATGAAAGCAGCGATCATGGCGATCGTAGCGATTAGTGGAAACCAGGCTATACTGAACAATAGCCACGGTCAACCATGGCCGCCTTTTTAGCGATCATATGGAAACAGCGACATGATTGTTGATCGTTGCGATCGCCGAGCTAATTTTTGAGCGATCGTGGCGATCGTAGCGATTATAAGGAAACCAGGCTTTAGCTCGGCGATCGCAACGATCAAATTTTGTTCGTTCATTTCTTCTAGGGTGAAGTAAAGAACGAGTTAACAAACGCTTTTCAATCATCGTAAGTTTTTTGGTTAATGTTCTTGTCATGTTTTTATACGTTTTTAGTTCGTTTTATGTCTGTTGCTATTCGTAAAGTGTTGTGATATAAAACAGTAGAAAACTAGGCATGCAGCAAAGCGATAAAGTGGTAGAATGCCGAAATTTTTAGCAACGAAATACTGACGTTTCAAACAGTCAGACTGTCAGAGCCTTTCATCAGAGTAAATGCAATATAAACGCCAATATAACGAACACTTGAATAATTTGCTACGCAAGGCACCCCGCAACTGGCCACGATATATATAAAATTTATGCTCTTAAGTCCGGATTGAGTTTCAATCCGGATTGAACTCATCCCCTCTTCTGATCAAATCCCTTACTGTTTACATGAATCCGGGTTGAGATTAGCTCATTCCGGATTGAGTTCAATCCGGTACTCATCTCATTCCGGATTGAAATTTCGTTCCGGATTAATGTAAAGGCGTGCGAGATATCATTCCGGAATTAAAAACTTAACAGAGAGGACTAGAACAAACAAACAATGCATGCGTGTTTTCTAATATTTACGGATTTCAGATTTCATGCGGATTTCAATCCAGAAACCCAATTCCCATGTAAACACGGATCGACTTCGCATTTCAATCCGGATTGAAACTCGATCAGAGCGATAGTCACATAGGCGTACGGGACAAATTTTGTTGGGAAGAGGGGGGGGGGGGGGGGGGGGGGGGGGGGGGCTGAGCATTAAAGTATTACTAATGTAACTATAATAAGTGTAATATTACTAAAAGTATTACTATTGTAAGTTACACTCCACAGACTAAGCTTGTATCAATATTGCGTGCTCAATACTATCTGCTTGCGACTCGGATTATGTCGTTGAGTGTCTGTGAAGTATCACAATCACATATTTTCTTTATGTGCTGCTGTGCAGTTGTGCGCAGCATCACGTCCATAGTTATAACTTATATACAAGCCTTTCAAGCCAGCCCGGTAAGATGATTTTGCCCGAATTACGAGATTATTTTTGCCTGAATAGAATGAATCTTCAGACAAATGCGGGCCTGCATCCCTCCCATTCCCCCGGGCCGTACGCCTATGGATAGTCAAGTGTTTACTAAAAGACAAGTCGTCCATATTGGCTTTTCAAGAACGCCATTGATTAATCACTATTACATCAACAAGCAAGCTGATTAAGCTTCTTAACTGATAAAATAAGTCGATGAATTACGTCAGTAGGTCGACGAATTACGTCAGTAGGTCGATGAATTACGTCAGCGTGTTATTGCCAAGCACAACAACAACAACAAAAGCTACAAGTTAAACGTTCTCAGAGTTTGCTAATCAAGCTGTGAATACTCAGGGATTAATAACGAAAGCTTTGGGATTCAGACCAGTAACTCTGTGAGGACTAGTCTGATGTTTTAACCATTGCACTACGGCGCTATCATGGCTCGGGTGACACAATATCATTAAGTACATTATATCATTAAGTATTGTTCTATAAGTCGATTAAATCTTGTGCAAATCTGACAGACACGCTTAGGTGGTCCTTGTATAGAAAGAAGGTCACCCCCATCTGAAAATAAGAGCATTGTGAGAAAATAGAAAATTGGAATATTTACGAGGAAACAATTTTATTAAAAATAAAAAGACTTCGAGAAGTTTCATAGAAAATATGGAGGGAAATTTTTTTTAGATAACTTGAAAGAAAGTATGAGAAAACTTTCTTAGAAAATAGAAAAATACAAAATAATGAGAAAATTCTATAGAAATTAGAAAGAAAAAAAATGCAAAATTATGAGAATATTTCTTATAAAATAGGAAAAATTGGAAAATCGTGAGGGGAAATTTCATAGAAAAAATGACAAAAAATGTCCTTAGAATAGAAGATAAGAATATTTATGAGAAATAAATTTGATTGAAAAAAACGAATTTCTGATTAGAAAATATCATAGAAATTAGAAAATTATGAGAAGAAAAATTCAGAAAATTGAAACATTTAGAAATTTGTGAGTGAAAAATTTCATAGAAAACTCAAAAAAATTATGAGAAACTTTCTTAGAAAAAAATAGACAATTATGAGAAGATTTCATAGAAAATAGAAAAACAATTTTGAAGAAAAAAAAATTATAGAAAATATAAAAACTTTTCTTAGAAAATAGAAATAAAAAGAAATTAAAAAATAGGCAATTTTTAGGGAGGGCAAATTTCCTAGAAAAGTAGAAAAATCATGAGAAACTTTCTCAGAGAATTTGAGAATTTTATGGAACCCCCCCCCTAAAATTTAGACAATTGTAGGAGAAAATTGCTCAAAAATTTAAACAAAAATATAAAGAAACTTTTCCCTGAATATGATTCTGAACTTGAGCATGATGAGGCTGTGTGTTATTTACTCTAGTTACACTGAAATGCAAGACTTGGTCGATCAAATGTTTCCTCCATTTGCCGACTACGCCAGCCTTGTGGCCTCCGACGAGTTCAGCGCTTTTACATACTGGAGGATACCTGTGACGTCATTATACAGCAACGAACCGCTGACACAAACAACTTCGGCGCAAGTCGCCCAGAAGGCTTCCTAGTATAATAGCTTATGCAATTGATAGTCTTACGATTCGTGTGTTCAATGCATGTGCTATTTTGAGGTGAACACGTGAAAGACTCACAAGTTGTTTACCGGGGGGTACTCCAATATATTAGGCTATACGGGACGTACTACTGGTCAGGGTGTTGTTGTGGCCATTCTGAGTCTGGAACAGCGTATGTAGTTGGGGGTTTTCTCTCGTCCTTTTTCGAGCGGCGAAGGAGCTCTGATAACCCCTGTCACACAGAATACCCAATCCTAGCCTTGTCATTATTATACACTATTTGATGACGGCCAAAAATGACTTACTTCGGTCATAGGGTCATTAACTCCGGGATAACAAGTCTCGTGGTAACAAACCCCGGGATGATTACCCGGTAAAGATCAGGCATAAACTACGGGAAAACTCTTCCACCGGTGAAGAGACTGAATTAGATTTAGGATTAATGATTAGGTTTAGGTCTCGATCCGTGGAAGAGTTCCTCCTCATGAAATGCGGCTCCGAAGCAGGGAGACTGGTACTAGGTCTGGTTACCAAGTATAACTCGTTCCTAGACTCCACGCGGGCACGTGGACATATACGAGTTTCCTTTCTAGGGCTTACGTAATTTACGTTATCATGTTGGTTTTATCCTAAGTCTTCCACATATCTATAGTCGCGTAACAAGAGCATAAAGAAAGAGAGGATTAATTAGTTCTATCCTAGTTTCTCTAAAGTTATTTTTAGATCAGCGATAGCCAATCACCAAACGATACTCCTATCATGTGACAGCTATCGTGAATTTTGCGTGGAGGTCTACACATTCCTCTTGCGAAAACAAAATGGCGGGAAAATCATAGGAGTGAAGTACGTTTTGTAGAAAGATTATTACGATAACATTTTATTAAAGGCATTACTCAAGAATTGAAGACGGTTTTAATATTTCTATAAAAAAAGAGTTTTATCATTTCCAAAATACTTGTTTAATAATATATATATATATATATATATATTTCTAAAATTCATTAATAATTCATGAGGAAAACACAAAGAAAAATCATGAGCGTATCGGATCTATATATATGATATAGACTCGCTCTAAGTTTCTCGCTGATTTTTAACGGCTGAGATAAGCTTAATTTTCAAAATTACTACGCCAATGAACGTATGAAGTGATTCTTTTTAGAAGCCATTTAAAAACCTTGCAGTACGGGCTTTATCGGCTCTAAAACACTCGGCTATCGCCTCGTGTTTTATATCCGATAAAGCCCTCCTGCGCGGTTTATAAATATTACATATATATATATATATATATATATTTATAACATAGATGTAATATAACAGCGTTTCTGATTGGCTACCGTGCGTGCTCCATAACTCGATGGAGCACGGCAATTTCAAACGGAATGAGAAACTCAGTTCTTTTGTGTCTGATTCTCTGTTATAAAAGAAATGGTTCATGGTTTGGCGTGCTCCATTGAGTTATGGATGCACTTGGGAAGTTGGGAGAGCACTCAAAAAAAAATTATCGGCTATCGCCTCGCCCAACTCTTACGCTTTTTTCGTGTTCTCCGAACTTCCCGAGTGAATCCACAACTCGATGGAGCACGCCAAACCATGAACCATTTCTTAAAGGTGCCGTCCACTCCGTTCTGCGAAAAAATTTATGTACGAAAAAAAATATTGCTATTAAAGTATAATATTTGAAATAAAAAAAGTTGTTTAAGTCTAATTTTTAAAGAAAAAGGTAATAACTAACAAAGAAAATTTTCAAAAAATATTCAGAAAAAAAATTGAGGTGAAAAATGCGGTCGCCCACGATTTGAACTCGACCATTCTGCGTGCGAACTGACGATGTCACCACGGGGCTAATGAAGCAAGCGTCGGAATATCAGGAAAATATTAGCGTTGTATTTTACAGTTCTTTTTTTTTTTCATGTTCACAAAGAACATTGCTAGAGCATCTAAAAATAGTGCCTGGCTGCCACGGCTATATTCATTTTATGGCATTTCAAATTCATTTAGAATAGCAAAAACAAATTTCGTCTCACAATCTGAAGTGTTAAAACTGTTTTCACCTGAAAAAATTGTTTTCATGCAGTCTTTTATATCTGTAATATTTCAACATGCAGCACTCGGCAGCATTTATATGTTTAACAGACGAAAAATTGCTCCACCGATTTTTATGCCAAATTATAAACAAGCTAGGCTAAGTTTTACAAGTGGTTTTACCAAAGGGAAATATTTAAAAGGAGATAAGACGGCAGCCAACAACGGGGCACGGGCAAGCGAAAACATAACGGATACGTTTAAAATACTTTAAGGACACACGGAATCGAAAACAAAATTACTGTAACAGTGACAGGGAAACTCGAACAGGATTGCTACTAATTGTTCGTGATTTAATACTGAAAGCGGCCGCTCTATAGTTTTACCGTAAGCTTAACCTTTTCAGTCGTTTTCTTCGTTGTTTTTTTCCTCTTTCGAGTTTCGGTGTGACGGGTTTTCTTCTACTAAGGATGTTGTTCTGCTTTATACGTAGACGTTGATTTGTTTCTGTTTTTTCAAAAGTGATATACGTTTCCCAAAAACTCCTTTCTCAAGTCTTTTTGTCAAGAATAAATTAAGTTGTTAGTTCAAATCTTTTTGTCAAGAACTATAAAAATACGCGTATACTCTTTCACTGGTTGATCAATTATTGGAAAGATTGACAAACAAAATAATGTCTGATGACAAGCAGAAAGCCAGAAGGTGGAATACTGGAACTGGAAGAACGCAGACAAACGGTAGCAAACCGCGCATTTTTTTTGTACACCTAGCACATGGGATTGCGGTCATTACTGTCAGTAGTAATTTCGCAATTGGTAATTTCGGTGATTTGCATCTTTATGAATTATTAAACAGTTGAGTCTACTTACCAAAATTGGATTCCTTGTAAACGCATCGCCATCCGGTGCAAGTTTCTTTCTTAAAATCTCCGAAAGCATTGAGTAATTCCTCCCTCGAAAGAAACAATAACTGCCCTTCGCTGTCATCCACCGCCTCCATTCTTGTTTTTTTATTTTCACACAACTTCCCGCCATAATATGAAAGTTCTGACATCATTAATCTAGTGCTAATCCAGCATCATGATACTTCCGCTCCTGTAAAATTCTGACGTTACTGTACGTTAACTCAATATGATCTAACGCCGACCCATGTTTAGGGAACCCGCAAAACAAAGATGGCGGTCATGCGCAGAACGGAGTGGACGGCACATGCGAGGATACCATCGTGAGATCTAAAATTATCTTAATTAGGATAAAACTAGAATTATTACTCTATATTCTCTATCTTACCTTTATGCTCCCTTATCATACATGTATAGTACCAAAATCAGTAGAGTGCTCGTCGGGCTCAAATATCGACGCGTCAATAACAAGCGTAACACAGCAGAATGTAATCACGTGAGCGAGTTAAACATTACCAGAAATTTGGGACATTTTGCGGCCACGTTCGTAGCCAGTGGTTACTCCCATGATAATAATATACAGTAAATATTTTGCGAAAATGCAAACGGCTGCTAAGAACAAAGATCGCCTCTGCTTTCAAAGTAAACAAACATGGCTGCAGGCTGCTCGAAAGTCGAAAGAGAAGAGACCTCCGTGGCTTCGTCGTTTGTCCTTCTGGCAGCTCAACTCCACGTTTAGACATAACGGCCTCCTGCTGATAGACGAAATCGGAGTTTCGACTGTGCATACAATCTGAGTCGGGATAAAATGTAGTTCGTTTATAACATGAGGCTGAAGCAGCCACAGTAAACATAACATTTCTGATTTCAGAAACCTTTTAATGTTTAGGTATTCTATAAGGATAAAATTTGCTTCTCAATTATCCTTGACAATAATCCTAAACGTAGTGTCTAAAAATAATGAACTCAAAACATGAAAAAATAGTCCCAGCCTATGTTATCTTCCCGTTATGCTTTAATAGACACGATGTAATTTGCAGAGGTGCCCAAATTGAAAAGGAAACTAATTTGCATGTGGGCCTAAATAAAACTACGATTTGGTGTATTGCTCAAACACACTGTAAAACCAAGAAAGTTTAAAGGCTTTGGGAACCGCAATGTTGTTAGATACGGAGGTATTTACGAGTTATATTAGCAGTTCGAACATTGCTAAATACATAGCAAGCTCCGCACTTTGCATCGTTCGCAAGGAAAGTGGTGTATTTGGCAGATTTGTATCGCATGTTTAGCAGGATTACTATGGCTTACATAACAGAATGAGTCAAATAAGCAGCGTAAATAAATCGATGTTGGGAACCGGCTGTGTATTTCGGTAAGCGAACATTTTTTGTTATAACGTTTCCTTACTTAACTCTTAACAGGAATCGAGCTCCGCAACCGCGAAGTCTATGTCCCTAGTAGGATCAATTTTAAAATTTACGATTTTACTGTATTATTCCTTATACGATTTGGCCGTCATGTTTAATATATGCGCCCGCGCGACGCCATCTTGTCCCAAATTTCTGGTAATGACAAACAGAGAGATCATAAATACAACTATAGGGAGCGTTGGGGGAAAACTGCAGTCAAACGCGGGTAACCAATTGAAGGCTGCCATCTTGGATCAGTTGGGCGGCAAAATTGCAAACCGTCCCAGACCTTTCCTACTATCCGAGAGCTCTTGGACAGTAGGAGAAGTTTGGGACCGAGTAGTTTTACAACTGGGTTTGCAATTTTGCCCCCAACTGATCCAAGATGGCAGCCTTCAAATGGTTACCCGATTTGATCAATGCCCCCTCTAGTTTTATTTATGATCTTTATGTAAACGAAGACGTTTCGATCATTGAAAAGATCTCGCAAGTCAACGCCTTATATGTACACGATGTAAATATGTCGTGGACTTCCCACGGCGTAGTGTTTTCCTCCTTTAGATGTAACGTCGAACGCTGCTAATAAAGAACTAAAGAAGCATATTACATAAACTTGCCGTATTAGACTGCATTCCTTCACTCGCGTGATTACATTCCTTTGCGTTAGGCTTGCAATTGGTGCGTCGTTATTTTGGGCCCGTCGAGCACTCTACTAATTTTGGTAGTATCGTTATTCATACAATCTCACCGTACTTTTCACATTATTATATATTTCAATTAAAATATATGATATTCAAAGTTTATAATGACAGGCTTCTAAAATTCGCCATATTTGTACAGTTTTAATGTTATTACTTGTGGAACCGTTGTGAAGCGACCAAGTTAGTAACTAGATCTTTATATTTTAAAGTGTCTATGACATGAAAAAATGAGTATGGCGTTTTTTACACAGACTGAAAGATGTCCAGCCAAATAATAATCTCAGAAAGTTTGGCGTAATTCTGATGAATATTTTTCGAGTTACAACGCGTTGAAGTTGCCAATTTTGCCATATTTTCGAATAAAAAGTACGAAAAGTCTGGGACCGAGTTTACGCAGCGATGACGTAGGCGTGTGGACTCATCGTAAATTTCACTGTGGTAATACAGGTAAATACAGCAAGATAGAGCTTTTGAAAACGAGTCAGAAAACGAATATTTTGTGTCACCAGCTATACTATAGAAGACGAAGAATCAAATGAAGATATGATTAAGCAGTTTTTGGTTGATGCTGATAGCCTGATATAGTGATGAACCATCAGATCATGATGCTGTCGAGAGGCGATCGTCGATGAGGTTACATAATTCCTGATTCCTTCGGGAAATATTGTCCAAAGATTTGGCAGAGTGTTACAGTTAATAGTGAATTATTCTGAATATTGCCGAGTATTAACAAAACAAATAGAACTAAAACAGCAATATTTTCTATTCTGTTTCTATTATATATAATATTATAAAATATATTCACGCATCTCAAGCCAGTTGGCTCAAGTGGAATCACATGTGTGCCAGTACTCCAATAGATCTAGACAATAATGAGTATCGCTTCTGCCTTCTGAGTCTAAGTAAATTACGTTGGGTCTTGCGAGATTCTCATGTTATAAAGCAAATAGCACTGCGGATAACAAAAGGTCTTTAAAATGCGCAGAGCAAAGATGTGGCGTGAGTCAAGTCGGGACAATGATTTTTGTACATCATACATAATTTCTGTTCTTCTGCGAAACCTGTCCAATTACACACTGGTGCATGCGAATCATTTTGCGGCTGATCCATACCACAGTACCGTCCTCTTGAAGGCCGGGTTGGGCCATAGTCATAGCGGCGAAACATAATCTTATATACAGTAAAAACCCGCTAACAAGAACCTACATTTTACCAAATCAGCCTCGGATAGGTTCTTATATTCTTATATAAATAAATTCTTAATTTCAGCCTGAGGTTCTTAATAGTGGTAGGTTCTTGTTAGCGGGTTTTTACTGTATTGGCCTTTCCCTAAAATATATTATTCCACCTGATTGTTGTGATATACGAAACCTCCTCGATCAGTACGACTTTAGTTCAAGTCGTCTAGCGTTACAATATTTCTGCTCTGGTTCTTGGTTCTATTACTTATAACTATTTTGATCTGAGTTACTGTTCATATATCCCACATTTCAGCGACTCATGCATTTTCAGCTGGCTTGTTCAATCATGACATAATTTGTGCAGGCGATAAAACTGCGTGGTCATAAGCTCGCTCGACCCTTGTTAACCAAATACTTATTACTGATATAAATACGTAAAGAAACTCGCGCTAGAGATTAAATTGACCATATATGCACGGATCAACATTAACCATATATGCACGGATCAACATTAACCTCACTAACTTTCACTTTTTTTTACAATTCTATGTAACACCACTCACGGCCAAATTGATTTCTAAGTGATTATTGCTATAGTATAACATACAATTAACTTTTAGCAAATCCCATGACCAGACCGACGATGAACTTGCACAAAAATTGCACGTAAAACAACCTAATTCTTAGACCAACATTCTACCCTCTATAATGGTTCTGTTCACGACGTTGTGCTGCGATCACTTCAACAGTTTACGGCGACGACGTTTTATGCGAACGCTGATCAAAAGTAAACAAAACGTTCAGTTTCTTGCCCTAACTTCACTCCTACTAGGAGTGTTTATATTCACGCTTCAATGGAAAAATGAATATCCAGAGGTCGTCAACACATCGGTAATATAGAATTTCACTTTTTTCGCTAAAATAAAGTTGTTTTATTCAGACCCATAGCCATCCCAATTTGCTCAAAAACGGCTAATAATACCTGTTATTTTGTTCAGTCAACTTGAGATGTGTCCACACGCCTACGTCATAGGTAACCAGATAGCTGGTCTGACCGCGCGATGGAATTTCGCACTCTTCGAGTCGTTTCAGGTGAACTTCGAAGAGTCGTAGTTCGAAAAATATGCGACGAAATGATGCCAAATTTCGTGAGATTACCTTTCACAAGTATATCTTTCACTTAGTACAAAAAAATCGTATACCATTTTTTCATGTCATAGACACTTTAAGATAAATGGGCTCGTGATTGTGTTTGTTTTTTTCAGTGTGCTTTCTTTTGTATAAGAAAGAGGATATATATGTATATGTATATATATATATATTTAATAAATGACTATATGGGTCGCATTGTGTCTAGGAATTTCTGGCGCCGCCAAAACTAGAGGCTCTGGGGACGAAATGAAGCCATTATCGGACCCAGACCCACGCGCTCCCTCTCGCCTTGCATCATGCACCTGTTCATGATGCAACGAGAGCCTGCGGAGGGGGCAGCCCCACTGACCTCTATATAACTGGACTGCGGGTGCCCCACGAAAAAATGACCCAAATACACGCCATCAAGCGCCATCAGTTGTTAGGTCTTAGCCGCGAAATTGACCAATCACAGGCCACCTTTTGGCTAGCCGTGTCTTATGAGATTAAAAAGGGCATGGGCCCAAATTTACAAAAAAAAACGAGTTGAGAGTTGACAAACATTTTGAAAGCCAAAAACGATTGTCGGTAAGCAAAAAGTGCAACTAAATCAAACATATTTACAGGTTTGTTTTTAAAGGATAATTTTGAATGGTTTAATGTTGTATTTGTATGTTTCTTGACTTTCTTCGTGTTCGGGATGTTATATATATATATATATATATTGCAGGCATGCATATGCTATAAATTACAATACTAAGGGTCTATATTATATTTACGCTAAAGATATTCTGACGTGTATCATTCTATGTTCTGGTTTGATTTCAACAAAATGATGTAATTTATGGCTTTCCGAGTACTCTTAAATACTTGCCTCAAAATGCAGGAAATAGTGTTTCACTGACCCTAGAAATCGAAAATTTTCCGGGGGAGCATGCCCCTGACCCCCCCTAGCATACCGAGGTTCTTACCCCCCTCCAACCCAAGACCCTGGGTACGCCACGTGCACTGAAGCTATATTACGTGGCGAGGGCCGAATCCCCAAGGGGATTTTTCTGAGATTTTTTCGGATTTTTTGAGATTTAATCGGATTTTTTGAGATTTTTGCGGATTTTTGGATTCTCAAAGATGTACGAGATTTTACGGAGTGATTTGCCCGTACGTTGATCTTTATCTATCATAAATCCTGCCGGAGCTCGGATTCTTTAATTTTATGAACGAGGGCACTTAAACAAACTCCTTCTTGAGAGCAGACAACAAACGAGTAGGTTTCTTTGTTTTACATTACGTTAAAAGGTTGTTACTTACGAGGCTTTATAAAGTAGTGTTCGGCGTAGGAAGTGATTGTGTTGAAACACTGTTATACAAATCGACATATGCTATTTTAACGTTTCGGCAGTAGACCAACCTATATGATGTTATAAAGAATTGTGCAGACCGACGTGAGTGTTAGGCCTATAGGTCAAACGACGAACTTAATTGAGACGAACTAAATTTCTAGTTTGGGTCGACCGAAATTAATTACGTTCGACAGTTAGGTCAAACGTCGAACTTAATACAGTCGAAACGAATTTGGAATCAAAGCAACGATTCTTTGGGTAAGCGAGAAAATAGTGTACTACGCATGCTCTCATACAAAATTTAAATTATGCATTTAGTTCGGCTCGTGAGAAGATCGACGTTTGACCCAGGGACGATCTTCAGACGTTCTATCCGTCTGCGTCAGACGGATAGAACGTCTCAGACGATCCAAAAACAATCAGTCGAACTTAACTCAGTCAAACGTCGATCTTGTCATGAACTTAATTTGAAGAATTTAGTTCGTCTCATGTCAAGTTCGTCGTTTGACCTGGGCCTTATCTGCCTTGGTTTTCCGCCAAACGGCCGTTTGGTGCCTGTATAATTTGGGGACAGTTTTGGGGACAGATTTAGGGTCAAGCAAAACATTTTATTCCAGGCCTCTCACAATTTCGGTCTGCCGCTCGACGTTAAAAAGAGAGGCGTGGGAACCAGGCTGACGCATCGAACTCTAAGTAAACTGGAACGCTAACTCCATAAGTCAAGCCCTATGAATGGATGAAGCCAAAAATCTTCAAATGTTAGTTTTTCTGAGTTTTGAGCTGAAATACTTAACGCTGAACGTTGGGCTGTATATGAAACTGAAGCTATTGGAAAATGCTATTTGGTATAGAAACTTCAAGACTTTAGCTAAAAGGGAAGTAATTAAAAAATATAAAAACAACTGCCATTTTGTTTGCCTTAGGTTACAAAATGGCAGTTGTTTTTATATTTTTAAATTATTTCCCTTTTAGCTAAAGTCTTGAAGTTTCTATACCAAATAGCATTTTTCAATAGCTTCAGTTTCATATATAGTATAGCCCAACGTTCAGCGTTAAGTATTTCAGCTCAAAACTCAGAAAAACCACAACAAGTTTCTTAGTGTTATTTCCCAGCGAAATATGGTCGAACATTTACTACATTTTAAAAAGTTTAAAATAACGAGGAAACTTATACTATACATCAAATTGAAGCCAATGCTATTTCTAAAAACATACGTATAAAACAATGTATTTCAATTTGTTGTTTTGGAGTAATTTGTTATCGTCCCAAACAAAATATATGGCAGGATGAAAATTAAGTAACTTGAAGCACGGGAGCTACCTGCAAAGGGACTGGCACTGGCTTCAAAATCCCCCCTGAGTTATCGTTCCAGTCTTTTTAGAGTTCAATGGGCTGACACAGTCCAAAGGCAACAGACAGCGTAGGGGACTAAATCCGACGTGATGTACGAAAATCCTGACTTCACTTCTGAAGCGTGTTAATGACTGAAGTTAGAGTTCTAGGTATGGAGAATGGAGTTTAGTGTATAGTTATACTTAGACCCCGTTTACACTAGAGCAAACGTTTTCGGATTCGTGACGAATCCGGAACGTTTTAGTACCGGATTCGTTTTGCCGTTTACACACAAAAGAATGAATCCGGAATAAAAATTTTCCGGTTTGATCACGTATCCGGAGATTTCCAATCCGGAAAAAATTTAGATAGTGTGAACGGTTATTCCGATGAATTCGGATGCTCTTCCGCTCGTAGTCATGTGAGGTTGCGGTGGAACCAACATGGTCAACATATTAACTGAATTAAAGGAATTCCGAGTTTAGTCAAAGGCCCGAATCTGCGAATACTGTTGTAGTGTAAACGCCTAACGAATCCGATTACTCGGTACGAAGTTAATCCGGAAACATTTACGAATCCGGAAACTTTTGCTCTAGTGTAAACGTAGTCTTTTTCTGTGACAGAGCCAACACGGTAGTATTACACACACACCCCCCTGCCCATCTTCCCATGCACCTTTGTGGAGGAGTGAGTGACATACAGCGCCACTCTTCTAATCAGAACCATATTTCAGGTAATTAGTCAATTCACTGTGGTCAATTACATTGTTTGTTCGTGATGAAGAATGTGATAATTTACAATAACAAGCAATACTACAAATGTGTTTTTTTCTCACTTTATATCAGATAAACAGGAAACAAACTATTACGACCACTCAGTAAGGTACATGTTTTTTTCCCCAATTTTTCTTGGCTTTTTGCCGGTTCTAGTTAAATTACACGTTTAATCTCCACATTGCAAGTGTCTATAGTCAACAGGAAATAAGATAATTTAGAGTGAATTACATGCACCAAGGTCCGCGAACTACGTGGCAGTTATTCCAGTAATTCAATCATTCGCTGTAGTTCTAGATATTGTGCTGTTATGTATGCCAAGCTAATGTGGTAAGGCGATATTGCGTTTAGAATTTCAAGAGCTTCATGTATTGACATGGAAATTGGCATAAAAGAAATCTTGTCTTCTTGGCTGTCAAATATAATCCGTTAAGCACTCAATACTGGCGCATCATTAATCTCAGTCAGTCGTGTAACGCGGACAAGTTTGTTCAAAACTTTAGTACAGAGTTGGGAAAAGTTTTCGTCTTTTCTTCGGATAGGTTTTCCTGGGAACTTGGGCTACAAGTCACACTGAGTTTTATTTTCAGTAAATGTTTTTTGTACGTTATTAGTGTTTTCAGCTTGAGTTAGTAAAGTTTTTTCGTATGTTTATGTGTTTTAATTTACGACAGCTTGTACAGCTGAAAACACTAATAACGTACAAATCTAGATCTGTTCTTTGTAAGTTTTAATTCAAGTATGTTTCTCTCATGCAAACAAATCGAGACGAATATTTTTTTGTACCATCTAGTGTTGAGTTACGTCAGGTCCATGTGGTACTGTCAATAAATAAATATATACCTTAAAACCTTAACTCCTTCACAACTGAGAGCTTTCTCTTTGACAGGTAAAATAGTTTGTCTGGCGTTAGACATACAGTAGTAAAAAGGTCTGGTATTAGACAGAGTAAAAAGGGCTGGTGTTTAGGTTAGACAGAGTGAAATACATAGTCTGGTGTTAGACAGAGTGAAATACATAGTCTGGTGTTAGACAGAGTGAAATAGTCTGGTGTTAGACAGAGTGAAATGCATAGTCTGGTGTTAGATAGAGTGAAATACATAGTCTGATATTAGACAGAGTAAAACAGTCTGGTGTTAAACAGAGTGAAATACATAGTCTGGTGTTAGACAGAAATACATATATATATTGTGGTGTTAGACAGAGTGAAATACATAGTCTGGTGTTAGACAGAGTGAAATAGTCTGGTGTTAGACAGAGTAAAATAGTCTGGTGTTAGACAGAGTAAAATAGTCTGGTGTTAGACAGAGTGAAATAGTCTGGTGTTAGACAGAGTGAAATTGTCTGGTGTTAGACACAGTGTAATAGTCTGGTGTTAAACAGAGTGAAATACATAGTCTGGTGTTAGACAGAGTGAAATAGTCTGGTGTTAGACAGTGTAATAGTCTGGTGTTAAACAGAGTGAAATACATAGTCTGGTGTTAGACAGAGTGAAATACATATAGTCTGATATTAGACAGAGTAAAATAGTCTGGTGTTAGACAGAGTGAAATACATAGTCTGGTGTTAGACAGAGTGAAATTGTCTGGTGTTAGACACAGTGTAATAGTCTGGTGTTAAACAGAGTGAAATACATAGTCTGGTGTTAGACAGAGTGAAATAGTCTGGTGTTAGACAGTGTAATAGTCTGGTGTTAAACAGAGTGAAATACATAGTCTGGTGTTAGACAGAGTGAAATACATATAGTCTGATATTAGACAGAGTAAAATAGTCTGGTGTTAGACAGAGTGAAATACATAGTCTGGTGTTAGACAGAGTGAAGTACATAGTCTGGTGTTAGACAGAGTGAAATAGTCTGGTGTTAGACAGAGTAAAATAGTCTGGTGTTAGACAGAGTGAAATACATAGCCTGGTGTTAGACAGAGTGAAATACATAGTCTGATATTAGACAGAGTAAAATAGTCTGGTGTTAGACAGAGTGAAATACATAGTCTGGTGTTAGACAGAGTGAAATACATAGTCTGGTGTTAGACAGAGTGAAATACATAGTCTGGTGTTAGACAGAGTAAGTTAGTGTAATGTTAGACAGTAAAATAGTCTGGTAGAGTAAAATAGGCTGTTGTGTAGACAGAGTAAAAAGGTCTTGTGTTAGACAGTAAAATCGTCTGATGTTAGACAGAGTAAAATAGTCTGGTGTTAGACAGAGTAAAATAGTCTGGTGTTAGACAGAGTAAAATAGTCTTGTGTTAGACAGAGTAAAATAGTCTGGTGTTAGACAGAGTAAAATAGTCTGGTGTTAGACAGAGTGAAATACATAGTCTGGTGTTAGACAGAGTAAGTTAGTGTAATGTTAGACAGTAAAATAGTCTGGTAGAGTAAAATAGGCTGTTGTGTAGACAGAGTAAAAAGGTCTGGTGTTAGACAGAGTAAAATCGTCTGATGTTAGACAGAGTAAAATAGTCTGGTGTTAGTAGAGTAAAATAGGTTGTTGTGTAGACAGAGTGGAAAGGTCTGGTGTTAGAGTAAAATAGTCTGGTGTTAGACAGAGTAAAATAGTCTGATGTTAGACAGAGTAAAATAGTCTGGTGTTAGTAGAGTAAAATAGTCTGGTGTTAGACAGAGTAAAATAGTCTGGTGTTAGACAGAGTAAAATAGTCTGATGTTAGACAGAGTAAAATAGTCTGGTGTTAGACAGAGTAAAATAGTCTGGTGTTAGACAGAGTAAAATAGTCTGGTGTTAGTAGAGTAAAATAGGTTGTTGTGTAGACAGAGTGAAAAGGTCTGGTGTTAGAGTAAAATAGTCTGGTGTTAGACAGAGTGAAATACATAGTCTGGTGTTAGACAGACTAAGTTAGTGTAATGTTAGACAGTAAAATAGTCTGGTAGAGTAAAATAGGCTGTTGTGTAGACAGAGTGAAATAGTCTGGTGTTAGACAGAGTAAAATAGTCTGGTGTTAGAAGAGTAAAATAGGTTGTTGTGTAGACAGAGTGAAAAGGTCTGGTGTTAGACAGAGTAAAATCGTCTGGTGTTAGACAGAGTAAAATCGTCTGGTGTTAGACAGAGTAAAGCACTAAAGTCTGCTTGGTTTGGAAACGAACTATATCGTAGGTTAACCCTGGTGTGTTTCACCCTTTCATGCATGGCTTTCCGAGACGCCTCGTCTCAACGGGTAAAATGGTCTGGTGTTAGAGTGAAAAATAAAATTGTTCTACAACAACAATGCGAATAAAGGGATATGCCCTCAGAATACCTAAACGCTATGTGTGAGCTTGGTGTGATGTGGCAGACGTTAAGAAGGCGTTCGTCAATCTCAGATACTCAAATTATGTTCGTGAGTCGAAAATATAAATCGAACCTGCAACCTAATTCTAATGCCGGGTGAACTATACTGACACATGACACCATATCATACCACACCACACCATACCATACTACACCACATCCCACCATACTACACCACATCCCACCATACTACACCACATCCCACCATACTACACCACATCCCACCATACTACATCACACCATACCACATCACATACCACATCACACCATACTACACTACACCACACCATACTACACCACATCACACCATACTACACCACACCATATACTACACCACACCATACTACACCATATCACACCATACTACACTACACCACACCATACTACACCACATCACACCATACTACACCACATCACATCACACCATACTACACCACACCATACCACATCACACCATACATCATACATACATACATACATACATACTTTATTTCAACACGCTTGCCTCGACAATAAATGCTGGTTTCAATGAGGGGCGTGCTTAATTTAACTAATACAACAAATTGACTAATACTAGCTAGTAAGCTAATTACAATAACTAATAAACAACTAGGAAGTTTACAAAGTTAATAGGTTTATGATAATGATAAAAAAACACCATACTGCAACACATCACACCATACTACATCATATCACATCACACCACACCATACTACACCACATCACACCACACCATACTACACCACGTCACACTATACTACTTCACACCATACCACACCATACTACACCACATCACACCATGTCACCCACACTAAACCGTATAATACACCACACCACACCACACCACACCACACCACACCACACCACACCACACCACACCATACCATACCATACCATACCATACCATACCATACCATACCATACCAAGAACCATACAGTAGGCAAACTTAAAGTCCATGATCATCGATCTTCTGAAGAGTCTTATAAACTCTAACTGAAACTAACTTGGTCAGTTACTTCCATACAGAGAGGCTTTTACTTTTGGCAATCCTTTTTGCAACATGCACACTGCTATATTTACGTAAATTTCTCGTAATTTTAAAATATTTCTGGAAACAATCTGGTCACCGCGGCTTTTTGTTAACACCAAGATATATATTCCGGTGTGAACCGGTTAATTAAGTACTATTCTTAACTCCTAACGCATTACTTGCATAGTAATCCAATATTTTGACATTTTGGTATGCAAATGTAAACAGACATGCAATATATTTGCATCCGTATTTTGAAATCCTAGAAAAAATAATTAGAATCGCGGCAGAGAAATTTCCGTTTTCATGACGACTATGAATCACACACAGTGGCAGACAGTGAAATCGGACAGTTTCGGTGCATGATCAGATGGCCTTGTGTTAAACAATAAACAATAGGCTGGATGTGATAACACAAGGAAGAAAAAAAACTGATATTCAAAACGCTGATCGACTGATATGCGACTGCATGTGACCTGATATCTTGAACTAGGGAATCGAATAGACTTCATTAGTTTAAAAAAGTAGAGTGCTGTTTTGGACAGAGCAAAGTGAAAAGGTGATAAAATACCGAGATTTTTAGTAACAAAATACTGTCGTTTCGAGCGGAGCCCTTCATCATTGCTTCCTTATATTGTCCAGTGCTGTTTGTACGTTCTTATACACAGTACTTAATACTCTTGCAAAAGGCAACGCTAGCTCTCACATCTGTTATAATGGTGGGGGAGGGGGGGTTCGCGTTTATATCTGACTATCAAAACTTTTGTCAACAAACTTGGGTACTTGATCATTCCACATCACGTCATATTTCTATATGAATAAATTAATTATTATTCTCCAAGTACTGAGTTTTCTCTTTGTGTCAAAACAGAACCAATACGTTGACAGACTTGTACATATATATAGTGTGATGAAAAAGGATGGATGGAAACAACAGCTACTCCGTGCATCGTATTTGTCAGATAACTAGCAACTCGGTTAAGACGGTTAAACTATACTTTACTGAAATATCAGCACGTATTTTCTATACTGAGCTATTAAGTATTTTAAGTGGGTACTTAAAGCTTGAATCTAAATGTGTTTTCTCTTTCTTATCTCGACCCCACTGACTGAGTATAGTTACATAAACAAAGTTAGTCACAACGCTGTTTATATGAGGCGGGCTCGCTCGGTTACCGGGCTGATTTTAAGTCACGGAAATCGTTCTTGACTGCAAAAAGAATAGTTAGAATGCCTTCAGACGTAGCCAGAGGGGGGAGCGGTGGGAGCGGTCGCTCCCCCCCTTTGTATGCTGAAATTTTGTTTTGAACACGCGTACTCAGATGCACAGGTGATTTACCCGGCGGTTATTGACTGGATCTCAGTCGCTCTTCTGACGCTAGTGACTAATAATATGAAATGGTACCTTCCTTGGCTCCAAATCCAGTCTCCGTATGTATCGCACGCATGTAACTTAACTCAACGGTTGTTTTTTTTAGCCGTATTTTATGACTTTTCAAACTTTCAGAATTGTGTAAAATCTTCTCCCAAAATGCAGGAAATGCCATTTTAGAGACTCTATATAGATTTCAAAATTTTCCAGGGGAGCATTCTCCCGGACCCCCCAAGAAGTTTCGCTCCTCCCCTTTCAAAATCCTGGCTACGTCCCTCTGTGCTATACTTACAGATTACAGAAAGTAAATTACACTAATTCTGCTTTGTTATATCATCTTGTTTTTCTCAAATAGTCGTAATAGGATAAAATAACAAGGCTATAGCCCACCTCAGTGAACAGCCCTATAAAATAATTGGCCGTCTGATGTCCTTTTAGACTGATATTGGAATTCTTTTTTGGGTGATTTGACTATACAGTGTACTGCAAACTGTAAGCACATCATGGCATGTTTATACTTCCAGTCGTCCGCGCATAAGTGGGCAGACCCAAAGGCTCGAGAAATTGTATTTGCTTTCATTGAGTCGTTGGCGAATGTGTGCCCGGGACAAGAAGAGACATCTCTGGCCTGTGTGAACGGTCAAAGCTCAACAGACGTATTCATCTAGAGCCTGATGCCGGTATCCAAGCTTGGCTGTCATTTGCTGGCCAGAATTTGAATATCTTGTATCATGTAAACAGCCAAAGAGGAAATGTCTCAAACCTAAACCAACAAGACCAGTTTTATTGTGAACGAGTAATGACACTCGCTATAGCGTGACTCCCATGCATCTAAGCATGCTTGTTGCTAGCTCTTTCCCTTTGTACTCTGTCTTCCTCACAATCAGCGTTTTTGCGAACCCTGTTTATACTTTTCGCGAATACCAGAACTTGTTCGGCGGGCATCCGCCAATCATATGTCGCCAGTCAAGATTGTCAACCAATGAGAGAAAGATGTGACAAAATGCCAAGTATATTTGCGTAAGCCACGCCCCCTTTTTAATTTGCATAGCTTCGATCAACAACAACTGTAAGCCGATAATATTCCATGCATCATAACACGAGCTGGATCCAACGTTCGTAGCGTCGAAGCATTATTCAGATTTGCTAACAACCGTTGCCGGGACTCTTTTGATTGTGAGACAATGCCATCTTTCTCGAAGAGAGAGAAACTCTTAGAACGTATGGCAAGCGAGCGCTCAAACGATCATTTTGAGACCGGCCTGTATTATCACGCGCTGAATGCAACAACAACAACCGGCGAATGCGTGTGGAGGCTTTTTGACGAGCAAAGCAAGAACGATATGAAGGAAACAGAGATCGTTGCAGATGACTGCAGAGACACGGACTTGTCAATTGGACAAGCTGTTTCGATAACTCACCAAGGATGCGAAACGAGCGCCAATGTTTTGAATAACGTGCCGTTTTCTTCCAATGTGGAAGTTTGTTTACATGATGGCGCGAACACTATTGTTACCGCCAATAAGCTATATTTGAAAGTTCTAGTGGATGAACAGTTAGAAATAACGGACGACAAACCATCTAGCATGAATGTGGACGAAGAAGTCGACAATTTATCGCAGCAGACCAACTGTTCGTCTCTTGTTATCGATATACCGAATGGAACGTAAGTACTACAGTAACAAATATTTATAACTTAATGCTGCAAAACTACTGCGTGGAAATTACCGTACAAAGACCCCTATGCGGTCATTATTTATGCGTTATTTAATTCCTAACTAAGCTTTAAGGCGATAAATACAATCCTAGTGTATATTTAATATATAAACGATATATTTCTTATTCTTTCATGGCATAGTTCGTTTATAGTTGAATTGAGTTTGGGTTGTGAGAGCTAATTTTTGAGCATTTTTCAAATTGAAGTACTTCTGTTTGAATCCTTTCTTGAATTCTGTAGGAGTGTTAGTAGCCAAGACTGTGAAGACACAGAAGAAATTATGGCAGCTGCTGTGCTGACCTCTCTTTCACTTTCGCCGGTCTTATCGAAATTTGAGGTCCCTTATGGTAAGTTGTTTAATTTTCTTCTTTACTATACATATACATGCAACTGCCTATCTATTTCATAACTTTCTCATCTTCTACCCGCTCACATGCGCCATAATCAGCTGAAACTTACCAGTTATCCACCAGTATTTTCCCTTAAAAGAAATTAAAAGCGAAGCTTGTTGCCCGACATCTTTATATATATATAGAGAGCTATTAACATTTGTAGTTTCTGTACGTGGGTTTTTCAATGCTCCATTATTCTCTATCTTTGTTTCTTGCTATTTTCTCCTTCTACTTTTCCAATTCTTGAGCCTTCCATGGAAGAGCTGGTTATTCAATTCGGGGGAAAACACATTCAACGGGGAGTTTTGGAAATGGTGTTGATATTCATATAAGACTTCTATATCGCCGGACCAAGGAAAGATTTTATATCTAAACTAATGCTAGCGAAGATGGTACACAATTATGTAGCAAAATGTAGTGTTCCATATTGCAGTCACGAAAACGTTAATATAGTTCTGTATCTGCAAGTCTGTGTACGTTATATATATTAATTTATATATTTTTAGCGCTGCGATATCTGCGTAGATGCCGCTTTGCTGTGACCCCATGTCCAGGGTTTAAACCGCTATAGCATATTCTACGAATATGTATTAGATTTCACGAACATATGGCGTTTGAAGCTGTATGTCATATGCAAAAGTTTGGGATAGGTATAGTCTATATATATTCAACCGCAGTGTGTGTTTTTCGTATGTTTATAGCAAAGCTACGTTTCTTTTGCAAAACTCTAAAGATGTAGCGTTTACTGATGTATTCCATGCAAGCCTATTCGTACAACTTCTAATAATGAAGTTTTCTCTAGACCCATAGTTAGTGTCCGAACAATCTTGGACAGGCTCCTACGAGATTCCGTCAATTTGTTGCTCGAACACGCCGGTATGTACTTGTTGAATATGACTTGTGAATGAGTTCGTGCAGGTCACGAGACCAATTAAGGCGTGTCTGTTTTCGCCTAGAGAAACTACAAAAAAATACGTGTTTAATTAAAGTGCCTATGAAACTAAAATTAAGTTTGTTTTATTTGAAAGAACACTTAAAATGATAAAGTAACATCTTTTGCAGTTATTGGTTTCCTTCCTTCGTTCTTGAGATATTTCAGTTTGTTTGATATGCAAATTAAACGTTTTGACGTCATACGTGCACAATGAGCTATTGGAGAAGGTTAGATATCTTTTCAATTATCAAACCAAATTAATTTGAATGAAGCATGTGGATGTGTTTCGCCCACAACACTAAACATGTAGATCTTTAAGTGATTATTATATTTGCTAATAGCAAAGATATATAACTTTTTCGACAACTCATTATGCACATGTGACGTCAAATGTTTAATTTGCATATCAAACAAACTGGAATATCTCAAGAACGAAGCAAGGAAACGAAAAACTGCAAAATATGTTACTCTACCATTTTAAGTGTTCTTTCAAATAAGACAAACTTAATTTTCGTTTCATAGGCACTTTAATACAATAATTGTAAAAGGAAAAACAAAGGAAACGGAAGCTAATCGCGGAGATTATAATAGAACCGGCTGCTGTAGGCTATCAGTAGAATGTCCGCTTTTTAGACTTTAAAAATGTTGAAATAAAAGCAGCGTGCTGCGTAGGCAGTGTAGAAACAACAATCGAAATATAGTAAGGTTAGATATACTGCCGAAACAGAGAACGTAGGAGTCTAACGTTTCGAGCGAAGGTCCTTCGTCAGAGAGAAACGTAAAGAATGTAAATGTTTATTACGAACGTTCTAATTATTTAAGGATGTGCATTTAACGTTTTTCAATTGAAATGGCTTCTATGGTTAGTTACCTTTTTAAGATCAATGTAAGAGAGGTATTTACGATTTTGCTCGCCAAACTATGTTTTAAGTACCATTAGGAATGCGGTCGACTAAACACATGACATGACCAAAACAAGTGCTGAGACGACAATCAGTATAAAAGCCGGAACAATATTTTGACTACATTGCTTTTTTTCTGAATGCACCATTAATTCTAAAAGAATGCTCGGTTTCCGATTCTTTGTTCGATAATCGGCCATAAATATCGTTCACATTGTTTTGTTTATAACGTTTCGCGCCATGTTTGCCTTCGAGAATACGTAATGTTGTAAATAAACCAGCTTCTGACTCTCCAGGATTTGTAAATAATATGTCTAGTTTCCAAACAAGCCGGTGCGTGAAAAGCAGAAATCCCAGCTGGAGATCTAAAAGTTGAATTATTTTAAGATTCTATATAGATTATCCAAACAACGTTTTATCAGCCTGTATTTACTCCTGGATGGCAATTAAATGTTAAGAAGTGTTTATATACGGTAAAATTTTGTTTCGTCGTTCGTAGGTTTTGGCTCAGTTCCCAAGTAAACAAGCCATGAAAATATTTTTTGCACCGACCAATATATATGTGCCGAACATGATAACACCCATGACGTTTTGTGTTTTTTGTGAACCTAATATCGAAAATAGATTTTAATAATTTATACATTAGATACGGTGCATGAGAAGTTGATCAAAATCAACGTCGCACGAAATCCATTAAGTACGACCAATTTTTAGTCCAACTTAATCAAAAGGTCGAACGAAATAAATATTGCCGTACCTATTTGATTTAAGGCCCCGCAACGCCGTTGCGAGACAAGTTGCATGAACCATTGCACCCTGTATTAAGCATGCTGTGCAATGGTCAAAATCGTTGCGAGACAAGTTGCAGCAATCGTTGCACAAAGTAGAATCAGGTTCACGGTGTTGCACCGTGTAACACCCCTTCAGCAACTTGTCTCGCAATATTTTGTTATGATTTGGCACTCAATCGAGTCTCTCCCCAGTCTACCCGCTTTTATCGAAATCCAAGTCATTAGAAAATTGCATAAACGCGTTCCAGCGTGTAACACCTCCCCTGTCTTGCAACTGAAATGCTGCATGAGTCATGATTGCGAGACAAGGTGCATGGGAAATTGCACCGTGTAGCAGGGCCTTAACGCCGTGCTTATCGTGTACCTAGGGCCCTTTCCAATTGACAAGGTTAGACCGGTCAGTCTGGCCAGAATGGACTTGCTTTTGATTAGGACCAAATTTTCCAGTTTGACCGTCCTAAGTCTCAAACGAATCGTGTTCCATTTAACCGGACTGACCGGTCTAACCGTGTAAATGGAAAGCCCCCCTAGTCTCTCCTATTAGGTTTGGCACATGAAAAGCACCCTGTCTAAAACAGGCCTTAATTCCACACTGTCCTGTGTACGTGCAGTTGCCTAAACTGTCAATCCGAATTCAATCCGATCCGATCCGAAGCCATAAAATCGTAGTCCGATCCGATCCGAAGCCCTGAAAATCGTAGTCCGATCCGATCCGAAGCCCTGAAAATCGTAGTCCGATCCGATCCGAAGCCATAAAATCGTAGTCCGATCACTCCGATCCGATCCGAAAACAGCTGCTCAAATCCGATCCGATCTGATCCGGAAAAAATTAAAACACCGGATATATGTTGCAATAGTTGCGCGAACTAACGTCGCTCTTCTCATGCGCCGAACCTAGTAATAAAAATAGATTCGACGTTGGAGCGGCTCTGGAGCGGCATCGATTCAAACGTCGAACCTAATTCCTTAAACTATTAAAAACCGGCAAAAATCTTGCTCATGATCAGTGGCAGCGATAATACATTAAAACTAGAAATTACTATCGCAGGGAAAGTGCTGCCTGAAGGACCAAATGGAGTCCTAATATGCTACTGAAAAATTCTGGATAGACTCTGATTTTATACTTATAGTATAGTACAGTAGGTCAACACCAGGGCCTGGCAGCCACGAACAGGAGTGGTGCAGTGCAGAGTCTTGTTGCTTCAAGGTTGCTAGTAGCAGTAACTTTCACTTGCTAGGGTCAGACAACCCACTTACTACATTTTTCTCAAATGACCTTCAGGCAGGAAAGATTAAACATTGAGAATTAAGATTTTCTGGTGCCGGCTATAGTAATAATTATACATATTTTTGATATATCAAATCAACAAACAGCCATATACATACATATGCAGATAGATCAATGGGACAAAACAAATAGAAAATATATTTTTCTTTAAAAATAACAGGAACAATAACATGATTAATAGTTTGCGAGATGATAGTGTTCTGAATGTTAGATTATGCATTAGGTTCGACACATGAGATGTTCGACGTTTGAATCAGAGTCGCTCCAACGTCGCATAATGCGACAGGCCTTGCCGCTCCAAATACATTCTGCCGCTCCTAATATTAATTGATTCAAACGTCGTTCTTCTGCCGCTGTGGCGGTCTGAGATTGTCACCGTGCTGAGATTGTATATCGATATCTGTAATCGGTTTTATGACCAGAATAATCAAACTTTTTGCCATGAAATGACTGATTTATGAACACTGCCTGAATAAAATCGAATACTTGAGATGAATAATCACAGTTTTAATGAAAAAATATTATATCCGCTCGTGAACTAGAATGCATGACGAAAGTTTCGGACATTAACTTTTAGTAACTGATTAAGATGTCTTGTATCGATCATTCCATTGAATTATTAAATATATCCAGAGTTTAGAAGATTAACAATAATTTTGGTTGATATACATGTATACAGCAAGAATATACGCGATCATCCCGTGATTTCAGTTCAGATGCCGTTCATCGCATTCGTTGTTCAGATTTCTTGAAAAGCCCCTGTTGTAATCAGATGTTGTGACAAATTCACAACTACTAGCAAAGTTCACAAAGTTTTTGAATTTTGTACTATAAGGAGTTTTCATCAATAAACCATTTGAAGGCAAAAAGTTTGAATGTTTTGAACGTCAAACATTTGATAACACAAATCGATATACAATCTCAGCACGGTGACAATCTCAGACCGCCACACCGCACTTAATGCTTGTATTAGGTTCGGCACATGAGAAAAGCGTCGTTTGAAACGGACCTAATATACAATAATAATATTGTGCAATAATAGCCTTCATATGTTGCATGTGCAATGTGCATACAACTAGTGACTTTGTTAATTTTGCGATAAAAACAATGACAAAAGTGAATCTAAAGCGGGTAAAAAAGAACAAAATCCGATCCGAGAAACTGAAAGAACAAAATCCGATCCGATCCGATCCGAGAAAAAAAGAGCAAAATTCGATCGAAGAAAAAAAGAACAAAATCCGATCCAATGGTATAAAAGTTTCGTCTGAATCCGATCCAAATCGGATTCGGATCGGATTCGCACACTGTACAGTCGTACAGACGAGCGCAATAGCATGTATACTACCACAACCAACAATGTTACAACCTAATGTTTATAAGACAAAAACTTGGAATATTGAGTAAAACTGAACATAGCTGAGCTACGATAATTATATAAATTGTATTCATATTATATATAATTGACTTTCACTCTCTCAGTTCCCATCTAGTCCAGTCTGCTGGTCATTATAAATGTCAGTGTTTACGAATCCAAACAGCTTCGTAATCTTGTTCCATCCAAAGTGTTGTAATGAGACTAATGAGTTAGTATATATAGATACTTCTTACGTTATCTCGTCAAAATCCTATTATAAGCCGTCGGATTTGTATACGTGCTAGGTCAGCATCTCTCTAATTCCCTGCTGGCAGAGGTCTCTACAGGAAAGAGATCTCTGCAAACATCCGACACTTTTCCTGTCGCGCATGCGCGAAGTTACCTTGACAACGAAGTTCAGAAACACGAGATATGCCTGAACATCACGAGGCGATAGCCGAGTGTTTCACCAGCTCTGTGAGTCGTCTTGTAACTTCCCAAGCACTGTAAACAACTTTATACTGACTCTGTGACAAAGTATTCTTATTTCTTTACGGGAGTTAATGTTTTGAATAGTAAATAAAAGTTACAGAACCTCAACTGCTTCAGATGCACGTAAACAACTCGTTGGTCATTGCGTAAGCACGTTCAATAGCCAATCAGAATGTGTGTGTTGCACCAAACCTGTTTTCAAAACTGGTTTGACACGTCCAAGATCATGGACGGCGGCTACATCAAACAAAGTCGGATGTTTGCAGAAGGAGATATTCCGGAAAACTATATTTCTTGTTGCTCACGAAATTTCGGTGTTAGGACTGATGTCTAAGGTTTAATTTATGCTTTGAGGTCGCGTGAAGAGTGGTACGTAAAATAGAGAGCTTAAGCAAGCGACGTTTTTTATCTGCACGGACGGCAGATGACCGTGGGAAGACCGTGGATCGAGAACGGCGTTTTTGTTGCTATTTTGCAACTTCGTTTTGTCACGCCATGCATCGGAGTTTTTGTTATGTTTTTAAGGGAAAGGAGTGGACGTCTTTTTGTGTCATTACACAGACATTACGTCATTTTCGCGCCCAAAGTTTTGCGCGATGTCCACATGTCTTTGAAAACATAAATTTAATTTAATTAACCTTCTGGCCTTGCTGACTGAGTTTTCTCCCCTTGACAAGTAAAATCGTCTGGTAGTGACGGTTAGACAGAGTGAAACAATAAGGGGGTCGTTTTTGGCCAGCTGGAGACTGGGAGTGAGTGAGTTAACGACTTGTTAACCCATTACTTCCTAGAATGTCTGAGGAGTAAAATCATCTGGCATTTATAGACAAAGTAAAACAATAAAGAGGCCGTTTTTGGCTGTCTAAGGCAGGAATGGGTAATCACTTGTTAACTTGTTGCTGCCTATAGTCTGAGGGTTCTCCCTCGCGTAAGACAGAGTGAAACAATAAAGGGTCCATTTTTGGCCGGCTAGGCTGGTTAATCACTTGTTAACCCATTGCATTGGTGCCTAGGATGTCTGAGGGTTGTTTTTTTTGACGAGTCAAATTGTCTGGCATTAGACAGAGTAAAACTATAAAGTTTGTATTGGTCCAAAAATCAGATTTTTTTATAAAATACTAAAGTTTGCGTGGTTCTAAAAGCAACCATTCCATTGGGAAGGAGTTAAGGCCAATTCTGAAGCTCAAATCTAATAATTTTAATTAAAAACTGGCAGGGTTTTTTTTCGGCCACTGTATATTTGCGCATCGGTAAATAGTGACGCGACGTTCCCCGTGTTAATTAACCTTTTGACATCTTAATTTTTAAGACTTTATTAAACGGTGTGATTTTTCATGGAACTTGTCTCGCAGTGATGATTAATGAATGCAGCGTCGCAGTTGCAACACTGGAAGTGTAATAATTACACAAGTTTTATAGATAATACGGATTTCATTCAGCTTGTAATGTCAATGATTTGGATTTAGATATAAAAAGTGGATAGACTGTAGAGCTGCATGCAGTTGCAACACTGGACGTGTAATAATTACACAAGTTTTATAGATGATGCGGATTTCATTCAGCTTGTATGATTTGGATTTAGATATAAAAAGTGGATAGACTGTGTAGAGCTGCATGCAGTTGCAACACTGGAGGTGTAATAATTACACAAGTTTTATAGATAATACGGATTTCATTCAGCTTGTAATGTCAATGATTTGGATTTAGATATAAAAAGTGGATAGACTGGAACTGCATGCAGTATTATATTGACAACTAATAACAATACATTCCGCGTTGCTGATTGCGAAATATTGCTGTCAACAAGCGAGACAAGTTGCTGTCTGTAGAAAGGATGTTGTTACACGGTGCTACACTATATGGGTTGTGCAATTTTGGTGTGATTGACATGAACAAGTTGCACAAGGAATCGTTGGGTGTTAACGTACTCTTCAATCACCACGTCTCATAGGTCTCAATGCTGCAACCGATTTTTGAAACATACATTTATACACAGTATCGTGCAACTTGTATCGCAACGATTTGCGCGATCTACCAGTGAAAATACGCTTTGTAAACCGTTCCAGTCTTTATCGATTTACTGTTGTAAGACAAGCTTGCAAGAAACATTGCAGAGAGAGAACTAACGATTGCAATGGTTCGTGCAAGTTGTCTCACAATGATCTTGACCATTGCATAGCATGTTACACACTGCAATGGTTCGTGCAACTTTGTCTTGCAACATGCAATCTCAGACCATTGCACAGCATGTTACACACTGCAATGGTTCGTGTAACTTGTCTCACAACAATTTTGACCATGTTTCACGCTGCAATGGTTCGTGCAACTTGTCTCACAACGATCTTGACCATTGCACAGCATGTTACACACTGCAATGGTTCGTGCAACTTGTCTCACAACGATCTTGACCATTGCACAGCATGTTACACACTGCAATGGTTGATGTAACTTGTCTCACAATGATCTTGACCATTGCACAGCATGTTACACACTGCAATGGTTCGTGTAACTTGTCTCACAACAATTTTGACCATTGCACAGCATGTTACACACTGCAATGGTTCGTGCAACTTGTCTCACAACGATCTTGATCATTGCACAGCATGTTACACACTGCAATGGTTCGTGCAACTTGTCTCACAACGATCTTGACCATTGCACAGCATGTTACACTACAATGGTTCGTGTAACTTGTCTCACAACAATTTTGACCATTGCACAGCATGTTACACACTGCAATGATTCATACAACTTGTCTGGCAACGATCTTGGTCATTGCACATCATGTTACACACTGCAATGGTTCGTGCAACTTGTCTCACAGTGATCTTCACTGTTGCACAGCATGTTACTATACACACTGCAAATCCCCAATGGTTCATACAACTTGCCTGGCAATGATCTTGATCATTGCACAGCATGTTAACGTCACAGCAGTGCGTAACAGTCACGAGAACGGTCTTGGAGACCATTGGGTCCCCCTCGCCCCCCTGGCTATACGCCACTGGGCAACTTGTCTCACAACAACCTTGACCATTATATAGTCCATTACACATGGTTCGTGCAACAACATTGCAAGATGATTAACTTCCACGAAAAATTTCGCAATGTATAACAACACCTTTAATTTCCTTGCATGTATCTTGTTCATGAAATCATTGTCCCAATATTTTAGTTATCGATACATATTTGCCTGTTCTGTACACAAGTTATAAAATTTTAATGTGAAATCGGATCCACCTAAAAGAAACTAATGACGTCAATTAATGCCACCTGTTGCGAGATAATGTTTAGGAGATGCAGCATGGCTTCAATTTAGCACTCGCAAACTCGCGAAATGTCAGTAGATTTGGGAGTTCGAAAGCTAAAATCCACTTGCGAATTTTGGCGAATAGTAAATACTTCTCCAATGGAATTCTGAGTAAAACAAATCTCCATAAATATCAGACGAAAAATAAATAACGTTAGACTGAAGCAGATATGAAAGTGTACTCAGCCGTTTCGGTTTCGAAGAGGGTGTTTATATGGAGGCGAGCTAAGCCAGGGTACCCGGGCTAGGGTACTATTACTAGGGGGCTAGCTTGTGCTATTATTTCTTATTGATTTTCATCTTGTGTTTATATGAAAGCCGAGATCTCCCTTTGTGAGACTGAGATCTCGGTTACCCAGGCTGGGTTTTTCCCATACCCGAGCAGATGGTTTTTATTGTGTTTACATGATGTGCTAATTGCGTAATTTATCAGTTCTGCCGTTCTGGTAAGACACGAAGTCTCATTATTTTAAATATGAACTTTACATGAACAAGCAGAACTTGTGAATTGTTAATATGTCGAAAAAAGCTGATAAAAACAAATTTTGTCGCGTGTATACGAAGCTTTTAATGCAAGCCCGGGTAGGCGAGTCAACGCGGTCAATCGCCTCCATATAAAACACCCTCAAATTCGTTAAACATTGGATCAAATTTCAGTTTGAAAGATTCCTCTAGACAATTGTGGCTTTTTCCACTCGGCGAATGTTCAGAGTGGAATGCGTGTGAAACAATATTATCTATTGCGAGATTATAGGGTGGTTATTTATTAATGGCAATTTACTCTTGGCAAACGAATGGCTTGCTAATGAAAATTTTTAACAATGCTCAATGAAAGGAATTAAGTTTCACTGGCGCCAGATATGCTAGTCTGGATTGTTTAGTCTACAACTGAAATTTAACAAAAACCTCCTGTTTGAACAGCGCTGCTTAATATAAACTGTAATAAGTGACTTAGTCTTGGTTTGTTTTGCTAGTGGACTAGCAAATATATATTTTGCTGCTGTAAACTAAATTTGTGTGATAACACACACATAACACACCAGTGACCGAATGGAGAGAAGGAAGGAAGGAAGGAAGGGAGGGAGGGAGGGAGGGAGGGGAGGGAGGGAGGGAGGGAGGGAGGGAGGGAGGGAGGGAGGGAGGGAGGGAGGGAGGGAGGGAGGGAGGGAGGGAGGGAGGAGGGAGGGAGGGAGGGAGGGAGGGAGGGAGGAAGGAAGGAAGGAAGGAAGGAAGGAAGGAAGGAGGGAGGGAGGGAAGGAGGGAGTGGGTAGTTGAGTGAATGAGTGGGTGCACGAACGGACGGGCGGACGGACGAACGAACGAATGATTGAATGTAAACCTTTGCAACCACTTGAATAATGTTAATATTGTTTTCTTTCAAGACGATACAGACGCATTTGAAGATGGTGTATGCAATCCTGATGACGTAACGCCTCCGCCCGCCATCTGGGCTAAAGAGAATATTAACCGCAGAACAAAAACAAGACGACGAAAGGTAAAATAATTACTCCTTGATTTGGCAAACTGTGCAAGTGTGACATACCAAACATAGCTTACTCTCACGAGCTGCAATTGTTTTGTGTCAAAGAAGTGTTTTGCGTAGGCAGTGTGTGTTACGAGAGACAAAGAACTTTGATTTGTGGTATTTACTCGCTCTAAATCGAGGTGTTTACCTCCGAAATATTAAATAATCATGCTCAACCTCATCCAATATAAATGGTTTTAACAATTAAAATTATCAGTGTATCGAACGAAAATGAGACTGAACCACGGGTTGAGGTGAACGATTCTTTCTGTACATCTGTTTCGTTAGGTCCTTTATAAATGTCAGGATATTTAATTATTACATTGTTGGGGTGCGTTTGTTTGGGTTATTCTGGAATAAGAATAATTCGGTTTGGTGGAAAACGCGGACTGCGGATTGAGGTAAATTAAAAAAAAACTTAAGTGAAACTTAATTCGTTTGAAACAGATCGATAATAATTTATTTTAAACATCATTTTTTTCGCGGTAAAAACCTCTAATTTAACACGAGCACTAGCTCTGAATTATTGAGATTATTATATACAGGTTCTTTGCAGCTATTTCTGTGCCGCGCAAGTGTAAAAGAGAAGTAACTTCTTACCAGCCTAGACCTAGGCCTTCTATTTCCTATTTGGGGGCCTGGGCCGAAAGGACTGGGGAGAGACAACGGGAAATATAAGGCCTAGTAGATTTCCCAATCAAAACTGCCCCAAAACTGCCCCAAAACTGCCCCACTCTAGATTCTCAAAGTTGGTGGCGCCAAATCTCAAATTATTGATACTTTTGTCGAGTTAATGGAAGTTCAAGGTATTGTTGAAGCATTTACGATATAAATCGAGTATTCCTGGCATTCTGTGAAAGTTATTTGATTTCCCAAACGAGTCGAATGCATTTTATGTCAAATGAAGGTGAACTCGTGAGTGTATAAATGTAAACGTTCGCCACATGCTTGGCCAATGCTTCATGATTTTCTGTTGACGTTTCTCTGAAGATGATTCTGAAATGGTAATATATTTGCCAGGAGTATTTTACGCTTGAAAGATGTCATATTTTCATGTGTCTAAACAGTCTAATAGTCGAATCCAGAGCGTGAAGTTGAGTCGAATCCAGAGCGTGAAGTTGAATTGAATCGATCAGAGGACAATTGCTGAATATAATTTTAACTTAATATTATGGTTGTAAAACATAGATTTGATATTTAAGTGGTGGCTCGATGCCGATGGTTGTAAGACTTGTAACTGTGAGAAAAATGAACAAATACAATGATCTGGGATTTGGCAAATCTACTAGGCTTTTCCAGAGCATTAACTCTGCTTACGTCATGAAGCGAATTTAGTTCCCAGTCCCATAGGTCACAGCTCAGCCACGGAAAAGCCTATGTCTAGGCTGACTTCTTACCAAGTCTGTAAAAAGCTTGACAACATGTTCCTGTAGACGCCGGTTCTTAATTTTAATTGTTGATATCTAGAAAGACCGCATTACAATAATAATAATAATAATAATAATAATAATAATAATAATAATAATACTTTATTCATCAAATACCAATACAGGCACATATGAAAAGATATTTACATAAAAGTACAAAACGTACAGTAACATTGATATTTGATATTTATTTGATCAACAACATCAATACCAGCTTTGGTATATAGGATACAAACGTGACACTAACTACAACCACATGACATACATATTACATATATATAAAGTTAATTTCTATTATCTACGTTAAGTTATCAAAAATTGTTAAAACATCGAAACAGTATTTCCCTGCCAAAGCCATAACTGTTCTGTCTTGCATAGACATAAGGTACTTAAAAATATCTTGGGAATTAAACAATTTGAATGAACTATTTACTTTATATAGGTTATCAATAAAATTTACTCTGAGATCGGCGAACTTGAAACATGAACTAGATAATACCATACAAACTATGGTTAAAAGTGTAAAGGGTATAGTAATGTGAGTTAAATAATATAGCTAGGAGTACAGTGTATGGTAATATGGGTTAGGCAATATAATGAAAGAATATCATGAAAATATTTTGATATTATTTTCATGATAGACTTATCGTGTACATTTATTATATATAGAAAGAAATCCTTTGTGTCAAGTAAACGGAAAGACGCGTTGACACTGTATATATTATTTATAAAAGTATTTCGAAGCTCTACAAACTTTTTGTTGGAGCAGGACATTAAATAGTGAAATACATGTCGAGGCTATTGTGTTGCTATTCTGTTGACATTTCCGAGTTTCCTGTTGTTTACAAGCAAATTTATCTGCTCGAATTTATATTATATATAGCAATTCTGTAGAAGAAAGCTGAACTTGACGAAGACGAAATAAAGAAATAGATTGGAAATGACAATAAATTACAACTCCTTATACGCATATTTGGCGACGACTAATAATACTATGACATACTAAGAATAGCTATGATGACACATACGCAATGTTTTTGTGGGAGAAGGGTTTGGGGAAAAGTACTCCGAATGGTGAAAATTGTGGTCAGCCTCATCCCAACAACTCAACGTTACGGTCTTAGTTGTCCTAGGGGTAATAATCCCCAAGTAGGACTCTAGTCTAATGTCCTATATAGGGGTCGTAGTTCCCCATGTTGGACTTTGCCCAAGGGGTAATGACCCCCAAGGGCATCCTACATGTCCAAGGGGTAATAGATCCCCGAGTTGGACATTTCGACTAATTCGTATGAGTCTATTGTGTTGAGGGTGACCTTTGGGAGCACTTCATCCCCACAAATACGCAGAATGCGTATTCCCCATAGACGAATAGCCCTCCCCCTGAAAATTGGCCCAGATGCGTCGGTATATAGTTCAAGGCAGTCTGAGTTTTGCCATGAAGAAGATACGAAAACTTGCACCATTCCAATAAACTGTTTGCACATCTCGAGATCTTTAAAAAAAAAGCCCGCGCTAAGCTTTATATGATGGTGCGGCTTTGTAATATTTCTCGTCAGCTCGATCATTCGTTGAGAATTAGAGTGCCTATTAGAGATTGAAGTTCTTTTAAAGTACATGACTGTTTGTTTTGAAATAGATCGAAAGCTGCCCGTAGGCGTTCAATTTTATCCGCAGGAAGACGTGCTTCCATCCTGTCACTGTCTAAGATAATGCCCATAAACTCGATTGCTGTTACTGGACCCTGTGTTTTACCAGCGGCTATTGGTATGCTAATGTTTTTTAAAGTAAGCAACATGGCAGTTATATAAACTTTGTTGACAAATGTTATCATACGGTGGTGAAGGTGATGGTGGCTCAATAAGGAGGAAGTCATCAAGAATATATGACACACAAACGAAATGTGACACTTATTTTGTAAGATCCACTCAATAGCGTCAGAAAGCTTGTTGAAAAGATATGGAGCGCTCCTTAGACCGAAAGGTAATACGTTGTCGTGATAATAATATTTACCGTTCCAAAACATGCCGAGAAGTTCATAATCGTCTGGGTGAACTGAAATGAGCCGGAAGGTGGATTCAATGTCAGCCTTAGCCAGGAAACAACCCTGTCGGAAACGTTTTATGCCTTCAAGAGTTAATGCTTGTCGTGCCCGACTTTGGAAATGAAAGATGAAATATCGTGCGGAACTTAGCCGAATTCTTTTTTGGTACTAAACCAATTGGGGAGACCTGAAAATTAGTAAACGGTGGGGTATCGAATGGACCAGCCACGCGGCCAAGAGAGATCTCTTTTTCCAAATTTGAAGTGACAATGTTTGGATGGGTAAAGGCGGTAGTAGCTTCTGCTAAGAACTTGTGCTGCTGTTTGAACAATTATAACACTATTACAACAATGACTAGCCAGTGAAATAGGAGAAGATTACGTCAATAAGGAGAGTTCCTAACAGAAAGACTAAAATTGTAAACGTAGAATGCACTATACACTTTAATGGGATAATATTCTTTGAATTGCTCCTCGTTTCATTTACTTTTTGACGAGATGTGGCTATTTAAACAGTGCACAGCATACTTGAAATACTGGATGTACACCAGAAGGTTCTGGAGTCGTGTGAACACCTTCAAAGCGTCGTTAAATTATGACGGATTCGCGTGAACGTAACCACATTTTTACCGTTTATTTTCTATACCGGACTCGTGTAAACGGGGTCAGTAAGAAGAGTTCTTAAGTTGGCGTTCGCGTACGTTATTCTATTAACTTATTCTGGCTATTCCGGAATAGCTTGACCTCTTGTTTTTCAAACCATGGGTTATTCTGCTTAATCGATCTATAGAGAGCTTAATGAATATTCCAGATTAGAGCTCCTAAACTAGCGTTCGTGTACATATATGCGGGCTCGTCAAAATACAGCACAACTCGTAAAAATATACAGCGATACTACACACCAAAACATCTAATAAGAGATTTATTATACAACTGCTCTGATCAACAAATTTTTATGGGAAAAGAAACTTTAAAAAGGCCAGAGAAGTGTGACTTGCACCAGGACAAAATAATAAACATACATGAAGTAGTCTCCCGTGTGATAAATTTGATTGGCTAACAATCCAAACAAACAGTGCAACTAACTAACTATCCAAATATCGCTGTATATTTGCACTCATTTTTAGCGTTATTTGGACAGTTTTTAATGCAGTTGTATAATAATGTACGTTATTCTGGCTATTCCTATTCCGGACTGATAGCTTCATCTCTCGTTTTTTAAACGATAGGTTACTTTGGTTAATCTAGAGAGCTTAACAGTTCGGATGGTATTCCGATTATTCCAGATTAAGAAGCTCCTGAACTAGCGTTCGCGTACGTTATCCTGACTATTCCTATTCCGGAATAGCTTGATCTCTTGATCTCTTGTTTTTTAAACGATAGGTTATTCTGGTTAATCTAGAGAGCTTAACGGATGGTATTCCAAGTATTCCAGATTAAGAAGAGCTTCTTCTATACATTAGCGTTTGCTTGCGTACGTATTCATTCTGGCCGTTCCGGAATAGGTTGATCTCTCGTTTTTCAAATGATGGATTATTATGGTTTATCTATAGAGAGTTTAACGGATGGTATTCTAGCAAGAGCTTCTATACACTAGCGTTTGCGTACGTTATTCTGGCGCAGTGGTGTAGGAAGCAAAAGTTGATGTTGGAGGGGGGTAGAGTTTCAAAAAGACACTTGAGGTACATGTTTTATCATAAAACGGACACTTTTATGTTGCCAAAAGGGCACTTTACGACAAAGTTTGGCGGATACATGTCCCCCTCTGCCCCCCCCCCCCCCCCCTTTCCCGGTTCCTACCCCCTGTTCCGACGATTCCTATTTCGGAATGGTCCCAAACGAACGCACTTTTAAACGTGCGCCGCGTTCAGGTAAGATGCAACATGAAAGTCTCCTGTTTGATTTGGTTCTGTTCATTCGTGCCAATCAGGACTTTAGTACCAATCAAAACCATGCAATTGAAACACGAGGTTTTCATTTGGATAGGAAACTTGGAAAATTACCGTATACCTATATGTATATATTGGTGATCAATACTTTCGACAGTTGAATCTATATAGGAATATTTAGAAACAAAGGCGCAAAGTATTGTAGTACTTCACGTTATTTAAATGTAATCAATCAGCGATTGTTTAATTATAGGAAGCAGTGTTGTAGTCAAGTCCACCTCGGCTCGTCCGAGTCTGAACCATTCAATTCCAGGTCAAGTCCACCAGCAGAATTCCGAGTCCATCCCTTTTGGGTCCGAGTCCCTTGCCATTCCGACTCTTGTCATTCATGTCTGAATTTTTTAAGACTTAACCGAAGTGTAATATTGCAACTTTTGTTGAACAATAATTACGTTGTTGGACAATATTGTTAATTAAGACTTTACTGAATTACCGTACTCGAACTCTCTCAAATGCCACAAATCTTTCGTAATATAGAACAAGCGAATAAAAAGGCAATGTTTTGCCGGACTTGGCCTGGACTCGGTATGAATCCTCGAGTTTTGATCACCCGAGTCCTAGCCTTATTTAGCTGAGTGTTAGTCCAACCTTGGCGAGTCCAAGTCGTACCCTCGGGTCCTACAACACTGATAGGAAGGCTTGCATGTATAAGGTAAAGGACTGGGGCTTGCGAAGGACGCAGATCAACGTGGCCGTGACGAGGTATATCAAAGGCATATCATCTTCACTCTGATGTAGGGCTCTGCTCGAAACGTCAGTATTTCGTTATCAAAACTATATTCTCGGCGGTTTACCACATTTTCACTTTGCTTTATTTAAAACACTGCTTACGCAACACTCTACTTTTTTACTATACAGCGTTTGTTTATAACAGTTGTGAGATTTTCTTAAATTCATAAGTTTAACTTTTTATTATTGTTTTTAGAATTCTTTCAAGACGGTTTTTCAGTGTACATGGCCTGGGTGTGGAAAGATTCTTACGAATTACTCCGGCATTACACGTCACGTTCGTACGAGTCACTTAGGGTAAGCATTATTGGTCTACCAATTATAGATCATTATAAATGCCAGTTTTATTGTAGGCCCATCCCTTTTAAATAAACTCCGATATTGGTTAATCTCGGACGTTTTTCGATAATAATAATAATGAAATCTTTATTTAAACTGTTGAAGATCCTATCAGCATAAATGCTGGTATTAACTGGAGAACAGTGCTTAATTATAGATAATAACTAAATTATTAATACAAAGTGAACAAAATTAAGGAAAATAACAGTTATAGGAGATTTATAAACTACAAATGTGACTATTATTGTCAGTTCCTGATAGGTATACTACGTTTAAAACTAGAGATATATGTAAGTTCTCTGAATTCCGAAGGCAAAGAGTTGTAATCCTTTGCAGCTGCATACTTGAAGTAATATTTTAAAGCCTGCCTCCTCCGCAGGCCCTCGTTGCATCATGGACAGACAGGTCACACTTTTGAGAGGGCCTGCCAGATCCTGTAAACAAAATGGAGACTGATCCCATTATGCACAGCGAGACTAGGCCCTAGAGGCGATAGTTTTGAGAGGGCCGCCTGCAAAATCCTTCCGGCCGCTGTTCGACAAACGTACGTCCAAGTTCTTTTAACACTGACCCACCAGGAAATTCGGTCTAAACTTTCTAACAACCTGGTTGCAATTGACAAGCTTAAAAAACCCGAGTATATTCAAAGTTTGGGATTAATACAGCCTAAAATGATAATCGAATTGTCTGTAAATACGACAAAGCCACAATACGACAAAATGTCCGTCTATTCTTACTCATTTTAAAAGAAGATATCAAGGTTTACTAGTTAAAATATGCATCCCAAATTCCGAGCAAAACAAAGCACAATTTGGGGACGCCAGTTTCTTCAAAACAACACAGGAATCATCAAAACAAATATCAACGACGCTTACCCCGAACGCTCGATTGTGGCTTAGGCAGGTTTGTAAGGCGATAAAATCATTTGAAACGTCGACATAGTCATCTGAATGTGAGGATATGAAGAATTTGAAGAAAAGTTCACTAAAAACCTCAGTAAAACAAGCGTACTCGCGCCATTCGTGACATCACAATTTGCAACTAGGTTTCAACATCTCTCGAGCAAAGAAAACGCTTTTCAGCCAATCGGCGGCCTGGAAACACCTCACGTGACTATTAGTTTCCAATCCACTCCTTTTACTATCCATGATATAACCGTGCCAACTCTTGTACGAAAGATTTACCACCTTTTCCGGACGGTATCAAGAAAACATTGCGCTTCCAATGAACATGCTTTATCTATCTTTTGGCAGAAGACACTTCCATGTACTTCATCCCATCGAAAATCGCTCTCATCGGGTAAAGAACTGCTCTCATTATTATTCAATTCTCCAAAGTGCCCTTCACTCTCGATATTAGGAATATCCTGCAATTGTTCTGTTTCTATTGCTGCTATTTGCATTTTCAGTTATGCAAATCTCGTCTGAATTCTCCACGATCGCTATTTCGGGGTCTTCAGACTCGCGATTTTCTTGGGAGGCAATATTTTTTTGTTGAACTTGCTCTTCAATTCCACTCGAGGATGATCCCCCAATATCTCTCCGATTTTTCTCATAGTAAGCTGCTCTGTCCCGTAAATTCTGAGCTGTTAAACCCAACAATGCATACCCTTTTTCTTCCCACAATCGTTTCATAATCTCCATATAGCCGGTTCTTCCACGACTGGACATACCATCACAGTATATAAAGCTCTTTTACGGCAGTCCAATATATCGATTACCATTTGGTCAGTCCATTTTATTCTGCCAGAGGCCTTATCCTTTCTCCTTGGCGGCATTTTTGTGATACATATACGTAAAAATGTCCTACCGCCAAGACGCACGTCTAAGTGAATTTTAAAGACTTATGCAGCGAAAAATAAGTTCGGGAGAGATTCTCTTATTTAAAAGAACTTTTGAAGTTATAAAGATTGACGTTTGCATAAAATAAAATAAAATAAAATAAAATAGTATTCTAGAAAGTATGAGATTTCAAAATTTTTTCAAAAAAGATACAGTATTCCAGGATATGTACGTTATTCCAGTTTAGATTTAATTGATGAAGACAAGAGGTATTCGTTATAAATAAAGTTAGTTTTAGACCCCGTTCACACGAGTCCGGTATAGAAAATAAACGGTGAAACGTGGTTACGTTCACACGAATCCGTCATAATTTAACGACGCTTTGAAGGTGTTCACACGACTCCAGAACCTTCTGGTGTACATCCAGTATTCCAATGCAGTGCACTGTTTAAATAGCCATATCTCGTCAAAAGTAAATGGAAATGAGGAGCAATTCAAAGAACATTATCCCACCAAAGTGTATAGTGCATTCTAGGATTACAATTTTAGTCTTTCTGTTAGAAACTCTTCTTATTGACTTAATCTTCTCCTATTTACACTGACTATAGTCATTGTTGTAATAATGTTATAATTGTTCAAACAGCAGCACAAGTTCTTAGCAGAAGCATTCCGAAGTCGAGAAGAAAAATAAAGTTTTCCATCGCTGAAAAATACGCCAGCCGTTTGGTTAGGAGATGAAAATTTAGGAACTGTTCTGAAGCAGAGCGAAAAAGTGCTGGATCTTATGTTCACACGACATCGCCAAGGGTTCCGTTTTCATCTTGCTCCGTTTAGAAATCGTTTTCAAAACGCTCCGGTTAGAGCGCCATTTTCACACAATTTCGATTCGGTGCCGTGTGAACGCAACGGCGTTTTGTGACTTTTTAGGGCGTTTTGTGACTTTTTAGCGCCTTTTTCAACTCACTCCGTCTAGAAGTCGTTTTTAAAACGCTCCGGTTAGAGCGTCGTTTTCACACAATTTCGATCCGGTGCCGTGTGAACGCAACGGCATTTTGTCTCGCTCCGGACTCATGTGAACGGGGCCTTGGGGGCCGTTTACATGGACTAAAAGTTGGCTCGGGTAAGAGGGACACCCTACCCCCCCCGAGACAACTTTGTCGTGTGTTTACATGAGGAATTAGATTATGACTTCTGAATCGGTTTAAGCCTGGAGGACTGGGTATAGTTTAATGCATCTAATTTAAGATGGCCGATCGTCGGGAAGAAACTGTAACTGTACTGTTAGAATTAAACGATAGAATTAAACTCACAGAAGCTTTTATACTTCTTCAGGCCAATTATCAGGTTTTCAACTATTGTTGGAGACCAAGACCATTTTTTTCGCTTCGTATTTGCTGCTCTATCAATTGTTTCACTTTCTGCCGCCATTTTGTTTCGCCTCGGGTAGGCGAGTCAACTTTATCTCGTCCCCTACCCCAGGGTGACCCTACTACCCGAGGCAAGTATGAAATTCCCTATGTAAACGCTCGCTGTCGAGACTAAGTAAAATGAACACAAAGTTGGCTCCCCCAGGGTAGCTCGGGGGGGGGGGGGGCAGGGTGACCCTTCTACCAGGGACAACGTTTGTCCATGTAAACGGCCCCTTATTGATTATTTTTTTCTTCGACGGCAGACCCAAAAAAGACGGGGATAACGGCTTCAGTGACGGTGAAGAAGAATTTTATTTCAACGAAATTGAACAGAACACCGACGAAAATGGCCGCCATTTATCAGAAGGATCTATCTCTCCTCCGTTACCACGCTTTGCCACAAGACGATGTCGTTCCATGAGTGACCCCTCTCCTCCCACCCAACCCCTGTTATCCTCCATGTCCACCCAGCTTCATGTCGATGATAATTTTATCTGGCCTCTGAGATCAACCGCCGGGAATCGATCAAAAACAAAACGTCCTCTTCACCAGACTGTTCACACGAGTTCACGAAAGGGGCGTGGCGATGGGAGAAAATGTCGGAAAGTCTTTGGCATGGAGAACAGAAATTTGTGGTGTACCCAATGTCGCTGGAAAAAGGCGTGCATTAAATTTGTTGACTAGACAAGACCTGGGGTATCCGTCGAGTAGTCGTGGCAAGCCGTACGGCCTGAAGTGGTATATGGTGTGGGTCGTGCATCAGTATATTGTAGTAAGCAAGACCCAGTTATGACAACGACATTTGCTGTCAAACGTCGAAAACTTTGCTATGGTTCGTGTTAATACAAAACGCTCTTTTTGAAGGATATCTTTAAAAGTACCTTGATTTGGCAAAAGACCGTCAGTTGAGATTCTAGTTGAGTTGTAGGTTTGTGAACGCTATAGTTGCGATATATAACCTGGTGATTAACGCAGTTTAAATTGTATTCGAAAATGGAATAGCTACAATGCTTCCCTAACTTGCTCAGGCAATTCAAATCTTAAACTTTTAGACCAGCGGAAATTGTAACTTATACTCGCAGTTTCCCGAGGGAATAATTTTACATTTGGAAACGTAAGATAAAATAATAAACCTCTTATTTTATCCTCAACCTAATGTTCACACATGCCGAACGTTTTTCAATAGGATAAGATCTGTAATTAATAAAACCTTGTTGCTAGAGAGAAGCTAAAAAAGGGGTTTATTTGAGTTAATTATAATTTTTTGACCGTATTTCAAAAGTTGAAAAAATAGCCAAAATCGGTCAAAAACGAAAGGCTAACCCCTTTACTTTTTGACAGATTTTGGCCATTTTTTCCATCTCCCGCGACAAGGGTAAAATACGGATATTTAGCACAAATAAAGCTGTCTTGTTGCTCCAGAAGCTAAAAAAAAGCCTTTATTTGTGTTTAATGATCGTTTTTAGACCTAATTTTTAGCCCATTTTTTTAGTAAAATACGGATATTTAGCACAAAATAAAGCCTTTTTGGTCTTCCAGAAGCTATAAAATAGGCTTTATCTGTGTTAAATTATCGTTTTTTGAGCTAATTTTAAAAGTTGAAAAAATGGCCAAAATCGCTCAAAAAGTAAAGGGTAACCCCTTTACTTTTTGACCGATTTTGGATAATTTTTCAACTTTTAAAATTAGGTCAAAAAACGATAATTTAACATAAATAAAGGCTTTTTTTTAGCTTCTGGAGCAATAAGAAAGCTTTATTTGCGCTAAATATCCATATATTAACCGTATTTCAAAAGTTGAAAAATGGCCAAAATCGGTCAAAAAGTAACGGCCGACCCTTTACTTTTTGACCGATTTTGGCCATTTTTTCAACTTTTAAAAATAAGTCAAATAACGATAATTTAACGCAAATAAAGGCTTTTTCTAGCTTCTGGAGCAACAAGAAAGCTTTATTTATGCTAAATATCCATATTTTACCCTTATTTCAAAAGTTGAAAAAATGGCCAAAATCGGTCAAAAAGTAAAGGGGTTAGCCTTTACTTTTTGACCGATTTTGCCATTTTTTCAACTTTTAAAATTAGGTCAAAAACGATAATTTAACACAAATAAATGGTATTTTTTAGCTTCTGGAGCAACAAGACGGCTGTATTTGGGCTAAAAATCCGTAAAAAAGTAAAGGGGTTAGCCTTTACTTTTTGAGCGATTTTGGCCATTTTTTAAACTTTTGAAATAAGAGTAAAATACGGATATTTAGGACAATATAAAGCCTTTTTGGTCTTCCAGAAGCTATAAAATAAGCTTTATTTGTGTTAAATTATCGTTTTTTGAGCTAATTTTAAAAGTTGAAAAAATGACCAAAATCGGTCAAAAAGTAAAGGCTAACCCCTTTACTTTTTCACCGATTTTAGCCATTTTTTCAACTTTTGTGATAAGGGTAAAATACGGATTTTTAGCCCAAATAAAGCCGTCTTGTTGCTCCAGAAGCTAGAAAAAAGCCTTTATTTGCGTTAAATTATCGTTTTTTGACTTAATTTTAAAAGTTGAAAAAATGGCCAAAATCGTTCAAAAAGTAAAGGCTAACCCGTTTACTTTTTGACCGATTTTGGCCATTTTTTCAACTTTTGAAATAAGGGTAAAATATGGATATTTAGCCCAAATAAAGCTTTCTTGTTGCTCCAGAAGCTAAAAAATACCATTTATTTGTGTTAAATTATCGTTTTTGACCTAATTTTAAAAGTTGAAAAAATGGCAAAATCGGTCAAAAAGTAAAGGGGTTAGCCTTTACTTTTTGACCGAAGCCTTATTTATGCTAAATATCCATATTTTACCCTTACTTCAAAAGTTGAAAAAATGGCCAAAATCAGTCAAAAATTAAAGGGGTTAGCCTTTACTTTTTGACCGATTTTGGCCATTTTTTCAACTTTTGAAATTAGGTGAAAAAACGATAATTTAACACAAATAAATGTATTTTTTAGCTTCTGGAGCAACAAGAAAGCCTTATTTATGCTAAATATCCATATTTTACCCTTACTTCAAAAGTTGAAAAAATCGCCAAAATCAGTCAAAAAGTAAAGGGGTTAGCCTTTACTTTTTCACCGATTTTGGCCATTTTTTCAACTTTTGAAATTAGGTGAAAAAACGATAATTTAACACAAATAAATGTATTTTTTAGCTTCTGGAGCAACAAGAAAGCCTTTGTTTATGCTAAATATCCATATTTTACCCTTATTTCAAAAGTTGAAAAAATGGCCAAAATCGGTCAAAAAGTAAAGGGGTTAGCCTTTACTTTTTGACCGATTTTGCCCATGTTTTCAACTTTTGAAATTAGGTGAAAAAACGATAATTTAACACAAATAAATGTATTTTTTAGCTTCTGGAGCAACAAGAAAGCCTTATTTATGCTAAATATCCATATTTTACCCTTATTTCAAAAGTTGAAAAAATGGCCAAAATCGGTCAAAAAGTAAAGGGGTTAGCCTTTACTTTTTGACCGATTTTGGCCATGTTTTCAACTTTTGAAATTAGGTGAAAAAACGATAATTTAACACAAATAAAGCCTTTTTCATAGATTCTGGAAGACCAAAAAGGCTTTATTTGGGCTAAATATCCATATTCTACCCTTATTTCAAAAGTTGAAAAAATGGCCAAAATCGGTAAAAAAAAAGGGGTTAGCCTTTACTTTTTGACCGATTTTGGCCATTTTTCAACTATGGAAGTAAGGCTGAAATATTCTAGTTGATTGTATAGCACACCCACTATGGAATAACCACTGAAAAAAGTAGAACAATCCATTCAATTTTTAATGAGATAAACCACTTTACTTTTTTACTTTTTATGGTCAAAATCGGTCAAAAAGTAGTAAAGGGGTTGTTAGCCTCTACTTTTTGACCGATTTTGGCCATTTTTCAACTTTGGAAGTAAGGGTAAATATTTTAGTTCATTGTATAGCACACCAACTATGGAATAACCACTGAAAAAAGTAGAACAATCCATTCAATTTTTAATGAGATAAACCACTTTACTTTTTATGGTCAAAATCGGTCAAAAAGTAAAGGGGTTAGCCTTTACTTTTTAACCGATTTTGGCCATTTTTCAACTTTGGAAGTAAGGGTAAATATTTTAGTTCATCGTATAGCACACCAACTATGGAATAACCACTGAAAAAAGTAGAACAATCCATTCAATTTTTAATGAGATAAACCACTTTACTTTTTTACTTTTTATGGTCAAAATCGGTCAAAAAGTAAAGGGGTTGTTAGCCTCTACTTTTGACCGATTTTGGGCATTTTTCAACTTTGGAAGTAAGGCTAAATATTTTAGTTCATTGTATAGCACACCAACTATGGAATAACCACTGAAAAAAGTAGAACAATCCATTCAATTTTTAATGAGATAAACCACTTTACTTGTTTACTTTTTATGGCCAAAATCGGTTTTTGACCGATTTTGACCATAAAAAGTAAAAAAGTAAAGTGGTTTATCTCATTAAAAATTGAATGGATTGTTCTACTTTTTTCAGTGGTTATTCCATAGTTGGTGTGCTATACAATGAACTAAAATATTTAGCCTTACTTCCAAAGTTGAAAAATGGCCAAAATCGGTCAAAAAGTAAAGGCTAACCCCTTTACTTTTTGACCGATTTTGACCATAAAAAGTAAAAAAGTAAAGTGGTTTATCTCATTAAAAATTGAATGGATTGTTCTACTTTTCTCAGTGGTTATTCCATAGTTGGTGTTCTATACAATGAACTAAAATATTTAGCCTTACTTCCAAAGTTGAAAAATGGCCAAAATCGGTCAAAAAGTAAAGGCTAACCCCTTTACTTTTTGACCGATTTTGACCATAAAAAGTAAAAAAGTAAAGTGGTTTATCTCATTAAAAATTGAATGGATTGTTCTACTTTTCTCAGTGGTTATTCCATAGTTGGTGTGCTATACAATGAACTAAAATATTTAGCCTTACTTCCAAAGTTGAAAAATGGGCAAAATCGGTCAAAAAGTAAAGGCTAACCCCTTTACTTTTTGACCGATTTTGACCATAAAAAGTAAAAAAGTGAAGTGGTTTATCTCATTAAAAATTGAATGGATTGTTCTACTTTTTTCAGTGGTTATTCCATAGTTGGTGTTCTATACAATGAACTAAAATATTTAGCCTTACTTCCAAAGTTGAAAAATGGCCAAAATCGGTCAAAAACTAAAGGCTAACCCCTTTACTTTTTGACCGATTTTGACCATAAAAAGTAACGTGGTTTATCTCATTAAAAATTGAATGGATTGTTCTACTTTTTTCAGTGGTTATTCCATAGTTGGTGTGCTATACAATGAACTAGAATATTTCAGCCTTACTTCCAAAGTTGAAAAATGGCCAAAATCGGTCAAAAAGTAAAGGCTAACCCCTTTACTTTTTGACCGATTTTGACCATAAAAAGTAAAAAAGTAAAGTGGTTTATCTCATTAAAAATTGAATGGATTGTTCTACTTTTCTCAGTGGTTATTCCATAGTTGGTGTTCTATACAATGAACTAAAATATTTAGCCTTACTTCCAAAGTTGAAAAATGGCCAAAATCGGTCAAAAAGTAAAGGCTAACCCCTTTACTTTTTGACCGAATTTGACCATAAAAAGTAAAAAAGTAAAGTGGTTTATCTCATTAAAAATTGAATGGATTGTTCTACTTTTCTCAGTGGTTATTCCATAGTTGGTGTGCTATACAATGAACTAAAATATTTAGCCTTACTTCCAAAGTTGAAAAATGGGCAAAATCGGTCAAAAAGTAAAGGGGTTAGCCTTTACTTTTTGACCGATTTTGACCATAAAAAGTAAAAAAGTGAAGTGGTTTATCTCATTAAAAATTGAATGGATTGTTCTACTTTTTTCAGTGGTTATTCCATAGTTGGTGTTCTATACAATGAACTAAAATATTTAGCCTTACTTCCAAAGTTGAAAAATGGCCAAAATCGGTCAAAAACTAAAGGCTAACCCCTTTACTTTTTGACCGATTTTGACCATAAAAAGTAACGTGGTTTATCTCATTAAAAATTGAATGGATTGTTCTACTTTTTTCAGTGGTTATTCCATAGTTGGTGTTCTATACAATGAACTAAAATATTTAGCCTTACTTCCAAAGTTGAAAAATGGCCAAAATCGGTCAAAAAGTAAAGGCTAACCCCTTTACTTTTTGACCGATTTTGACCATAAAAAGTAAAAAAGTAAAGTGGTTTATCTCATTAAAAATTGAATGGATTGTTCTAACTTTTCTCAGTGGTTATTCCATAGTTGGGTGTTCTATACAATGAACTAAAATATTTAGCCTTACTTCCAAAGTTGAAAAATGGCCAAAATCGGTCAAAAAGTAAAGGCTAACCCCTTTACTTTTTGACCGATTTTGACCATAAAAAGTAAAAAAGTAAAAGTGGTTTATCTCATTAAAAATTGAATGGATTTCTACTTTTTTCAGTGGTTATTCCATAGATTGGTGTTCTATACAATGAACTAAAATATTTAGCCTTACTTCCAAAGTTGAAAAATGGCCAAAATCGGTCAAAAAGTAAAGGCTAACCCCTTTACTTTTTGACCGATTTTGACCATAAAAAGTAAGTGGTTTATCTCATTAAAAATTGAATGGATTGTTCTACTTTTTTCAGTGGTTATTCCATAGTTGGTGTGCTATACAATGAACTAGAATATTTAGCCTTACTTCCAAAGTTGAAAAATGGCCAAAATCGGTCAAAAACTAAAGGCTAACCCCTTTACTTTTTGACCGATTTTGACCATAAAAAGTAACGTGGTTTATCTCATTAAAAATTGAATGGATTGTTCTACTTTTTTCAGTGGTTATTCCATAGTTGGTGTTCTATACAATGAACTAAAATATTTAGCCTTACTTCCAAAGTTGAAAAATGGCCAAAATCGGTCAAAAAGTAAAGGCTAACCCTTTACTTTTTGACCGATTTTGACCATAAAAAGTAAAAAAGTAAAGTGGTTTATCTCATTAAAAATTGAATGGATTGTTCTACTTTTCTCAGTGGTTATTCCATAGTTGGTGTTCTATACAATGAACTAAAATATTTAGCCTTACTTCCAAAGTTGAAAAATGGCCAAAATCGGTCAAAAAGTAAAGGCTAACCCCTTTACTTTTTGACCGATTTTGACCATAAAAAGTAAAAAAGTAAAGTGGTTTATCTCATTAAAAATTGAATGGATTGTTCTACTTTTCTCAGTGGTTATTCCATAGTTGGTGTTCTATACAATGAAACTAAAATATTTAGCCTTACTTCCAAAGTTGAAAAATGGCCAAAATCGGTCAAAAAGTAAAGGCTAACCCCTTTACTTTTTGACCGATTTTGACCATAAAAAGTAAAAAAGTAAAGTGGTTTATCTCATTAAAAATTGAATGGATTGTTCTACTTTTCTCAGTGGTTATTCCATAGTTGGTGTGCTATACAATGAACTAAAATATTTAGCCTTACTTCCAAAGTTGAAAAATGGGCAAAATCGGTCAAAAAGTAAAGGCTAACCCCTTTACTTTTTGACCGATTTTGACCATAAAAAGTAAAAAAGTGAAGTGGTTTATCTCATTAAAAATTGAATGGATTGTTCTACTTTTTTCAGTGGTTATTCCATAGTTGGTGTTCTATACAATGAACTAAAATATTTAGCCTTACTTCCAAAGTTGAAAAATGGCCAAAATCGGTCAAAAACTAAAGGCTAACCCCTTTACTTTTTGACCGATTTTGACCATAAAAAGTAACGTGGTTTATCTCATTAAAAATTGAATGGATTGTTCTACTTTTTTCAGTGGTTATTCCATAGTTGGTGTGCTATACAATGAACTAGAATATTTCAGCCTTACTTCCAAAGTTGAAAAATGGCCAAAATCGGTCAAAAAGTAAAGGCTAACCCCTTTACTTTTTGACCGATTTTGACCATAAAAAGTAAAAAAGTAAAGTGGTTTATCTCATTAAAAATTGAATGGATTGTTCTACTTTTCTCAGTGGTTATTCCATAGTTGGTGTTCTATACAATGAACTAAAATATTTAGCCTTACTTCCAAAGTTGAAAAATGGCCAAAATCGGTCAAAAAGTAAAGGCTAACCCCTTTACTTTTTGACCGATTTTGACCATAAAAAGTAAAAAAGTAAAGTGGTTTATCTCATTAAAAATTGAATGGATTGTTCTACTTTTTTCAGTGGTTATTCCATAGTTGGTGTGCTATACAATGAACTAAAATATTTAGCCTTACTTCCAAAGTTGAAAAAATGGCCAAAATCGGTCAAAAAGTAAAGGGGTTAGCCTTTACTTTTTGACCGATTTTGACCATAAAAAAGTAAAAAAGTGAAGTGGTTTATCTCATTAAAAATTGAATGGATTGTTCTACTTTTTTCAGTGGTTTATTCCATAGTTGGTGTTCTATACAATGAACTAAAATATTTAGCCTTACTTCCAAAGTTGAAAAATGGCCAAAATCGGTCAAAAACTAAGGCTAACCCCTTTACTTTTTGACCGATTTTGACCATAAAAAGTAACGTGGTTTATCTCATTAAAAATTGAATGGATTGTTCTACTTTTTTCAGTGGTTATTCCATAGTTGGTGTTCTATACAATGAACTAAAATATTTAGCCTTACTTCCAAAGTTGAAAAATGGCCAAAATCGGTCAAAAAGTAAAGGCTAACCCCTTTACTTTTTGACCGATTTTGACCATAAAAAGTAAAAAAGTAAAGTGGTTTATCTCATTAAAAATTGAATGGATTGTTCTACTTTTCTCAGTGGTTATTCCATAGTTGGTGTTCTATACAATGAACTAAAATATTTAGCCTTACTTCCAAAGTTGAAAAATGGCCAAAATCGGTCAAAAAGTAAAGGCTAACCCCTTTACTTTTTCACCGATTTTGACCATAAAAAGTAAAAAAGTAAAGTGGTTTATCTCATTAAAAATTGAATGGATCGTTCTACTTTTTTCAGTGGTTATTCCATAGTTGGTGTTCTATACAATGAACTAAAATATTTAGCCTTACTTCCAAAGTTGAAAAATGGACAAAATCGGTCAAAAACTAAAGGCTAACCCCTTTACTTTTTGACCGATTTTGACCATAAAAAGTAACGTGGTTTATCTCATTAAAAATTGAATGGATTGTTCTACTTTTTTCAGTGGTTATTCCATAGTTGGTGTGCTATACAATGAACTAGAATATTTCAGCCTTACTTCCAAAGTTGAAAAATGGCCAAAATCGGTCAAAAACTAAAGGCTAACCCCTTTACTTTTTGACCGATTTTGACCATAAAAAGTAACGTGGTTTATCTCATTAAAAATTGAATGGATTGTTCTACTTTTTTCAGTGGTTATTCCATAGTTGGTGTGCTATACAATGAACTAGAATATTTCAGCCTTACTTCCAAAGTTGAAAAATGGCCAAAATCGGTCAAAAAGTAAAGGCTAACCCCTTTACTTTTTGACCGATTTTGACCATAAAAAGTAAAAAAGTAAAGTGGTTTATCTCATTAAAAATTGAATGGATTGTTCTACTTTTCTCAGTGGTTATTCCATAGTTGGTGTTCTATACAATGAACTAAAATATTTAGCCTTACTTCCAAAGTTGAAAAAATGGCCAAAATCGGTCAAAAAGTTAAAGGCTAACCCCTTTACTTTTTGACCGATTTTTGACCATAAAAAGTAAAAAAGTAAAGTGGTTTATCTCATTAAAAATTGAATGGATTGTTCTACTTTTCTCAGTGGTTATTCCATAGTTGGTGTTCTATACAATGAACTAAAATATTTAGCCTTACTTTCCAAAGTTGAAAAATGGCCAAAATCGGTCAAAAAGTAAAGGCTAACCCCTTTTACTTTTTTGACCGATTTTGACCATAAAAAGTAAAAAAGTAAAGTGGTTTATCTCATTAAAAATTGAATGGATTGTTCTACTTTTCTCAGTGGTTATTCCATAGTTGGTGTGCTATACAATGAACTAAAATATTTAGCCTTACTTCCAAAGTTGAAAAAATGGGCAAAATCGGTCAAAAAGTAAAGGCTAACCCCTTTACTTTTTGACCGATTTTGACCATAAAAAGTAAAAAAGTGAAGTGGTTTATCTCATTAAAAATTGAATGGATTGTTCTACTTTTTTCAGTGGTTATTCCATAGTTGGTGTTCTATACAATGAACTAAAATATTTAGCCTTACTTCCAAAGTTGAAAAAATGGCCAAAATCGGTCCAAAAACTAAAGGCTAACCCCTTTACTTTTTGACCGATTTTGACCATAAAAAGTAACGTGGTTTATCTCATTAAAAATTGAATGGATTGTTCTACTTTTTTCAGTGGTTATTCCATAGTTGGTGTGCTATACAATGAACTAGAATATTTCAGCCTTACTTCCAAAGTTGAAAAATGGCCAAAATCGGTCAAAAAGTAAAGGCTAACCCCTTTACTTTTTGACCGATTTTGACCATAAAAAGTAAAAAAGTAAAGTGGTTTATCTCATTAAAAATTGAATGGATTGTTCTACTTTTCTCAGTGGTTATTCCATAGTTGGTGTTCTATACAATGAACTAAAATATTTAGCCTTACTTCCAAAGTTGAAAAATGGCCAAAATCGGTCAAAAAGTAAAGGCTAACCCCTTTACTTTTTGACCGATTTTGACCATAAAAAGTAAAAAAGTAAAGTGGTTTATCTCATTAAAAATTGAATGGATTGTTCTACATTTCTCAGTGGTTATTCCATAGTTGGTGTGCTATACAATGAACTAAAATATTTAGCCTTACTTCCAAAGTTGAAAAATGGGCAAAATCGGTCAAAAAGTAAAGGGGTTAGCCTTTACTTTTTGACCGATTTTGACCATAAAAAGTAAAAAAGTGAAGTGGTTTATCTCATTAAAAATTGAATGGATTGTTCTACTTTTTTCAGTGGTTATTCCATAGTTGGTGTTCTATACAATGAACTAAAATATTTAGCCTTACTTCCAAAGTTGAAAAATGGCCAAAATCGGTCAAAAAGTTAAAGGCTAACCCCTTTACTATTTGACCGATTTTGACCATAAAAAGTAAAAAAGTAAAGTGGTTTATCTCATTAAAAATTGAATGGATTGTTCTACTTTTTTCAGTGGTTATTCCATAGTTGGTGTTCTATACAATGAACTAAAATATTTAGCCTTACTTCCAAAGTTGAAAAATGGACAAAATCGGTCAAAAAGTAAAGGCTAACCCCTTTACTTTTTGACCGATTTTGACCATAAAAAGTAAAACGTGGTTTATATCTCATTAAAAATTGAATGGATTGTTCTTACTTTTTTCAGTGGTTATTCCATAGTTGGTGTGCTATACAATGAACTAGAATATTTCAGCCTTACTTCCAAAGTTGAAAAATGGCCAAAATCGGTCAAAAACAAAGGCTAACCCCTTTACTTTTTGACCGATTTTGACCATAAAAAAGTAAAGTGGTTTATCTCATTAAAAATTGAATGGATTGTTCTACTTTTCTCAGTGGTTATTCCATAGTTGGTGTTCTATACAATGAACTAAAATATTTAGCCTTACTTCCAAAGTTGAAAAATGGCCAAAATCGGTCAAAAACTAAAGGCTAACCCCTTTACTTTTTGACCGATTTTGACCATAAAAAGTAACGTGGTTTATCTCATTAAAAATTGAATGGATTGTTCTACTTTTCTCAGTGGTTATTCCATAGTTGGTGTGCTATACAATGAACTAAAATATTTAGCCTTACTTCCAAAGTTGAAAAATGGGCAAAATCGGTCAAAAAGTAAAGGCTAACCCCTTTACTTTTTGACCGATTTTGACCATAAAAAGTAAAAAAGTGAAGTGGTTTATCTCATTAAAAATTGAATGGATTGTTCTACTTTTTTCAGTGGTTATTCCATAGTTGGTGTTCTATACAATGAACTAAAATATTTAGCCTTACTTCCAAAGTTGAAAAATGGCCAAAATCGGTCAAAAACTAAAGGCTAACCCCTTTACTTTTTGACCGATTTTGACCATAAAAAGTAAAAAAGTAACGTGGTTTATCTCATTAAAAATTGAATGGATTGTTCTACTTTTTTCAGTGGTTATTCCATAGTTGGTGTGCTATACAATGAACTAAAATATTTAGCCTTACTTCCAAAGTTGAAAAATGGCCAAAATCGGTCAAAAAGTAAAGGCTAACCCCTTTACTTTTTGACCGATTTTGACCATAAAAAGTAAAAAAGTAAAGTGGTTTATCTCATTAAAAATTGAATGGATTGTTCTACTTTTCTCAGTGGTTATTCCATAGTTGGTGTTCTATACAATGAACTAAAATATTTAGCCTTACTTCCAAAGTTGAAAAATGGCCAAAATCGGTCAAAAAGTAAAGGCTAACCCCTTTACTTTTTGACCGATTTTGACCATAAAAAAGTAAAAAAGTAAAGTGGTTTATCTCATTAAAAAATTGAATGGATTGTTCTACTTTTTCTCAGTGGTTTATTCCATAGTTGGTGTTCTATACAATGAACTAAAATATTTAGCCTTACTTCCAAAGTTGAAAAATGGGCAAAATCGGTCAAAAAGTAAAGGGCTAGCCTTTACTTTTTGACCGATTTTGACCATAAAAAGTAAAAAAGTGAAGTGGTTTATCTCATTAAAAATTGAATGGATTGTTCTACTTTTTTCAGTGGTTATTCCATAGTTGGTGTTCTATACAATGAACTAAAATATTTAGCCTTACTTCCAAAGTTGAAAAATGGCCAAAATCGGTCAAAAAGTTAAGGCTAACCCCTTTACTTTTTGACCGATTTTGACCATAAAAAGTAAAAAAGTAAAGTGGTTTATCTCATTAAAAATTGAATGGATTGTTCTACTTTTTTCAGTGGTTATTCCATAGTTGGTGTTCTATACAATGAACTAAAATATTTAGCCTTACTTCCAAAGTTGAAAAATGGCCAAAATCGGTCAAAAACTAAAGGCTAACCCCTTTACTTTTTGACCGATTTTGACCATAAAAAGTAAAAAAGTAACGTGGTTTATCTCATTAAAAATTGAATGGATTGTTCTACTTTTTTCAGTGGTTATTCCATAGTTGGTGTGCTATACAATGAACTAGAATATTTCAGCCTTACTTCCAAAGTTGAAAAATGGCCAAAATCGGTCAAAAACTAAAGGCTAACCCCTTTACTTTTTGACCGATTTTGACCATAAAAAGTAACGTGGTTTATCTCATTAAAAATTGAATGGATTGTTCTACTTTTTTCAGTGGTTATTCCATAGTTGGTGTGCTATACAATGAACTAGAATATTTCAGCCTTACTTCCAAAGTTGAAAAATGGCCAAAATCGGTCAAAAAGTAAAGGCTAACCCCTTTACTTTTTGACCGATTTTGACCATAAAAAGTAAAAAAGTAAAGTGGTTTTATCTCATTAAAAATTGAATGGATTGTTCTACTTTTTTCAGTGGTTATTCCATAGTTGGTGTTCTATACAATGAACTAAAATATTTAGCCTTACTTCCAAAGTTGAAAAAATGGCCAAAATCGGTCAAAAAGTAAAGGCTAACCCCTTTACTTTTTGACCGATTTTGACCATAAAAAGTAAAAAAGTAAAGTGGTTTATCTCATTAAAAATTGAATGGATTGTTCTACTTTTTTTCAGTGGTTATTCCATAGTTGGTGTTCTATACAATGAACTAAAATATTTAGCCTTACTTCCAAAGTTGAAAAATGGCCAAAATCGGTCAAAAACTAAAGGCTAACCCCTTTACTTTTTTGACCGATTTTGACCATAAAAAGTAACGTGGTTTTATCACATTAAAAATTGAATGGATTGTTCTACTTTTTTCAGTGGTTATTCCATAGTTGGTGTGCTATACAATGAACTAGAATATTTCAGCCTTACTTCCAAAGTTGAAAAATGGCCAAAATCGGTCAAAAAGTAAAGGCTAACCCCTTTACTTTTTGACCGATTTTGACCATAAAAAGTAAAAAAGTAAAGTGGTTTATCTCATTAAAAATTGAATGGATTGTTCTACTTTTTTCAGTGGTTATTCCATAGTTGGTGTGCTATACAATGAACTAAAATATTTAGCCTTACTTCCAAAGTTGAAAAATGGGCAAAATCGGTCAAAAAGTAAAGGGGTTAGCCTTTACTTTTTGACCGATTTTGACCATAAAAAGTAAAAAAGTGAAGTGGTTTATCTCATTAAAAATTGAATGGATTGTTCTACTTTTTTCAGTGGTTATTCCATAGTTGGTGTTCTATACAATGAACTAAAATATTTAGCCTTACTTCCAAAGTTGAAAAATGGCCAAAATCGGTCAAAAAGTAAAGGCTAACCCCTTTACTTTTTGACCGATTTTGACCATAAAAAGTAAAAAAGTAAAGTGGTTTATCTCATTAAAAATTGAATGGATTGTTCTACTTTTTTCAGTGGTTATTCCATAGTTGGTGTTCTATACAATGAACTAAAATATTTAGCCTTACTTCCAAAGTTGAAAAAATGGCCAAAATCGGTCAAAAAGTAAAGGCTAAACCCCTTTACTTTTTGACCGATTTTGACCATAAAAAAGTAAAAAGCAAAGTGGTTTATCTCATTAAAAATTGAATGGATTGTTCTACTTTTTTCAGTGGTTATTCCATAGTTGGTGTTCTATACAATGAACTAAAATATTTAGCCTTACTTCCAAAGTTGAAAAATGGCCAAAATCGGTCAAAAAGTAAAGGCTAACCCCTTTACTTTTTGACCGATTTTGACCATAAAAAGTAAAAAAGTAAAGTGGTTTTATCTCATTAAAAATTGAATGGATTGTTCTACTTTTTTCAGTGGTTATTCCATAGTTGGTGTTCTATACAATGAACTAAAATATTTAGCCTTACTTCCAAAGTTGAAAAATGGCCAAAATCGGTCAAAAACTAAAGGCTAACCCCTTTACTTTTTGACCGATTTTGACCATAAAAAGTAACGTGGTTTATCTCATTAAAAATTGAATGGATTGTTCTACTTTTTTCAGTGGTTATTCCATAGTTGGTGTGCTATACAATGAACTAAAATATTTAGCCTTACTTCCAAAGTTGAAAAATGGCCAAAATCGGTCAAAAACTAAAGGCTAACCCCTTTACTTTTTGACCGATTTTGACCATAAAAAAGTAACGTGGTTTATCTCATTAAAAATTGAATGGATTGTTCTACTTTTTTCAGTGGTTATTCCATAGTTGGTGTGCTATACAATGAACTAGAATATTTCAGCCTTACTTCCAAAGTTGAAAAATGGCCAAAATCGGTCAAAAAGTAAAGGCTAACCCCTTTACTTTTTGACCGATTTTGACCATAAAAAGTAAAAAAGTAAAGTGGTTTATCTCATTAAAAATTGAATGGATTGTTCTACTTTTTTCAGTGGTTATTCCATAGTTGGTGTGCTATACAATGAACTAAAATATTTAGCCTTACTTCCAAAGTTGAAAAATGGGCAAAATCGGTCAAAAAGTAAAGGGCTAACCCTTTACTTTTTGACCGATTTTGACCATAAAAAGTAAAAAAGTGAAGTGGTTTTATCTCATTAAAAATTGAATGGATTGTTCTACTTTTTTCAGTGGTTATTCCATAGTTGGTGTTCTATACAATGAACTAAAATATTTAGCCTTACTTCCAAAGTTGAAAAAATGGCCAAAATCGGTGAAAAAGTAAAGGCTAACCCCTTTACTTTTTGACCGATTTTGACCATAAAAAGTAAAAAAGTAAAGTGGTTTATCTCATTAAAAATTGAATGGATTGTTCTACTTTTCTCAGTGGTTATTCCATAGTTGGTGTTCTATACAATGAACTAAAATATTTAGCCTTACTTCCAAAGTTGAAAAATGGCCAAAATCGGTCAAAAAGTAAAGGCTAACCCCTTTACTTTTTGACCGATTTTGACCATAAAAAAGTAACGTGGTTTATCTCATTAAAAATTGAATGGATTGTTCTACTTTTTTCAGTGGTTATTCCATAGTTGGTGTGCTATACAATGAACTAAAATATTTCAGCCTTAATTCCAAAGTTGAAAAATGGCCAAAATCGGCCAAAAAGTAAAGGCTAACCCTTTACTTTTTGACCGATTTTGACCATAAAAAGTAAAAAAGTAAAGTGGTTTATCTCATTAAAAATTGAATGGATTGTTCTACTTTTTTCAGTGGTTATTCCATAGTTGGTGTGCTATACAATGAACTAAAATATTTAGCCTTACTTCCAAAGTTGAAAAATGGGCAAAATCGGTCAAAAAGTAAAGGGGTTAGCCTTTACTTTTTGACCGATTTTGACCATAAAAAGTAAAAAAGTGAAGTGGTTTATCTCATTAAAAATTGAATGGATTGTTCTACTTTTTTCAGTGGTTATTCCATAGTTGGTGTTCTATACAATGAACTAAAATATTTAGCCTTACTTCCAAAGTTGAAAAATGGCCAAAATCGGTCAAAAAGTAAAGGCTAACCCCTTTACTTTTTGACCGATTTTGACCATAAAAAGTAAAAAAGTAAAGTGGTTTATCTCATTAAAAATTGAATGGATTGTTCTACTTTTTTCAGTGGTTATTCCATAGTTGGTGTGCTATACAATGAACTAAAATATTTAGCCTTACTTCCAAAGTTGAAAAATGGCCAAAATCGGTCAAAAAGTAAAGGCTAACCCCTTTACTTTTTGACCGATTTTGACCATAAAAAGTAAAAAAGTAAAGTGGTTTATCTCATTAAAAATTGAATGGATTGTTTCTACTTTTTTCAGTGGTTATTCCATAGTTGGTGTTCTATACAATGAACTAAAATATTTAGCCTTACTTCCAAAGTTGAAAAATGGCCAAAATCGGTCAAAAAGTAAAGGCTAACCCCTTTACTTTTTGACCGATTTTGACCATAAAAAGTAAAAAAGCAAAGTGGTTTATCTCATTAAAAATTGAATGGATTGTTTCTACTTTTTTCAGTGGTTATTCCATAGTTGGTGTTCTATACAATGAACTAAAATATTTAGCCTTACTTCCAAAGTTGAAAAATGGCCAAAATCGGTCAAAAAAGTAAAGGCTAACCCCTTTACTTTTTGACCGATTTTGACCATAAAAAGTAAAAAAGTAAAGTGGTTAATCTCATTAAAAATTGAATGGATTGTTCTACTTTTTTCAGTGGTTATTCCATAGTTGGTGTGCTATACAATGAACTAAAATATTTAGCCTTACTTCCAAAGTTGAAAAATGGCCAAAATCGGTCAAAAAGTAAAGGGGTTAGCCTTTACTTTTTGACCGATTTTGACCAAAAAAGTAAAAAAGTGAAGTGGTTTATCTCATTAAAAATTGAATGGATTGTTCTACTTTTTTCAGTGGTTATTCCATAGTTGGTGTTCTATACAATGAACTAAAATATTTAGCCTTACTTCCAAAGTTGAAAAAATGGCCAAAATCGTCAAAAAGTAAAGGCTAACCCCTTTACTTTTTGACCGATTTTGACCATAAAAAGTAAAAAAGTAAAGTGGTTTATCTCATTAAAAATTGAATGGATTGTTCTACTTTTTTCAGTGGTTATTCCATAGTTGGTGTTCTATACAATGAACTAAAATATTTAGCCTTACTTCCAAAGTTGAAAAATGGCCAAAATCGGTCAAAAAGTAAAGGGCTAACCCCTTTACTTTTTGACCGATTTTGACCATAAAAAGTAAAAAAAGTTAAAGTGGAATAATCTCATTAAAAAGTAGAATGGATTGTTCTACTTTTTTCAGTGGTTATTCCATATTGGTGTTTCTATACAATGAACTATAATATTTAGCCTTACTTCCAAAGTTGAAAAATGGCCAAAATCGGTCAAAAAGTAAAGGCTAACCCCTTTACTTTTTGACCGATTTTGACCATAAAAAGTAAAAAAGTAAAGTGGTTTATCTCATTAAAAATTGAATGGATTGTTCTACTTTTTTCAGTGGTTATTCCATAGTTGGTGTGCTATACAATGAACTAAAATATTTAGCCTTACTTCCAAAGTTGAAAAATGGCCAAAATCGGTCAAAAAGTAAAGGCTAACCCCTTTACTTTTTGACCGATTTTGACCATAAAAAGTAAAAAAGTAAAACTGGTTTAATCTCATTAAAAATTGAATGGATTGATTGTTCTACTTTTTTCAGTGGTTATTCCATAGTTGGTGTGTTCTATACAATGAACTAAAATATTTAGCCTTACTTCCAAAGTTGAAAAATGGCCAAAATCGGTCAAAAAGTAAAGGCTAACCCCTTTACTTTTTGACCGATTTTGACCATAAAAAGTAAAGTGGTTTATCTCATTAAAAATTGAATGGATTGTTCTACTTTTTTCAGTGGTTATTCCATAGTTGGTGTGCTATACAATGAACTAAAATATTTAGCCTTACTTCCAAAGTTGAAAAATGGCCAAAATCGGTCAAAAAGTAAAGGCTAACCCCTTTACTTTTTGACCGATTTTGACCATAAAAAGTAAAAAAGTAAAGTGGTTTTATCTCATTAAAAATTGAATGGATTGTTCTACTTTTTTCAGTGGTTATTCCATAGTTGGTGTGCTATACAATGAACTAAAATATTTTAGCCTTACTTCCAAAGTTGAAAAATGGCCAAAATCGGTCAAAAAGTAAAGGGGTTAACCCCTTTACTTTTTGACCGATTTTTGACCATAAAAAAGTAAAAAAGTGAAGTGGTTTATCTCATTAAAAATTGAATGGATTGTTCTACTTTTTTTCAGTGGTTATTCCATAGTTGGTGTTCTATACAATGAACTAAAATATTTAGCCTTACTTCCAAAGTTGAAAAATGGCCAAAATCGGTCAAAAAGTAAAGGCTAACCCCTTTACTTTTTGACCGATTTTGACCATAAAAAGTAAAAAATTAAAAGTGGTTTATCTCATTAAAAATTGAATGGATTGTTCTACTTTTTTCAGTGGTTATTCCATAGTTGGTGTGCTATACAATGAACTAAGAATATTTAGCCTTACTTCCAAAGTTGAAAAAATGGCCAAAATCGGTCAAAAAGTAAAGGCTAACCCCTTTACTTTTTGACCGATTTTGACCATAAAAAGTAAAAAAGTAAAGTGGTTTATCTCATTAAAAATTGAATGGATTGTTCTACTTTTTTCAGTGGTTATTCCATAGTTGGTGTTCTATACAATGAACTAAAATATTTAGCCTTACTTCCAAAGTTGAAAAATGGCCAAAATCGGTCAAAAAGTAAAGGCTAACCCCTTTACTTTTTGACCGATTTTGACCATAAAAAGTAAAAAAGTAAAGTGGTTTATCTCATTAAAAATTGAATGGATTGTTCTACTTTTTTCAGTGGTTATTCCATAGTTGGTGTTCTATACAATGAACTAAAATATTTAGCCTTACTTCCAAAGTTGAAAAATGGCCAAAATCGGTCAAAAAGTAAAGGCTAACCCCTTTACTTTTTTGACCGATTTTTGACCATAAAAAAGTAAAAAAGTAAAAAAAAAAAAAAGTGGGTTTATCTCATTAAAAATTGAATGGATTGTTCTACTTTTTTCAGTGGTTATTCCATAGTTGGTGTTCTATACAATGAACTAAAATATTTAGCCTTACTTCCAAAGTTGAAAAATGGCCAAAATCGGTCAAAAAGTAAAGGCTAACCCCTTTACTTTTTGACCGATTTTGACCATAAAAAGTAAAAAAAGTAAAGTGGTTTATCTCATTAAAAATTGAATGGATTGTTTCTACTTTTTTTCAGTGGTTATTCCATAGTTGGTGTTCTATACAATGAACTAAAATATTTAGCCTTACTTCCAAAGTTGAAAAATGGCCAAAATCGGTCAAAAAGTAAAGGCTAACCCCTTTACTTTTTGACCGATTTTGACCATAAAAAGTAAAAAAGTAAAGTGGTTTATCTCATTAAAAATTGAATGGATTGTTCTACTTTTTTCAGTGGTTATTCCATAGTTGGTGTTCTATACAATGAACTAAAATATTTAGCCTTACTTCCAAAGTTGAAAAAATGGCCAAAATCGGTCAAAAAGTAAAGGCTAACCCCTTTACTTTTTTGACCGATTTTGACCATAAAAAGTAAAAAAGTAAAGTGGTTTATCTCATTAAAAATTGAATGGATTGTTCTACTTTTTTCAGTGGTTATTCCATAGTTGGTGTTCTATACAATGAACTAAAATATTTTAGCCTTACTTCCAAAGTTGAAAAATGGCCAAAATCGGTCAAAAAGTAAAGGCTAACCCCTTTACTTTTTGACCGATTTTGACCATAAAAAGTAAAAAAGTAAAGTGGTTTATCTCATTAAAAATTGAATGGATTGTTCTACTTTTTTCAGTGGTTATTCCATAGTTGGTGTTCTATACAATGAACTAAAAATATTTAGCCTTATTTCCAAAGTTGAAAAATGGCCAAAATCGGTCAAAAAGTAAAGGCTAACCCCTTTACTTTTTGACCGATTTTGACCATAAAAAGTAAAAAAGTAAAGTGGTTTATCTCATTAAAAATTGAATGGATTGTTCTACTTTTTTCAGTGGTTATTCCATAGTTGGTGTTCTATACAATGAACTAAAATATTTAGCCTTACTTCCAAAGTTGAAAAATGGCCAAAATCGGTCAAAAAGTAAAGGCTAACCCCTTTACTTTTTGACCGATTTTGACCATAAAAAGTAAAAAAGTAAAGTGGTTTATCTCATTAAAAAATTGAATGGATTGTTCTACTTTTTTCAGTGGTTATTCCATAGTTGGTGTTCTATACAATGAACTAAAATATTTAGCCTTACTTCCAAAGTTGAAAAATGGCCAAAATCGGTCAAAAAGTAAAGGCTAACCCCTTTACTTTTTGACCGATTTTGACCATAAAAAGTAAAAAAAGTAAAGTGGTTTATCTCATTAAAAAATTGAATGGATTGTTCTACTTTTTTCAGTGGTTATTCCATAGTTGGTGTTCTATACAATGAACTAAAATATTTAGCCTTACTTCCAAAGTTGAAAAATGGCCAAAATCGGTCAAAAAGTAAAGGCTAACCCCTTTACTTTTTGACCGATTTTTGACCATAAAAAGTAAAAAAGTAAAGTGGTTTATCTCATTAAAAATTGAATGGATTGTTCTACTTTTTTCAGTGGTTATTCCATAGTTGGTGTTCTATACAATGAACTAAAATATTTAGCCTTACTTCCAAAGTTGAAAAATGGCCAAAATCGGTCAAAAAGTAAAGGCTAACCCCTTACTTTTTGACCGATTTTGACACATAAAAAGTAAAAAAGTAAAGTGGTTTATCTCATTAAAAATTGAATGGAATGTTCTAACTTTTTTCAGTGGTTATTCCATAGTTGGTGTGCTATACAATGAACTAAAATATTTAGCCTTACTTCCAAAGTTGAAAAATGGCCAAAATCGGTCAAAAAGTAAAGGCTAACCCCTTTACTTTTTGACCGATTTTGACCATAAAAAGTAAAAAAGTAAAGTGGTTTATCTCATTAAAAATTGAATGGATTGTTCTACTTTTTTCAGTGGTTATTCCATAGTTGGTGTTCTATACAATGAACTAAAATATTTAGCCTTACTTCCAAAGTTGAAAAATGGCCAAAATCGGTCAAAAAGTAAAGGCTAACCCCTTTACTTTTTGACCGATTTTGACCATAAAAAGTAAAAAAGTAAAGTGGTTTATCTCATTAAAAATTGAATGGATTGTTCTACTTTTTTCAGTGGTTATTCCATAGTTGGTGTTCTATACAATGAACTAAAATATTTAGCCTTACTTCCAAAGTTGAAAAATGGCCAAAATCGGTCAAAAAGTAAAGGCTAACCCCTTTACTTTTTGACCGATTTTGACCATAAAAAGTAAAAAAGTAAAGTGGTTTATCTCATTAAAAATTGAATGGATTGTTCTACTTTTTTCAGTGGTTATTCCATAGTTGGTGTTCTATACAATGAACTAAAATATTTATCCTTACTTCCAAAGTTGAAAAATGGCCAAAATCGTTCAAAAAGTAAAGGCTAACCCCTTTACTTTTTGACCGATTTTGACCATAAAAAGTAAAATAGTAAAGTGGTTTATCTCATTAAAAATTGAATGGATTGTTCTACTTTTTTTCAGTGGTTATTCCATAGTTGGTGTTTCTATACAATGAACTAAAATATTTAGCCTTACTATCCAAAGTTGAAAAATGGCCAAAATCGGTCAAAAAGTAAAGGCTAACCCCTTTACTTTTTGACCGATTTTTGACCATAAAAAGTAAAAAAGTAAACTGGTTTATCTCATTAAAAATTGAATGGATTGTTCTACTTTTTTCAGTGGTTATTCCATAGTTGGTGTTCTATACAATGAACTAAAATATTTAGCCTTACTTCCAAAGTTGAAAAATGGCCAAAATCGGTCAAAAAGTAAAGGCTAACCCCTTTACTTTTTGACCGATTTTGACCATAAAAAGTAAAAAAGTAAAGTGGTTTATCTCATTAAAAATTGAATGGATTGTTCTACTTTTTTCAGTGGTTATTCCATAGTTGGTGTTCTATACAATGAACTAAAATATTTAGCCTTACTTCCAAAGTTGAAAAATGGCCAAAATCGGTCAAAAAGTAAAGGCTAACCCCTTTACTTTTTGACCGATTTTGACCATAAAAAGTAAAAAGTGGTTTATCTCATTAAAAATTGAATGGATTGTTCTACTTTTTTCAGTGGTTATTCCATAGTTGGTGTTCTATACAATGAACTAAAATATTTAGCCTTACTTCCAAAGTTGAAAAATGGCCAAAATCGGTCAAAAAGTAAAGGCTAACTAACCCCTTTACTTTTTGACCGATTTTGACCATAAAAAGTAAAAAAGTAAACTGGTTTATCTCATTAAAAATTGAATGGATTGTTTCTACTTTTTTTCAGTGGTTATTCCATAGTTGGTGTGCTATACAATGAACTAAAATATTTAGCCTTACTTCCAAAGTTGAAAAATGGCCAAAATCGGTCAAAAAGTAAAGGCTAACCCCTTTACTTTTTGACCGATTTTGACCATAAAAAGTAAAAAAGTAAACTGGTTTATCTCATTAAAAATTGAATGGATTGTTCTACTTTTTTCAGTGGTTATTCCATAGTTGGTGTTCTATACAATGAACTAAAATATTTAGCCTTACTTCCAAAGTTGAAAAATGGCCAAAATCGGTCAAAAAGTAAAGGCTAACCCCTTTACTTTTTGACCGATTTTGACCATAAAAAAGTAAAAAAGTAAAGTGGTTTATCTCATTAAAAATTGAATGGATTGTTCTACTTTTTTCAGTGGTTATTCCATAGTTGGTGTTCTATACAATGAACTAAAATATTTAGGCCTTACTTCCAAAGTTGAAAAAATGGCCAAAATCGGTCAAAAAGTAAAGGCTAACCCCTTTACTTTTTGACCGATTTTGACCATAAAAAGTAAAGTGGTTTATCTCATTAAAAATTGAATGGATTGTTCTACTTTTTTCAGTGGTTATTCCATAGTTGGTGTTCTATACAATGAACTAAAATATTTAGCCTTACTTCCAAAGTTGAAAAATGGCCAAAATCGGTCAAAAAGTAAAGGCTAACCCTTTACTTTTTGACCGATTTTGACCATAAAAAAGTAAAAGTGGTTTATCTCATTAAAAATTGAATGGATTGTTCTACTTTTTTTCAGTGGTTATTCCATAGTTGGTGTTCTATACAATGAACTAAAATATTTAGCCTTACTTCCAAAGTTGAAAAAATGGCCAAAATCGGTCAAAAAGTAAAGGCTAACCCCTTTACTTTTTGACCGATTTTGACCATAAAAAGTAAAGTGGTTTATATTAAAAATTGAATGGATTGTTCTACTTTTTTCAGTGGTTATTCCATAGTTGGTGTGCTATACAATGAACTAAAATATTTAGCCTTACTTCCAAAGTTGAAAAATGGCCAAAATCGGTCAAAAAGTAAAGGCTAACCCCTTTACTTTTTGACCGATTTTGACCATAAAAAGTAAAAAAGTAAAGTGGTTTATCTCATTAAAAATTGAATGGATTGTTCTACTTTTTTCAGTGGTTATTCCATAGTTGGTGTTCTATACAATGAACTAAAATATTTAGCCTTACTTCCAAAGTTGAAAAATGGCCAAAATCGGTCAAAAAGTAAAGGCTAACCCCTTTACTTTTTGACCGATTTTGACCATAAAAAGTAAAAAGTAAAGTGGTTTATCTCATTAAAAAATTGAATGGATTGTTCTACTTTTTTCAGTGGTTATTCCATAGTTGGTGTGCTATACAATGAACTAGAATATTTCAGCCTTACTTCCAAAGTTGAAAAATGGCCAAAATCGGTCAAAAAGTAAAGGCTAACCCCTTTACTTTTTGACCGATTTTGACCATAAAAAGTAAAAAAGTAAAGTGGTTTATCTCATTAAAAATTGAATGGATTGTTCTTTTTTTCAGTGGTTATTCCATAGTTGGTGTGCTATACAATTAACTAAAATATTTAGCCTTACTTCCAAAGTTGAAAAATGGCCAAAATCGGGCAAAAAGTAAAGGCTAAGTTACCTTTACTTTTTGACCGATTTTGACCATAAAAAGTAAAAAAGTAAAGTGGTTTATCTCATTAAAAATTGAATGGATTGTTCTACTTTTTTCAATGGTTATTCCATAGTTGGTGTTCTATACAATGAACTAAAATATTTAGCCTTACTTCCAAAGTTGAAAAATGGCCAAAATCGGTCAAAAAGTAAAGGCTAACCCCTTTACTTTTTGACCGATTTTGACCATAAAAAGTAAAGTGGTTTATCTCATTAAAAATTGAATGGATTGTTCTACTTTTTTCAGTGGTTATTCCATAGTTGGTGTACTATACAATGAACTAAAATATTTATCCTTACTTCCAAAGTTGAAAAATGGCCAAAATCGGTCAAAAAGTAAAGGCTAACCCCTTTACTTTTTGACCGATTTTGACCATAAAAAATAAAAAAGTAAAGTGGTTTATCTCATTAAAAATTGAATGGATTGTTCTACTTTTTTCAGTGGTTATTCCATAGTTTGGTGTTCTATACAATGAACTAAAATATTTAGCCTTACTTCCAAAGTTGAAAAATGGCCAAAATCGGTCAAAAAGTAAAGGCTAACCCCTATTACGTTTTTGACCGATTTTGACCATAAAAAGTAAAAAAGTAAAGTGGTTTATCTCATTAAAAAATTGAATGGATTGTTCTACTTTTTTCAGTGGTTATTCCATAGTTGGTGTTCTATACAATGAACTAAAATATTTAGCCTTACTTCCAAAGTTGAAAAATGGCCAAAATCGGTCAAAAAGTAAAGGCTAACCCCTTTACTTTTTGACCGATTTTGACCATAAAAAGTAAAGTGGTTTATCTCATTAAAAATTGAATGGATTGTTCTACTTTTTTCAGTGGTTATTCCATAGTTGGTGTTCTATACAATGAACTAAAATATTTAGCCTTACTTCCAAAGTTGAAAAATGGCGAAAATCGGTCAAAAAGTAAAGGCATAACCCCTTTACTTTTTTGACCGATTTTGACCATAAAAAGTAAAAAAGTAAAGTGGTTTATCTCATTAAAAATTGAATGGATTGTTCTACTTTTTTCAGTGGTTATTCCATAGTTGGTGTTCTATACAATTAACTAAAATATTTAGCCTTACTTCCAAAGTTGAAAAATGGCCAAAATCGGTCAAAAAGTAAAGGCTAACCCCTTTACTTTTTGACCGATTTTGACCATAAAAAGTAAAAAAGTAAAGTGGTTTAATCTCATTAAAAATTGAATGGATTGTTCTACCTTTTTTCAGTGGTTATTCCATAGTTGGTGTTCTATACAATGAACTAAAATATTTAGCCTTACTTCCAAAGTTGAAAAATGGCCAAAATCGGTCAAAAAGTAAAGGCTAACCCCTTTACTTTTTGACCGATTTTGACCATAAAAAGTAAAAAAGTAAAGTGGTTTATCTCATTAAAAATTGAATGGATTGTTCTACTTTTTTCAGTGGTTATTCCATAGTTGGTGTTCTATACAATGAACTAAAATATTTAGCCTTACTTCCAAAGTTGAAAAATGGCCAAAATCGGTCAAAAAGTAAAGGCTAACCCCTTTACTTTTTGACCGATTTTGACCATAAAAAGTAAAAAAGTAAAGTGGTTTATCTCATTAAAAATTGAATGGATTGTTCTACTTTTTTCAGTGGTTATTCCATAGTTGGTGTTCTATACAATGAACTAAAATATTTAGCCTTACTTCCAAAGTTGAAAAATGGCCAAAATCGGTCAAAAAGTAAAGGCTAACCCCTTTACTTTTTGACCGATTTTGACCATAAAAAGTAAAAAAGTAAAGTGGTTTATCTCATTAAAAATTGAATGGATTGTTCTACTTTTTTCAGTGGTTATTCCATAGTTGGTGTTCTATACAATGAACTAAAATATTTAGCCTTATTTCCAAAGTTGAAAAATGGCCAAAATCGGTCAAAAAGTAAAGGCTAACCCCTTTACTTTTTGACCGATTTTGACCATAAAAAGTAAAAAAGTAAAGTGGTTTATCTCATTAAAAATTGAATGGATTGTTCTACTTTTTTCAGTGGTTATTCCATAGTTGGTGTTCTATACAATGAACTAAAATATTTAGCCTTACTTCCAAAGTTGAAAAATGGCCAAAATCGGTCAAAAAGTAAAGGCTAACCCCTTTACTTTTTGACCGATTTTGACCATAAAAAGTAAAAAAGTAAAGTGGTTTATCTCATTAAAAATTGAATGGATTGTTCTACTTTTTTCAGTGGTTATTCCATAGTTGGTGTTCTATACAATGAACTAAAATATTTAGCCTTACTTCCAAAGTTGAAAAATGGCCAAAATCGGTCAAAAAGTAAAGGCTAACCCCTTTACTTTTTGACCGATTTTGACCATAAAAAGTAAAAAAGTAAAGTGGTTTATCTCATTAAAAATTGAATGGATTGTTCTACTTTTTTCAGTGGTTATTCCATAGTTGGTGTTCTATACAATGAACTAAAATATTTAGCCTTACTTCCAAAGTTGAAAAATGGCCAAAATCGGTCAAAAAGTAAAGGCTAACCCCTTTACTTTTTGACCGATTTTGACCATAAAAAGTAAAAAAGTAAAGTGGTTTATCTCATTAAAAATTGAATGGATTGTTCTACTTTTTTCAGTGGTTATTCCATAGTTGGTGTTCTATACAATGAACTAAAATATTTAGCCTTACTTCCAAAGTTGAAAAATGGCCAAAATCGGTCAAAAAGTAAAGGCTAACCCCTTTACTTTTTGACCGATTTTGACCATAAAAAGTAAAAAAGTAAAGTGGTTTATCTCATTAAAAATTGAATGGATTGTTCTACTTTTTTCAGTGGTTATTCCATAGTTGGTGTTCTATACAATGAACTAAAATATTTAGCCTTACTTCCAAAGTTGAAAAATGGCCAAAATCGGTCAAAAAGTAAAGGCTAACCCCTTTACTTTTTGACCGATTTTGACCATAAAAGTAAAAAAGTAAAGTGGTTTATCTCATTAAAAATTGAATGGATTGTTCTACTTTTTTCAGTGGTTATTCCATAGTTGGTGTTCTATACAATGAACTAAAATATTTAGCCTTACTTCCAAAGTTGAAAAATGGCCAAAATCGGTCAAAAAGTAAAGGCTAACCCCTTTACTTTTTGACCGATTTTGACGATAAAAAGTAAAAAAGTAAAGTGGTTTATCTCATTAAAAATTGAATGGATTGTTCTACTTTTTTCAGTGGTTATTCCATAGTTGGTGTTCTATACAATGAACTAAAATATTTAGCCTTACTTCCAAAGTTGAAAAATGGCCAAAATCGGTCAAAAAGTAAAGGCTAACCCCTTTACTTTTTGACCGATTTTGACCATAAAAAGTAAAAAATTAAAAGTGGTTTATCTCATTAAAAATTGAATGGATTGTTCTACTTTTTTCAGTGGTTATTCCATAGTTGGTGTTCTATACAATGAACTAAAATATTTAGCCTTACTTCCAAAGTTGAAAAATGGCCAAAATCGGTCAAAAAGTAAAGGCTAACCCCTTTACTTTTTGACCGATTTTGACCATAAAAAGTAAAAGTGGTTTATCTCATTAAAAATTGAATGGATTGTTCTACTTTTTTCAGGTGGTTATTCCATAGTTGGTGTTCTATACAATGAACTAAAATATTTAGCCTTACTTCCAAAGTTGAAAAATGGCCAAAATCGGTCAAAAAGTAAAGGCTAACCCCTTTACTTTTTGACCGATTTTGACCATAAAAAGTAAAAAAGTAAAGTGGTTTATCTCATTAAAAATTGAATGGATTGTTCTACTTTTTTCAGTGGTTATTCCATAGTTGGTGTTCTATACAATGAACTAAAATATTTAGCCTTACTTCCAAAGTTGAAAAATGGCCAAAATCGGTCAAAAAGTAAAGGCTAACCCCTTTACTTTTTGACCGATTTTGACCATAAAAAGTAAAAAAGTAAAGTGGTTTATCTCATTAAAAATTGAATGGATTGTTCTACTTTTTTCAGTGGTTATTCCATAGTTGGTGTTCTATACAATGAACTAAAATATTTTAGCCTTACTTCCAAAGTTGAAAAATGGCCAAAATCGGTCAAAAAGTAAAGGCTAACCCCTTTACTTTTTGACCGATTTTGACCATAAAAAGTAAAAAAGTAAAGTGGTTTATCTCATTAAAAATTGAATGGATTGTTCTACTTTTTTCAGTGGTTATTCCATAGTTGGTGTTCTAATACAATGAACTAAAATATTTAGCCTTACTTCCAAAGTTGAAAAAATGGCCAAAATCGGTCAAAAAGTAAAGGCTAACCCCTTTACTTTTTGACCGATTTTGACTATAAAAAGTAAAAAAGTGGTTTATCTCATTAAAAATTGAATGGATTGTTCTACTTTTTTCAGTGGTTATTCCATAGTTGGTGTTCTATACAATGAACTAAAATATTTAGCCTTACTTCCAAAGTTGAAAAATGGCCAAAATCGGTCAAAAAGTAAAGGCTTACCCTTTACTTTTTGACCGATTTTGACCATAAAAAGTAAAGTGGTTTATCTCAATTAAAAATTGAATGGATTGTTCTACTTTTTTCAGTGGTTATTCCATAGTTGGTGTTCTATACAATGAACTAAAATATTTAGCCTTACTTCCAAAGTTGAAAAATGGCCAAAATCGGTCAAAAAGTAAAGGCTAACCCCTTTACTTTTTGACCGATTTTGACCATAAAAAGTAAAGTAAAGTGGTTTATCTCATTAAAAATTGAATGGATTGTTCTACTTTTTTCAGTGGTTATTCCATAGTTGGTGTGCTATACAATGAACTAAAATATTAATCCTTACTTGCAAAGTTGAAAAATGGCCAAAATCGGTCAAAAAGTAAAGGCTAACCCCTTTACTTTTTGACCGATTTTGACCATAAAAAGTAAAAAAGTAAAGTGGTTTATCTCATTAAAAATTGAATGGATTGTTCTACTTTTTTCAGTGGTTATTCCATAGTTGGTGTTCTATACAATGAACTAAAATATTTAGCCTTACTTCCAAAGTTGAAAAATGGCCAAAATCGGTCAAAAAGTAAAGGCTAACCCCTTTACTTTTTGACCGATTTTGACCATAAAAAGTAAAGTGGTTTATCTCATCAAAAATTGAATGGATTGTTCTACTTTTTTCAGTGGTTATTCCATAGTTGGTGTGCTATACAATGAACTAAAATATTTAGCCTTACTTCCAAAGTTGAAAAATGGCCAAAATCGGTCAAAAAGTAAAGGCTAACCCCTTTACTTTTTGACCGATTTTGACCATAAAAAGTAAAAAAGTAAAGTGGTTTATCTCATTAAAAATTGAATGGATTGTTCTACTTTTTTCAGTGGTTATTCCATAGTTGGTGTGCTATACAATGAACTAAAATATTTAGCCTTACTTCCAAAGTTGAAAAATGGCCAAAATCGGTCAAAAAGTAAAGGCTAACCCCTTTACTTTTTGACCGATTTTGACCATAAAAAAGTAAAAAAAGTAAAGTGGTTTATCTCATTAAAAATTGAATGGATTGTTCTACTTTTTTCAGTGGTTATTCCATAGTTTGGTGTTCTATACAATGAACTAAAATATTTAGCCTTACTTCCAAAGTTGAAAAATGGCCAAAATCGGTCAAAAAGTAAAGGCTAAACCCCTTTACTTTTTGACCGATTTTGACCATAAAAAGTAAAGTAAAACTGGTTTTATCTCATTAAAAATTGAATGGATTGTTCTACTTTTTTCAGTGGTTATTCCATAGTTGGTGTACTATACAATGAACTAAAATATTTATCCTTACTTCCAAAGTTGAAAAATGGCCAAAATCGGTCAAAAAGTAAAGGCTAACCCCTTTACTTTTTGACCGATTTTGACCATAAAAAATAAAAAAGTAAAGTGGTTTATCTCATTAAAAATTGAATGGATTGTTCTACTTTTTTCAGTGGTTATTCCATAGTTGGTGTTCTATACAATGAACTAAAATATTTAGCCTTACTTCCAAAGTTGAAAAATGGCCAAAATCGGTCAAAAAGTAAAGGCTAACCCCCAACCTCGTACCCAGGGCCATTTGTAGGGAACTGGGCCAGATGGCAACAAATTATCTCAGCCTCTGATTGGTCAAGAGCTTATGGCGTAAATCAGACGGTTTGATTTTGTATTTTAAAAAAAATAAATTATTTTGACCTTGTCGGTTGTTCCTGCCCACGGCACGGGAAATTATATTTCAAACCATGCAATAATTAGCTGTAATTAGGTATAATTACTGTGTAAAGGACTGAGTTCTTGTTATCAAAATGCGCAATATACTGCGCATTTTGAGCTAGCCTCCACCAGGGCCATTTTGTTCCCGCCATTTTGTTTTTTCCATCTTGGAAAAATGGCCCTGGGGACGAGGTAAAGGCTAACCCCTTTACGTTTTGACCGATTTTGACCATAAAAAGTAAAAGTGGTTTATCTCATTAAAAATTGAATGGATTGTTCTACTTTTTTCAGTGGTTATTCCATAGTTGGTGTTCTATACAATGAACTAAAATATTTAGCCTTACTTCCAAAGTTGAAAAATGGCCAAAATCGGTCCAAAAGTAAAGGCTAACCCCTTTACTTTTTGACCGATTTTGACCATAAAAAGTAAAGTGGTTTATCTCATTAAAAATTGAATGGATTGTTCTACTTTTTTCAGTGGTTATTCCATAGTTGGTGTTCTATACAATGAACTAAAATATTTAGCCTTACTTCCAAAGTTGAAAAATGGCCAAAATCGGTCAAAAAGTAAAGGCTAACCCCTTTACTTTTTGACCGATTTTGACCATAAAAAGTAAAAAAGTAAAGTGGTTTATCTCATTAAAAATTGAATGGATTGTTCTACTTTTTTCAGTGGTTATTCCATAGTTGGTGTTCTATACAATGAACTAAAATATTTAGCCTTACTTCCAAAGTTGAAAAATGGCCAAAATCGGTCAAAAAGTAAAGGCTAACCCCTTTACTTTTTGACCGATTTTGACGATAAAAAGTAAAAAAGTAAAGTGGTTTATCTCATTAAAAATTGAATGGATTGTTCTACTTTTTTCAGTGGTTATTCCATAGTTGGTGTTCTATACAATGAACTAAAATATTTAGCCTTACTTCCAAAGTTGAAAAATGGCCAAAATCGGTCAAAAAGTAAAGGCTAACCCCTTTACTTTTTGACCGATTTTGACCATAAAAAGTAAAAAAGTAAAGTGGTTTATCTCATTAAAAATTGAATGGATTGTTCTACTTTTTTCAGTGGTTATTCCATAGTTGGTGTTCTATACAATGAACTAAAATATTTAGCCTTACTTCCAAAGTTGAAAAATGGCCAAAATCGGTCAAAAAGTAAAGGCTAACCCCTTTACTTTTTGACCGATTTTGACCATAAAAAGTAAAAAAGTAAAGTGGTTTATCTCATTAAAAAATTGAATGGATTGTTCTACTTTTTTCAGTGGTTATTCCATAGTTGGTGTTCTATACAATGAACTAAAATATTTAGCCTTACTTCCAAAGTTGAAAAATGGCCAAAATCGGTCAAAAAGTAAAGGCTAACCCCTTTACTTTTTGACCGATTTTGACCATAAAAAAGTAAAGTGGTTTATCTCATTAAAAATTGAATGGATTGTTCTACTTTTTTCAGTGGTTATTCCATAGTTGGTGTTCTATACAATGAACTAAAATATTTAGCCTTACTTCCAAAGTTGAAAAATGGCCAAAATCGGTCAAAAAGTAAAGGCTAACCCCTTTACTTTTTGACCGATTTTGACCATAAAAAGTAAAAAAGTAAAGTGGTTTATCTCATTAAAAATTGAATGGATTGTTCTACTTTTTTCAGTGGTTATTCCATAGTTGGTGTTCTATACAATGAACTAAAATATTTAGCCTTACTTCCAAAGTTGAAAAATGGCCAAAATCGGTCAAAAAGTAAAGGCTAACCCCTTTACTTTTTGACCGATTTTTGACCATAAAAAGTAAAAAAGTAAAGTGGTTTATCTCATTAAAAATTGAATGGATTGTTCTACTTTTTTCAGTGGTTATTCCATAGTTGGTGTTCTATACAATTAACTAAAATATTTAGCCTTACTTCCAAAGTTGAAAAATGGCCAAAATCGGTCAAAAAGTAAAGGCTAACCCCTTTACTTTTTGACCGATTTTGACCATAAAAAGTAAAAAAGTAAAGTGGTTTATCTCATTAAAAATTGAATGGATTGTTCTACTTTTTTCAGTGGTTATTCCATAGTTGGTGTTCTATACAATGAACTAAAATATTTAGCCTTACTTCCAAAGTTGAAAAATGGCCAAAATCGGTCAAAAAGTAAAGGCTAACCCCTTTACTTTTTGACCGATTTTGACTATAAAAAGTAAAGTGGTTTATCTCATTAAAATTTGAATGGATTGTTCTACTTTTTTCAGTGGTTATTCCATAGTTGGTGTTCTATACAAAGAACTAAAATATTTAGCCTTACTTCCAAAGTTGAAAAATGGCCAAAATCGGTCAAAAAGTAAAGGGGTTACCCTTTACTTTTTGACCGATTTTGACCATAAAAAGTAAAGTGGTTTATCTCATTAAAAATTGAATGGATTGTTCTACTTTTTTCAGTGGTTATTCCATAGTTGTTGTTCTATACAATGAACTAAAATATTTAGCCTTACTTCCAAAGTTGAAAAATGGCCAAAATCGGTCAAAAAGTAAAGGCTAACTAACCCCTTTACTTTTTGACCGATTTTGACCATAAAAAGTAAAGTGGTTTATCTCATTAAAAATTGAATGGATTGTTCTACTTTTTTCAGTGGTTATTCCATAGTTGGTGTGCTATACAATGAACTAAAATATTAATCCTTACTTGCAAAGTTGAAAAATGGCCAATATCGGTCAAAAAGTAAAGGCTAACCCCTTTACTTTTTTGACCGATTTTGACCATAAAAAGTAAAAAAGTAAAGTGGTTTATCTCATTAAAAATTGAATGGATTGTTCTACTTTTTTCAGTGGTTATTCCATAGTTGGTGTTCTATACAATGAACTAAAATATTTAGCCTTACTTCCAAAGTTGAAAAATGGCCAAAATCGGTCAAAAAGTAAAGGCTAACCCCTTTACTTTTTGACCGATTTTGACCATAAAAAGTAAAGTGGTTTATCTCATCAAAAATTGAATGGATTGTTCTACTTTTTTCAGTGGTTATTCCATAGTTGGTGTGCTATACAATGAACTAGAATATTTCAGCCTTACTTCCAAAGTTGAAAAATGGCCAAAATCGGTCAAAAAGTAAAGGCTAACCCCTTTACTTTTTGACCGATTTTGACCATAAAAAGTAAAAAAGTAAAGTGGTTTATCTCATTAAAAATTGAATGGATTGTTCTGCTTTTTTCAGTGGTTATTCCATAGTTGGTGTGCTATACAATTAACTAAAATATTTAGCCTTACTTCCAAAGTTGAAAAATGGCCAAAATCGGGCAAAAAGTAAAGGCTAAGTTACCTTTACTTTTTGACCGATTTTGACCATAAAAAGTAAAAAAGTAAAGTGGTTTATCTCATTAAAAATTGAATGGATTGTTCTACTTTTTTCAATGGTTATTCCATAGTTGGTGTTCTATACAATGAACTAAAATATTTAGCCTTACTTCCAAAGTTGAAAAATGGCCAAAATCGGTCAAAAAGTAAAGGCTAACCCCTTTACTTTTTGACCGATTTTGACCATAAAAAGTAAAGTGGTTTATCTCATTAAAAATTGAATGGATTGTTCTACTTTTTTCAGTGGTTATTCCATAGTTGGTGTACTATACAATGAACTAAAATATTTATCCTTACTTCCAAAGTTGAAAAATGGCCAAAATCGGTCAAAAAGTAAAGGCTAACCCCTTTACTTTTTGACCGATTTTGACCATAAAAAATAAAAAAGTAAAGTGGTTTATCTCATTAAAAATTGAATGGATTGTTCTACTTTTTTCTGTGGTTATTCCATAGTTGGTGTTCTATACAATGAACTAAAATATTTAGCCTTACTTCCAAAGTTGAAAAATGGCCAAAATCGGTCAAAAAGTAAAGGCTAACCCCTTTACGTTTTGACCGATTTTGACCATAAAAAGTAAAGTGGTTTATCTCATTAAAAATTGAATGGATTGTTCTACTTTTTTCAGTGGTTATTCCATAGTTGGTGTTCTATACAATGAACTAAAATATTTAGCCTTACTTCCAAAGTTGAAAAATGGCCAAAATCGGTCCAAAAGTAAAGGCTAACCCCTTTACTTTTTGAGCGATTTTGACCATAAAAAGTAAAGTGGTTTATCTCATTAAAAATTGAATGGATTGTTCTACTTTTTTCAGTGGTTATTCCATAGTTGGTGTTCTATACAATGAACTAAAATATTTAGCCTTACTTCCAAAGTTGAAAAATGGCGAAAATCGGTCAAAAAGTAAAGGCTAACCCCTTTACTTTTTGACCGATTTTGACCATAAAAAGTAAAAAAGTAAAGTGGTTTATCTCATTAAAAATTGAATGGATTGTTCTACTTTTTTCAGTGGTTATTCCATAGTTGGTGTTCTATACAATTAACTAAAATATTTAGCCTTACTTCCAAAGTTGAAAAATGGCCAAAATCGGTCAAAAAGTAAAGGCTAACCCCTTTACTTTTTGACCGATTTTGACCATAAAAAGTAAAGTGGTTTATCTCATTAAAAATTGAATGGATTGTTCTACTTTTTTTAGTGGTTATTCCATAGTTGGTGTTCTATACAATGAACTAAAATATTTAGCCTTACTTCCAAAGTTGAAAAATGGCCAAAATCGGTCAAAAAGTAAAGGCTAACCCCTTTACTTTTTGACCCATTTTGACCATAAAAAGTAAAAAAGTAAAGTGGTTTATCTCATTAAAAATTGAATGGATTGTTCTACTTTTTTCAGCGGTTATTCCATAGTTGGTGTTCTATACAATGAACTAAAATATTTAGCGTTACTTCCAAAGTTGAAAAATGGCCAAAATCGGTCAAAAAGTAAAGGCTAACCCCTTTACTTTTTGACCGATTTTGACCATAAAAAAGTAAAGTGGTTTATCTCATTAAAAATTGAATGGATTGTTCTACTTTTTTCAGTGGTTATTCCATAGTTGGTGTTCTATACAATGAACTAAAATATTTAGCCTTACTTCCAAAGTTGAAAAATGGCCAAAATCGGTCAAAAAGTAAAGGCTAACCCCTTTACTTTTTGACCGATTTTGACCATAAAAGTAAAAAAGTAAAGTGGTTTTATCTCATTAAAAATTGAATGGATTGTTCTACTTTTTTCAGTGGTTATTCCATAGTTGGTGTTCTATACAATGAACTAAAATATTTAGCCTTACTTCCAAAGTTGAAAAATGGCCAAAATCGGTCAAAAAGTAAAGGCTAACCCCTTTACTTTTTGACCGATTTTGACCATAAAAAGTAAAAAAGTAAAGTGGTTTATCTCATTAAAAATTGAATGGATTGTTCTACTTTTTTCAGTGGTTATTCCATAGTTGGTGTTCTATACAATGAACTAAAATATTTAGCCTTACTTCCAAAGTTGAAAAATGGCCAAAATCGGTCAAAAAGTAAAGGCTAACCCCTTTACTTTTTGACCGATTTTGACCATAAAAAGTAAAGTGGTTTATCTCATTAAAAATTGAATGGATTGTTCTACTTTTTTCAGTGGTTATTCCATAGTTGGTGTGCTATACAATGAACTAAAATATTTAGCCTTACTTGCAAAGTTGAAAAATGGCCAAAATCGGTCAAAAAGTAAAGGCTAACCCCTTTACTTTTTGACCGATTTTGACCATAAAAAGTAAAAAAGTAAAGTGGTTTATCTCATTAAAAATTGAATGGATTGTTCTACTTTTTTCAGTGGTTATTCCATAGTTGGTGTGCTATACAATGAACTAAAATATTTAGCCTTACTTCCAAAGTTGAAAAATGGCCAAAATCGGTCAAAAAGTAAAGGCTAACCCCTTTACTTTTGACCGATTTTGACCATAAAAAGTTAAAAAGTAAAGTGGTTTATCTCATCAAAAATTGAATGGATTGTTCTACTTTTTTCAGTGGTTATTCCATAGTTGGTGTGCTATACAATGAACTAAAATATTTAGCCTTACTTCCAAAGTTGAAAAATGGCCAAAATCGGTCAAAAAGTAAAGGCTAACCCCTTTACTTTTTGACCGATTTTGACCATAAAAAGTAAAAAAGTAAAGTGGTTTATCTCATTAAAAATTGAATGGATTGTTCTACTTTTTTCAGTGGTTATTCCATAGTTGGTGTTCTATACAATGAACTAAAATATTTAGCCTTACTTCCAAAGTTGAAAAATGGCCAAAATCGGTCAAAAAGTAAAGGCTAACCCCTTTACTTTTTGACCGATTTTGACCATAAAAAGTAAAAAAGTAAAGTGGTTTATCTCATTAAAAATTGAATGGATTGTTCTACTTTTTTCAATGGTTATTCCATAGTTGGTGTTCTATACAATGAACTAAAATATTTAGCCTTACTTCCAAAGTTGAAAAATGGCCAAAATCGGTCAAAAAGTAAAGGCTAACCCCTTTACTTTTTGACCGATTTTGACCATAAAAAGTAAAAAGTAAAGTGGTTTATCTCATTAAAAATTGAATGGATTGTTCTACTTTTTTCAGTGGTTATTCCATAGTTGGTGTACTATACAATGAACTAAAATATTTATCCTTACTTCCAAAGTTGAAAAATGGCCAAAATCGGTCAAAAAGTAAAGGCTAACCCCTTTACTTTTTGACCGATTTTGACCATAAAAAATAAAAAAGTAAAGTGGTTTATCTCATTAAAAATTGAATGGATTGTTCTACTTTTTTCTGTGGTTATTCCATAGTTGGTGTTCTATACAATGAACTAAAATATTTAGCCTTACTTCCAAAGTTGAAAAATGGCCAAAATCGGTCAAAAAGTAAAGGCTAACCCCTTTACTTTTTGACCGATTTTGACCATAAAAAGTAAAAAAGTAAAGTGGTTTATCTCATTAAAAATTGAATGGATTGTTCTACTTTTTTCAGTGGTTATTCCATAGTTGGTGTTCTATACAATGAACTAAAATATTTAGCCTTACTTCCAAAGTTGAAAAATGGCCAAAATCGGTCAAAAAGTAAAGGCTAACCCCTTTACTTTTTGACCGATTTTGACCATAAAAAGTAAAAAAGTAAAGTGGTTTATCTCATTAAAAATTGAATGGATTGTTCTACTTTTTTCAGTGGTTATTCCATAGTTGGTGTTCTATACAATGAACTAAAATATTTAGCCTTACTTCCAAAGTTGAAAAATGGCCAAAATCGGTCAAAAAGTAAAGGCTAACCCCTTTACTTTTTGACCGATTTTGACCATAAAAAGTAAAAAAGTAAAGTGGTTTATCTCATTAAAAATTGAATGGATTGTTCTACTTTTTTCAGTGGTTATTCCATAGTTGGTGTTCTATACAATGAACTAAAATATTTAGCCTTACTTCCAAAGTTGAAAAATGGCCAAAATCGGTCAAAAAGTAAAGGCTAACCCCTTTACTTTTTGACCGATTTTTGACCATAAAAGTAAAAAAGTAAAGTGGTTTATCTCATTAAAAATTGAATGGATTGTTCTACTTTTTTTAGTGGTTATTCCATAGTTGGTGTTCTATACAATGAACTAAAATATTTAGCCTTACTTCCAAAGTTGAAAAATGGCCAAAATCGGTCAAAAAGTAAAGGCTAACTAACCCCTTTACTTTTTGACCGATTTTGACCATAAAAAGTAAAAAAGTAAAGTGGTTTATCTCATTAAAAATTGAATGGATTGTTCTACTTTTTTCAGTGGTTATTCCATAGTTGGTGTTCTATACAATGAACTAAAATATTTAGCCTTACTTCCAAAGTTGAAAAATGGCCAAAATCGGTCAAAAAGTAAAGGCTAACCCCTTTACTTTTTGACCGATTTTGACCATAAAAAGTAAAAAAGTAAAGTGGTTTATCTCATTAAAAATTGAATGGATTGTTCTACTTTTTTCAGTGGTTATTCCATAGTTGGTGTTCTATACAATGAACTTACTTCCAAAGTTGAAAAATGGCCAAAATCGGTCAAAAAGTAAAGGCTAACCCCTTTACTTTTTGACCGATTTTGACCATAAAAGGTAAAAAAGTAAAGTGGTTTATCTCATTAAAAATTGAATGGATTGTTCTACTTTTTTCAGTGGTTATTCCATAGTTGGTGTTCTATACAATTAACTAAAATATTTAGCCTTACTTCCAAAGTTGAAAAATGGCCAAAATCGGTCAAAAAGTAAAGGCTAACCCCTTTACTTTTTGACCGATTTTGACCATAAAAAGTAAAAAAGTAAAGTGGTTTATCTCATTAAAAATTGAATGGATTGTTCTACTTTTTTCAGTGGTTATTCCATAGTTGGTGTTCTATACAATGAACTAAAATATTTAGCCTTACTTCCAAAGTTGAAAAATGGCCAAAATCGGTCAAAAAGTAAAGGCTAACCCCTTTACTTTTTGACCGATTTTGACCATAAAAAGTAAAAAAGTAAAGTGGTTTATCTCATTAAAAATTGAATGGATTGTTCTACTTTTTTCAGTGGTTATTCCATAGTTGGTGTTCTATACAATGAACTAAAATATTTAGCCTTACTTCCAAAGTTGAAAAATGGCCAAAATCGGTCAAAAAGTAAAGGCTAACCCCTTTACTTTTTGACCGATTTTGACCATAAAAAGTAAAAAAGTAAAGTGGTTTATCTCATTAAAAATTGAATGGATTGTTCTACTTTTTTCAGTGGTTATTCCATAGTTGGTGTTCTATACAATGAACTAAAATATTTAGCCTTACTTCCAAAGTTGAAAAATGGCCAAAATCGGTCAAAAAGTAAAGGCTAACCCCTTTACTTTTTGACCGATTTTGACCATAAAAAGTAAAGTGGTTTATCTCATTAAAAATTGAATGGATTGTTCTACTTTTTTCAGTGGTTATTCCATAGTTGGTGTTCTATACAATGAACTAAAATATTTAGCCTTACTTCCAAAGTTGAAAAATGGCCAAAATCGGTCAAAAAGTAAAGGCTAACCCCTTTACTTTTTGACCGATTTTGACCATAAAAAGTAAAAAAGTAAAGTGGTTTATCTCATTAAAAATTGAATGGATTGTTCTACTTTTTTCAGTGGTTATTCCATAGTTGGTGTTCTATACAATGAACTAAAATATTTAGCCTTACTTCCAAAGTTGAAAAATGGCCAAAATCGGTCAAAAAGTAAAGGCTAACCCCTTTACTTTTTGACCGATTTTGACCATAAAAAGTAAAAAAGTAAAGTGGTTTATCTCATTAAAAATTGAATGGATTGTTCTACTTTTTTCAGTGGTTATTCCATAGTTGGTGTTCTATACAATGAACTAAAATATTTAGCCTTACTTCCAAAGTTGAAAAATGGCCAAAATCGGTCAAAAAGTAAAGGCTAACCCCTTTACTTTTTGACCGATTTTGACCATAAAAAGTAAAGTGGTTTATCTCATTAAAAATTGAATGGATTGTTCTACTTTTTTCAGTGGTTATTCCATAGTTGGTGTTCTATACAATGAACTAAAATATTTAGCCTTACTTCCAAAGTTGAAAAATGGCCAAAATCGGTCAAAAAGTAAAGGCTAACCCCTTTACTTTTTGACCGATTTTGACCATAAAAAAGTAAAGTGGTTTATCTCATTAAAAATTGAATGGATTGTTCTACTTTTTTCAGTGGTTATTCCATAGTTGGTGTGCTATACAATGAACTAAAATATTTAGCCTTACTTCCAAAGTTGAAAAATGGCCAAAATCGGTCAAAAAGTAAAGGCTAACCCCTTTACTTTTTGACCGATTTTGACCATAAAAAGTAAAAAAGTAAAGTGGTTTATCTCATTAAAAATTGAATGGATTGTTCTACTTTTTTCAGTGGTTATTCCATAGTTGGTGTTCTATACAATGAACTAAAATATTTAGCCTTACTTCCAAAGTTGAAAATGGCCAAAATCGGTCAAAAAGTAAAGGCTAACCCCTTTACTTTTTGACCGATTTTGACCATAAAAAGTAAAAAAGTAAAGTGGTTTATCTCATTAAAAATTGAATGGATTGTTCTGCTTTTTTCAGTGGTTATTCCATAGTTGGTGTGCTATACAATTAACTAAAATATTTAGCCTTACTTCCAAAGTTGAAAAATGGCCAAAATCGGTCAAAAAGTAAAGGCTAACCCCTTTACTTTTTGACCGATTTTGACCATAAAAAGTAAAAAAGTAAAGTGGTTTATCTCATTAAAAATTAAATGGATTGTTCTACTTTTTTCAGTGGTTATTCCATAGTTGGTGTTCTATACAATGAACTAAAATATTTAGCCTTACTTCCAAAGTTGAAAAATGGCCAAAATCGGTCAAAAAGTAAAGGCTAACCCCTTTACTTTTTGACCGATTTTGACCATAAAAAGTAAAGTGGTTTATCTCATTAAAAATTGAATGGATTGTTCTACTTTTTTCAGTGGTTATTCCATAGTTGGTGTTCTATACAATGAACTAAAATATTTAGCCTTACTTCCAAAGTTGAAAAATGGCCAAAATCGGTCAAAAAGTAAAGGCTAACTAACCCCTTTACTTTTTGACCGATTTTGACCATAAAAAGTAAAAAAGTAAAGTGGTTTATCTCATTAAAAATTGAATGGATTGTTCTACTTTTTTCAGTGGTTATTCCATAGTTGGTGTTCTATACAATGAACTAAAATATTTAGCCTTACTTCCAAAGTTGAAAAATGGCCAAAATCGGTCAAAAAGTAAAGGCTAACCCCTTTACTTTTTGACCGATTTTGACCATAAAAGGTAAAAAAGTAAAGTGGTTTATCTCATTAAAAATTGAATGGATTGTTCTACTTTTTTCAGTGGTTATTCCATAGTTGGTGTTCTATACAATGAACTAAAATATTTAGCCTTACTTCCAAAGTTGAAAAATGGCCAAAATCGGTCAAAAAGTAAAGGCTAACCCCTTTACTTTTTGACCGATTTTGACCATAAAAAGTAAAAAAGTAAAGTGGTTTATCTCATTAAAAATTGAATGGATTGTTCTACTTTTTTCAGTGGTTATTCCATAGTTGGTGTTCTATACAATGAACTAAAATATTTAGCCTTACTTCCAAAGTTGAAAAATGGCCAAAATCGGTCAAAAAGTAAAGGCTAACCCCTTTACTTTTTGACCGATTTTGACCATAAAAAGTAAAAAAGTAAAGTGGTTTATCTCATTAAAAATTGAATGGATTGTTCTACTTTTTTCAGTGGTTATTCCATAGTTGGTGTTCTATACAATGAACTAAAATATTTAGCCTTACTTCCAAAGTTGAAAAATGGCCAAAATCGGTCAAAAAGTAAAGGCTAACTAACCCCTTTACTTTTTGACCGATTTTGACCATAAAAAGTAAAAAAGTAAAGTGGTTTATCTCATTAAAAATTGAATGGATTGTTCTACTTTTTTCAGTGGTTATTCCATAGTTGGTGTTCTATACAATGAACTAAAATATTTAGCCTTACTTCCAAAGTTGAAAAATGGCCAAAATCGGTCAAAAAGTAAAGGCTAACCCCTTTACTTTTTGACCGATTTTGACCATAAAAAGTAAAAAAGTAAAGTGGTTTATCTCATTAAAAATTGAATGGATTGTTCTACTTTTTTCAGTGGTTATTCCATAGTTGGTGTGCTATACAATGAACTAAAATATTTAGCCTTACTTCCAAAGTTGAAAAATGGCCAAAATCGGTCAAAAAGTAAAGGCTAACCCCTTTACTTTTTGACCGATTTTGACCATAAAAAGTAAAAAAGTAAAGTGGTTTATCTCATTAAAAATTGAATGGATTGTTCTACTTTTTTCAGTGGTTATTCCATAGTTGGTGTTCTATACAATGAACTAAAATATTTAGCCTTACTTCCAAAGTTGAAAAATGGCCAAAATCGGTCAAAAAGTAAAGGCTAACTACCCTTTACTTTTTGACCGATTTTGACCATAAAAAGTAAAGTGGTTTATCTCATTAAAAATTGAATGGATTGTTCTACTTTTTTCAGTGGTTATTCCATAGTTGGTGTGCTATACAATGAACTAAAATATTTAGCCTTTCTTCCAAAGTTGAAAAATTGCCAAAATCGGTCAAAAAGTAAAGGCTAACCCCTTTACTTTTTGACCGATTTTGACCATAAAAAGTAAAGTGGTTTATCTCATTAAAAATTGAATGGATTGTTCTACTTTTTTCAGTGGTTATTCCATAGTTGGTGTTCTATACAATGAACTAAAATATTTAGCCTTACTTCCAAAGTTGAAAAATGGCCAAAATCGGTCAAAAAGTAAAGGCTAACCCCTTTACTTTTTGACCGATTTTGACCATAAAAAGTAAAAAAGTAAAGTGGTTTATCTCATTAAAAATTGAATGGATTGTTCTACTTTTTTCAGTGGTTATTCCATAGTTGGTGTTCTATACAATGAACTAAAATATTTAGCCTTACTTCCAAAGTTGAAAAATGGCCAAAATCGGTCAAAAAGTAAAGGCTAACCCCTTTACTTTTTGACCGATTTTGACCATAAAAAGTAAAGTGGTTTATCTCATTAAAAATTGAATGGATTGTTCTACTTTTTTCAGTGGTTATTCCATAGTTGTTGTTCTATACAATGAACTAAAATATTTAGCCTTACTTCCAAAGTTGAAAAATGGCCAAAATCGGTCAAAAAGTAAAGGCTAACTAACCCCTTTACTTTTTGACCGATTTTGACCATAAAAAGTAAAGTGGTTTATCTCATTAAAAATTGAATGGATTGTTCTACTTTTTTCAGTGGTTATTCCATAGTTGGTGTTCTATACAATGAACTAAAATATTTAGCCTTACTTCCAAAGTTGAAAAATGGCCAAAATCGGTCAAAAAGTAAAGGCTAACCCCTTTACTTTTTGACCGATTTTGACCATAAAAAGTAAAAAAGTAAAGTGGTTTATCTCATTAAAAATTGAATGGATTGTTCTACTTTTTTCAGTGGTTATTCCATAGTTGGTGTTCTATACAATGAACTAAAATATTTAGCCTTACTTCCAAAGTTGAAAAATGGCCAAAATCGGTCAAAAAGTAAAGGCTAACCCCTTTACTTTTTGACCGATTTTGACCATAAAAAGTAAAAGTGGTTTATCTCATTAAAAATTGAATGGATTGTTCTACTTTTTTCAGTGGTTATTCCATAGTTGGTGTTCTATACAATGAACTAAAATATTTAGCCTTACTTCCAAAGTTGAAAAATGGCCAAAATCGGTCAAAAAGTAAAGGCTAACTAACCCCTTTACTTTTTGACCGATTTTGACCATAAAAAGTAAAAAAGTAAAGTGGTTTATCTCATTAAAAATTGAATGGATTGTTCTACTTTTTTCAGTGGTTATTCCATAGTTGGTGTGCTATACAATGAACTAAAATATTTAGCCTTACTTGCAAAGTTGAAAAATGGCCAAAATCGGTCAAAAAGTAAAGGCTAACCCCTTTACTTTTTGACCGATTTTGACCATAAAAAGTAAAAAAGTAAAGTGGTTTATCTCATTAAAAATTGAATGGATTGTTCTACTTTTTTCAGTGGTTATTCCATAGTTGGTGTTCTATACAATGAACTAAAATATTTAGCCTTACTTCCAAAGTTGAAAAATGGCCAAAATCGGTCAAAAAGTAAAGGCTAACCCCTTTACTTTTTGACCGATTTTGACCATAAAAAGTAAAAAAGTAAAGTGGTTTATCTCATTAAAAATTGAATGGATTGTTCTACTTTTTTCAGTGGTTATTCCATAGTTGGTGTACTATACAATGAACTAAAATATTTATCCTTACTTCCAAAGTTGAAAAATGGCCAAAATCGGTCAAAAAGTAAAGGCTAACCCCTTTACTTTTTGACCGATTTTGACCATAAAAAATAAAAAAGTAAAGTGGTTTATCTCATTAAAAATTGAATGGATTGTTCTACTTTTTTCTGTGGTTATTCCATAGTTGGTGTTCTATACAATGAACTAAAATATTTAGCCTTACTTCCAAAGTTGAAAAATGGCCAAAATCGGTCAAAAAGTAAAGGCTAACCCCTTTACGTTTTGACCGATTTTGACCATAAAAAGTAAAGTGGTTTATCTCATTAAAAATTGAATGGATTGTTCTACTTTTTTCAGTGGTTATTCCATAGTTGGTGTTCTATACAATGAACTAAAATATTTAGCCTTACTTCCAAAGTTGAAAAATGGCCAAAATCGGTCAAAAAGTAAAGGCTAACTAACCCCTTTACTTTTTGACCGATTTTGACCATAAAAAGTAAAGTGGTTTATCTCATTAAAAATTGAATGGATTGTTCTACTTTTTTCAGTGGTTATTCCATAGTTGGTGTGCTATACAATGAACTAAAATATTTAGCCTTTCTTCCAAAGTTGAAAAATTGCCAAAATCGGTCAAAAAGTAAAGGCTAACCCCTTTACTTTTTGACCGATTTTGACCATAAAAAGTAAAAAAGGAAAGTGGTTTATCTCATTAAAAATTGAATGGATTGTTCTACTTTTTTCAGTGGTTATTCCATAGTTGGTGTTCTATACAATGAACTAAAATATTTAGCCTTACTTCCAAAGTTGAAAAATGGCCAAAATCGGTCAAAAAGTAAAGGCTAACCCCTTTACTTTTTGACCGATTTTGACCATAAAAAGTAAAGTGGTTTATCTCATTAAAATTTGAATGGATTGTTCTACTTTTTTCAGTGGTTATTCCATAGTTGGTGTTCTATACAATGAACTAAAATATTTAGCCTTACTTCCAAAGTTGAAAAATGGCCAAAATCGGTCAAAAAGTAAAGGCTAACCCCTTTACTTTTTGACCGATTTTGACCATAAAAAGTAAAAAAGTAAAGTGGTTTATCTCATTAAAAATTGAATGGATTGTTCTACTTTTTTCAGTGGTTATTCCATAGTTGGTGTTCTATACAATGAACTAAAATATTTAGCCTTACTTCCAAAGTTTAAAAATGGCCAAAATCGGTCAAAAAGTAAAGGCTAACCCCTTTACTTTTTGACCGATTTTGACCATAAAAAGTAAAAAAGTAAAGTGGTTTATCTCATTAAAAATTGAATGGATTGTTCTACTTTTTTCAGTGGTTATTCCATAGTTGGTGTTCTATACAATGAACTAAAATATTTAGCCTTACTTCCAAAGTTGAAAAATGGCCAAAATCGGTCAAAAAGTAAAGGCTAACCCCTTTACTTTTTGACCGATTTTGACCATAAAAAGTAAAGTGGTTTATCTCATTAAAAATTGAATGGATTGTTTCTACTTTTTTCAGTGGTTATTCCATAGTTGTTGTTCTATACAATGAACTAAAATATTTAGCCTTACTTCCAAAGTTGAAAAATGGCCAAAATCGGTCAAAAAGTAAAGGCTAACCCCTTTACTTTTTGACCGATTTTGACCATAAAAAGTAAAGTGGTTTATCTCATTAAAAATTGAATGGAGTGTTGTACTTTTTTCAGTGGTTATTCCATAGTTGGTGTGCTATACAATGAACTAAAATATTTAGCCTTACTTCCAAAGTTGAAAAATGGCCAAAATCAGACAAAAAGTAAAGGCTAACCCCTTTACTTTTTGACCGATTTTGACCATAAAAAGTAAAAAAGTAAAGTGGTTTATCTCATTAAAAATTGAATGGATTGTTCTACTTTTTTCAGTGGTTATTCCATAGTTGGTGTTCTATACAATGAACTAAAATATTTAGCCTTACTTCCAAAGTTGAAAAATGGCCAAAATCGGTCAAAAAGTAAAGGCTAACCCCTTTACTTTTTGACCGATTTTGACCATAAAAAGTAAAAAAGTAAACTGGTTTATCTCATTAAAAATTGAATGGATTGTTCTACTTTTTTCAGTGGTTATTCCATAGTTGGTGTGCTATACAATGAACTAAAATATTTAGCCTTACTTCCAAAGTTGAAAAATGGCCAAAATCGGTCAAAAAGTAAAGGCTAACCCCTTTACTTTTTGACCGATTTTGACCATAAAAAGTAAAAAAGTAAAGTGGTTTATCTCATTAAAAATTGAATGGATTGTTCTACTTTTTTCTGTGGTTATTCCATAGTTGGTGTTCTATACAATGAACTAAAATATTTAGCCTTACTTCCAAAGTTGAAAAATGGCCAAAATCGGTCAAAAAGTAAAGGCTAACCCCTTTACGTTTTGACCGATTTTGACCATAAAAAGTAAAGTGGTTTATCTCATTAAAAATTGAATGGATTGTTCTACTTTTTTCAGTGGTTATTCCATAGTTGGTGTTCTATACAATGAACTAAAATATTTAGCCTTACTTCCAAAGTTGAAAAATGGCCAAAATCGGTCCAAAAGTAAAGGCTAACCCCTTTACTTTTTGAGCGATTTTGACCATAAAAAGTAAAGTGGTTTATCTCATTAAAAATTGAATGGATTGTTCTACTTTTTTCAGTGGTTATTCCATAGTTGGTCTATACAATGAACTAAAATATTTAGCCTTACTTCCAAAGTTGAAAAATGGCCAAAATCGGTCAAAAAGTAAAGGCTAACTACCCTTTACTTTTTGACCGATTTTGACCATAAAAAGTAAAGTGGTTTATCTCATTAAAAATTGAATGGATTGTTCTACTTTTTTCAGTGGTTATTCCATAGTTGGTGTGCTATACAATGAACTAAAATATTTAGCCTTTCTTCCAAAGTTGAAAAATGGCCAAAATCGGTCAAAAAGTAAAGGCTAACCCCTTTACTTTTTGACCGATTTTGACCATAAAAAGTAAAGTGGTTTATCTCATTAAAAATTGAATGGATTGTTCTACTTTTTTCAGTGGTTATTCCATAGTTGGTGTTCTATACAATGAACTAAAATATTTAGCCTTACTTCCAAAGTTGAAAAATGGCCAAAATCGGTCAAAAAGTAAAGGCTAAACCCCTTTACTTTTTGACCGATTTTGACCATAAAAAGTAAAAAAGTAAAGTGGTTTATCTCATTAAAAATTGAATGGATTGTTCTACTTTTTTCAGTGGTTATTCCATAGTCGGTGTTCTATACAATGAACTAAAATATTTAGCCTTACTTCCAAAGTTGAAAAATGGCCAAAATCGGTCAAAAAGTAAAGGCTAACCCCTTTACTTTTTGACCGATTTTGACCATAAAAAGTAAAGTGGTTTATCTCATTAAAAATTGAATTGATTGTTCTACTTTTTTCAGTGGTTATTCCATAGTTGGTGTTCTATACAATGAACTAAAATATTTAGCCTTACTTCCAAAGTTGAAAAATGGCCAAAATCGGTCAAAAAGTAAAGGCTAACCCCTTTACTTTTTGACCGATTTTGACCATAAAAGGTAAAAAAGTAAAGTGGTTTATCTCATTAAAAATTGAATGGATTGTTCTACTTTTTTCAGTGGTTATTCCATAGTTGGTGTTCTATACAATGAACTAAAATATTTAGCCTTACTTCCAAAGTTGAAAAATGGCCAAAATCGGTCAAAAAGTAAAGGCTAACCCCTTTACTTTTTGACCGATTTTGACCATAAAAAGTAAAGTGGTTTATCTCATTAAAAATTGAATGGATTGTTCTACTTTTTTCAGTGGTTATTCCATAGTTGGTGTGCTATACAATGAACTAAAATATTTAGCCTTTCTTCCAAAGTTGAAAAATTGCCAAAATCGGTCAAAAAGTAAAGGCTAACCCCTTTACTTTTTGACCGATTTTGACCATAAAAAGTAAAGTGGTTTATCTCATTAAAATTTGAATGGATTGTTCTACTTTTTTCAGTGGTTATTCCATAGTTGGTGTTCTATACAATGAACTAAAATATTTAGCCTTACTTCCAAAGTTGAAAAATGGCCAAAATCGGTCAAAAAGTAAAGGCTAACTAACCCCTTTACTTTTTGACCGATTTTGACCATAAAAAGTAAAAAAGTAAAGTGGTTTATCTCATTAAAAATTGAATGGATTGTTCTACTTTTTTCAGCGGTTATTCCATAGTCGGTGTTCTATACAATGAACTAAAATATTTAGCGTTACTTCCAAAGTTGAAAAATGGCCAAAATCGGTCAAAAAGTAAAGGCTAACCCCTTTACTTTTTGACCGATTTTGACCATAAAAAGTAAAGTGGTTTATCTCATTAAAAATTGAATTGATTGTTCTACTTTTTTCAGTGGTTATTCCATAGTTGGTGTTCTATACAATGAACTAAAATATTTAGCCTTACTTCCAAAGTTGAAAAATGGCCAAAATCGGTCAAAAAGTAAAGGCTAACCCCTTTACTTTTTGACCGATTTTGACCATAAAAGGTAAAAAAGTAAAGTGGTTTATCTCATTAAAAATTGAATGGATTGTTCTACTTTTTTCAGTGGTTATTCCATAGTTGGTGTTCTATACAATGAACTAAAATATTTAGCCTTACTTCCAAAGTTGAAAAATGGCCAAAATCGGTCAAAAAGTAAAGGCTAACCCCTTTACTTTTTAACCGATTTTGACCATAAAAAGTAAAGTGGTTTATCTCATTAAAAATTGAATGGATTGTTCTACTTTTTTCAGTGGTTATTCCATAGTTGTTGTTCTATACAATGAACTAAAATATTTAGCCTTACTTCCAAAGTTGAAAAATGGCCAAAATCGGTCAAAAAGTAAAGGCTAACTAACCCCTTTACTTTTTGACCGATTTTGACCATAAAAAGTAAAGTGGTTTATCTCATTAAAAATTGAATGGATTGTTCTACTTTTTTCAGTGGTTATTCCATAGTTGGTGTGCTATACAATGAACTAAAATATTAATCCTTACTTGCAAAGTTGAAAAATGGCCAAAATCAGTCAAAAAGTAAAGGCTAACCCCTTTACTTTTTGACCGATTTTGACCATAAAAAGTAAAAAAGTAAAGTGGTTTATCTCATTAAAAATTGAATGGATTGTTCTACTTTTTTCAGTGGTTATTCCATAGTTGGTGTTCTATACAATGAACTAAAATATTTAGCCTTACTTCCAAAGTTGAAAATGGCCAAAATCGGTCAAAAAGTAAAGGCTAACCCCTTTACTTTTTGACCGATTTTGACCATAAAAAGTAAAAAAGTAAAGTGGTTTATCTCATTAAAAATTGAATGGATTGTTCTGCTTTTTTCAGTGGTTATTCCATAGTTGGTGTGCTATACAATTAACTAAAATATTTAGCCTTACTTCCAAAGTTGAAAAATGGCCAAAATCGGTCAAAAAGTAAAGGCTAACCCCTTTACTTTTTGACCGATTTTGACCATAAAAAGTAAAAAAGTAAAGTGGTTTATCTCATTAAAAATTAAATGGATTGTTCTACTTTTTTCTGTGGTTATTCCATAGTTGGTGTTCTATACAATGAACTAAAATATTTAGCCTTACTTCCAAAGTTGAAAAATGGCCAAAATCGGTCAAAAAGTAAAGGCTAACCCCTTTACGTTTTGACCGATTTTGACCATAAAAAGTAAAGTGGTTTATCTCATTAAAAATTGAATGGATTGTTCTATTTTTTTCAGTGGTTATTCCATAGTTGGTGTTCTATACAATGAAATAAAATATTTATCCTTACTTCCAAAGTTGAAAAATGGCCAAAATCGGTCAAAAAGTAAAGGCTAACCCCTTTTCTTTTTGACCGATTTTGACCATAAAAAGTAAAGTGGTTTATCTCATTAAAAATTGAATGGATTGTTCTACTTTTTTCAGTGGTTATTCCATAGTTGGTGTTCTATACAATGAACTAAAATATTTAGCCTTACTTCCAAAGTTGAAAAATGGCCAAAATCGGTCAAAAAGTAAAGGCTAACTAACCCCTTTACTTTTTGACCGATTTTGACCATAAAAAGTAAAGTGGTTTATCTCATTAAAAATTGAATGGATTGTTCTACTTTTTTCAGTGGTTATTCCATAGTTGGTGTGCTATACAATGAACTAAAATATTTAGCCTTTCTTCCAAAGTTGAAAAATTGCCAAAATCGGTCAAAAAGTAAAGGCTAACCCCTTTACTTTTTGACCGATTTTGACCATAAAAAGTAAAGTGGTTTATCTCATTAAAATTTGAATGGATTGTTCTACTTTTTTCAGTGGTTATTCCATAGTTGGTGTTCTATACAATGAACTAAAATATTTAGCCTTACTTCCAAAGTTGAAAAATGGCCAAAATCGGTCAAAAAGTAAAGGCTAACCCCTTTACTTTTTGACCGATTTTGACCATAAAAAGTAAAAAAGTAAAGTGGTTTATCTCATTAAAAATTGAATGGATTGTTCTACTTTTTTCAGCGGTTATTCCATAGTTGGTGTTCTATACAATGAACTAAAATATTTAGCGTTACTTCCAAAGTTGAAAAATGGCCAAAATCGGTCAAAAAGTAAAGGCTAACCCCTTTACTTTTTGACCGATTTTGACCATAAAAAGTAAAGTGGTTTATCTCATTAAAAATTGAATTGATTGTTCTACTTTTTTTCAGTGGTTATTCCATAGTTGGTGTTCTATACAATGAACTAAAATATTTAGCCTTACTTCCAAAGTTGAAAAATGGCCAAAATCGGTCAAAAAGTAAAGGCTAACCCCTTTACTTTTTGACCGATTTTGACCATAAAAGGTAAAAAAGTAAAGTGGTTTATCTCATTAAAAATTGAATGGATTGTTCTACTTTTTTCAGTGGTTATTCCATAGTTGGTGTTCTATACAATGAACTAAAATATTTAGCCTTACTTCCAAAGTTGAAAAATGGCCAAAATCGGTCAAAAAGTAAAGGCTAACCCCTTTACTTTTTGACCGATTTTGACCATAAAAAGTAAAGTGGTTTATCTCATTAAAAATTGAATGGATTGTTCTACTTTTTTCAGTGGTTATTCCATAGTTGGTGTGCTATACAATGAACTAAAATATTTAGCCTTTCTTCCAAAGTTGAAAAATGGCCAAAATCGGTGAAAAAGTAAAGGCTAACCCCTTTACTTTTTGACCGATTTTGACCATAAAAAGTAAAAAAGTAAAGTGGTTTATCTCATTAACAATTGAATGGATTGTTCTACTTTTTTCAGTGGTTATTCCATAGTTGGTGTTCTATGCAATGAACTAAAATATTTAGCCTTACTTCCAATGTTGAAAAATGGCCAAAATCGGTCAAAAAGTAAAGGCTAACCCCTTTACTTTTTGACCGATTTTGACCATAAAAAGTAAAGTGGTTTATCTCATTAAAAATTGAATGGATTGTTCTACTTTTTTCAGTGGTTATTCCATAGTTGGTGTTCTATACAATGAACTAAAATATTTAGCCTTACTTCCAAAGTTGAAAAATGGCCAAAATCGGTCAAAAAATAAAGGCTAACCCCTTTACTTTTTGACCGATTTTGACCATAAAAAGTAAAGTAAAGTGGTTTATCTCATTAAAAATTGAATGGATTGTTCTACTTTTTTCAGTGGTTATTCCATAGTTGGTGTGCTATACAATGATCTAAAATATTTAGCCTTACTTCCAAAGTTGAAAAATGGCCAAAATCGGTCAAAAAGTAAAGGCTAACCCCTTTACTTTTTGACCGATTTTGACCATAAAAAGTAAAGTGGTTTATCTCATTAAAAATTGAATGGATTGTTCTACTTTTTTAAGTGGTTATTCCATAGTTGGTGTGCTATACAATGAACTAAAATATTTATCCTTACTTCCAAAGTTGAAAAATGGCCAAAATCGGTCAAAAAGTAAAGGCTAACCCCTTTACTTTTTGACCGATTTTGACCATAAAAAGTAAAGTGGTTTATCTCATTAAAAATTGAATGGATTGTTCTACTTTTTTCAGTGGTTATTCCATAGTTGGTGTTCTATACAATGAACTAAAATATTTAGCCTTACTTCCAAAGTTGAAGAATGGCCAAAATCGGTCAAAAAGTAAAGGCTAACCCCTTTGCTTTTTGACCGATTTTGACCATAAAAAGTAAAGTGGTTTATCTCATTAAAAATTGAATGGATTGTTCTACTTTTTTCAGTGGTTATTCCATAGTTGGTGTTCTATACAATGAACTAAAATATTTAGCCTTACTTCCAAAGTTGAAAAATGGCCAAAATCGGTCAAAAAGTAAAGGCTAACCCCTTTACTTTTTGACCGATTTTGACCATAAAAAGTAAAGTGGTTTATCTCATTAAAAATTGAATGGATTGTTCTACTTTTTTCAGTGGTTATTCCATAGTTGGTGTTCTATACAATGAACTAAAATATTTAGCCTTACTTCCAAAGTTGAAAAATGGCCAAAATCGGTCAAAAAGTAAAGGCTAACCCCTTTGCTTTTTGACCGATTTTGACCATAAAAGTAAAAAAGTAAAGTGGTTTATCTCATTAACAATTGAATGGATTGTTCTACTTTTTTCAGTGGTTATTCCATAGTTGGTGTTCTATGCAATGAACTAAAATATTTAGCCTTACTTCCAATGTTGAAAAATGGCCAAAATCGGTCAAAAAGTAAAGGCTAACCCCTTTACTTTTTGACCGATTTTGACCATAAAAAGTAAAGTGGTTTATCTCATTAAAAATTGAATGGATTGTTCTACTTTTTTCAGTGGTTATTCCATAGTTGGTGTGCTATACAATGATCTAAAATATTTAGCCTTACTTCCAAAGTTGAAAAATGGCCAAAATCGGTCAAAAAGTAAAGGCTAACCCCTTTACTTTTTGACCGATTTTGACCATAAAAAGTAAAGTGGTTTATCTCATTAAAAATTGAATGGATTGTTCTACTTTTTTAAGTGGTTATTCCATAGTTGGTGTGCTATACAATGAACTAAAATATTTATCCTTACTTCCAAAGTTGAAAAATGGCCAAAATCGGTCAAAAAGTAAAGGCTAACCCCTTTACTTTTTGACCGATTTTGACCATAAAAAGTAAAAAAGTAAAGTGGTTTATCTCATTAAAAATTGAATGGATTGTTCTACTTTTTTCAGTGGTTATTCCATAGTTGGTGTTCTATACAATGAACTAAAAATATTTAGCCTTACTTCCAAAGTTGAAAAATGGCCAAAATCGGTCAAAAAGTAAAGGCTAACCCCTTTACTTTTTGACCGATTTTGACCATAAAAAGTAAAGTGGTTTATCTCATTAAAAATTGAATGGATTGTTCTACTTTTTTCAGTGGTTATTCCATAGTTGGTGTGCTATACAATGAACTAAAATATTTAGCCTTACTTCCAAAGTTGAAAAATGGCCAAAATCGGTCAAAAAGTAAAGGCTACAGAAATAACAGAAATACAGAAATAACTGTTGAAGAAATAATGAAAGCAGCTAAGAAAATTAAGTCGAAAAAAGCTGCATATTCTGACAGAATTAACAACGAAATGTTAAAATTTAGTGTTGATATCCTTGCCAATGGCTTTACCAAAACATTCAACACGATATTGAAGTCTGGAAACTTCCCAAGCTCATGGTGCGAGGGACTTATCTCACCAATTTTTTAAATCAGGAAATAAATTAGGCACATATAATTATCGAGGAATATGTGTATCAAGCTCATTAGGAAAATTCTTCTGCTCTGTCTTTAACGACAGACTGATGAACTTTTCAAAATCTAAGAAACTTTTACACCCTTCTCAAATTGGATTTATACCAGGCAATAGAACTGCCGACCATATCTTTACTTTGAAAACTCTACACGATAAATATGTTAATCAGAAAAATGAGAAAATTTATGCATGCTTTGTTGATTTTAAAAAGGCCTTTGATTCCGTCTGGCATAAAGGCCTTTATTTGAAACTATTAGAAAATGGAATTGGAGGACGCTTCTATGATCTGATAAAGGATCTGTACTCTAATACTCAGTGTGCAGTGAAAGTATCAGGTCATAGAACGCCCTTCTTCTCCTACAATCGAGGTGTACGCCAAGGTTGTGTTTTAAGTCCCCTCCTGTTTAATTTATATATAAATGAACTTCCTAATCTATTTGAGAAAGTAAACTCAGACCCATTTCTTTTACCAAATGGAACAAGACTAAGTAGTCTTCTATATGCTGATGATCTTGTTATACTATCAAGATCGAAATCAGGTCTCCAAAATTGTCTAGATTCTCTTAATGAATGGAGCAAAAAATGGCTAATGAATATCAATTTCAAAAAAAACAAAGTTATGATCTTACAAAAACATAACTCTAAGCTACAAAAGCTTGACTTTTTCTTGGGAGATAAGCGTATTGACATCACAAATGAATACACTTATCTCGGCCTAAAACTAACTCCAAACACTAAATTCTCAGTCGCAACTCAACAACTGAGTGAAAAGGCTATGCATGCTTTATTCAAAATTCGAAAACATCTTGATTTTCACAAACTTACTCCAAAACTTGCAATGAAAATCTTTGATGGCATAGTCTCTCCAATCTTACTCTATAACTCTGAGGTTTGGGGAGCCTATACCAACAACGATTTTACTAAATGGAACAAGACTCCAACTGAAAAAACAACCCTAAAATTTTGTAAAATCTATTTGGGTGTGAATAGGAAAGCGAGCAATATCGCTAGCAGGGGTGAATTAGGTAAATTCCCTCTGTTAATCCCCATATATTCAAAACACTATTTTCTTACATTAAACACATTAGTCAACTACCAGATTCAAGTATAGCGAAACAAACTTTTTACCTTTCAAAAAGACTTTACTCAATCGGTAAAGATTCATTCTACTCTAATGCCGCAAACATTATTAAAAACTTTTATCCTAATACCGATGAAACAATAGATATTGAAAAATCTGTTCAGGATACGAACGTAAGAGATTTCGCAAAAACTATTAAAGATAACTATACATCATTTTGGAAAAATCAAATTGAAAACTCGACTAAACTATCATTCTATTCCACTTTCAAAAAAGATTATAACTTAGAAGAATACCTAAATATTATTAAAGATCCTAACCAAAGAAGACTGTTCTCAAAATTTCGTATAAGTAACCATAAACTAGAAATTGAGTTCGGTCGTTATAGAAATGTACCTCGAGAGGAGAGATTTTGTAAATGCTGCGATAAATCTGCAGTTGAAGATGAATTTCATTTTTCATTTCAATGTGAAAAATATGAAAATTTGCGAAATAATTCGCACAACATCCTAAAAGAATATTTTCAAATCAACATCACCAATGACTCAAGGAGAAAATTATTGAGTGACGTTATGTCCTTGAATGATCCTGTGATAACGGATCTATTTTCGAAACATATTTCGAATTGCTTTCATATCAGAGACATCAGCCCTTAAACCGGAAACATAAGTTTTTATGTATTATATTCACTTTCCATTCACTCTCCTTAATTATATTATCCATATTCCTATCTCTTCTTACATTTTGAAACTTTAACTTTTCTATATCTTTCCTATATTCTATATACTATTTTAATATTTTCTATATTACAATATTATACCTGTAAATATAGCACTATTGTTCCATTAGTTAAAGTTGTTTCTATAGTTAATTTTTACACTATTTTATATATTCTATATGCTTAGCAATACCTGTAATTAGGTCATGCAAATAAAGCTTTATAAATAAAAAAAAACAAAACAAACCCTTTACTTTTTGACTGGTTTTGGCGATTTTTTCAACTTTTGAAATAAGGGTAAAATATGGGTATTTAGCATAAATAAAGCTTTCTTGTTGCTCCAGAAGCTAAAAAATACCATTTATTGTGTTAAATTATCGTTTTTTCACCTAATTTCAAAAGTTGAAAACATGGCCAAAATCGGTCAAAAAGTAAAGGGGTTAGCCGTTACTTTTTGACCGATTTTGGCCATTTTTCAACTTTTGAAATAAGGTTAATATATGGATATTTAGCGCAAATAAAGCTTTCTTATTGCTCCAGATGCTAAAAAAAAGCCTTTATTTACGTTAAATTATCGTTTTTTGACTTAATTTTGAAAGTTGAAAAATTATCCAAAATCTGTCAAAAAGTAAAGGGGTTACGCTTTACTTTTTGAGCGATTTTGGCCATTTTTTAAACTTTTGAAATAAGAGTAAAATACGGATATTTAGGACAAAATAAAGCCTTTTTGGTCTTCCAGAAGCTATAAAATAGGCTTTATTTGTGTTAAATTATCGTTTTTTCAGCTAATTTTAAAAGTTGAAAAAATGGCCAAAATCGGTCAAAAAGTAAAGGCTAACCACTTTACTTTTTGTTCGATTTTGGCCATTTTTCAACTTTTGAAATGAGAGTAAAATACGGATATTTAGCACAAATAAAGCCGTCTTGTTGCTCTAGAAGCTAAGAAAAGCCTTTATTTGCGTTAAATTATCGTTTTTTGACCTAATTTTAAAAGTTGAAAAAATGGCCAAAATCGTTCAAAAAGTAAAGACTAACCCCTTTACTTTTCGACCGATTTTGGCCATTTTTTCAACTTTTGAAATAAAGGTAAAATATGGATATTTAATTAGCCCAAATAAAGCCTTTTTGGTCTTCCAGAAGCTATGAGAAAGGATTTATTTGTGTTAAATTATCGTTTTTTCACCTAATTTCAAAAGTTGAAAACATGGCCAAAATCGGTCAAAAAGTAAAGGCTAACCCCTTTACTTTTGGACTGGTTTTGGCGATTTTTTCAACTTTTCAAATAAGGGTAAAATATGGATATTTAGCATAAATAAAGCTTTCTTGTTGCTCCAGACGTTAAAAAATACCATTTATATGTGTTAAATTATCGTTTTTGACCTAATTTTAAAAGTTTAAAAAATGGCAAAATCGGTCAAAAAGTAAAGGGGTTAGCCGTTACTTTTTGACCGATTTTGGCCATTTTTCAACTTTTGAAATAAGGTTAATATATGGATATTTAGCGCAAATAAAGCTTTCTTATTGCTCCAGAAGCTAAAAAAAAGCCTTTATTTATGTTAAATTATCGTTTTTTGAACTAATTTTAAAAGTTGAAAAATTATCCAAAATCTGTCAAAAAGTAAAGGGGTTACCCTTTAGTTTTTGAGCGATTTTGGCCATTTTTTTAACTTTTGAAATAAGAGTAAAATACGGATATTTAGCACAAAATAAAGCCTTTTTGGTCTTCCAGAAGCTATAAAATAGGCTTTATTTGTGTTAAATTATCGTTTTTTGACCTAATTTTAAAAGTTGAAAAAATGGCCAAAATCGGTCAAAAAGTAAAGGCGTTACCATTTACTTTTTGACCGATTTTGGCCATTTTTTTCAACTTTTGTGATAAGGGTAAAATATGTATATTTAGCACAAATAAAGCCGTCTTGTTTCTGCAGAAGCTAAAAAAGCCTTTATTTGTGTTAAATTATCGTTTTTTGACCTAATTTTAAAGTTGAAAATATGGCCAAAATCGGTCAAAAAGTAAAGGCTAACTCCTTTACCTTTTGGCCAAAATCTTGTGCATTGATTATTTTTTTAAAAAATGGAACTAACTGACTTGTATAAAACAGCATTTTGAAATCAGAAATTGTAGCGAATAAAGTGCGTAGCCGTGATTGCTATGGCAACAATGACGTTTCAAAATGGCTGCTATATTGCCTTTAAACTAGTTTAATTTGAAAACAACTTTGGTGAAAGCCAATTATTAAAAGTTTTATTCTAGTATAAGTAGTCGTTATGCCAATTTTAAAAAAATTCTGTAGATCCAAAAAATGTTTATTAAGAATAATCATGTTTTTTTATATGAAATATTTTTGGATCTACAGATAGGTTGTTTTTTTAAATTTGGCCTATTGACTACTCATACTAGAAGAAAACGTTTAATAAAATAAAAAATGGGGTTCACTCAGCCTAGATACTAGGACTTCTATATATATCTGAACCCAACGACAAATAGAAGGCCTAGTTGAATTGCCAACATCTCAAAAGTGCCCTAAAACGGCCCATGTCAAAGATAACGTCATACAGTAGTATCACACTTTAACGGAATGGTACATAAAAGTTGCTGGACATGAATCTAACCATTTAACGACCCAGGTTTGACTTGTCAGTGTACGAAGTACGCGTATAGTAATCAATAGGTTATTTAGGTTTCATAACTTACTTGTTTTTATAATAGAGACTAACTGAAATTAACGAAATTGCGAGAAACATCGTGTGATATCACTGTGTGTCGCGATCTTTAACATGGGCCGTTTTAGGGCACTTTTGAGATGTTGTTGGCAATTCGGCTAGGCCTTCTACTTCTTGCTAGGTTCCAGACCTTTGCGAATGCAAGCCCTCGCGAGAATAGTGTGCCTAATGTCTAAGCTGGGGTTCACTGAGATTTTTTGCGAATTAAACAAGTTTAAACGCAAATTAGCAGCCATTTTGAAACGTTATTGTTGCCATAGCAACCCCGGTTACGCGCTTTTTCGTTCCCAAAATGCTGTTCTATACAAGACATTTAGTTTCACTCTTTAGTTTCACAAAATATCAATGTACAAGATTTTGGATCTGAAACGTCTGTTTTCCCTTTTCAAGAAACTGTATGGAGCCTCCTTAATTATCTCGTGTTTTGCACATGCGGAGCACTGATCTCTATACTAACTGGATAGGCGGGAATGGTCTACCGGTTGACCCCACCGGCGGCCATGTTGCTTCATCCAAAAGAACAAAAACATGAACTAAATAAAATTAATTTGCTTCGATCGAAGACTGCAATATTCCACCAGGTTGGTCCAGATAGCTAGCTCGAGTTTCAAAGCTGGTTTTGCAATGATTATTCAATTTCTGGTGCTTAAAATCCTGGCTGAATTCGAGATTTCGGCCATTTCACTCCCCAAACTCCTGACCCCGGCGTCCATCTTGTATTAAGACAATAATTATTTATACAATAACCAAAATGTTTTGCACGTTTTCACTGGTCGAGAGCCATGATCTATTACAGGACAGATGCACGGGTTTCGTCACACTTGTTCCTATTCTTGTGAACCAATGAAAATCGTAACTGCAATGTCACGAACCAATGATATTCCTCGTTTTGTATAGATCATGGATCACGTCAGATGATCGTGTTTCACCTTTTCCAATGCCCCAAAAATTCGGCGGGAAAATTCAATGAACCTTATCAAACGTTTTTTCTTCTTTTTTTTATTGTATAAAACAAATAGATTCCATTTTTCCGTTGTCTGTTCAGTTATAGATGCACAGAGGACGTCACAACGTCGAGAGCCGTGATCTATTACAGGACAGATGCACGGGTTTCGTCACACTTGTTCCTATTCTTGTGAACCAATGAAAATCGTAACTGCAATGTCACGAACCAATGATATTCCTCGTTTTGTATAGATCATGGGATCACGTCAGATGATCGTGTTTCACCTTTTTCAATGCCCCAAAAATTCGGCGGGAAAATTCAATGAACCTTATCAAACGTTTTTTCTTCTTTTTTTTATTGTATAAAACAAATAGATTCCATTTTTCCGTTGTCTGTTCAGTTATAGATGCACAGAGGACGTCACAACGTGAAGAACATCAGTGACCCACTCGACTGCGTCTCGTGGGCCACTTTATTGTTCTTACCACGTTGTGACGTCATCTGTGCATCTATAACTGAACAGACAACGGGAAAATGGAATCTATTTGTTAAATTTATAATATGCATGACAAAATTACTGCATTTTGATTGGTTGAGAGGATCGTTTGGGTGTACCAACATGGCTGCCGGTCATCCAGTTAGTATAGAGATCCTGTTGGTCGAATAATCTGACCTTTATACTCATATCACAATATTTTCTTTGAATGTACACCACTTTGAAAATATGATTTTTATATGTTTTGACTCTATCAAGCTCTTTCGCACTGTGACATATATATATTCGTTTTTCTATGTTATTTTCCAATTTTCTATCTTTATTTGCAATGTTGATGGCATTATAAATAAGGATAGAAAATGAATTACTCTGCACTCTACCTATATATGTATTTATTTTACATTTAATTTCCCCCAAATCTTTGATTGTAATTGGTCAGAAAGTTGATGAGAATTCCCGATATCTGCACTTTTAGTTGTATTTGACGCTGTAATTGTTTGATTCTGAGCCCACAATGCTATTATCTGTAGTTTCTGGAGGTATTATATGTAGGAAAAAGGACTTCTCATGCATATATATATATAGCCACTTACTTACCGCCTTACCAACCAACCAAACCGAAGAAAAGCGCGGGAAAAAGCAACTCTGTCTTTGAACTGCATTTTTTGGTTCTGAGGGAGTGATACTCTTTATATTTTCAACTGAAATGTATAATAAAACAATCATTGAATTCGACTTTTTTTATATCAAAAATTATCAAGGTCTCAGACGGCATTATCAGCCTCAGCCTTCGACTTTGCCAGATAACACAGATGTCGACATTGATAATTCTTGATATAAAAAAACTCTCATCCAATAATTGTTTATTATAATATACACACAATATTTAACATGATTTCCCTCGATGAGCTTAGCTCTTGGAGAAAATGTAAAAATTAAATATGTTTAAATAAATAAAAGGCTTTTGCACAGCTTTGGCTCAACGTTTTGCTTCATTAACTTAAATTTATATATTAGGCTTATATAAATTGGCTATTACATGCACATGTTTATACACTGTGGTTTCAAAGGCTTTCAGGGTTTGCGCCTAGAGGAATCATTACTGTTTGTGAACATATTTTTTAGATAAAAAGTTAAGTGCCTATGTCATCCTCAGGGACTTTACATATTTATACTAATTGGAACATTCTGAGAAGATTTGTAATATATCTTCTCAGGCGAAAATTTCATCTTCATGGATTTTTTTGCCGTTAAAGTCGACGGAAGTGACGTCGAAAGAGGAATCTGTAAAGTGGTTTTCATATAGACAAATTCCTCTTTCGACGTCACTTCCGTCAACTTTAACGGCAAAAAAATCCATGAAGATATATTACAAATCTTCTCAGAATGTTCCAGTTAGTACAAATATGTAAAGTCCCTGAGGATGACATAGGCACTTTAAGTTATATGCATGGGATTTAAAGTACGTATGAAACGAAAATTAGGTTTGTTTTATTTGAAAGAACACTTAAAATTATAGAGTAACATGTTTTGCAGTTTTTCGTTTCCTTGCTTCGTTATCGAGATATTTTAGTTTGTTTGATATGTAAATTAAACATTTGACGTCACACGTGCATAATGAGTTATCGAAAAAGTTATATACCTTTGCTATTATCAAATATAATGATCACTTGAAAATCTACATGTTTAGTGTTGTGGGCGAAACACATCCACATGCTTCATTCAAATTAATTTGGTTTGATAATAGAAAAGATATCTAACCTTCTCCGATAGCTCATTGTGCACGTATGACGTCAAAACGTTTAATTTGCATATCAAACAAACTGAAATATCTCAAGAACAAAGCTAGGAAACGAAACACTGCAAAAGATGTTACTCTATAATTTTAAGTGTTCTTTTCAAATAAGACAAACTTAATTTTCGTTTCATAGAGACTTTAACTCATTCCTGTCCGAGGGCTTCCCCAGAGATGAATAAAATCGTCTGGCGTTAGCCAGAATAAAATACTAAAGACCAATTCGGACAGGAAAGAGTTTTAAACATAACGCGTTATTTTCGTTTAGTCATTACTTTCGGGGGGCCACTACTTTGGAAACTACGGCCGGAAGAATCTTGACTTTGCGGTTGGAAAACAAAACAGCCCTCACTAATTCTCTTTTTCTTTAAAAACTCAGAGAACATTTTTGGGTTCTTTTTGATATGCCTTAAGTATATATAAATCAAGCTGTGCAATAATGTTAGTTGCAAGCTGAGATTTTTTTCTTCTCTCCGGTTTGCCGGTCAGTACTTCTCGGCAAGGCGCTGACTAATTAAACCTCTCAGGCGGCTTGGATAATGCTCAACATCTCTGTTGTGAATGTCTTCAGTTTGGTGGATCTGCTTTTCGCTGTTTCTCCTTGTTGTAACTGCTCTAGCGTGTCTCACCCTGGGGCTTTCTTTATTCCTATACTGGGAACGTTATCGTTTCAGTCATCTAGCTGGACCGCCTTTGGCAAGCTTCTGGTTGGGCCACGTTCAAGACATCGCCGCTTACCGCAAGCAAGGGAGGACATTTTATGATTATTTTCTCGATCAGGCTATCGCATACGGTGATGTATTTGTCGTATTCGTGTGCCACAAACCTATTGTGTCCATCGCAGACCCGTTTCTTATTCGAAAGATTTTTACACACCATCACTTAATCGTGCCTAAGGATTTAAAAGTTTATCGCAAAGTGGGCTTCGTCTGCGGACAGCGAATAGCCGGCTACGGGCTTGTGACGAATACGGACGAAGAATCGTGGAAAACTCGACGTCGTTGTCTAAATGTTGCCTTTCTACGAGGAAACATCGATAAAATATTCATAGCTGCCGTTAATTATTCCTCTAGAAACCTTTTGGAAAGACTAGAAACCAGGGAGAACGCCGAAAGAAAAGAAATCTGCATGCTAGAAGAATTTACACGGACCTCGCTTCAAGCTTCAGACCAGGTTTTTGATCCCTATTCTTTTTAATTCGTCACTAGCTATATTCAAACCTATTTAATTTTTCTTTTTTTAGTCGATAGAGGGGGCGACGATAAAACCTTGGTTAATCTATTTAGCATTTTTAATATAACATACAATAGTTCTTTTATTAAGTGATAAATAGAACTGTTAATTCGTGCTGACAGGAGATGAATTACATAATCGATCGTTTATTGCCTCGTAATTCGCGTTCAACTGAGCTAATTGCAACATTGAAATAAGTTTGGAACGGTTTTTAGGTTTCGGCTAAAGGGATGACTGATTTGCCCGCGCGGCCGGGCATATTTGGCTCTGGGAACGAGATTGGGGATGACTCAAAAGGACCCGTCCAGTCCTTTCGCGGTATTTCCAAAATATGCGTCAAATATGTGTTTTTCCTATAAGCTAGGGGGTAAACCAGATTTCTGATTAGGGTTTTTGTTGTGGTTAGGGTATCGAAAAGATTGCTAAAATATTGAGACTCACTGACCCAGTGACCCGTTTACACTACAGTGTGTATAAAAAAAAACTGAACCCTTAGAAAACAACCTATTGTAGTAGTTTGAAAGCCCTAAAAGCGCTGCGTTATAAATTAATCAGCACATAAGTCAAACGAAGCGAAAAAGCTTTTAAATACTTTCAGGATGCATACACTTCAAGTTATCTTAATTTCCCAGGTGTATAAGACCGTGTGTTTTACGCATCTGTGGGTTCAGCGAAGTGCTTAGGGCTTTCAAACTACTACAATAGGTTCGAAATATAGTAACTTAGGTTAGATATACTGCCGAAACAGAGAACGTAGGAATCTAACGTTTCGAGCGAAGGCCCTTCGTCAGAGGACTTTACTACAATAGGTTGTTTTCTAAGGGTTCAGGTTTTTCTGATACACACTGTAGAGCAAAAGTATCCGGATTCACATCGTTTTTCATCCTCATGGGAATAAAAAACAATGTGAATCCAGATAGTTTTGCTCTAGTGTTCTCACACATCATTATATATTCATAGCATTTCGGCCAATCCGGTTGCTTCATTTACGTCACATGTACTTACCTAGAAACCCAGTCTAAACCAGAGACCTGATTAATTCAAGTGGGCGGGGCTTAGAAGATGAGGGGAAAACAATACATATGTTAATTTAAAATTTCAATACTGTATTTAGAAATGTTTTCTAAATACAGTAAACTGTATTTAGAAAACATTTCTAAATACAGTACGCCGTATTAAGAAATCATTTCCCAATACAGTTTTCTGTCGCTATAGAAACCAGTTCCAAATACAACAGATTATTTTACCTAACAGCGCTTCACAATATAAGCGACTACATGCGATACATATATTAAAAGTAAAATAGACTAACAAGAAACCAAACTTACGTTGGTGCAATTTAAGTTATTCGACGACAGACAGAAACCTACGAAAAGCGCTAAAACAGTGATGTTGCTTGCAGACTGATTGAAGTAATGAAGTTTAAACGTCCATCTACCTTTCATAATATTATGTAGATATAAAAGTATACAAGACAGTCACCTCGCGCTTTGTTTTCTCCGGTATCGACCATTAACATCTTCTGTCTTCTTTAGTTTGCAAAGTTCTACATTATTCCAATTGTCATCTATATTTTCTCTGTACAATATCAGTCCTGGCTAAATTGATCCTGCTGTTCAACGTAATCTAATGAATGTTATCCAATAAATCCAACGTCTTGCGAACCAAAACTCCTGGCTGTTTAATTTAAAACAAAATTTCCCCCCGTCTCTGCAAGCGCTTGACGACCAGTCTGTTGTGATGCCCTCATTGCAATGAATATCTAATGATGTGTGAGAAGCTATTTCAAATCCTCGTTAGTGTTTTAGACTTGGTTGCCAAATCCCATGTGCCATTTAAGATTTAGAAACCACGTCTAAAACACTAACGAGGATTTGAAATATTACTAAATGGGGCCTCAGACGGCATTATCAGCCTCAGCCTTCGGTTTCGGCAGATAACACAGACGTCGACCTTGATAATTCTAGATATCAAAAAAGTTTCAACAAATAATTGTTTAATATTTTTTGCTCGTCTGTACGAATATCTGGGGGTATAATGCATATTATATTATAATAAGGCTGGACAGTGAGTTGTTAAAGGCCTGGCCAAACGCTTTCAACATCATTCAACATTGTTGAACGATGTTGAATAATGTTGAAAGCACGAGTGGCCAAAAATTCAACATCGTTCAACATTCATGAATGACAATTAACTGAACGCGGGCTACCACAAAAGCTGGAATCGACAATATCCCGCATGGTCTCTGTTCAACAAAGTTGAATGAAATGTGTCTAAATGCGTTCAACACCTTTCAACATTTTGAGAACAATAGAAATGTTGAATGCGTGTTGAACGAAAATTTGAACATGTTCAAATTTCGTTCAACAACGTTCAACATCATTCAACACCATTCAACAGGGGTGGCCAAACGCTTTCAACATGTTGAATTCAACAATGTTGAACGATGTTGAATGAAATGTCGAAAGACGAAAAAGGACGTTGCCTATTTTTCTTGGTCTAACCTCTAACCACATTCATTAACAGGTCGAGGTTAAAAGGGAAGACTCAAAAGGACTCGTCCAGTCCTTTCGCGGTTTTTCCAAAATATCTCGTCAAATTTGTTTTTTCCAAATTTGCCGTCGGTTTACACTAAAGCAAAGGTTTCCGGATTCGTGGCGAATCCACAACGTCTTGATACCGGATTCGTTTGGCCGCTTACACACAAAAGAATAAATCTGGGATAAAAACTTTCCGGTTTGATCAACGTATCCGGAGATTTGGAATCCGGAAACGGAAAGTAGAAACTTCGTATCCGAATACTTTTGAATCCGAAACAAACATAGTGTGAACGGTTATTCGAATTCCGATAAATCCGGATACTTTTCCGCCCGCAGTCATATGTGTTTGCGGTGAAACTGTGTAAACGGACGAATGAATACTGTGATGTAGTTTAAACGCCTAACGAATCCGAATACTCGGAACGAAGTGAATCCGGAAACTTTTACGAATCTGGAAACTTTTGCTCTAGTGTAAACGTAGTCTGAGACAGTTGATAATTCTTGATATCAAAAAAGTCGAATTCAATAATTGTTTTATTATACATTTTTCATGACAAAAAAAACGCAATTAAAAGTCATGCAGTTGTTCCTTTCCCGCGCTTTTCTTCGGTTTGCTTATAGCTGGACAGATCACGTCAGCACATGTATGATAAGTCGTTTTTCCCACAGATAATACCTCCAGAACTACAGATAGTCAGATAATAGCATCGCGGACTCAGAATCTAACAATTACAGCGGCAAATACAACTAAAAGGCAGATATCGAGAATTCTCATCAACTTTCTGACCAATTACAATCAAGGATTTGGGGAAAATGTATAATAACGATAATTAACTGCATGTCCCAGTTAACTACCGAAAGCTCTCCACTACATGACAAGTAAAATCGTTACTTGGTTCGAAAAGGAACTATACGGTAGACAAAGTGTTAAAGAGAGTGAATTGGATTAATATATCGGAAGTTTTTCAAAATTATATTTTGGTTGCCACACATCGAAATACTGACCCACAAAACTGCGTACTCCATAGAGGTCTTCATTTGTGAAAAAATTATATCTAGTTTTCGCCGAAAAGACCACAAAGAAACTTATAACAAACTTTGATGATTAACTATTTAATGATACCAATAAACGTTTGAGTTTGTAATTTTCAACATTTGATTATGTATACTTTTTCTCAAACTCATTAATAATTCATGAGCTAATTAGCCAATCAGGTGAGGATATTTCGTCATGTGCATAGGTTTTGAAACCCGCGGTAAACGTCGCCGAAAACCGAATTTTTGATAATTAACTAATCAGATAATAAACGGCTTAGACAAAGAACAGTTTATTACCACATTTCTTAATCATAAATTCAAAATGACATAGAGGCATACATACCAAATTCATGATTGCAAGTTATTTTTATTTCACACATTTACACACAAATGATCATTTCCACACATTTAAGGCTTCATTAGTTCATTCTAAAGTAGTGTCCTTTTTTACAACAAAATTGACATTACAGTTGTAGAAACACGGGGATTGCAAAGACACAGCATTAACTTTTGTAGAAACACACTGTTCTGACACTGAGCTAACGTTAAGTTTTCCAACTTCTGCTTCACTTGAAACGATTTCCTTCTCTTTCATATCTATATGATTGGGACCCAAAATACTAGACACATTCGAAATCTGTTCTTCATTAGGTTTCTCATATCTAAATAGCCGGAAATAGAAAGCCTCCCCTTTCCTATCGGTTTCACACTTTACAAGATCAATATAAAGCCTATATATATCAACAAGACAACGGTCATGTTTCTCACCTTCTTTGTGACAAACATGGCGAACTGACTTTGGAACACATTTCAAATCATTTAACCCACCATGAAACGTTTTACTCACGTTCTCTTCAAACTCGATGTAATTTGTTCCTATCTCGAAATTACTTACGGTTATATTACGGTGTTCAGCGCGTCCGAACAACTTTCCATCATAACATTAATAATAATACACAGTATTTAACAAACTTTTCGATGAACACATGCCCAATTCTCCCTCTAGTCTAGCCAAAACTTTTCTTCTTCCTCTTCGGTAACAGCTTCCCTTTCGTCCTTCTTTCCACCCAGCCCAACTCCTTCCCTTGTACTTTTTTACATTTCGCAATCTATAGCAGTCATTGAAACCTTAAATTCTGAACAGGCAAAACGTTAAGATAAATCTATTTGAACGATCTATGACCGTGTAGTCTATAAACAAGTTGCGTATGAAAATTAATTCTTACCGTTTATCTGACCTATCCAATGGATTTTAATACAGCTAATAAACCGTTTTTCTCCTCAAGATGGCGCTTCAAGGCAGCTATTAAACCGTAAACGCTACGTGCAGGATACTTTTGGCCATCTTTTTTTACTACCTCTTGCACAAACTTTCCAAGCCAGAACGCCAAACTTTCTGCATTGAATTGTTCAATCACTGTGTCCACGCTCTGGAACGACGAATCTTCCTTCATTTTATCGCTAGTTTCAACGCTCGTTTGGCTTTTGACGCTCCGATAATACTGCCATTCCCTAATTACTTCAATCGCCCATTTATTTTTGTATCGAGTTGACATTGGAATTGCAGCTTCGATAGCCATTTCTTCTTCTTTCGATGTTCTTGTCTCGCGAAACGAGCGCCCATCCTTCGCAATCGAATTCATGTTCAAACTAATCATGTATTCGCATGAATAAATCAAACTAATTAAGAACAAGAACTTAAAAATATCTTGAGAGCGAATGTCCTATTGTCTTCAAGTCCCTCGCCAATTCAACTATAATAGACGATTGAGAAGCTATTTCATAAACTCGTGGCTCGTGTATTACCACGGGTCACAAGCACTCGAGAACAATAAAAATCGCTCGGCCATAGCCCTCGTGATTTCTGTTGTTCTCTCGTGTATGTAAAACACTCGTGTTTCAGAGCGATTTTTTTTTCCGAGCGATTTTCATTGTTTTCTCGTGTTTGTAACCCCTGGTAATACACTCGCACTCGTTTATGAAATATTACATCACAACTGAGATGGAATTAATAACTTTTAACCCTCGCTACAATCAGTGACAAAAAGGTTGAGACACTTTGGCCTGCGCTAAACGTCGCACAATAGACGAATTTAATTCAGACGAATTTAATTGTTTGAATTTTATTCGACGAAACTCGATTAAATTCGACACACGAATTAAATTCATCTCGGCAATTAAATTCGTCTGAGTTGGACGGATAGTGCGACGATAATGCGTGTTCGAGTTACACGACGAATTCTGATCGTCATGTCGAAACGTTTCGTTTCTGTCTGCGACAATTCGTTGCTATATGCATGTTAATTTCAAGAAGTCGTTTTCAGGATCCACGAGTCCAAGTAAAAACAATTAAATTCGACTGAATTTCGTCGTTTAACTCGACGTCGCATTACCGACGAAGTTAATTCGAATTAAATTCGTCTATTGTGCGACGTTTAGCGCAGGCCTTATAGTATATAAAAGCCAGATATTCTTCCCAAAACAACATGGACCCCCAAAATAATTGAATGCACCCCATATTTTCAACAAAAAATCAGTTTATAAAAATAAAATTGGCTTTTTCAACTTGGCCGCTGTATCAGTTTGATAAGCTGGGGCATGCATGAGTGCATACTTTAGACCTATATGTCCGCCATGTTTGACTTCAATCTTTGCCTGGTGAATGAACAGCAGATATCACTCCAGTTATGCTCACTGGGCACAAGCTGTTATAGCGTGCTGCCTTTCACCGCTGAAGTTAAGCATGCATGTCGAATGGCGTTAGTACTTAGTATAGTTGTTAGTTCTCTCCTTTTCTTCTCGCCGCAAAATCGACACCATTTGCCAACAAGTTTTATATAACATAGATGTAATACATCGGCGTTTCTTATTGGCTACCGTGCGTGCTCCATAACTCGATGGAGAAATCAGCGAAATAAATATTGTTTTCCGTTGCTTTGTGTCTGATTCTCTGTTATAAAATAAATGGTTCTTGGTTTGGCGTGCTCCATTTAGTTATGGATGCACTTGGCCGGAAGTTCGGCTACGCCTCGACCAACTCTTACGCTTTTTTTGTGCCCTCCGAACTTCCCGCGTGCCTCTATTCCATTTTGCCGTTGTCTGCTCAGTTATAGATGCACAGATGACGTCACAACGTTGTAAGAACAAAAAAGTGGCCCACGAGACGCAGTCAAGTGGGTCACTGATGTTCTTACCACGTTGTGACATCCTCTGTGCATCTATAACTGAAGAGACAACAAAAAAATGGAATCTATTTGTTTTATACAATACAAAAATTAAAAAGCTTTTTATCGAAAATCTTGCCGGATTTTGGGGCATGAAGAAGGAAAAAAGCAAGTCAGCTGACGTGATTTGACGTGTCCATGCGTCTGTCCTCTAATAGATCATGGTCAACAACCAATGAAAACACGCATAGCAACCAGGGTATTGTATAAAACTCGATGGAGCACGCCAAACCATGAACCATTTCTTAACTGGAAAAATAATAAAAGAAGTTTAACATTCTACTATAGGCAATCTGTGGCAGAGATTCAAAGCTGACGGACAAAAATTTCAGTGAAATCTTAACTGCTTTTGAAAAGTGTTTAGAAGGGGTTCAAGCCAATTTGAGCAACGTTCTACCACAATCATGGACGAGAGTTTTTACAAAGAAAACTACTAGACAACTTGAGTATATCAAAGCTGCACAGACAGTAAGAAATTTTGCAAAGGAAATCATCGAAGAGCGAGAGAAAAGGTTACACCAAGATGGACACGATGTTCCTAACGACATCTTGGCGTACATTTTGAGTATCGCGAAAAAAGACCCCACGTTTACGCTACAGGATAAAATAGACGAAGTCGTGACATTTTTTGTCGCAGGTAAAGATCTGGTGTTTATTTAAAAATGTTGAATATTTTGTTTAAGTATTTAAGTATGAAGCAAAATATCATTATTTGCAAGAACCAACCAAATCAATCAGAACGAGCCAACCAGTCAATTAAAACGAACAAACCAACCAATCAATTAGAACGAACAAACCAATTAGAACGAAGAAAACAACCAACCAATTAGAACAAACGAAAAAAACAACCAACCAATTAGAACAAACGAAAAAACAAACCAACCAATTAGAACGAACAAACGAACCAGCCAATTAGAACAAACGAAAAGAACAACCAATCAGAACGAACGAACAAACCAACCAATTAGAACAAACGAACCAATTAGAACGAACGAACAAACCAACCAACCAATTAGAACAAACAAACAAACAAACAAACAAACAAACAAACAAACAAACAAACAAACAAACAAACAAACAAACAAACAAACAAACAAACAAACAAACAAACAAACAAACTAACTAACTAACTAACTAACTCACAAGCAGAATACAAAGCGCTGCTAATGCGTGACTCGTTAGGTACCGCAATTACAAATCACATTTCAGGGAAGCACCCACTCTGAATATAACGGAGAATTATTTATTTTTTCTTCTCACTTTTCATTTTAAGCACACGAAACAACTGCTGGTTGCTTGGCCTTCACATTATTTGAAATACTGTCAAACAAAAGAATACACGAAAGGTAAGACAAGTTAATCGGCCTTAAATGTTTTCACTGCTAGATTTACTGACGACTAAAATCGTCTAGCGTTAACCAGACTGTACGTTAACCGAGATTAAATAAGTGTATTTATTATATGGCTGGATTTGATTTCCGGTCCGTACGCAAAACGACGCACGCTGATTGGTTCCCGAGAGGTCGGGATTTTACGATATTGACCTCCGGTCTGTGTCCGGGTCAATAGTATTCGCTTTTTTCTCGGCCCTGCAAGTTTTAGCGAGAACATTTCTGAGTTGATTTGAATACAAATAAAAGAGAACTGGTTATCTTTATTCAAATATTCTGAACAATAAAATCTGCTAGAACATTGCTGCTGGTTTTCTTTAAAGCTGTTTATCTAAAAACACGACAAATAAAGGCCGAACTGGTGTAACAATAAAATGTGCTAGAACATTGCTGCTGGTTTTCTTTAAAGCTGTTTATCTAAAAACACGACAAATAAAGGCCGAACTGGTGTAAACAAGAAGGCCAAGTAGCGACACGAAAAACTTAACAGGTAAGGTAAACAGCATACTCCGAAGACAAAAACAACACTCGAAACTTAAAAATAGAATGAACCAATAGCCATATAATAAATTCCTTATTAACCTCGTTTGCTCGGTCTGTACGGGAAAGTATTTGCCCTCGGTTTTATCGCACAAACCTCGCTCCTTCGTCGCTCGGTCTGTACGAAAACCTCGGGCAAATACTTTCCCGTACAGACCTCGCACTCGGTTAATAAGTCCTTAATATAAGAATATGGGGTCACCACTTAACGTGGGTATAATTCAACAATTCTAGCGAATATAATTAAGCCCGTGGTTGCGCGCGCTAAAATGTCTGATCTTTCTTGATTTTTTTTAGGGTTGTGAATGAGATCGATGTTGTTCTTGGTTCGAAAGAACTCCTCAGCGTACGCGACTTGAGAAAACTTCATTTTCTTCACAACTGTTTAAAAGAAAGTCTACGTCTTTATCCTGTGGTGGGAGGACCAGATAGAACTCTTGTAAAAGACCTAATCATTGATGGCTACTTTCTTCCTAATGGATGCTCGGTGTTCGCAGAGAAATACGTTATGCACCGTCACCCAAAATATTGGGAAAATCCACAGGTATGGAATCAACCAATCTCGTACCCAGAGCCTTCGCCGGCTCGCAAACGAAGGCTCTGGGCGCTAATTCATATCGGGAAGTGTTTTGATTGGCTAACTAACGACTGACTTAAATCAACTCTAAATACTGTTTATTGTCATAAAACAATCGCAATTCGTGTAAATCGTAACTAACAAAACTCCGACAATAAACGTATAATAGTATATGAGTATCAGAAGCTGATAATACTATATGAGTATCAGAAGCTGTATCATTCTTATCTATTCACAAAATATTATATACGAGTCTGATGTCACGCGTGTCGGCAAGCCAAGTAAAATTACTTGATTGACAGCTGCACAAAATTGCGAGTTATTAATTTATTAAAGCATACAGATACTATATCAAAATTAATAACAGTTTATCTTTAATTTGTAGACCTTCTCTGTTTAGTTTCTGTAATGACTTATCCAGTGCAACCCAAAAAACATCGGTTCCTTCCATTTGCGAAGATCTCGATCACAGAATAATCTCGATATCACGTCTATTTCTGGCAGCGCATGCTCTTTTCAATCCGGAACCGGTTTTTCGGTTTCCGGCGATGGGTCATCCAAAAAGCCTTCATTTGCGTGCCGGCGAAGGCTCTGGGTACGAGATTGGAAATCAACTAATCAAGCCAAAGTCTATAAGTCAATTGTACGATGCTGCGCGCGCTTCATAGTTTGGCGGGCCATGTATGACCAAATCTAAACACAATTCAACTGTTTTAAAAATATTAACTCCAAAATCTAAAAAAATAAGTTTTCAAGTTCATGTCCTCAAAAACTGCGGAATTTCATTTATTTACGCCACGTTTTTATGCATGTGGCCCGCCAAAACCGATGCGTGCGCACGATCGTGCAACTCGTTTATAGAATGATCAATACGCACACATCAATTTAGCGTGCTCCACCTCTAAGCCTCTGCGGAGGACTGAGCCGAGCGCGCTCCACTCAAAGCCAGCAATGGCGCGGATAAGAGAGAAAAAATCAGCAAACTATACTGTTACAAGTAAAATTTTCGTGTATCATTTTCTAGCTGACTTTAAAGGACAGTATAGTCAATATAGGCCACTTTCATAATAGCGACTAATTTGAATATTCTTTTATGTGCATCTTAGTAAGCCTTTCTGGTCTCGTTTGTGAGTCTGCAATTCAAAATAATCTTTGCTTCATAACGAGGCCAGAAAGGCTCATTAAGATGCACATAAAAGAATATTTAAACTGGTGGCCATTATGAAAGTGGTCTATATAGAATGACTTCTTTCTGTCCGAAGTGTCGAATTGGCCTTTACTGGTTTAGTTGGGCTTTTTTTGCCTCACGCCAAACAATTTTGTTCACCTCTGGAAAAAAACTACCCTGCGAGCAGAGCCTTCTTTTCCTTATTTCTTCACTGAGAGAGAGGAAGAAAAGTAGGCTCTGCTGTATTCGTGACTGCATGGTTTCCATTGCGCATGCATGTCAGTTGCTTGGTTACAATCTCGAACCCAGTCCCAATCAGAGCAGAAAACAAAACGAGAACCGGTTAAACGGGTCTTAAACGAGTTACTTCGTCCTAAATCTTGGACGAAGCCAAACACGAATACAGCAGAGCCTACTTTTCTTCCTCTCTCTCAGCGAAGAAATAAGGAAAAGAAGGCTCTGCTCGCAGGGTAGAAAAAAACCTCTTGGGCAGGAATTAGTTGATTTTGCAAAGGGAGAAAGCGAAGAACCCAGAGAAAATCCTTCAAAGCACAGGAGAGTACCAACAACTCAGTCATATCTAACTGTCCTCCCTAGAGGTCCAGTGAGGGCCAATCCCTTATTGGTCCAGTGTTACTACAGGAGGAAACCTGCGGTGTTTGGTAGAGTCAAACTGGAAGCACTCTTCTCACATCACACAGGCGAAATTTTAATCAGATAACTGAACAGCTATCGAACCCGGGTCGCAGAGGTGAAAGGCACGTGCGTTAACCACTGTGCCACCAAGTTGGCCTTAACTGGTTTTACTGGCTTAGTTTGTTTTTTTTTTCATTTGGCTCACGACAAACAATTTTGTTCAGCTCTGAAAAAAAACACTCTCGGGCAAAAACTAGTTGATTTTGCAAAGAGAGAAACCGAAGAACCCGGCGAAAACCCCTCAAAGCACAGGAGAGTACCAACTCTACTCAGAACACACGCAGAAGAGACCAACACTAGTGACTCCAGCACACAGTCTCATGCTCAGATTGACAGTAATTCATTCATCTGCTACTGACGCCCTTAAGTCGGTTAACTGGTTCAACCTAAATAATCGTAGATTATTTCACAGTTACTTCTGGCTTAGAGTGAAGTCCGCCAAAATTTCGCAACCATTTCCAACTTATGCACCTGTCAATGTCTTCCCCGCGGGGAGGGAGGGCGGGCATACCCAGGGGAATTTGACATTTTCGGTTTCCCTCCTGTCAAATGGCCCCTCCAAAATCACATTGTGCTGGACAAAAATTGTCAAATCTCCCCACCCGGGGTTCAAAATCTCCACTGACAGCAAGCACACGTGCCCCGCATGCGGGCAGGATCATTCTGACAAATTCCCCACTCAGGGGCTCCAAATCATAGTCAAATCCCCTTGGTATGCCCGCCCTCGCCCCCCGCGGGAAAGACATTGACAGGTGCATTAGGGCCTGTTTATATGATCCCGCGGTATACCGGGGACGTCCCGCCTGACCGGGATCTCGGTTGAAGGAACCGGGATCCCGGTCAGGCGGGACAAATGTTTGTCCATATAAACGCAATATCCCGGTAGACCGGGATGAAGTTTGCTGAACTGCAATGCTTGTAACTTGAATATTAAGGTCAGAATTTCGTCCAAACGGTCAAGTCTAGAGATGGAAACTCGACAAACTTCAAAGCGTATGTAATAAGCTGTGATTTTATGTCGGAATAGTCCTCACTGTGCATATTAAATCTTTTGTTTTTCGCTTTCGGTTAAATATTAATTTAACCTTTTCATTCCCACCGATGCCATTTGGCACTTTTTATTTTTTACTGTGTCTAACGCCAGACGATTTTACTCGTCAAGGGAAGACCCCCTGATTGCGCTTTGAACCCAAATTCTGATGTTGGGTGATTGAATATTAAGGTCAGAATTTCGTCCAAACGGCCAAGTCTAGAGACAAAACATAGAGTGAGTTTTTGCTTTTTTGCTCCATCTCCTTAAATTTCCGCGCTTTTTGACCCAGAATGAAATTCATCCTGGGCAACCGGGACGAGCACTTTGTTTACTCCATATAAACCCGAGAAGAGATTTATCCCAGGTAAGGGCCTGTTTATATGATCCCGTGGTATCGGGATGTCCCAGTTAGTTCTTAACAAGAGGTGCTTTGCAAAGCTCGTGCGCCTCGTACCCAGGGCTTCGCGTAGAAGATAGACCAATTATACTCTACCCCTGCCTATAAGTCAAACACTCTCACAATCGTAGCACGCGCTCCCAACGCAGTAATACCGTATTTTCCTAACACAGTTTGTTTCTGTTGCAATAATCTCCAGGTATTTAACCCACATCGCTTCAACAAGCGCCAATCAACTACAATTCAACCTGGTGTCTATTTCCCCTTCTCAGTTGGACCAAGAAATTGTATTGGCAAGGTATTCGCTGAGATGCAGATCAAGATGGTTCTAGCGCGGCTTTTTCAGAAATTTCATCTGGAACTCGTCCCAGGACAAACGCGGCAAATCAAAGAGCGTCTAACATTGAGACCGAAGGATGGTGTCATGTGTACGATCAAACGACGAACAATTCCGACGCGTAAAGAAAGAGCGATGACTCAATAAGACTAAACTAAAGCCTAGTATAATGAACGATGATTGCGTCATGTTATTGACACGAATAGCACGCTGCACGTACGAAAATAGACTAGATCCGACCGGAAATGACGTTATATACCGTTAAATTATTCAAAGAATGTTTATTCACGAAGAAAAACCAAGAAAAACGTATTTTTTACTAGGTTCCGCAAGGTTCCACAGTTCCGCGCGGTCTGCAGTTCCGTTGAATAGTCACACCCGACATGGAAACTCGACAAACTTCAAAGCGTCTGTAACAAGCTGTGATTTTATGTCGGAATAGTCCTCACTCTGCATATTAAATCTTTTGTTTTTCGCTTTAGGTTAAATATTAATTTAACCTTTTCATTCCCACCGATGCCATTTGGCACTTTTTATTTTTTACTGTCTAACGCCAGACGATTTTACTCGTCAAGGGAAGACCTACTGACATCGTGGGATCGGAGTGTTAGGGTTAAACAACATGATTGCGCTTTGAACCCAAATTCTGATGTTGGGTGATTGCTTCATTATACCAATTGCAGAAACAGTGATTTAGTTTAGACAGTGTTTAAAGGCATATCACTCGAAAATTAAGTTTGTCTTATTGAAAAGAACATTTAAAATGATAAAATAACATATTTTGTAATTTTTGGTTTCCTTGCTTCGTTTTTGAGATATTCCAGCTTGTTTGATATGCAAATGACACAACTTTTTACGTCACATGTGCATAATGAGTTATCAGAAAAGGTTACATATCTTTGCTATTATGAAAACATGGGCTTAACTCAAAGGAAGCATGTGCGTGTTTCTACCCACAACACCAAACATGTAGAATTCCAAGTGATTTCGTTTCACAATAGCAAAGCTTTGTAACCTTCTCTCGGTAACTCATAATACTCATTATGCACGTGTGACGTAAAAAGTTGTGTCATTTTCATATCAAACAAACTGGAATATCTCAAAAACGAAGCAAGGAAACCAAAAACTGCAAAAGATGTTATTTTATCATTTTAAATGTTCTTTTCAATAAGACAAACTTAATTTTCGAGTCATATGCCCTTTAAGGATTAGACAGGGAGTAGTTAAACAAGATATAAACTCGGATTTAACCATCGCCGACCACAACATTGCAAAACGCCAAAGACAATAGACCTTATTCCAAAATGGCGGACACTTCTTTTATGTGCATATAAATTTAATAGTCCCATGCAGTTATGATCTCGTTTTAATGTAAAAATTATTTTGAATTTCCCACATAAACGAATTCATATACTAATTTATATGCGTAAAAAAGAATTTTAATTTATCCGCCATTTTTGAATAAGGTCTGTAGTTAATCGTCGATTTAATAACATAGTCAGCATTTTCGCAGCTTATCTACAGAGTTGGAAAAAGTATTCAACCTTCCTCCGGATGGGTTTTTAAGTTTAGACAACCTTCCTCAAAATATATAGCGAGAATTTTGTGTTTTGCAACGTTCATAAATACTGCGTGACTTTTACAGTACCTTGGTTTTCCTAGGTAAGCTTTGGCATACTACAATAGCTACTAATAACTGACCGCTGCTGACTGATAGCCTGCTAACTACCCTCGACTGCTGCGAAGATACAGACATCACAGCAGACATCAGCGTACATGTCTCACGCATGTAACTGCTGCCACTGCCAGTGCTGCATAATTGTTGGTTAGCCAATGTTTTGGTGCAAATCGCATTTCTTCTCGACACCTTGCTTGATCAATTGTAACTTTCTCAGATTACCGAATGTGTTGTTTCACGTGTTTTCACTTTAAACCTTCCTCACTAAAGTAAACCTTCCTCACTAAAGTAAACCTTCCTCACTAAAGTAAACCTTCCTCCGGGTGGTACCCGCATACCCGCAGCTTTTTTCCAACTCTGCTTATCTAAATATTTTAAAACTCGTTTAAACACGGATTATCGTAAACAACGGTTGAACGGCGTTTCTGTAAGCGTACTAAGCGGCCCATATTGTCCGCATCGTGCAAAATATCGTAGAAAAGTGACCAGAAAAATATTTCGCTGAGTTTTCAGACTATTTCTCAATAGATTATGATTCTAATTAGAATTCTATATTGATTAAAATGAAAATTCTTGTACAGAAAATCATTAAATTTCCACGTTTATAGACATCCTCAAGCTTCCAATGAAAATGCTATTGGGTTAAATAGATTTAAGTAATTGTCTTGTAGTAGTGAACAGCGCCAGATAGTGGTTCAAAGTATTCCGGTTTCATGAGTTGAGTTGAATTGTTTAGCTCACACGATGCTTTCTGTGTATCAATGTAGTTAAACGACTGACAATGATCAGCATGATCTACAGCACCACACTGTAGAGCGCATTCGATCAAACTTCGAGCAGCAAAACTGAAGAAAACATGGCCAACAAGTCTGTAGTTCTCGATCCGTGTTGCAAAAAAAGAAGAACAGGCTATACAAGAAAAAAAAATTTTATAAAAATTTATTAGTACATACACTAATAAACCTTCCCCTTCTCCTCTCTTTCCTTTTCTGCCATTCCATTCCTTTCACTTATTCTCCTCGTTTTTCTTCTCTTGATGCATTCCTTTCTCTTCTACCCTCCTCTCTTCCCTATTCTTTCTAGTTTACATTCTTTTCCCTTTCCTTCTCTTCTCTTCTATCCTCCTCTTCTCTTTCCTTCCTATCATTTCCCTCCCCTTCAATTCAATTCACTTCTATTCTTCTCGTCCTTCTCTTCGCCTCTTTTCCCTTGCCTTCTCTTATCTTCCCTTCCTTTCTCTACTCCACTCCACTCCACTATACCCTACTCTACTCTACTCTACTCTACTCTACTCTACTCTACTCTACTCTACTCTACTCTACTCTACTCTACTCTACTCTACTCTACTCTACTCTACTCTACTCTACTCTACTCTACTCTACTCTACTCTACTCTACTCTACTCTACTCTACTCTACTCTACTCTACTCTACTCTACTCTACTCTACTCTACTCTACTCTACTCTTCCCTTTCTTTCTCTTCCATTCTATTCTCTTAAACACAGTACAGTACAGCACAGAGCAACATAAATTTATTTTTCAACACATGTTTAGGGGTTACCCCTGTATCACAACTTCCCCTTCTCGCCTCGCCTCTAATATATTGTTCCCATCACACCTCATCGATTCCAAATTCCTCTTTCCTATATCTTTCCATTTTCCTTGCGCAACCCCAACCCCCTTAGTCGGATTCCACCCTCCATTTTCACTCCATCCTTCATTTAACCCTGTCATGACGCGCAATGTTGTTGTGAGACAACTTCATCTTTTTACTCACGCCAGACAATTTTACTTGTCAATGGGGTTATGGGGAGACGTGTGCATGGGAAAGGCATACAGTAAAAAGTTAAAACAAAACAAAACGCATACCTTTCACTGGGCACAGCGTCAGTCTACAATAAAGTGTGCTATTCAGGGTTACATTTTCCCCAGTCCCAATCCACTGAGCTTCCGTTGAAATACCCGCAATCATTCCATACGGAAGAACACCAGCCACGTTCTGTTTATAAACTACAGCTGAAGGCCACGAGGAGTCGACGAAAGCGGTTGCATTCCACGCTGGCTGACCCTGGTTGCTACACACCCATCTCTGACCACTGGTTACCGTTGTCTCACCAACCACGCCCAAAATTCGCGCAGCCCCTAACTTTTTTTGTTTACGTATACAAAGAATAGCGAGAACAGAGGACTGGGACGGAATTTGATATTCTTCTACCTCTTTGTAATGACTTGATTTCACTTCTTTGATTTGATTGCCATCAACATAGACATACATGGCTTCTCCATCACATGTTAACTTGGCTGTGCTGGGCAACAGTGTCACTATAGAGGGCCACGTAAAACACAAAAACAAAATAAAACAATCCGCAAAACCGGTGATATCTCTTAGTGTTCATGTCTGAACGTGTCTGTGTGTGTGTGTCTGTCTGTCTATTCGTGCTGGGTGTGTCGGTGTGTGTGTGTGTGTGTTGTGTCCGTCTGTGTCTGTCTGTCTGTCTGTTTGCCTGTCGGTCTGTCCATTCGGCTGTCTGTCTGTCTGTCTGTCTGTCTGTCTGTCTGTCTGTCTGTCTGTCTGTCTGTCTGTCTGTCTGTCTGTCTGGATAACGGTGTCTGTCTGTCTGTCTGTCTGTCTGTCTGTCTGTCTGTCTGTCTGTCTGTCTGTCTGTCTGTCTGTCTTGATAATTCCTAAAAAATATCGAAATAAAATACTTTTTTTGCCACGTTTTACTTCGGTTTGCTGAGCTGGACAGGTCGCCAGTGGAATTAGACTACTCCTTTTTTCGACAGACAATACCTCCATGCACTCTAGCATTGAAGACTCAGAATGTGACAATCACAGCGTCAAATACGACTATAAGGGCTGTTTACATGGGAGCCGGGACAGAACAAGTAAGCGGGACGAGACGTTTTTCATCCCGGGTTTATATGAGAATGTTTTCAGGCGGGACAATTGCGATCGGGACGTTTCACAACACAGCTAGAAAGTTGTAAAAACCATGAAATAATAGAGAAACATAATTTGACGTATTATAAAGAGCTGCTGTCCTCCTACTAGCCGTTATCACTCATTTGTATCGAATAAACAGCTTAAGAATCAAAATAAATACTCGAAACGGTATCCGTCATATCGTCCCGGTTAGGCGGGACAGAGCATTTATATGGCGAAAATTGTCCCTCTCAAGGCGGGATTAAAACGTCCCGGCAAACACATTCTTCATATAAACAAAATGAGATAAATAAAGTGAAAATATAGTAGCCATGCGATCCCGCTGAACGTCCCGTCCCGCCTTCCATGTAAACAGCCCCTGAAAGTGGAGATATATCGAGAATTCTCACCAACTTTCTGACCAATCATATATTAAAAGTTCGGAGAAAAATGTACATAATATACTACATGTTCTCAGAGAATACAGACCGAAATCTTGATAATTCCTGATATTAAAAAATCGAATTCAATCGAAGACCAATCGTATTATATCAAAAGTTCGGAGAAAAATGTACATAATATACTACATGTTCTCAGAGAATAGAGACCGAAATCTGGATTAAACCTGACATTAAAAAGTCAAATTCAAGAAAAACACACCCCTGACTAATCGTATAGCAAAAGTTCGGAGAAAAAATATATATAACAAGACGCCTACTGGCAAGTCACGTTCACCTGTGTGAAGTATGCACCACATTCACATTCGACTCAGGCTCGCGCACTTGCCGCAAGGTGAATGTGGTGCATATACTGGTGAACATATTTACGATCAAGACAGTTGTCAGCCACATCTGATCACTGATAAAGTCAGTCAGTCACTTTCGAAATCTACCAACAACGTGCAAGAATACCTTGATCAAAAGGCAAAGCTGTTCAACTTTTTGTCCAACTCCAAAAGCGAAAGGAGCAAAGAACGTACATGCCTCACGGCCTCACTCCATCAACACGGCCAATAACTCACCGGAAGCATGAATATGGTAGCGGAAGTAAAAAGTGCAAAAATGCAAAATCGTGACACGGACTTGGCCTACCACAGGTAGCCCGAGTATAATAGTAGTTATTCTCAAAATGGAGATTTCTCACATTCAGACACCGTTATTTGAACAGCTGAAATAACTGAACGCATTATTAATAAAACTGTTCGCTTTTCATTATGATATTAATGCGAGCCTAATCAATATGGCAGCTAGTTTACAATACAAAGGGCTAGTACAAAATAGAATCAGTCTTCTTCATAGATTACCATTCACAAACCTATCCTGCTAGGAATTTGTATATAGGTGTTCTTAAAAAACGTGTCGAACATCTGTGGTCCTATATTCTCTCTTATATATATATATATATATATATATATTTCTAAAATTCATTAATAATTCATGAGGAAAACACAAAGAAAAATCATGAGCGTATCGGATCTATATATGTGATATAGACTCGCTCTAAGTTTCTCGCTGGTTTTTAACGGCTGAGATAAGCTTAATTTTCAAAATTACTACGTCAATGAACGTATGAAGTGATTCTTTTTAGAAGCCATTTAAAAACCTTGCAGTACGGGCTTTATCGGCTCTAAAACACTCGGCTATCGCCTCGTGTTTTATATCCGATAAAGCCCTCCTGCGCGGTTTATAAATATTACATATATATATATATATAATAAAATATATATCATTGTCTCCAGCCATAGAGTTACAGCGTTGCTGTAAATGAATATAGGAAACACACGTTGTATTATAATATACAGAAATATAGTACATAGAATACAGATATATAAATATATATATATTTTTATATACCATGACATATATTTTTATGGAACGATCTATGTAATTAATTCATAATGACCTATACTTGAGAGGGAAGCTACACATTTGCTAAACATTGCTATACGTTAAGATCTTTTAAAAAATATATCATGTATTTCGTTCTTAAATTGTATGGCCTATAGGACTGTCAAAGAAGGATTTCAGGATAAAATATCAGACGTTTGGTGGACGTTCGTCAAGCTTGCATGATTACTCAGAAAAGATTTCTGAGCCCCAGACAGGGTTCGAACCTACAACCGTCTATAACAAAGCCCTAATCAAACGAGAACGCAAGTCACCGCAAGTTGGCAGTCACGTTATCTCAGCCAGCCGGTCTGAATAATTTCCCGAAAATATTATGTACCGCTATCTCAGCCAGCCGCTCTGAATAATTTCCCGAAAATATTATGTACCGTGACAAAGTTAAAACTTGTTTAAAACACTCATGAAACGTTTATTTTGTTAATTTGGGTGTTCGAACGACCGCCACAGAAATTTGTGACTGCCAACTTGCGATGACTTGCGTTCTCGTTTGATTAGGGCTTTATACCGGTTATGTTCTAATGACCACGTGCACTACATGTATTCGTATCACGATAAAATAAAGTTCAGTAGCAAGTTTCATGTTTCGCGAACGTTTGACGACAATTGACTGTACCGAAAAAGATGGCGACTTGTATACATTTAACCACAATCCTTTCCGTGCAGTAAATATTGTTTCTTGCAGAATTATTGGAAGTATGGTTTTAAAACGATCAACTTTGGTAGGAATGAAGTTATTGCTTGCTTAATCCATCTTAGCATGATAAACAATGTTTAGTTGTTATTTGAGCTAATTTGAGGTCGCAAAGCATTGTGGTTAAATGTACCGCCGCCATCTTTTTCAGTATCGTCAATTGCAATTATTTGCAAACATTTGAGTTGGCGTACGGCAAGTCTTCGAACTAGTCATTTAGTAGACTTCTTTAACAAAATCGAGTTTTTTTTAAAGAATTTGATAGTTTTTTGTAAATAATTTGGTGTTTTACGTTGCAAACATCTAGCAAAAATTCGCCGACTGTCGGAGATTGATGTTTCATTAACTGTTGTCACATCGGCGCTGTTGTTGTAAGACTTGATCGGCGATAGTCGCCGACAACTATATGAAAACCAGGCTTAAAACAAGAGAGGCTTATCAGAGTAAACAATAACGTAGAGAGTGAAGGAAGTGTTCCCTCTGGCAAACGCCGACGACTTTTGTTTAATGAAGATGTCGCGACATTAAGACTGGGCACTCTTGAAACATAATGTACATAAACTTAAATTAACTTTTCGTACAGACCGTCCACATCTCATTCTGACAAAAAATATCGTTTCTTTAGGATAAGACCACCCAGAAGCGAGCAAAGTATAGATGGGTTCACCATCATAACATCTAATGAATCCAACATTGCCAGTGTAACTCATGCCGGACTGATTTCGGGTCGGTTGTAGTGTTTTTACTGTAGATCGTTTTTATGAGTCCGGCCTGAGATTCAGTTCTCAGGTCGTCTGCTAGACCGAACTGGAGCACTTTCGCCTCTCAAACTCAAATTCTATTATATCTAAATTCTATACATAATAATGATTTTGCGGCGGTCACGAGCTGTGAGGCAATTGACACAAATCTTCAGTGGAGTAACAGCGAAGTTTCAAGGCCGGCTTCGTGTAAACAAAAAACCGAAATGCAAAATTCAGGCCAATCCGAGTTCAGGCCGGCCTCATGTAAACACTGCTTCTTCCCTAAAGCTGCTTCGGAACAGTTATAAGTACATGACTTCGTGAAGTTTGTTATAGCTCTTACTGCATAAGCTATCGTTAGATGGAGTCTCGTCTAGAGCTCATGCATACAGTTTTCCTGTACGAGTATACAGTAAAAACCCGCTAACAAGAACCTACATTTGACCAAATCAGCCTGGGATAGGTTCTTATATTCTTATATGTTCTTATATAAATAAATTCTTAATTTCAGCCTGAGGTTCTTATAGTTGAAGGTTCTTGTTAGCGGGTTTTTACTGTATTAGATGAAGAGAGCCTGTATAGCTGCACGAGTTATCGTTAAAGACTTACATAGTCCCGTCTAGATCTCGTAGTTTTTCTTTACGAGTATTACAGTCTTCTCTTTACCAAACTGTTTCCGTAGTTTGTTGTGCATTGTATTTCTGTAGTCGCTATATACTGAAGTGTGAGGAAACAATGTTGTCGAAAAATGTGAATAAAAAGTATAATTTAGCTTTCATGGAATTTAATCATAATATAACGAATGTTTTTCCCAAATCGATACCAACAATCCTATAAATTAAGAATAAGCGACTTTTATCGCTAGATTTTTCTCACGTTTCCGTAGCAGCTACAGAAATATTATAATACACAACAAACTACAGAAGCAGAGGTTGGATGGGACTTCCATTTTGACTGTATAACGAGTTTAATATATACAGAAAGAACTAACATAAATTTGCCTTGGTGGAATCATTCACCGAAAAACATAAAAAAAAAAGTTCTTAATTTTTTACACTGTCGTGCAAAGTCAAGTGGCTCGAACGAGATTCGAGTTCGTGGACCTTAATAGCAATCTAGCGGTTTACCAGTTAATCTAGTGAGCCCATTACAGGTATTACGCGCGCTCGCGGCTTGTCCGATTTATGCCAAACAAGATCAACACTGTGAAGAAGAATTTCAAATGAAGTCGAATCACTGCTTCTTCTTCACATATACACGCTGCTGAAGGATAACTGAATGTTTATAAGATCAACACTATGTTTTGTTAGAACTAAAGCAAATCCGACAGATATATATTTAGCAAAAAAACATCAACACAACCTAAGCAAATGTTATACCTTTATTGCCACATCGAAGACTTCCTTTTGTCAAAACAAGCAACGTCAAAAAGAACGGTAGAAACACCATGATTAAATAAGACTCTTTATCGATCGCTTTCCCTTTTGTAATAAAGTGAATAGACAACTCACTTTGATAATAAATAATTAAAACTTTGTGTTCATGCATTTTCTAAATTATCATCTGACTGGTGCTCAACTAATAACTAATTGTCTGTAGGCAATATTACTTGCGTCTGTCGCGTTAGTTCTTTCAATTAAAGAAGCGTGTATTTGATCTATTCTTTTCAAAACTATCAGCGACTTTAATTTCGAAAAATTATCCCTTGATTTGACCAACTTAAATTATATAATACATTCACTTAAATTTTCGTTTTTCATTTTGAAACGTAAAGATTTCATAATTTCCGACAGATTTAGTAAGTAGTTTTTACAGTTTTATTAATTAACATACCATGTTTTAAATTTGGTTCACTTGCCGACGCTCTCTTATACAGTCTTGGTAAATAATTATTGTTGAAACGTTTTGTATATATATATATAGCTATCCCGCCTATCCGTTCTGCTATATCAACTTCTAGTAGTTTGTATTCAGTATTTAAAAAAATAGTTTTAAACTGTACTAAAATTTCCCGACAACAAAACAATAGAATACAATAGAATTCGATAGAATGCAATAGAATTCAATAGAATTCAATAGAATTCAATAGAATACAATACAATGCAAAATAATGCAATAGAATGCAATAGAATGCAAAAGAACGCAATAGAATGCAAAAGAATGCACTAGAATGCAATAGAATGTAATATAATGCAATAAAATGCAATAGAATAATGCAATAGAATGCAAAAGAATGCACTAGAATGCAAAATAATTCAATAGAATGCAATAGAATAATGCAATAGAATGCAATAAAATGCAATAGAATGTAATAGAATACAATAGAATACAATAGAATACAATATAACTCAATACAATACAATACAATACAATACAATACAATACAATACAATACAACATAATTCAATAGAATTCAATAGAATGCAATAGAATGCAGTATAATGCATTATACAATACCCTGGTTGCTATGCGTGTTTTCATTGGTTGTTGGCCATGATCTATTAGAGGACAGACACATGGTCACGTCATATCACGTCAGCCGACTTGCTTTTTTCCTTCTTCATGCCCCAAAATCCGGCAAGAGTTTCGACAAAAACCTTTTAAATTTTTATTGTATAAAACAAATAGATTCCATTTTTTTTGTTGTCTGTTCAGTTATAGATGCACAGAAGACGTCACAACGTGGTAAGAACATCAGTGACCCACTCGACTGCGTCTCGTGGGCCACTTTTTTGTTCTTACCACGTTGTGACGTCATCTGTGCATCTATAACTGAACAGACAACGGCAAAATGGAATCTATTTGTTAAATATAATGCAATATAATTCAATAGAATATAATAAAATGCAATAGAATTCAATATAATTCAATAGAATGCAATATAATTCATTAGAAGGCAATAGAATTCAATAGTTAAGAGATAGAAAATGGCCGCCCGTGTTTATGTAGCCTGATGCAAACACGAGAGTGAGTTGGGAGAATTCGAAAGTTTATGTGAAACCGAGCCGTATATAGGCGAGGGTTTACATAAGTACTTTCTAATTCTCCCAACTCACTCGAGTGTTTGCATCAGGTTATATAAACACAGGGCATCCATTTTCTATTTCTTTTATGAAATAAGACTAAAAAATGTGCCGTGACATCACAACCGTGTTTACATAGCCTGATATAAACACGGTAATTGACCAATCACAGCGTGCGTAAGACGTAACCTATTTTATAAAATGCAATAGAATTCAATAGAATACAACAAAATACAATAGAATACAATACCATACAATAAAATACAACAGAATACAATAGCATACAATACAATACAGTAAATACAATAGAATACAACAGAATATATACAATAAAATACAATACAATAGAATACAATAAAATACAATAGAATATAATATAATACAATAGAATATAATACAATAGAATATAATACAATAGAATATAATACAATAGAATACAATACAATAGAGTACAATACAATACAATACAATATAATACAATAGGAAACAAAAGTATATATATATATATACAATAGAGTATATTAATAGAATGTAATAGAATCATATCGGTAATAGAATATACACCATGGAATACAATAGAATACAATAGAATGTAATAGAATATACACAATGGAATACAATAAAATACAATAGAATATACACAATGGAATACAATAAAATACAATAGAATATACACAATGGAATACAATAAAATACAATAGAATATACACAATGGAATACAATAAAATACAATAGAATATACACAATGGAATACAATAGAATACAATAGAATGTAATAGAATATACACAATGGAATACAATAAAATACAATAGAATATACACAATGGAATACAATAAAATACAATAGAATATACACAATGGAATACAATAAAATACAATAGAATATACACAATGGAATACAATAAAATACAATAGAATATACACAATGGAATACAATAGAATACATTAGTATAAACCAACTAGTGGACTATTGCAAATGCTACATACTGATTAATAATATACAATAATAGAATATATGCAATAGACATAATATCCCCTCTAACAATGCCATAAAATGTTATTAAGACGGCTGGAATATTAGTCCGCATTCTTGCAATACCCAAGGGGGGTGCGGCAGGGGTGGAAAAAATAATTTTCTTCCTGGGAGCACGTCCTAAAGTTTAAAACTTTTCTGCAGACTTGCAGGGTAAATTTGTGTTAAATTGAATCAATGCCCCGTATTGAGCGTAAACTGAAATTTCCTGCGAGCTCGACTATATTTTCCATGTTTTTTCACTATTTGCCACGAAGACAGACACACCGCGTTTTGAAAATTTGCATCACACCCACCTCCCCTCGGCTGCGACATACCAACTTGGCTTCGCCACATTCTGCCTTTAGCTGAAAATTATTTGTCCCCAATCTTAATCACTCATTTTTCAAAAAAGGCATTGTGTGGCGGAGCGAGAATATATTACGATGAGCTTAGCTCTTGAAGAAAATGTCGGGAACAAAATATGTTTAAACAAAAAACAAAACAAAAATAGTATACAATAGAATTATCATTCAGATACTCAAAAGCGTTTCATAACTGGAAGTGGAAATTATTCACAAAAAAGTTGAATAAATATCGAAGAAAAAAATATACGAATTTAACTGCTTATTTTTGCTTTCAATCTCCACAAAACAAAGCTGACGTCAAAAGAAGCCATTTATAGCTAGCCTCATGTCATCATATTTCATTTACGAATAAAAAAAGTGTTTCATAACTGGACATGGAAATTAATCACAAAAAAGTTGAAAAATATCGAAGAAAAAAATGAATGAATTTAACTGCTTATTTTTTACTTTCAATCTCAATAAAACAAAACTGATGTCAAAAGAAGCCATTTATAGCTAGCCTCATATTTTATTTATGCACATTGAAGTGTTAATATTATATAGCTTCATTTGTTTGTTGTGCAATTTTCGTTAAATATCTAATATGACGACGCAATAAAAAAAAGTTTAATTTGATTTAAAGTGTTTAATACCTTCAAAGAACGCAAATTATGCCGTAATTAGTTTGAAAATTTAGTAATAAAAGTAACTCTTTCATGCATGCCCGAATTGCTCCGTAGTGATTTTATTCTGGTTAACACTGGACTATTTTATTCACCTCTGAGGAAGCCCTTGGACAGGAATGAGTTGTAAACTATCTCTTTCCTGTCCGAATTGGTCTTTAGTATTTTATTCTGGCTCTAACACTGGACTATTTTATCAGAGTTGGAAAAAAGCTGCGGGTATGCGGGTACCACCCGGAGGAAGGTTTACTTTAGTGAGGAAGGTTTAAAGTGAAAACACGCGAAACAACACATTCGGTAATCTGAGAAAGTTACAATTGATCAAGCAAGGTGTCGAGAAGAAATGCGATTTGCAGCAAAACATTGGCTAACCAACAATTATGCAGCAGTGGCAGCAGTTACATGTGTGAGACATGTACGCTGATGTCTGCTGTGATGTCTGTATCTTCGCAGCAGTCGACAGTAGTTAGTAGCTATTGTAGTATGCCAAAGCTTACCTAGGAAAACCTAGAAAACCAAGGTACTGTAAAAGTCACGCAGTATTTATGAACGTTGCAAAACACAAAATTATCGCTATATATTGTGAGGAAGGTTATCTAAACTTAAAAACCCATCCGGAGGAAGGTTGAATACTTTTTCCAACTCTGTATTTTATTCACCTCTGCATGGGGAAGCCCTCAGACAGTATCGAATGAGTTAAAACAGCACCAAGTTCATTACATGTCAGCGAAGACATTCTTTTTGGACAAATTTCTTTGAAATAACTCTACACTACAACAGTGAAATCAAAGTAGTGTGCTGCGTAGGCAGTGTTCTCCGCTCGGAATGTTAGACCTCTACGTTCCATGTTTTGGCAGTACAGTAAAAACCCGCGTATAAGAACCTAGGTTTTTTACCAAGTTAGGCTAAAAAGGTTCTTATATTTTTGGTGTCTGCTAAGAATTTAGGCTATTTACTACGAATTTAGGGAATTTCATTAACCTTTTATTGACAAGGTTTCCGGGAGCTCTCCCCTTGACGAGTAAAATCGTCTGGCGTTAGCCAGAGAAAAATCGTCTGGCGTTAGCCAGAGAAAAATCGTCTGGCGTTAGCCAGAGTAAAATCGTCTAAATATAACTGTATAACTGTTGTTGATAAAAGTTTATAAAATAAGGTGTCCTCTACGCACGCTGTGATTGGCTTGGCTTCGTGCATTTATAGAGTATGATGATCATGAATGACGTAACGTGACGTGACGCGAATGGCTTAGAATGGCGTCAGCTGGCGGGAAAAGCTAGCGAACTTTCAAAACCATCCCACTTTTTGGTTTGTTTTTTCTTTCATATTTTATAAAACAAATAAAACATACCGCTCCTGTGGATATGTACTCTTATAATAAAGGTACATTTGAAGTGATTTGAACTCGAAAGAAGTGTAAACTTCTACTCAACTTCTTTCGTGTTCAAATTACGTCAAACGTGTCTTTATAAGAGGACATATACACGGAGCTTTATGTTTTATTTGTTAAATAAAGTCAACTCACTGAAACTATGTAAAGGCCTAGCCAAACGCTTTCAACATTTTATGCAACATCGTTCAATATTGTTGAACGCATGTTGAACGAAAATTTGAACATGTTCAAATTTCGTTCAACATCATTCAACAACGTTCAACATCATTCAACAGGGTGGCCAAACGCTTTCAACATGTTGAATCACGGTTGAATTCAACAATGTTGAACGATGTTGAATGAAATGTTGAAAGCGTTTGGCCAGGCCTTAAATCTATAATCAGTATAGAGGCAATTATTTGTGTACAGTATATCAAATTCGTATATTAAAATTACAAAATATTCTGCACAGTCCGATTGCCATATAAAGACAGTTTTTATTACTTTTTCTAGATTTTTCTGATTTTCCAAACAAGAACCAAACAAGTTCCAAACAAGTTCCAGTTTTTGGGCTCAACACGTTATTATATAATGGGGGTTTAAATGTAAAAATTTTAGCCCACAGGTTCTTAATCACGGCCGGGTTTTTCTACTATGCGGGCTTTTACTGTATAGCCAACCTTACTATATTTCGATTTGCGTCTCACTACATCAGCCTTGATACCCTGCGAGTCAGAGCCCCTTTCCGACCTACGCAGGCTTCGGGGGAAAGTGAGCTCTGCCAACAAACTCGATATTTCTTTTTGAGCATGCGTGAACGGTTGCCAAGATACTATTTTGGGCCCAGGCTCTAACGCGTCACTTCCTATTTTCCTGCTTACGCGTGTTCGTAAACTAGAACTTGTTTGAGCAGTTTAAAACCTGACTGACTCGCCCCAAACTTGAGGCGAAGATCGAGTTTGTTGGCAGAGCCTACTTTCCCCCGAAGCTTGCGTAGGTCGGAAAGGGGCTCTGACTCGCAGGCTGTGTTTGTCCTTTAATCAAGGCTGTATCTCACACTTATTTCGCGTCAATTCTACATCTTTATCAAAAACGGTTTTTTACGGCACAAATGAATGCAAGCAATACATATTTATTCTTTGTAAATCCATCATATAAACGTATGATTAGACTTGAAAATAATGTTGTGATGGCCTCAAAATGTCGCCTCTTAAAATAAATGTTTTATCATTTACATTTGTGTTCATCTATACATCTACATTTTTTAATGTACTAGTGCTTATAAACCAAAATATGATATTACTGAATATGGATTCTATTTAATGTGTATAGTTGGATGCCAAGATATCATTTGATTTGAACTTTTATTTGTTGCTATATTGAAGTTTGTATTTCCAAAATGGTAACGTCTATGTTTTGGCATAATTTGCATACGCAGTGTTCCGTTACACGAGAAATATTACCCAATTCACATGTTAATGGAATACTTGAATAGTATATATTCTGTATTTTATCATTTTTTCATTAAAATCTTCAAACGCGGTTTCAAGCAAGTAAAAAACACACACAAATGCCTACATTGACGTCATCCTCATGCATTAACATTATAGAAATACAAATCTCAATATAACAACAAATAAAAGTTCAGTCAGAAAATATTTTGGCATTCAACTATTCACTTTATATAGATAATATCTTATTTGAGTTTATAGACACTTTAAACTACAGCTTTGTAATCTACATGCAGCCTTATCAAAACCAAAATAATTATTTCTCGATTCGCTGTTTGGTTGTTTTCTTCTCTTCAGGAAACGAACTTTTCGATTTATCCTACCCAACTTGATTTCCATGAGTCAAACATTTGCATGCGTAATCTAAAACGTTAAAAAATAAAAGTTACAAAAGCGTAGATTGCATTCATGCACGTTGGTTTGATTTAGTGTACGTTAATAATTCATGAAAAGAATATATCCTTTGATTGTTAGTTTACTTTAGGGGAGCACAGGTGGCGTGTGCTGTTAGGGCGCTGCCTCTCACCAATAGTTAAGCCCAGTTGGACGGGGTTAGTACTTGGATGGGCGACCGTCTGGGAATAACCCCGTTCTCGAGCTTGCGATAGATGCGAGTATATAGAGTTTAGTTGGTCTCTCCTGTGCTTCGAGGGTTTTTCGCCGGTTTCTCCGGTTTTCTCCCTCCGTAAAAACAAACAACACGTACATCTTAATAACTATTTCATGTATTGTAAATATATAGCTATACTTATTTATCTATTCTGCTGTACACTGTAATGCCCATTCTATCATCACGTCATGGAGAATGCGCAATATAAACCACTCATTATCATCATCGTTACCATTATTATTACTATTATTACTGTTATTACTATTATTATTACTATTATTATTATTATTATTTAGTCAGATGAATTTTGTAATTCCAGCGCAAACTTTAGCCCAAACGTTCTGACTAGTTCTAATCCTACCTCCCAAGCAAACATATATTCATGAATTATTATTAACAATCTAATCTATAACGTATGATTCAGGATAAGCGTAGATACAAAAGATTCAGTGGCTTGTTTGCATGTATATATAACAGTTTCAATAAAACAAGCTCTCTGATTGGTAACAGCTATATGTTACTAGAGCGTTGATGGACGTCACAAAAAGCAATCAGAACAGCCGTCTTTCTAGTATATCCTGATCATTCGTGGTTATAAAAACATGAATTGTATCTTGTTGTTAAAGTATTTCACCCAACAATTTTCCTCTCTTCGAAAACCCAGCCCATTTGACTAAAGATTTCCAAATTTCAGAAAAGACAACCTCGATCTGCCATCTGCATGAATTCATAGTCAATCGAGATATGGTCTGGAAACTCGGCAAACTTCATAGCGCCTGTAATGAGCTGGGATTTTATGTTGAAGCGTACCTTACACCGTGCACATCCTTTGTTTTAGGTTTATTAATATTTAAATAGCACGGTTGAGTGATTGAACTGAAACGTGGCTATTGGACAATTCGTTCATTATACTAAAATACAATGTGTTGAGTGACCGTGCACCGTGCACAAAAAATGCATAAAGGCGAACAAAAAGATAGACCAAAGACTTTAGCTGAGTTTCCAGACCATATCTCGATTGACTATGATGAGTTCCAGTAGCTCAATGGTAAGAATCTGGCTAGTAGTCGTAATGTTGTAGGTTTGCATGAGTCCTGGAGCTCAGAGGTTTCTGATTTTAATTATTTACGACAGCTTGTACAGGAAAAACAACTGAAACTTTAACAACTTCAAGCTGAAAACATATACTAACGTGGAAAATCAAAATTTGTTGTATAAAACAAATAAGGGAGTGTTTACACGAGGCCGGCCCGAGCTCAGGCCGGACTGATTTCGGGTCGGTTATGGTGTTTTTACTATAGATCGTTTTCATGAGTCCAGCCTGAGATTCAGTTCACGCCGGCCTAATCTCAGGTCGCAGTAGACCGAACTGAAGTACTCTCACCTCTCAAACTCAATACGTTGTTTTAAATAGGAGATTGGTGTCAAACCCACATAAAATAATGATTCTCCGGCGATCACGAGCAATTGAATGCACAAATCTTGGAGTAACAGCAAAATCAAGCCTATATATAGTTTCAAGGCCGGCCTCATGTAAACAAAAACCGAAACGCAAAATTCAGGCCGGTTCGAGTTCAAGCCAGCCCCATGTAAACACCCCCTAAGTTACATTTGGTCTTTATACATTGTGACGTCTTGTGTGCATGTATTAAGACACATAAAAGACGCCAGTGTACAGACACACACGTACGACGTCACAATGTATAAAGACCAACAGTCATACCACTAAAAAAAATAGGCACGCCCAGGCGTGCATGTATCTACTGCGTTTAATGCCTATAGCTACTATGGTAAAAACAATGATGCGACTGTGTACTTGTAACAACCTTGTATTCATAGCTGAACAAGATTCTTGACAAAATTGATGGAATTGTATAGTTGTAACAACCTTGTATTCAGATCTAGAGCTGAACAAGATTTTTGACAAAATTGTCTACTGTATGCTCACAGGCCATGCTGTGTTTTAACTTTGATAAAGAACTCAGTCAACTCAGACTCTCAGAGTAAAGCCAGCAAGGCATAGAAGGCTAAGTGCTAACAACTCTACTCATATCTGGCATGAGTTCCAAGCCCGGACAGGTGCATGGTCAACCATTCAAATACCAACTCAATCCAATTGGGCTTCACTCCGGTCCTCAGTGGTGAGAGGCAGTGCACTAATAGCTTGACTATTAAAGCTATGGTACTAAAAGCTATAGTCATAAAGTATGGTAGTAAAGCTTTAAGTAGGTCAATCAAATTAACATAACTATATAACAAATCACAAAATTTGACTTAATTGACTAATTTAATACAGTATTTAAATATTTTCGTTGCAACAATCTGTCAAACAATAATGCAATCTAGTTAGAAGGTAAAGAAAATCGCTTGAAATAACAAGCATCTCGAGTATTACTGCTGTAAAATTTAATAGTGAATGAAAAAGATGTCCAGCAAATTATGTCATCAAAATTATAAGAGCAACCATACATTAATTGTTCTTCAATACATATGCATACATGCAGAAAAAGGTACAATAAATGTTTGCACATTCATAACACAGATTTTGCATGACATTGACAGCTGCGGCACACAATTTTACTCCATTAATACTGTATATAGACTTGCCAGTTACTGCATGACATTTGACTATTTGTCATCTACATCAACAATATGTAATTTAATAGCATATTTCGCTCGTGGACTACCATAGGTTTTGGGCATTGTTGCTTGACCATGAAGCTAACTTTGTTTTCTTAGAAGAAGGTCAACCATTTCTATTCGGCAACGCACAGTCTTGTCAACCAGACATGTTGGCTAATAAATTGGCTCGTCTGAATATGAAATCGTCCACGCAACGACTCGATTAATTTGCTTTCAAAAAACTTTTATCATTATTCCAACGTCTAGTACATCACAATTAAGAATTGACTACGATTCATTACAAAAATTAGATATAGAAATGCCCTTACCCGCAAATGGCTGGTTTCTTGGACGGTTCAATTTTTGGTTTGTGTAGCAATTTCGCGATACAGTTTCTCAGTCTTAGATAACAATGACTCTTGTATGCTACCTTGTTTTTACCACATATAGGAGTATCAAATAAACCTTCTTTATTCTTTGGACACGGAATGCAACCTTTGGGAGCTGGCAGAAGACAAAAAAGATGAAGGCGTTGTTACACGGGACGATTTTTTCGTACGCAAAGACAATTATATCTACCTTAGCAAACCCAAAATAATAGCAAATATTTCTCTACCACGCATCTAAAGAATATAATGCTTTGACATTCAATTTAAGACCGATAGAACAATTGGCTGCCTTTAAAGTGCCACTAAGCTCAAAAATATTTTTTCGCAAATCTAAAAGCCCTTATTGAGTGAATTATGCCAGTTAATAAATTATTGGTATTGGACATTTCGTTGGTCTTCTGTAGACCACCAAAGTTGCATCTGCATGTCCCATGGCGGAGCAGGAAAGGGAATGGGTATATTCCTGGTGTTACGTCAGACAAGTCAAACAAGAACTCCTTTGAGCTCTGTCTGGTGAATACATTGAATTTTTTGGCTTGAAAACTCATTTTCCCAACTAACGCAATGTAAAATTTCTATGTATTCAGCAGACAGAGCTCAAAGGAGTTCCTTGTTTGATTTGTCTGACGTCACACCAGGAATATACCCATTCCCTTTCCTGCTCCGCCATGGGACATGCAGATGCCAATTTTTGCAACTTTGGTGGACTACAGAAGACCAAAGAAATGTCCAATACCAATAATTTATTCACTGGCCTAATTCACTCAATAAGGGCTTTTAGATTTGCGAAAAAAATTTTTTGAGGTTAGTGGCACTTTAAACATGAACTTCTCAAAATACCATACCCATAATATTACTTTATACTTTACTTTTTTTTTATCTTTGTAATCTACTATATAAATCATTAAGGGGTATTGGCAATAAAAATTAAGTTTGTCTCGTTTGAAAGAACTCGTCAAATGGTATAAGACGACCTTTTACAATTTTTCTCTATCTTTCTTGTGTTTTGAAATATTTCCACCAAAGACAGCGTGCTGTCCGCCATCTTGTTGTAACATCGGGTCTCATTAACTAGAAAATTGGTGACGTCACAAGCAGGGTAAACCTGATGAAACTACTCCGTGTGTGACCAAATTTCCACGGAAGGCTTTTTAAAGGTTGTAGGTCAATTTAAAATGGAAATAGCGCAACAAAATCGAGTTTCTATCTCTTAATGTCATAAGGTTGGCAAGATAAAAATTTCTACGGTACAGCGTTCTACGGTACGAGGATTAAAACCAACTACGACTACAGGACGAAAAAACGAACATACAACAGCTTAACCACATTTACGGTAGCGGTAGCGTGATCTGAACCTCACTAATATTCATTCTAGGACTACGATTCATCATTGGGAAGTCGCTAGGGTTGAAAGGGTTATCTTAATTAACCCTCTCAACGATAAATTCCCTTTATTGTTTTACTGTCTGAGGGGTCGTTCATGAGGCGGGCTGATTTTATGTCACGGAAATCTTTCTTTGACTACAAAAAGGAATTTTATTATATGCACGGATTACTTCCGGTAAAATCACGCGCTGTGATTGGTTGCTGAAGGGGCGAGATTTCTCCGTAATGCCCACGGGCATTATGAAAATTGTTAATGCCCTACGATTGGAAACAAAAAAAAAATCCTAATAAGAAACGTTTACTGCCGAAAAACGGCGAAAATAGATGAAATAGACGACGATGAACATTATAAAAGTAAATTATATTATCCAGACGAGAAAGAAACAGAAGAAAATAACGCTAGTTCGGTGTTTTGACGAAGTTAAAGCAAGCGAAGACCAAGAAATACAAGATTGATTTTGAAATAAAAAGTGCCATATAATAAACTACTTTAATAACTTCGACCGTTCGGTCTTTACGGTAAAATATTAAACCTCGGTCTTGAGCGTATTAACCTCGCTATCGCTCGGTCAATACAGCAAGACCTCGGTTTAATATTTTACCGTAATATAAAGACCTCACTCTCCGTTATTAAGTAGTTAATAATATACTCCGTGTGCTATACCTACAGAAACACAAACCCAATCTTGCTTCGTTATGTGATTTTGCTTTTCTCAAATAGTCGTAATAAGATTTTCGCGACATAAAATCAGCTCGGTAACTGGGATAGCCCGCCTCATATGAACGGCCCCCTACGCTAGACAAATTTACTCGTCAAAGAGAAGAACCCTCAGACCCCGTTTACACTAGAGCAAACGTTTTCGGATTCGTGACGAATCTGGAACGTTTTAGTACCGGATTCGTTTTGCCGTTTAACACAAAAGAATGAATCCGGAATAAAAACTTTCCGGTTTAATCACATATTCGGAGATTTAGAATCCGGAAAAAAATGTAGAAACTTCGTATCCGAATACTTTTGAATCCGAGACAATACGTGGTGTGAACGGTTATTCCGATGAATTCGGATGCTCTTCCGCTCGTAGTCCTGTGAGGTTGCGGTGGAACCACCATGGTCAACATATTAACTGAATTAAAGGAATTCCGAGTTTAGTGTAAAGGGCCGAATCTGCGAATACTGTTGTAGTGTAAACGCCTAACGAATCCGAATACTCGGTACGAAGTGAATCCGGAAACATTTACGAATCCGGAAACTTTTGCTCTAGTGTAAATGTAATCTCAGACATCCTCAGAGGCGCAGCAATAGGTTAATCCTAATTAAGAACGATATAGTGTATATTTATAATGAGCAATATAGACAATATACTATTCAAATACACTAACCTTTCTCGCCCCAAAACGTATCTTGTTTATGGCCCGTGACGAACACAAAAGAACACGCCAAGACTAAAATAATTCGGGCATCAAACCACAAACGGCTCATCATGATAATATACTCACACACGATTACCAATACCTTGGTAAGAATACTACACGATTCGGTCGAGATTGAGATTAAAATTAAAGGGCGCTGTTTTGAAAGCGAACAAAGAGTTTAAAATCAACAAGAACATGGAAATCATAAATAGTTAATAACTTCACCAGTTGTCGCGATCAGCGAGAACAGAATTAGCCACAGAATTGACAACCAGTAATTGTTACTATGACAACCGGCAACGTGTGCACCAATCAGTGCTGTAACGAGTCATCGAGAAGCTAAGTCATGAGTCGGAGTCGAATTGAGTAACTTGGGTGTCGAAGGGCAAGCCGAGTCGAATCAATGGCTCAACACGATTCGAGTCAGTCAAGTTGATCGAGTTAACTTAAGTCGCGCAAACTTTGTTACAAGGCTGACCACAAATTACCGTTAAAAAGTGGAAGTCCGCGACGCCGAATTAAGAGGTTCAGTCAGCATATTGTCTTTTGATATCCTGGATATTTCGTGTTTCTGTGGAAAACTAGTGATTGATTACTCAGTACCGAAAGACTAAATCATAGTCAAGCCTAGAAGTCGCGAGTATTTTTATCAAAGATTAAAGAGAAAGAAAGGGGAAAAAATGAAAAAAGGAAAGGAAGGGATAAAAAGAGGAAAAAAGAAAAAGAAAAATAAGAAAGAAAAAAAAAAGGAAAAGAAAAGAAAAAGAAAATAATAAAACGGAAAGTAAAGGAAAGGAAAAGGACTAATCATTCTTACTTGAAGCCAGTGCAAAGACGTAGAATAGCAGATGGCAACATGACCGAAGGTGCTCCTGGCGGCCGCCATACGACACATATCAGACCATAGGGCACAGCCAGTGAACTCGATGTAAGTTAAAATCTCGGATACCTGGAACGCTAACGTCCAGCCATTCGTGGGGCAAAAAGTGAGGCAAAATCCTAGGCCCCTGCGCGGTTTGCAGGTAGGTTTCAGTCTCCCACAAAATGTTTTTTACACGGCCGCCAGTCTCGAGCGAACCGCGAAGGCTCAAAAAGGTTTGAAAAATTATTTATTGAACCATTTTATCACGCTTTGCTAAACGTACATTTTAAATTTTAAATGATTGTGCTATGCTGCCGAACTAATTATGCAGTAATTGTTTATTTGTTGCTATAGCAAGGGTCATTGTCTTTACAAAACGTGCACGAAGTTTGTCAGTCAAGAAATTAGATCAAACTTTTCGTTATAATATAAACCATATCTTAGAATTTCGTTACACCGAAGAGGACACAAACTTAGTATAGAATATGCCGTTAGTACCGGTTTCATATGTCGTTTTGTTTAAAAAGCATTCCGCATTCGTACCGAAAACAACAACTAGCCATGAGTAAACGTGAAAAATAAACAATCTAGTTGTCAGTTATTTCTTAAAATATCATTAGTTACAAAAGACCGTTTAACACATTCGAACAAAACATTAAAGGAGCAGATATAAGAAAACGACATTAGATGTATATTATTAAATATCAAGTATCAATACGTCTTCAAACTCGTACAAGAATAGCTTTCTCACTCTTGTTATCACCTTCAGTTGGCTGTTTTCATCCTAGCCAGCAAAAGGACGTCTGTTTTCTCAGCCTATTTTCATCCCTAGCTTAATTTACTGCATAGTTTTTGGACTGCTATACAGTAAAGAAAACAGCACTGCACAACAATGGGAAACATTAAATGCACGTTTAGTTTGATAAATAATTTTTTCAAACCTTTTTTCGATCCTTCGCAGTTCGCTCAAGACGGGCGGCCGTGTAAAAAACATTTTGTGGGTGACTGATTCCTACCAAGGGCCTGGAACTTTTTGCCTCATTTTTGGTTTACGCGTTAGCGTTCCAGGTATCACATTTTAACTTTATACATCGAGTTCACTGGGCACAGCTAAGATATAGGTATTGATTTTACGGAGGGAGGGAAGTCGGAGAACCCGGTGAAAAACCCTCGAAGCACAGGAGAGATCAACTACAACTCTACTCACACGAGTCTCAAATCAGGTGCTAATAAATTTTTGATTCTCAAGCTCGAGATGTTCCCATGCAGGCGGTCACTCATCCAGTATTATAACCCCGTCTAATGATACTTAACTTTAGACTGTAACAGTGAGAGGCAGTTGAATCGAGTTGTTATGACTGACTCCAATGGATTATTAATAGACATTAAAGGGTGTTGGCAATAAAAATTAAGTTTGTTTAATTTGAAAGAACTCGTGAAATTGTAATAGAAGATCTTTTACAACTTTTTCGTCTTTCTTCGTTTGCAAGATATTTCAATTTGTTTAATATGTAAATGAGATGGGCTCTGACGTCAGGAGCAGGGTACACTATTTTTACACAAAGCAAAATCAGTTATGAAATGTTCAGTGTCACAAGGCGGTTTTATGTGCACAGTTTCAAGTGATTTCGTTGGAGAAATTTAGAGATATAACTGATTTTGCTACGTGTGAAAATACTGTACCCTGCTCTGACGTCAGAGATCATCTAATTTACATATTAAACAAACTGGAATATCTTGAAAACGAAGAAAGATACTATTACATATCCTATTACAATTTAATGAGTTCTTTCAAATCAGACAAACTTAATTCTTGTTGCCAATGTCCTTTAATATACATTAATAACCGAGAATGAGTTGTTCGACTATCGAATTTTCAAAAAAGCACCTAAATTATCAGCTTAGACAATTCCGGCAAGCAGCACAGAATACATCTGCTATAAATATATATATATATAAATCGCTGGAAAGCTCATTAACAATAGACCACTTTCATAATAGCGATTAATTTGAATATTCTTTTATGTGCATCTTAATAAGCCTTTCTGGACTCGTTTGTGTGTTTGTAATTCAAAAGAATCTTTGCTTCATAAAGAGGCCAGAAAGGCAAATTTAGATGCACATAAAAGTGGTCTATAGCTGAAGCAAGAAATGCTTTTTCATTAATTTCAAATATTTTTCGTCCCCGGCCTTGACTTAAAACCCTAACCCTTTCACTATCCTGTTATCCTGCAGAGTAAAATAATATCACATTTCACTGGGCTGCGCTCGAAACGTCAGTTTTCCGTTACCAAAAAGCTCGGCAGTTTAACACAGTTTCACTTTGCTCTATCGAAGGGCCTGTCCACACGAGGCGAGTTATCTCGGGGGGGGGGGGGGGGGGGGGGGGTAGGGTTATCCCTACACTCCAAGATATCTCGGTGTTAGTTTATTTGCATGTTAAAAAAGTAAACCGTTCACATGAAACCGAGATAACTCGGGGGATAGGGATAACTTGGTCTGAGCGATAGGGTAACCCTAGGACCAGAGTTAACCCTACCTCCATGTGAACGCTTTCGCCCGAGTTATCTCGGGGGGTAGGGTCAACTTTTGTACAATTACGCATGCGTACATCAACGTAGCTCGATTGTTATCCGAGATAACCCGGTGTTCCATGAAACAGGGTCCCCCGAGTTAAGGCGGATTATTTTCCAGTCCTTGCACGAAGCAGCTCGCAGGTCGCTGCGAGGACTCGCAAGCAAGCTTGCTGCGAGTATTTTAGCGCTAGTGGCAGATAGTTGGAAATTTTGAACTATTTTTTACTCGCGGCAAGTACTCGCGGTAAGTAAACCAATCAAAACAAATTATGTCAACATTTCAAACTCGTTAAGCCTACCGGCGTTCTGCCGACCGCAGTCATCGTCGGCAAAGTTGAGAATGTGACTGCGGTGCCTGCGTCTTGTTCGCGAGTACCTTGGCGGCGTTGCGGGACTTTTAAAAATAGGGACCTTATTAAGCCTGGTTTCCATATAGCCGCAAGAGCCGGCGGCATGGCTGCGGCAAGGGGCGATGGTCCAATCATAGACAGTGTTGAATTAGCCAGCAATAAAAAGCTGTATGCGATTGGATCATTGCCTCTTGCCGCAGCCATGCCGCCGACTCTTACGGCTATATGGAAACCAGGCTTAATTAAGCAAGCACAACGCGAACGTCACGACGACGACCCAAGTACTGTAGTATTTTTCAACCAAAACAAAGCGTTGAATATTTTACAGTCCCAAGAGTATAATCACAACACCGTCCTCGTTGCACATACAACGTCAACTGAAGCGTTTTCACGTTTTCAAGACAACGTTGTGGCAAGGAACCACAAATTAAAGTTGTTAGTTTATTTAGGCGTTATTATATTACACGCCACGTTGTCGAAGCTATGCATGTTGCCCTTTAAAGGTCTTACAAAATACATAAAGCGTACAATTGAATATACGATGTCCTGATCCACGGTTTCTTTTACATGTAAGTTAAGCTGTTACTTCTATACCACAGATATCGTCAGAGGAAATATAAGGCAAAACGCAAGTATAAAATTTGGGTAAGGGGAACATTTCGGCAAAGACAGGAATATGGTCAATATCATACTCTATTTCGCGAGCTTGAACTGATCGAGAATAATTTTTATAGGTAATTATTTACATTTGTGTTATCAGTATTTGGTACAATATGGGAATTTCTTATAAACTTTTACACATACAAATTGTGTTAGCTTTTGTTGACTGATTATGTTTTAGCTAATCAACATTTCTCCTGATACACATATTTCGATTGGCTAACACTGATCACATGATGTTAGAGAAACGGCGTACCTCGCCGGCATGTCGGCGTCAGACATAAAAAATTTGTTTCCATAAAAAATTTGTAGGTCGGCGGCACCACAGGAACGTTGAAAGTTGAACCAAATTCAACTTTTCTAGTGCCGCCGTCGATGTGACTGCGGCACCGCCGGCATACCGGCGCAATCTGTTCCCATTAAAAGTTTCTTGCCGGCGTAAGGTCGCAGGCTAAGTCGCCGGCAGGACGCCGACAAACCGGCGGCTCTTGCGGCTATATGGAAACCAGGCTTAATTAGTAATTCATGAGGAAAACTGTACAAAGGAAATCATTACCGTGTCGATGGTCAATTTGCATGGATATTGAAGGAAGAAATTACATAAATTAATCGAACGTTCACCTCGATTTTCTCTTAAAATACCGATTTGTCTGAGATGGTATATCAAACACTCAGAAGAGTGCTTCATCAGGATATCCAAACACCTCGAAGTTTGTTAAAAAAACTCGGCTATCGCTTCTGGTGGAAATCGTGCGAGTATTCGCAGCGAACTGCGGGTTGCTTCGTGTGAGGACTGGAAATCCGCCTTAGGGCCTGCATGTTCACACGAGGCGAGTTATCTCGGGGGGTAGGGTTATCCCTATCCCCCGAGATAACTCGGTGTTAGTTTATTTCCATGTTAAAAAAGTAAACCGTTCACATGAGACCGAGATAACTCGGGGGATAGGGATAACTCGGTCGGAGCGATAGGGTAACCCTAGCCCCCGAGTTATCCCTACCTCCATGTGAACGCTTTCACCAGAGTTATCTTGGGGGGTAGGGTCAACTTAGGCATGCGTATTTATGCTGTTGCTCGGGATAATTCGGGGTGAAGCGTTCACATGAAGCTAGGGTTATCTCGGGGGCCAGGGACAACTCGGTAGTTGCGTTTTATCATGTGAAATAGGGTCAACTTTGACCCTAGCCCCCGAGTTATCCCTACCCCCCGAGATAACCCAGTCTCGTGTGAACAGGCCCTTAATCTCTATCCCCCGAGATAACTCGGTGTAATGTGAACAGGCCCTAAAACATTGTCAATACGCAGAACTCTCATCTTTTAAAATAGTAAAGACCGTCCTATAGCGGTCAAAGCGACAATTCATTAGGCATTGAAGAAAATTAAAAAACAAAACATCACCATAATTAAAAAGAGTATATATAGGCTTAATTTAAAAACGGTCTACACACAGTTAAATATGCAAATAGATCTAACTCAAGGAAGCATAACGGAAGTAAGCAAGAACTTCATTTGCGGGCATCAAAATTTGATCATTTTAAAAGTTTTCTAACAGTTTAGAATACCCACATTTATATATGGAACAGTAAACCAACAAATTAACGTTATCTAAATTAAAAGCTAAAACTAGATAAAGAATAGCTTTCAAATAATAAATCTTATCTTGAATGCGAGAGCATATAGCTTAAAATGATCTCCATACTCATATGGCAACGCATTGGAAATTATAAACAATTTTATTGACAAGGTTTAAGATAGAAAATTGATTAAACGGCCAAAGACCTTGGAGCGAATCAATCTATGAGTAACAATTCAGAATTTTAGAAAGGTAATTGATATACCCGATGCGAGAAAACAATTCAGTATATAGCCTTAATCTTTGTTTCATTAAAAAGAAACTCCTATTTTTAAAGTCATGCTATAGCAAGCGGCAGATGGCGTATGCAAATATTGAAACAGCTAATAGAACCACCAGTAAATGTGAATGCTCGCCTTTTTTTGAAGACAAAGGCGACGTGACAAGTCGCGACATGTGCCAAATAATCCAGAAATGTGCCTGAACAAGCAGACATAAACAACCTGAATAATTCGTTTAGTTTTTTTAAGCTTCACTTTACTCCCACAAGAAAATCCCCAAAACCCGGTCTGTTTTAGACTTAGACTAAAAAAATTCCCCAAAACTGAAGTATTTTCGTTAATTATTTTTTCAAGACGCCTGTGTATATTACTTAAAAAGACAACCGCATGCAAATTTCTAAAAGTGACGCGAGCACTTCAAGCTGTTAATACAGAACGGGACAATATGAAATTCGGAGGACAATCTAGAAAGACAAATAAGGCAAGAAAGACACCACACGTGATCTCCGTAAGCAAGCATTACAGATGATAATCATAAAGAAGATACGAAACACACACAGAAGGAAAGTCAGGTAAGCTTGAAACCCTGTTGGGTTTAATATATAATTGTTTTGGCTGGTCTTTCCCATCCGAATAGAGAACAGTGTCGCTTTAATTTAGGTTAGTTTTATACGGTAGTATTTGGATATATTATATATACGGTTATCATATGACCTTATGATTCGGGGTACGTCTTAAGAAAATAAAAAATAAACCGAAATGCAATAGCGTGACTTTTTATGTTCCAAATTGATACTTTGTCCATGTAATTCTAAACAATTTGCTGGACGACTTTTTAACGAGCATTAGTTTCGACGTTATGAACCAATCGGACAAAACCTTCGCAATTTTACATTGTCGTTAAATTATATACTTAACATTGTTGGCGTCCAACTTAAAATTATATTTTTCATAGAAGGGAGATTTGAATAAAATATATATAACAGCAGAAATGCCATGTTTTAAAATACTTCCTTCGAAGTCCAACAGTACATCTGGAGCTTCGGGATATGCATCATCTATTGATGTTTTAGGCCAACCAAAGATGTTACGATTGGCAATGCCATGCATAGAAACGCTGAAACTCCCATGAAGTGTACGAGCATTCAGCTATGTTGAGACCATGAGGCGTATATACAACAGCTATAGTTGAAACCAAGGGTTGTATGTTCGCAGTCCTTTTTGCATGATTAAAATACAAAATAAAGCGTATGTTGAGAACATGAGATGAACAAGAGCTATGTTGAAACCATTAAGTGTACAATAATTATTATAGGTCCTTCATGAATACCAGCTATATAGCTGATGAGGCCAACCTGTTTAAATAAAGTTATCCTATCCTATGTTGAAATCAAGGGTTATATTCAAGCAATCCTTTTTGTGTAAAATACAAAATAAAGAGACTCCAATGTAGCGTACAAGCATTCAGCTATGTTGAAACCAAGGATTATAGGTTGTTTAAAATACAAAATAAAGGACTCCAATGTAGCGTACAAGCTTTCAGCTATGTTGAAACGATGAAGCGTACATAGGTTCACACAGTCCTTTTGGTTTAAAATACAAAATAAAGGAACTCCAATGTAGCGTACAAGCATTCAGCTATATGTTGAAACGATGAAGCATACACGAGCGATGCTGAAACCAAGAGTATTAGATTCCTGTTTGTTTAAAATACAAAATAAAGGACTCCAATGTAGTGTACAAGCATTCAGCTATGTTGAAATGATGAAGCGTACACGAGCTATGTTGAAACCAAGGGTTATAGGTTCACAGTCCTTTTTGTATAAAATACAAAATAAAGGACTCCAATGTAGCCTACAAGCACTCAGCTATGTTCAAACGATGAAAATGTACAATAGCTAATTGAAACCAAGGGTTATACATGTAGGTTCACAGTCCTTTTTGTGTAAAATACAAAATAAAGGGACTTGTATATGTAGCGTATACAAGCTAAATTAAGTTTGTCTTATTTGAAAGTACTTTTGAAATGACAAAGTAACATCTTTTGCTGTTTTTCGTTTCCTTGCTTCGTTTATGAGATATTTCAGTTTGTTTTATATGTGAAACTAACCAGTGACATCACAAGGTGCATAATGACTTACTGGGAAAGGTTATATATCTTTTCTGTTATCAAACGGAATCACTTCAAAGCAATTATGTGTGCGTTTTTCCCTTACAACAACAGAAATATACATTTTCAACTGATTCCGTTTAGTAATAGCAAAGATATATAACCTTTCCCAGTAAGTCATTATGCACGTTGTGATGTCACTGGTTAGTTTCACATATAAAACAAACTGAAATATCTCATAAACGAAGCAAGGAAACGAAAAACAGCAAAAGATGTTACTTTGTCATTTCAAAAGTACTTTCAAATAAGACAAACTTAATTTTCGTTTCATAAACACTTTAATACGATTGATGCATTTTTTTGGTTATAAATCCATGTCCTATATTCACCAATTTATTGGTTAGGATTAGGGTGTGTGTTGGGGTCAGGCTTTCATGAAGTACCTGGGTTATTTAGGACATGGAATTATTACCATTTTTTTGCCCTGCTGTAGAAGCTTCCATCTCGCTATTCTTTGTTCCTTTACTTCTTTCTTTCTTTTAGCTATTATTACTCTTTCTCGTGTACCGATGTCTTCCGTTGTTCTTTGACGCACGCTACCCATACGAAGATTCCAAACTGACCAAAAATATAGCTCGTCCGCCATGTTGAATAATGGTGTACGTGTTTTAGTAAGGGATTATTAAATGGCCGTGTAAACGCACCAAGGTGCTTAAATTTTGGCCGTGTAAACAGGGCTATCGCATCACAAAATAAACTAAAACGAGGACCATTCAAACACAAATTTAAACCCACGGCAGGGTCACCGCAACAGCGTGAAGGTCAATTACTGCGGGCCCAAAAATATAAAAGTTAAAGTCAAAAAATTATAATAAAACTTACACAATATACAACATACAAAATAGAAATAAATACTAAAAACAGCAAGTAATGCTACGGGTAAGATTGCGAGAATTGTTACAATTTGGACACGGGTGGCGTGTGCTGTTAGGGCGCTGCCTCTCACCGCTGTAGTTAAGCCCAGTTGGACGGGGTTAGTACTTGGATGGGTGACCGTCTGGGAATAGCCCCGTTCTCGAACTTGTATTTCATGTAAGTATAGAGTTTAGTTGGTCTCTCCTGTGCTCCGAGGGTTTTTCGCAGGGTTCTGCGGTTTTCCTCCCTCCGTAAAATCAACGCGTTAGGTCTTAGCTTATGTCATGCACTTTTAACATGAGCCTCTGGCTCGGATGATTGGGCGACCACATCCTGTGTTTACGACGTTAAATAAATCATTACTCATTACTCATTGGACATATAGTTTTGAAAGAACATGGATGTCAGGGTTATAAGTATTCACAAGAGCAGTAAAATAGTAACTGAGCATCAGGGATCTAAATGTGGCGTTCTATAGTGTATGGAAATTAATATTGGTAAGTTCGTTAACGAGCGTGTTCCATATTCTTGTAGTCGCTTACGTCGACATTCAGCTTTATAACTTTCTGTTCGATCACGACGTATCATTATTTTGTTGAAGGATTTTCACGATAAATATTCCTAATTTGGACAGTCCTTTTAGCTTTTGCCATCATCTTGGGCCTATAGTCTCACACGAGCTTCGGGGTTTAAAAAATTAATATTCGTTTAGCCTTCAATAAAAAAGACTAGAGCAGGGCACACTGGTCCAATGCTCTGGGAATTCTAAAGCCTAGTTCTCACTTGTCGTAAGAATCGGGGACAGTCTATCCCCGATCGTCGGCGATTCTTACGACAGCCAGGTTCACACTTGTCGTGACTTGTCGTAATTCGTGCCAAAGTTTAAACTTTAAACATGCCGGCCTTAAACAGACGGATGATTTTACACGGACAACGACACTCCCTGAACCCGAAGGCAGTTTTGCATTTTTTTAAATAACGAGAAAAGGCAGTGCGAATACTCTCATATCTTTGCTTGCAAGTATAAAGAACTTCTGTTTCATGACTGCCTTCGGTGGTATGCAAAGCAGCGATCTTCTTCCATGAATTAAATTTTAAGTTTTCATCCTTGAATAATACTCCTATTATACAGACAAGGGAATTATTTTACAATTTCCATAAACACGGTGTCTTCACCGTTTCTGAACTTTCCTGCTAGAGATTTCAGGTAGCTTTCGCTGGACGCCATCTTGTATATTATCGAGAATCATCCGCGATTGTCCCAGACGAGTGGTTTCAGTGTTCACACATGTCGTAACTAGTCGTAAGAATCCCCGATCGTCGGCGACCGTGTGGGATGCATTTTCCAAATAGAAATGATTCCGATTCTTCCGCTTATGCTTCCGATCAGATCGGCGACTGTCTGGGACGTTTACTTCAACCAAGTTCACACCTGTCGTAACAATCCCAAACGATTGGGGACTGGAAAAATCCCCGATTCTTACGACAAGTGTGAACGTGGCTGTCGTAAGCGGAGCCTTTCATCAGAGTAAAGTCAGGGCCGCTTTATCCTTTGGGCAAAAGGGGCAGCTGCCCCGGAGCCCCGCGTGAGCGGGGGCCCCAGCCCCATGAGAGAAAAGAAGTTTATTAATTGCGAAACGACTCGAGGGATATTTGAATTTTGAGTTTTTAGTATCTGTACAATGTACATACTGAATATATTGTGACGATTAAAAAGTCTATTTCGATATATGCGCTGTGCAAACCTTCCTTCCCGACACACAAGATAGGAGATAGTAAAATTTGCTCTATTTATCTCGAGAAAAGTCTGGGAACTACACTTGGAGTCGGACTCGAAGACCGCCGGAAGTAAACTGGAAACATGGCGGCTTCAGTCACATTGAAAACTTTTAATATTTGGAGATGATGACATGTTGTTCTGCCGCCTTGGTAAAACTACCGTAGTTGTCTTGCTAGGTTTTAAACGATTTTTAACCCATTTTCCAAAAATCAGGGGCCCCATCAAATTTCTCTGCCCCGGGCCCCATAATCTGTTAATGCGGCCCTGAGTAAAATGTGATAGGGCTCCGCCCACTGATCTCGAAATAAAACTGGATAGTGCAACCTATTGTCCACTGGTTCATAAAATGAAGCCAGCTAAACAAAAGAAATCCGTAATTACTAAGGGACCAAACATGCTGAAAAATGTCTTTATGTCTTCTTAAAACGTCTTCTGTACCAAAAAAGACTATTGAACTATATTTTCATTCAAAGATTCAGCATCTCATTCAACAAAATGTTTATATCGGTGCCAGAATACGCTAGAAAGACCATCACTTGGTCCCTTAGTAATGGGTGACTTCCGGCTTCATTTTGTAAACAATAGATGCTTAATCCAGTTTTATTTCGAGATCAGTGGCTCCGCCCTTGAAACGTCAGTATTTCGTTATTAAAATTAACTATTCTCGGCAGTTTACCACCTTTTCACTTTACTCTATCTAAAACACTGCCTACGCGCAGCACTCTTTTAAGTAAAATCGCCTTTAAAAATATTTTTATTTTTAACCCTTTCGTCACTCGCATTACTGTTGCGCATGGGACTTAAGCCCCGCACAGACGACCAAGTTTTTCTTGACAAGTTCCTTGGTAACTTTCCTTGCTCGTGTGTACGATGAACACGTTTTTTTCAAACAATTTCCCTTGACAAGTTACAATTGCTCGTGTGTACGGTTGGACAAGTTTTCCTTGACAGTTATGATCGCGTAATAAGCTTCGGAGATGAGTTGTCAAGTTTTCCTTGACGACTATACACCAGTGCTGTAAAAGTTACATAATTTTTGTAGCTAATTACAGTTACAGTTACATTGTTAGAAAAGTAACTAGTTACCGATAAAAGTTACAATGAAAAGAAAGTAACTAGTTACAGTTACAAAGTTACTTCAAAAATTGTGTAACTAGTTACAAAGTTACATTCCTTTGTCCGTGTTACTAGAATCGACAAAGAAATTACTGGTTTTTAGATGCCATGCAGTACCATAATTATGTTTTATTATTATATCAAAACCATTAATATCAGTAACTATAGTCACATTTTTAAACCAAATATTGTAACTAGTTACAGTTCTTTAAAAAAGTAACTAGTTATAGTTGCTTCTTCAAGAAGTAACTAGTTATAGTTACAGTTACTTCTTCAGAAAAAGTAACTAGTTTCGGTTACAGTTACTTAAAAATGTAACTAGTTACTGTAACTAGTTACTTGTAACGAAGTTACTCACAGCACTGCTATACACACGAACAAATTTCCTTGTTCAAAAGCTGGCATGACCAGCTTTTGAACAAGGCTCCTTGTCAAGGAAAAACTTGTCAATTTGTGTCGTGCACACGAACAAATAAAACTTGTCAAGGAAAAACTTGCCAAGGAAAACTTGGTCGTCTGTGCGCGGCTTTACTCTGTCTAACGCCAGACGATTTTACTCGTCAACGGGAGACGTCTGGGAAGTTATGCAGCAAAGGGTTAATCTTAACGGTAATTTTTCAATCTTTTCTTTTTGGCAGCTTGGTTTAAAAAGGTGACAATAAAAGTTTACCACATCTTTGAAAATATCTTTTGCTTATACAGCATCAAAGAACGAGTGACATAAAAAAGGCCTGGTAAGGAGTGTTAGCAAGTCTCGATGAATTACGCCGTGAACTCGGCTTCGGCCGTCTTCCAGAACAGACGGCCTTCATTCCAAAGCCTTTTTAAAATAGTCAGTCCACAAACTTCGACGCCAGTACGACGGATTACGATCAATGTCGGCGGGGAACGATTTCAAACGTACGAAGAAACATTGGACCGTTACCCAGGCTCCTTACTGGGCTCGCATGTACGCCGTCAAGAGTTCTACGACATAACACGTGACGAGCTCGTGTTTCCTTACCGAAACAAAGAAATATTCAACGCTATCTTGTTTTTCTACCAAGCTAAGATACTCTCTCGACCAGATCATATTCCTCGCGAGGTCTTCGCTGAAGAGATCGATTTCTTTGGCTTAATGAGTTATTGCAATGAACGATTAACAGACGAGAGAGAGGAAATCACACAGACATATCCAGAAAACAACACGCTTAGAAATCGGGTGTGGAACTTCTTCGAAAACCCAGAAACGAAACAAGCGCACGCTTTTGCAAAGATTAATCTCGTTTTAGTTTTTGTGTGGATAGTAATAAACTGCATTGAACCACATTATGCGTCGAGCGTTTCGACCTCTAACCGGACAGGAAATGGCTCGGGGGAGCTCAGAGAAGAGGTTGAACGAACAGACTGTGATCAAAGCTGGGATCAAGGGTTCTGGTTTATAATCAATACGCTTTTTGTAGTTTGGTTTTCTATTGATTACGTCATCCATATCTTTAGCGCACCAAATGTACTTCGCTATGCTCTATCAGCCTCAGGGCTTATCGACCTGGTTACCATACTGCCTTACTATCTTGAACTGATCGCAAAGCATACTGGGACGCCTCTTTCGCCGCAGATGAAAGCCTTGACGTTCCTTCGAGTATTTCGACTTTTCAAGGCGTCGCGTTACAGTAGTTCTTTTCGAATCCTTGTGGAATCGTTGACTTCTAGTGCGCATGACTTTCCAGTATGGTTTCTGCTCATAATTATGCATATCTTCTTTTTCTCCAGTATTTTATTCTACATCGAACACGAAGTGGAGAACACGCAGTTCTCGCATATCCCGGATGCCATGTGGTTCACTGTTATCACTATGTGCGCAGTGGGTTATGGCGATGTTGTGCCGAAAAGCTCCCTGGGAAAGCTCGTGACGGCAATGGCTGCCGTGTCAGGAATTGTTATTGTGTACTGTATTCCAGCACCAACGCTAAAGAGTAACTTTGTCCGACTGAATGCTCTTTACAAAGGCAAGAAACGACAAAAAAAGCGTCTGAAAATGAACGGAGTACACAGAGGGAACCATCACTCACAGCCAGATTAAGGTTGTGCCCCCCCTGGAAGGTCCCCCCCTAAATCACTTAGTCATGCTCAATAAAAGTCAGCATTATCCGAACTGAATAAGATTCGTACTACAACAGTCGAACCTCTATTAACGGACACCTCTATTAAGCGGACACCTATCTAAGGTCCCGACAATTGTTTTAATAAAACCCTATAGTTGTAACCTCTATTAAGCGGACACCTCTATTAAGCGGAAGCGGACACTTATCTTGGGTCCCAATGAGCAGAATAACCTCTATTAAGCGCACACGTGGAGTTGAAGATTAACGTTTTCTTTCAACATTAATAATTTTACAAGGCATGCCGACAATCTAAGGCGACATATAGTCTAACTAATATAATGTTGCTATTTTTTGTAAAAGTTGGTCCCAATGTATTGCAAACTTTTTTCTATTTCATGTTTTGTTATATTTTGTAGTACTAAAATAAGTTAATGATAAACGGTGTCGGTTCTCGCTGTGTCGGGAACTTCAAAGCTGGGGCACCCGGGTATTTGCCCAACTAATAGAGTAATATAAAAGGGCTAGCTTAATCATGTACGGCTTACTTGTGACTCGATTGCGCTCCCACCCTTTTTTTCTTCTGCTTATTTATATGATTTCAATTTCAATTTAGTATATATTGTAGTATTCACAATTATATTAACCCATCCACATTTAGCAAGCTATTCAAGGTAGGGGTTATAAGTATCATTTATAGACCTTTCGCTCGGGGAATTCGATGAAATATTACCCCGAGGTATGCCCGAGGGATATATCATCTCGAGGGTAATATTTCATCGAATTCCCCGAGCGAAAGGTCTATAAATTATATATTATATCGAAACAATTAATCTTTCCCAAAAAAGCTTAAATAATGTTAATAAAGTTAGCTTAGCTTAACTTTTGTCCGCTTTTCATTGTCTGTTTCCATTCTTTTGTCGTCTCAAGGCTTCTGGATGCATTGTTTGTTGCTTTCTTTGTATTCCCTGAATCCTTATTTTCTTGTAACCTAACAATCTTCTTGTCAACATCTGAGTGTTCAGGCGAAACGTTTTCTTATCTCGCCAAACTCCGCCATTGTTGACAGCTTCGTGAATCGTGCGTGACATTCACGCGTCGTACACGAACTCGAATACCCCGCTGTGGCGGTACGATAAATTAACTGGTGGTCACGTGGTACAAATCAAGCTCTCCGACTGTACAATTTACAGTTGAGATATAATATTAGTAAATATAATCAAGTTGTGAACTGTCTGAATTCACTATAGCTCAAACAGCCAACAAATTGAATTAAAAAGTATTAAACTATTTCTTCTAGACAGTCTATAAGCTACAAAAACAACAGCCGATAAACTGCCTACAGTTAATACGAATAAGATTGGCAATACACACAAAAAGCTCTAAAGCAGAACTGACTGTTATAGAGTAATCACCAGAGTCGGCAATAAATACTATAAAGAATTCAAGTATTCAAAGACTTAAAGGGTATTGGCAATAAAAATTAAGTTTGTCTCTTTTGAAAGAACTCGTCAAATGGTATAAGAAGACCTTTTACAATTTTTCCGTATCTGTTTTGGTTTTGGAAATATTTCGACCAAACTCAACGTGCTGTCCGCCATCTTGGAATTATTTTCGATATGCAAAATTATGCATGTGACGACATAAGCAGGGTAAAGTGAAATTTTTATCTTGCCAACCTTATGACATTATGAGCTAGAAACTCGATTTTTTGTTGCGCTATTTCCATTTTAAATTGACCCACAACATTTAAAAAGCCTTCCGTGGAAATTTGGGCACCCACGGAGTAGTTTCATCAGGTTTACCCTGCTGTGACGTCACCAATTTCCTAGTTAATAATATACATGAAAAAATATCTCGACTGTGATTGGCTGATTCCAGTGCAGTTAATCCCAAACAACAGTGCAGAATTGTGTTATCACAGTGCAAAAATCTGTAATCACAGTGCAAAAATCTGTAATCACAGTGCAAAAATCTGTAATCACAGTGCAAAAATCTGTTATCACTAAGAACCAATCAAATTGATTGTACAGCGGATTTTTCCCGACACAAAACAAACAAAGATGGCGGACAAGATTCGGCGGTTTTGGGGATAATTTGTTCAAATTTGAAGCTAGTTATGCTTTAATATTGCCAAGTGAAGTACTTACAAGAAGACCAGAAGCTTCATTATGCCTCGAGTAAACTTTTTCAAGTAGTAAAGGAAGCGAAGCGTTTTTTAACAAATAAATATGCGAGGAGTGGACGGCTAAACACGTACGTTAAAATGTTAGTACAGTTGTTTTGAACATTTTTTCATGTATATTATTAATAAGTAATAGCATGGTTTCTCGTGCAATTCGGAAAAACATGCACTCGTGAGTTTTTCAAATACTTCAAATAGCACTCGTCCTTCGGACTTGTGCTATTTTGACAGTATTTGAAAAACTCACTCGTGCATGTTTTTTTCCAAATTGCACTCGAAACCATGCTATTACGGTATTACCTATACTAATTAGACCCGATGTTACAACAAGATGGCGGACAGCACGTTGTCTTTGGTCGAAATATTTCAAAACACAAGAAAGATAGAGAAAAATTGTAAAAGGTCTTCTTATACCATTTGACGAGTTCTTTAAAATGAGACAAACTTAATTTTTATTGCCAATACCCTTTAAGCATGACTAAAAACGCAAAATATTTGAAAAGTTTCAAGAACCAAAAGTAACCACCCTTCTTGGGATCTTCTCCGTCCCCCTTGTTTAGTTTCATTTTCCCCTGGGCGGCTGGTTCATTGGGCGCCTAGTCTGTGTTATTTCTTTTCAACACTGCTCTAATGAGTTGTTTAGGCCAGCCGACGGGCTGTTAGTTATACCCCCCCCTGGTCATTCCTGTTTTCTTTGCTTGTCACGAACAGTCGTTTCCTTAGTGGCTGGGTGCTCTTCTACAATTGTGAGTATATCTGCTGTCAATCAGTGGCGTAACTTTGGGCTAGGGTGGCGTAACTTTGGGCTAGGGTGCCACTGGCCCAAACTGAAAAGGCCCCCCCCCCGGCCCTGGGGGACTATGCCCCAGAAGTGCATTTTCGGCGATTTCTGCGAGGAATTTTCCAAAAAATTAATCGGTATAACCATAGTTAATAGAAAATAAACATGGTTTGGAAACCCAGCAAACTTCAAAGCGGTTAACAATCAAACGACGATTCATGTTGAAAGGTACATGAAGGTGCCAAATCCTTTGTTTTAGGTTTATTAATATTTAAACAGTACGGTTGAGCGATTCAACCCAAACGTTGCTATTGGATGATTGCTTCATTATACAGAAAACACAATATGTTCAGTAACCGTGAAAGTGCACAAATTTCCATAAAACTGAACAAAAACATAAAACAATGACTTTTGTTGAGCTTCCAAACCATGTTTCTATTAACTATGGTATAACAAGGGGAAATTCATCATTATATCAAACGTTTGTTAGATTATAAGAATATTTATCAACCCGTTACCCGATGATACCGGCAGGCGAAGCCGTGTTATATCAAGAATATAGTCACTGACGAAAATACACTAATCACGTATAAACACCGGTTTTTTACAAACAAAACAAAACAAACTAACCTGGCTCTTACACTGCTGCATTAAAAGCAAAAATAAAACATTTTGTTTTTATGATTTGGGTGAACACAAAAAAGGTTAGTCTAACTGCTATACCCGAGATAATACAGGTCTTTTGACAATACACTTCAACTTTATAGTTAATATCCCGCCGTTTGACAGAGAAAACTTCACGATGGACTGGGCATCCGCAAAAACGGAAATTTGACCGTGAGCAAAAGGCCTGGGACAAGCAGCAGAATAGAAATTCATTTTCGTACCTTTATTAATTACCTGTTGCAATGTTCTGTATTTTTTTTTAAACTGTTTGAAACTTCGTACCAATATTTAAATGATGGACTATATCCAGTTCAACGACAACTGACTATTTCCCAATAAATACGTGAAAATGACGGAATGTCGAAATCCCCACAAAGGACATCCGACATCGACTAAGGGGCCCCCCTGTGACAGCCCCCCCCGGCTGTCAATCTCGTTTGCATCTCACCAAAACCGTAAGTACCATGGTTTACTCTTAGTTTAATATTAATTTCCTCCTTCTAGACGGGTGACTTGCAGATTTCGGGATGGACAAGGTTCCGTTGATCGAGGGGATCAGCAGGTCCCTGTTAATGTCGCATCGTTGCTTGTTGCAGTCGGCATACTAGCTACTGATTCCATCCCTCCGATCTGCATTCCACCATCATAGGTAGAATAGCGAGCGTGTTTATCATACTGTGTCGCATGCTACAGTTTTGCGTTATGCAAGCCTTGGGCTAGTTGAGAACCGTGTAGATCATTAATGTTTGGTGTAAGTGAGATCTCATAATCAGATATCAGAAATAATTGGATTGCTCCAACCAATCAATTATAATCTGATTACTGTAATCAGGGCTATCCATGTATGGACATATTGTACAGTACTTAATTACATTAAGCATTTAATGATGATGCTCATCGACGGTAGGAATAGCAAATGTCTTTTGCATCTCATTATTGATTGTTATTGTTATTTTTATCTGATTGGCTTATTTTTGGTCACATGATTATCCTTCTTATATAAGCTTGTTGTTTGTTTACACTCTTTACGTTTCTCTCTGACGAAGGGCCTTCGCTCGAAACGTTAGACTCCTACGTTCTCTGTTTCGGCAGTATATCTAACCTTACTATATTTCGATTGTTGTTTCAACACTGCGTAGGCACGCAGCACACTCCTTTTATTTCACTATTTGGATTCTTAATTAAGTTGCCTGTTCTGTTTAATGATGCATGCCAATTATCCAAGTAAACATGGTATTTTTGAAGCGACAAAAACATCATCACATTGCTTAAAAATACAGGAACCACTGAGTTTTTTTATAAAATACAAAACAACGGTAATTTCGAAAACGGTAAAAAATGTTTAACGATTTTATAATAAAATGTTTACCATTTTCGCAGTTACCGTTCACGGCGTTGTTTTGTACATTGCTTAAAGTTTCGGATCAATTTTTAATAATCATAGTCAAATAACTGTATATATACAGTGAATATGTCCTGTATTTGTGTCATTAAACTGTCTTTGTGAATTTCATTAATTTTACTATTTAAACTAAGTCGTGTACGGTGGTGATTAATAAAGACAAGTTAAGAAGACAAGTTTGAAGACAAGTTATTAGCATGATTACAATACTTGGGAAGCTTAGTCTACTGTATGCTAAACCTAAAGTATTTTCATACTATATAATTATTTCAAAAATCTTACACAGGAAATGAAATGAAAATTATGTTTGCTCTATCTTCAAGATCTCTTAAACAGTTTTTCCATATTTCACTTCGTTCTCAAGTTATTTAGATTAGTTTGACATGTAAATGAGATGAACTGTGACATAATGTACAGATAAATGCGAGTTTTATAGAAAATCATGTATATCTTTGACATTATCGAGCAAAATTTGGTCTAAAAATATTTAGTGTGATATTTAGTGTGTCGAGGTCCATATAGTTGCAAAGTTTTAAATAATATTGTTTAATAATTCCAAAGATATACATGATTTTCCAATAACTCACAATTACCTGTACATAACTTTACATCATAGCTTATCTCATTTACATATCAAACAATTCTAAATAACTTGTGAACAAAGTGAAATATGGAAAAACTGTAAGTCATTCTTTATTACTTTCAGGAGATTGTGAAGATGAAACAAACTTAATTTTCATTTCCTTTCCCCTTTAATTAACACATTTGGCATTTGTTATTAATAAGTTCTTATAGAAGCAAAGTAAGTCTTTGAAATTCCTAATTCCTATGCATTTGTCTCTTGTCAAACAAATGCATAATTACCTACTCTTAAATAGTTTATATTTAAACAACAAGTATACTAATTCTTTAAAGTGTACTAACCTTCATATATGCAATGCTTAACTTGCAGCCAAACTCAAGAATTGTGGTCATATATTGAATAGTGTCAACCACATCACTCAGACCTTTGTGACTCTGTGATAGTCCCTGCTTTTAAAAAGCTTTAAAATATACCATTCAAGTTCTGTCTTCAAGCAAAAGCCACTACTCTTTCCATCGATGTCCACACTGGCAACATTTATAAAAAGTTGTCATGGGTTCATCAGCAGAACGTGTCTGCATCTGCATAAAATATGCTCGATCATGTTCACACTTAGGACAGCGTTCTTAATAAAAAATAAAATAACTAATGAGTGAGTGCTTACTGTAATAAGCTTAGGGAAAAAACTTCATATGCAGTAGCAGACTGGATGATATATGAAGTACTGATACTCCCATAGACCATATTCATAAATGGCCGTGGAATTAATATTCTTTTATGTGCATATAAATTAGCCCCTCTGAACCCTCAGAATCTTTCCTCCAAAACGACAGGGTTTGAGATCAAAATTTTTCGGTGGTATCCCCAAGGGATACCAGCATCTCTGAACTTGGTATCCCAAATGAAAATTTGGTATCCAAATTTTTGATACCAGAAAATACACGGTGCTTCTTAATATCAGATGTTATGAACTAAGAACTTACAATAAACGAAGAGCGAGCTTCCCACTTCAATAGACCTTTCCGCATGAAGTGGGTGGATAACACATTGAGAGATTTGATTGGCTCTCGCAACTGACTTCGGACATCCAAAACTTTGGACAAACATTAGACATTAGCCAATCAGATTTGTCAAAAAGAAAGATCACGTGATCCATTCATTTCATGTGGAAAGGTCTATTGAATTGATTAGAATCTCGGCTGTCAAAGGGTATTGATTGGGCATTTTCTCTCCTTTGCATGGTTACTGAGGTCTAACATGAAGTAGCTACGGTGCTTAGACGGGAGACCGCTGGTGTGAGGAATGTGGGTGGAAGGTCAGATTTTCGCGAAATATTACATGCCAGCTACAGTGTATTAAACCATGATTAAACTTACATTATGTTAACGAAAATGGAATAAAAACACGCTGAAATGGGTGCCAACTTCTTTCTGACTTAAAGTAATTTCTAAGATATAGTTATCTTGGTTAATATTGGTATTTTAGCAAGATTTCCTTGGTATCCCAATGGGATACCAAGGTTTCAACATCTGGTATCCAAAATTAAAAACTGGTATCGTCGGGATACTGGGATACCGCAAATCTCGAACCCTAAAAACAAGGTTACCTCTAACCTTTTTTCTAACCTCTAACAATTTAAAATCCTTTTATGTGCATATAAATTAGCCGAGGGGCCATTTATGAATAAGGTCTATAGGGTCCATTTGTAGGCTGTGTTGGGTGAGTTCTGAAGGCTGTTGGGTCAGTTCAAAAGACTATTGGCCATTTCTCAAAAGAGTCGAAGACTGGTAAAGAGCATTGAGCACTGGTGTTCTTGGGATGGTTTGGAGGGACAGTTTCATTGTGCTTACACTACCAAGCATGAAATCTGTCCCTTCAAATGATCCCAAGTACCCAGTGGCTTGGTGGCAGGGAGGCTGGCTGGGGGGGGGGGCTAAGCCCCCCCCCCAGCTGGGGTTGCAGAAGGGGCACCAAAACTAGCAAGGGCGCCAAAACTTAACAAAATAAACCTATTTCTTTGTATAGCTACATAGGTCTTCAATGGGGGGATATAAAGATCTGAAATCTGTAATCTTTTGTGTTTTCTATGAAGTTTTATCATCTTCAGAATTCTGTAAAATCTCACTCCAAAATGCAGGAAATGGCATGTCAGAGACTCTAGATTTCAAAATTTTCCAGGGGTGCAACTTTGGCACTCGCATTGGCGTGGCATTTGAGAGAACCCGTTGTTCGTTGTAATATTATATATGCTACTTGAGTTATTTTAAAACAAAAAATGTGATCATTTATCAAATACAGTAATGTACATCTTTTTTTCCTTTTTTAACTGGATCGGCTCCTATTTTAACCAGATTGTTAACCTGACCATTTTACAGCCAGGCTTCCAGTCATCTCTCTGTGGGCTTGCTGGCTCCCAGAAAATTTTAGGCCATTCGTAGCCCCATATTTAGAGATATTGAAGAAATATTTTGGAAGACAAAAAGAAAACAACGACAAACGTTATGTCATTATTTTCTTTCCTCAACAGGCTCAAATATTTTCACCCTCATGGTCTCACCTTCTGTTGAATCAACATTTTCCCATGCTGCTTTACCACCAAGAACATCATCAACCTCCTTAAGCTTTGGATAAATCTTGCTTCCAACCTGAGAAAGTTACAAAATACAATCACACTTTACTTAAGAGAGATGAAACTATTATTCCAAGGAGAAATAGTGGTTGAAGTTAAATACCTTTTTTGAAATGTTGTAAACATAAGGACATGTCTGACAAGCAAATCTGTACGAACTCACACCAGAACCTTCTTCTACGGTCAGAAAATTGGAGCAAGTTGGACAAAATAAAAGCATATCTTTGATATTAGTCTTTACAAAGCAAAGAATAGTTGTTTTAAAAGCATAAACGCATGCACCTCCATTTTGAATTTAAATACAGGACTGTGCGGGGCCTAGAAACTAGAAAGCAAATCACGTGACACGCGCGGAAAGGACTGTTCGATTTTATTTTTTTTTTGTTTCTTTCTCTAGTCTTTTTTTTCTTCTTTCTTTTATTTCTCTAGTCCTTCTTTCTTCCTTCCTTCTTTGTGTATGATTGTCTTGGTTTAACAAGTCAAATTTAAAAATTATCTCCGGGCTCTATTGAGTAGCTGGGTAATTGTTAACAACCTAATTATAATATATTTACAAAACTATACAAATTATTAAAAAAAAACCCAACAAACTATATGAAACTAATGAAAAACTATTTTAAGCCCTAGATGATTTAAATAAGTTTTTAATGCGGATTGCGCCAAAAATTACCGCTTTTTTGCATCTGCTTTAGGACAGCCTGTGTTAAACTTTTCATTGCCCAACAGCGCGGCTAACGAAGTCTATCTTATTAATTTATTTTATTTCCTTCCTTCTTTCTTTCTTTCTTTCTTTTGTAATGGGTGTAGATTATAAAGAAAACTTTCTTTCTTCCTTTCTTTCTTTCTTTCTTTCTTTCTTTCTTTCTTTCTTTCTTTCTTTCTTTCTTTCTTTCTTTCTTTCTTTCTTTCTTCTTTCTTTCTTTCTTTCTTTCTTTCTTTTGTTGTCGTTGTTGTTGCTATTTTGCTTCCTTTGGTACTTAATTAACAATATGGTTGATTTAACTTATGTGCTTTTCATCGAATCCATGAACATATTTTTATACAAGATTTACACATCAAATAATTAAATTATTAGTTATATTTTTATGCAATAAAAATCCCAGCTGCAAAGCTAAGATACGTTTAGTATGTAGTCCAAAGCTGGTTTTCCTCTTGCGAATAAACTCGCGCAAATCAAACTTTTCTTTTGCATGTCTTATGAGCTCTCGGCTGGAACTAATGAGAAATCTATCTAACTTTTACGTAATAGATCAAACACGAGATTGAGTGTTTCACGAGAAAACAAATGAAAAACTAGGGCGTAGCCTCGAGGGTTTTATTCAGGGCCGTCGAGAGCCAGAACGGGCCCCAGGTCATAATTTGCGTGCGGCCCCCTTCCGATATTTTTACCAAGGTTTTACTGGGCCCCAGCGGTAAGTTTTTGATAATTATTATAATATATGATACATCTTCATAGACTGAATTTTTAGCGGGCCCGGGGTAATTACCCCGCCTACACCACCCCCTCTCGACGGCACTGCTTTTATTGTTTTCGAGTGTTTGAAGTCCCCTGATGAAACACGATAAACGAGCGTTTGATCTGGCTTCTCAAACGAGTTTTGCGGTGTTTTAATTTCATTGATTTCAATATGCAGATTAAGAAATGTGATCCAGTTCACTAGGAAGTTTCCTACAGGTTTTCATTGGGTATCTCATGCATGCGATGTGGTATACGTTCACGGATTATTAATAATTAATTATTATTACTAATTATTATTAATTAGTTTGATTAGCGCAAAAAATATTCCCAAGAGAAAAATACCCCCAGTTGCTTTTTGCGGTTCCCCCCTCCTGGATTTAATTTTTTTTAATTTTGAGAATTTTTTGCCCCCCCCCCCCCCAATCATTTCCTGTGATTTTTCATTGGTGGAGCCCTACTTCCGGTCCAGACGCTAGTATATAAACCATTACGACATAGTTGACCTCCATGGGAGAAGGACGTGTCGCTAAGAGTTCCAGTGCCATGACTCACTGACCTTCGTCGGAGTCAGACGTGTTTTTTTTCAGCTCCTCAAGATGGAACTTTGTCCAGAGGAAATTTGGACTCAATTTGGACAGAAAGAGATGTGAAAGTTCTGGATGTCGATAAGAAAGCTGTCAATCTAAAGTGTTCAGATGACATCGAAGAAGTTTTGGTACAATTTGCTGGGAATTCAGTGTCACTGGCCACTTCGAAGCACCGCGGGTGTGAGCGTGCTGAGGATCTCGACGCCATTATCCTAACTTACGATCCTGTCATTTTGAAGACCAAGAGAATGGCTGGTTTGAAAGGAAGAGTTTGCGTTGAGTTGAGTAGAAGAGGATATATAACCCGTGGGTTAGGGTTAATAACGCCAGTAAATTGGTTAGGGTTAATAACGTCTGGCTAATAACGCCAGACGATTTTACCCGTCAATGGGAGAGCTCCCGGATTCCTGGCCAATAAAGGGTTAACTTCGATTAGAGTCAATCTTTCCTTCCCTTTCCCCTCTTCCCTCTCTTTCCCTCCCTTCCCCCTTTTCCCCCTCCCTTCCCCCTTTCCCCCTCTCCTTCCCCTTTCCCCCCTCCCTTTCCCCTTCCTTCCCCCATCTTTCCCCCAAGAACCTCTGGCATCCAGGGTAAGTCAATCAAGGATAAGGTTTGGAAACTCGGCAAACTTCAAAGCACCTATAATGAACTGTATGTAGTACTTAAGCTTTGACCATGTCTTTTAACAGTACTACACAGTTGATCCCGGACGATTTTACCGCTAATGTTGAGGGAAATTTTCAAGAAATTCAAATCCGGAAAATTTCAAGAATTTCAGAAAATTTATGGATTTCAGAAATTTGAAAATTAGAAGAATTCCAGGAATTTACAAAAAAATTGAAATTTCCAGGAAGTCAAAAATGTAAAGAATTTCAGGAATTTGAAGAATTTTTCAAAATTAATCTTTTTTTTAGAAATTTCAAGAACTTCAGAAATTTAAAACATTTTAAAAATTTACAAACTTTGAAGCATTTCGGGAATTTAAAATATCTTAAAAATTTCAAAGAATTCCAAAAATTACAAGAATTCTAGCAATTTGAAGAATTTTAAAAATTATTATATATATATATTTGAAAATTACAAGAATTTCAATGTTTCAAAAATTTATAAATTCCTTAAATTTTTCAAATTCCATTGCAACATTTGAAAAAGCGTCCCAAATCGGTCATTTTTTGCATTTTTTAAAACTTTGAAATAAGATAAAACAAATTAAAATACAACTTGAATAAAACTTGTTAATACCTACACGAGGCACCAAAGGCTACCTGATGTACACCTGCATACTTTAATCTTTATATAAGAACTAACGCCGAGAGAACAATGAAGCAGTAAGAATGAACACAACGCAACAATCTGGCGAACGAATATAATCTTCAAATGTGTTATAAGAATAGAACTACCTAAAATTCCGCTACGGTATTTGTAGCTGTTACGGTTTTTATAAAACCACGGGGCACATACACGCTTTAAAAATTGCCTCAACTTTAACAGTAAAACTTCGCCTACTATTTACAGTCATTGCGTGCTGTCAATATATTACTCTACTCACTGAACAACATCGCCCAGAAAGTCACCTTCGCCATTTGTCGCGTGAATGTCGGTCACGGTCGTGACTTCGATCCCGATTGAAAAAAACTCGTTGTCGGTCGTCCCGCTCTCGGTAATTATCGTGCCTGTCGTCGTTCCATCGTCTATCATTCGGTCGCGCTCTCGAGGAATGCAATTTCGAATCGTCGGTGTCACGACGAGAGTCGTCGCTGTCCCGACGGTTGTCTCGGTGGCCTCTAGGTTCAGAGAAATCTCGACTTTGTGACGTATCTGACGCGAGAGCATCCCGGTATCGCGAGCGACGCGGGTCTTGAATGACGTCACTCCTTGATCGTCCATCCTGAGCTGGCGCCGCACCTTGACCTAGAACACGCTTTTCGTACTCTTCATCACTCGGAACAGTCCGTTCGGCATCGACGACCGCCGAAGACTTCACAGCCGTACCACGTTCACCTTTGACAAACGTCTGAGGCAAATCTTGCGAAGTTGGTGTAATCTTAAAACTAATTCGTCCCGTGTCACCTTTTACCTCAGGCAAACCACCCGTACTTGGTGTAGTACTCGACAAAGACGCCGATACCGTGGTTTCTTTAATACTCTCAGTACCAGATACATCCTTAGCCTCCGAGCTTAGGTCAAGATCTTCGGGATCGTACGGAGTTTCCTCGTCGTACGCCGTCTCCGGATCGTACAGAGCATCGGTATCACCAGCCGTATTGGACGTTTTATTCGAGGTTTCTGATCGGCTCGTATTCCTTATGAGCGGAACAGAGCTTGCTAAACGGCTTAAAACAGATGACATACTTGGATCTAACGAGAGCGATAGAGCAGCGGGAAAAGTAGGAAAAGCAGCGGCTTTCTTAGGTGCAATCTCTTTTTCTAAACGTTCAGACTGTTCTTGCAAAGAACGAAGCTTTTTCTCCTGTTCATGAATTTTTAAAAGCGCAGTGACCATTGGTGCTATGGGCTGAGTGGATGATGAGGGTTGCGGCTTTGCGGCTTCGGAGTCGAGTTTGGCTTGAGAGTTGTGAAAATGAAACACAATGTCTTCTATCTCGTCCACGGGGGAATCTGGTAATGTAGGTGTGGTCGTTTTCGAGTTGGGTGTAGTTGATTTAGAAGTGTCTGTCCCATTGACACTAATGCGCTTCGAATGAGGTTCACCCGCGGCGCGTGGGGAACTGGAGGCCTGGCGGTCAACCACGGGGCGTGGTCGCTTGGTAGCAGGTTTAGTTCGTATGATGAGGCCAAGCAGCATATGTGGGCGAGGTTCTTGAAGACCTAAGAAATATCAAAAGTGTGGATTGAAGCTCATTGTTTAATGTTCGAATACTACAATCAAGGCCAAATTCATTGGTACAGCATGTAAAAATTGCAACGTTTTACAGTCCCACTTGGTTTGCTTTATGTAGGCAACCCTTGCTCTGCTGTACCAATAATTTATGGCTAAATTCAGGTATAGATGTGGCTATTGAAGTCAATTGGACTATTGCAATAGTATTTTGCAATACACCATCGCGATACGGCATTAACATAATATATAACACATAGCAGCATATAATGTTATTAATCAAGCTCAACCTGCGTTCAAACTGAGTCTCAAAAGCTGAATGGTTAGAGCGTCTCACCGGTAATCAGAAGGCTGTGGGTTTGAGCCCTGCTTGAGAACTCAGAATTTTTTCTAAATAGAATAGCTCGAAGAATATATACGATATTTGTCACTAGTAAACAAGTCGTATAGCCAATCAGAAAGCCGATAAGATACTTTTTTTATTACTGAAGAAGTATAGACCTTATTCATAAATGCTCGACGATTTGAAACCCTTTTTATGTGCATATAAATTAGCCCCTCTGACCTCGTTTTAGAGTAAAGATTCTTTTGAATTTCGCACATGAAAACGAGTTCAGAGGGGCTAATTTATATGCACATAAAAGAATATTAATTCCTACCCTGCGAGCAGAGCCTTCTTTTCCTTATTTCTTCGCAGAGAGAGAGGAAGAAAAGTAGGCTCTGCTGTATTCGGGACTGGTTTCCATTGCGCATGCATGTTAGTTGCTTGGTTACAATCTCGAACCCAGTCTCAATCAGAGCAGAAAACAAAACGAGAACCGGTTAAACGGGTCTTAAACGGGTTACTTCGTCCTAAATCTTGGACGAAACCAAATACGAATACAGCAGAGCCTACTTTTCTTCCTCTCTCTCAGCGAAGAAATAAGGAAAAGAAGGCTCTGCTCGCAGGGTAATTAATTCCACGTATGGTCTATATCATGGCCAGTGAGAGTTTCGGAAATTTGAAACACACGAGGTTTATTTGTCTGATTAATTGCAGGAAAATCTCAGTACTTTATGATATAATCCCAGTGAACACAGAGTTTGATATTTTAACAACAAAATAAACGTTACATACCAGGTCCTTTAAAAGGCATGAGCTCTGGCGGCACCGGTTGATGGGATGCTAATGGAATAAGGTACATATCCTTAACTCCACTATAGCAATTTCCAATGACACCACAGCGTTTGCGACTGTGAAAGTACGAATACAAGGACACGTAACTAATTTTCTCTTCATCTGTAGCAGCGGCAAAACGAATGAGACTCATCTCCTGAAATACAATAAGAAATATACGAGGTTTTGAAGTAGAGTAGAGTGTAGAGTGAAGTAAAGTAGGGTAAGGTACATGTAGGGTAGAGTAGTGTAGTGTAGTGTAGGGTAGGGTAGATAAGGGTAGGGTAGGTTAGAGTAAGGGTACGGTAGGGTGTAGAGTAAGGGTAGAGTAGAGAAGGGTAGGGTAGGGTAGGGAGGGTGGGGTAGAGTGGGGGTTAGAGTAGGGTAGAGTGGGGTGGGGTTGTGGTGGAGTAGAGTAGAGTAGAGTAGAGTAGAGTAGGGCAGGGCAGAGCAGAGCAGAGCAGAGCAGAGCAGAGCAGAGCAGAGCAGAGCAGAGCAGAGCAGAGCAGAGCAGAGCAGAGCAGAGCAGAGCAGAGCAGAGCAGAGCAGAGCAGAGCAGAGCAGAGCAGAGCAGAGCAGAGCAGAGCAGAGCAGAGTAGAGTAGAGTAGAGTAGAGTAGAGTAGAGTAAGTAAGGTAGAGTGGAGAAGAGTAGAATGGAGTGGAGAAGAGCACACAATACAGTAGTCTTTTTATTATCCATTTACCCTCGACGATGATGTTTTACACTGAAATACGTAATCCCAGACTTGCTCATGCGCAATACGTCCATGCACGTGTAATGTATCTGGGAGCACTTGAATGAGATCTTCCGCGGAGCCTGAGACGAGATAAGCGTTCGTCCCAAACTTGGCAACACTCTGCATCATAACGAAACCTTTCCAAACTGATTTTTCTTGATGTTTACTGGAAACGTTAGAAGGACTTGATGCTGTGGCGAACTCGTGAGAATCAGGGGAGCTGAAAAAGACATAAGTCACGATCAGAGAGTGCTGTGTAGGCAGTGCTTTGAACAGAGCAAAGTGACAAGGTGGTAAACTGCTGAGATTTTTAATGTGGCTAAATGTAATTTAGGCAAGGTAAAAAAGGAGACAATGCTAGTCAGCGGTCACTCATGATAATATGTGGGGATTATCTCAGCACTCATTGTCACACACTTGTCAGCGTGGTCTGAGCTTGACTTGCGCTCATCAAAGTCTTGTCAGCGTGGTCTGAGCTTGACTTGCGCTCATCAAAGTCTTGTCAGCGTGGTCTGAGCTTGACTTGCGTGCGCCAAAGTCTTGTCAGCGTGGTCTGGGCTTGACTGGTTTTGCGCGCGCTATCTATTATTAGATATTTGGTCAGTGGTCACTCATTATAATATGTGGGGATTATCTCAGCGCTCATCAAAGTCTTGTCAGCGTGGTCTGAGCTTGACTGGTTTTGCGCGCGCTGTTTAGTGACCCACCCACACACTCCTGATAGAATGCAAGGGTAAGTATATAAATTTCCACTGCTTTGACAGTGTGACTGGTGCCTGGAGGTGGGCTGTGGCGGGGTTGCCATGGTTACCTCCGATCAGGGGTGGTCCCCCACTGTGGCTTGGCATCAACCCTCCAATAACGTCAATTGGCGATCTATTTTAGTAAAGAAAAACTGACGTTTCAAGCGGAGCCCTTCGTCAGAGTAAAATGTGCGTAAATGTTTCACATTTTACTCTGATGAATGGCTCCTCTCGTAACGTCAGTATTTCGTTACTAAAAATCTCGGCAGTTCACACCTTTTCACGCTAAATTATCATCAGTTTTATTAGCTAATAAACAACTGAACTTTTGAGGCCGATATAGCATGCGAGTTAGATAGTTTTCCCAAAGCACCCCCTCCCCAAAAAAAAAGACAGTCTGTTTACAGGCTAGAGTTATCCAAGCACCCGGGTCAAAGTTAGACCGAATTTACAAGCAAAATTTCACAGGTAGAGTCACCCTGCTGCCCAGGTCAACTTTATTGGACGTGGTTATCAGGCACCAATCTCGTTCCCAGAGCCCACGTTCCCCACCCGGGAAACGAGAGACTCTGGGATAATCCGTTTCAAATCGTTACGTTATTGGCTGAATAGTGAGCACGAGTTAGGTCTGAAGTGATCGGAAGTAGAATTAATAAAACCAAAATAACAAAGATGTCGGACGACAAGACTCCAGTGAAGACGTTGCCGCGATCGATATCTTCGCCGTATGTGTGTAGATGCTGTAATTCGAGCTTCGCCAGCAACCCCATTGACTTGTTTGGGGAAAAGTCAAACAAGGAGAACATACTATCCAGATTACGCTCGGATATTTGCGCATGCGTACCTCAACCGGAATAACAAGAATCCTGTGATTTGAAACGGATTATCCCAGAGTCTCTCGTTTCCCGGGTGGGGAACGTGGGCCCTGGGAACGAGATTGATCAGGCACTAATAACAAGAAGCCTGCCGGGAGTCCCAATAGCTCAGTGGTAGAGCGCTGGTCCGTTAAGGCAGAGACCTTGGGTTCGATTCCTGGTTGGGGCAGTCAGAAAACGTTTCTCTACAGCAGTGATTTGAAATTCTTCTTCTTCACATATATACGCTGCTGAAGGACAACTGAATGTTTATAACAAAAAGTTGTTCCCGGTAGGCGAGTTACCCCTACCAAACGCGTTTATAAGGACAAAACATACCCCGGCTACTAGGGTAACCCTAGTGGCGTCATGATAGAGTTACCCTAGCATCAGGGTTACCTATAGTGAAATAAAAGTAGCGTGCTGCGTAGGCAGTGTATCGAAATATAGTAAGGTTAGATATACTACCGAAACAGAGAACGTAGGAGTCTAACGTTTCGAGGGAAGGCCCTTCGTCAGAGAGAAACGTAGAGAGAAACATAGTGTCCTTGTAAACACGGCAAACAAAAAAAAACAAGAAACGTACGAAAGCTTACCTCCTTGTAAACAAGCCCAAATAAAAATTCGTTTATTTTTTAAAAATACTTACGGAGGTCCAACAAAGGTTACTTCGCGAGGAGAAGGAACAGAACTTTCTGCAGCTGCTTGAATTCTGATGGAGATAAAATAAATATCAATATTTTGACTGACAAGTTTCTCAACTGACACAACCTCTTCTCTTTCTGCCATTCATTCATCGTGGTTTTCACGTTCATCAAAGGCACCAGTGATTCCCAAATAGGAGATACACGTACTCTCAATAGAAGTATTTGACAAAGGTCCTACAATCCTGGCCAAAAGTTCTTGGGACACCAAGTGAAAATCGCCAAAAACAGCAAAGTGTCCCAACAATTTTGACTATGACAATTTCTTAAATTTTCCATAAAAGCAGTTTGTTAGCATTGTAACATTGCAAACGAACTACAATTCAATAAAGGAATCTTCGACTCCGCTCCCTGATGGCCTTAGCCCCTCAATCGGGAAGGGATCACTGGAGCAGAGTCTCAATAGAAGTACGTGGCAAGGTTCCTACAAAAAGACCAGGCCAAAAGTCCTTGAAACACCAAGTGAAAAATGTCAGGGAGCTGTCTACTCAAATGACGCAAAATGGGGAACCCCCTGATCTACACGCGTAAAAATCTCGCAAGTTGTTACAGCATTGTTGCCTGAACAATGCTGTAACAACTTGTTGACATATGTGAACAACATTGATAAATGAACAACATTGTTCATCATTGTTTCAACAAGTTGTTACAGCTTGATGAAACAACAACCGTTGTTCACGCATGTTGTAACCACCGAAGAACGTGTTGATACATCAACCACGTTCACCATTGTTGTAACATTGTTGTTCATCGTTGTTATTTCGTCATGCTGTTACAACATGTTGTATCATGTGCGAACAACGTTGTTGGCTATAAAAATGTGCTGTTGGAACAACTTGTTCATGACTGTTGATTTATCCGTGAACAAGTTGTTCGAACCATAAGTGAACAACTTGTTGACAACTTGTTCACGGCGAGCAGCACAACATTGTTCACGGCGAGCAGCACAACATTGTTCACGCCTGTTGACAACCGTGAACAAGTTGTGCGTTTTTACGCGTGTAGGCGATGTACAACTGTATGTATTAATATTGTAGAAGTGTTGAGTACTCACGGAACATTGGTTACGGATGCAGGCGACTTGGCTACGACTTCTCCCGGGGGAGCCATTTTTCCTGTGCATATTTTACAGTTGAGGTCAAATAAATGAGCGCGGTGTTCGTCAGTCGTGTCGAGTAGCAGTACTTCCGTGTTCCCTTCTGTACTCGATGTTTGTTCTTCTTCAGGCTGTTCTTTCGTGTTGGAAGACTAGAATAGATACAAGAAAACGTGTAGACAATGACCAACAATTGGTGACCAATCTAAGGTGGCGGCAGCCTGCGTGCAGATGCTTGCATGTGTTTCAAATACGAGCGTCTGCACGCAAGTTAAAGTGGCGGTTTACGGTCCTTTCTGCCCATAGTAGTAAACGCTGACCTTTTTCTCATAAATGAATTTATAACTGACCGATTGGCTGGCAGACACGACTGAGCCCACAATCAAGTAAACATATTGGACAGAATACCGTCAGCGGTTACCGTTGCTACCATGGGAAGAGAGACTCCTATTTCCGCCATCTTTGCTCGGGGCCCGCAGTCCTGTTATATATATAGGCCAGTGGTCAAATAAAACTGAACAGATACACACCTCTAATGTACTAAAGTCATCATCATCAACGTCCACCTCACCCTATAACAAAATACAAGAAGTCATATATTGTAACCTACTGAACTAGTAGCAAGCATTTTCACTCTACAACGAAAATGAAAATCAAGGACTTTTCCAGAACTTTCGACGACCTGCTAGGCTAAATAAATTAACAAGTACCAAAAATGTACAAAAAACATACAGTTTGTTTTAATATTCATGAAAATTAGGGAAAACTTCAAAGTAATAAGATTTCCACTTGTTCAGTCAATAAAAATCTCCAGCAAGCAACAGATTTTGTTTGAAACCATGCAGTAGCTGGAGAAAATTAAGAAAAATTCCAGAAATTTCAACGACCATTGTTGATTTTCATAGTCTTTCCAGACCTAGAATTTTTCTTTCCCAAATTCACTTTCCAGAAATTTCAGAAAGTCCAATCAAAGAATATGGGCCAGGTAACCATTAAAGGGGAGCACGGGTGGCGTGTGCTGTTAGCGCGCTGCCTCTCACCAAAAGTTAAGCCCGGTTAGACGGGGTTAGTACTTGGATGGGTGACCGCTTGGGAATGACCCCGTTGTCGAGCTTGAAACTAATGCGAGTAGAGTTGTAGTTGATCTCTCCTGTGCTTCGAGGGTTTTTCGCCGGGTTCTCCGGTTTTCCTCCCTCCGCAAAACCAACACTTACATCATGGTAGTCATGTTCAATTGGGGCATTTCGCTTTGTTTGACCACCAGTTGCTATAGGCAATAAAGTCATTAAATCTAAGACTTCTGCTTCGCTATTGGTTAAAATTTTCGCGCGATTTTATTGACTCTGAGTGAAATTGCAATCGTCATCAGGGGATTTATGCCTGAGAAAGAAATTAGTGGTTACCAGGCCCATATTTCTTTTGAAATTGGGCCAGGGTAGCAGGCTACGTCATATACTGGTGAAGCTGTGCCAATGTCTAGAGTATCACGTTTCCTCTCACCTTATGAGTCTTCTTAATAAGCCTGGTCTTGTTCGTGTTCTCTTCTTCTTTCTTAATCATGTCAATCATCTAAGAAAATTCAAACACAACGCAATAAATAAAGACTGTTTAAGGTAGCAATAGTGGGAAATTAATAAAATAGGAAGAAAAATGCTTTATTTCATCAGAGGACAGGGGAAGAAAAGAGAGGATAAAAGAAGAAAAGAGAAGATAAAAGAGGATAAGAGAAGATAAGAGAAAATAAGAGAGGATAAACAAGGATAAAAGAGAATAAGAGGGGATAAGAAAGGATAAGAAAGAATAAGAGAGGATACGAGAAGAAAAGCGAGGATAAGAAAGGATAAGACAAAGTAGGAAAGGGTAAGAAGGAATAAGACGGGGTAAGAGGGAATAAGAAAGATATGGAATAATAGGGAATAAGGGGGATGATAGGGAATAAGAGGGGATAAAAGGGATAAGGTATACGAAAGAATCAAAAGGAATAAGATGGAATGGGAAATAAAAAGAATAAGAGCCCGTTCACACGAGTCCGGAGTGAGTTGAAAAAGGCGCTAAAAAGTCACAAAACGCCCTAAAAAGTCACAAAACGCCCTAAAAAGTCACAAAACGCCGTTGCGTTCACACGGCACCGGATCGAAATTGTGTGAAAATGGCGCTCTAACCGGAGCGTTTTGAAAACGATTTCTAGACGGAGTGAGATGAAAACGAAACCCTTGGCGGTGTCGTGTGAACATAAGATCCAGCACTTTTTCGCTCCGCTTTAGTACCCGTTTGGTTAGGAGATGAAAATTTAGTAACTGGCTGGCGTATTTTTCAGCGATGGAAAACTTTATTTGTCTTCTCGACTTTGGAAAGCTTCTGCTAAGAACTTGTGCTTCTGTTTGAACAATTATAACATTATTACAACGATGACTAGCCAGTGTAAATAGGATAAGATTAAGTCAATAAGGAGAGTTCCTAACAGAAAGACTAAAATTGTAAACCTAGAATGCACTATACAATTTGCTGGAATAATATTTTTTGAATTGCTCCTCGTTTCCGTTTACTTTTGACGAGATATGGCTATTTAAACAGTGCACACTGCACAGCATTGAAATACTGGATGTATACCAGAAGGTTCCGGAGTCGTGTGAACACCTTCTAAGACGGGATAAGAAAAGGAAGGAGAGGATAAGAGAGATCATCTGGTTCCCAGTGTATTGCGACGCCACTGCGTGACAGAAATTGGCGTGTGTGACCACGGCTTCAGGCTTACATGTTTCGTTTCTTGTTCCCGCCAAGCAGCTAGTTCTTTAGTCGCTAATTCATCAGACGTCATCCATATTAGTTTATCAGGAGGAATGTCCCCAGTCAGCACTCTGCGGTAAAGAACCTGAAATAACAGCAAACCAAAAAAGAAAAAGTAAGACGGATATCAAACTAAAATATTTCTGTTTCCAATAATGTCGGCGAGAAAAGTACAGTGGAACTTGGTTCAACTTCGTACAACATTTGCCGCAAGAAAAATGTTGCATGACTTGAAGATGATTGGGGGTTGAAGTATGGGTCCCCAATACTCTTGTATTCCATGAAATGTTTCCATTTGAGCAAGCACCTAAGCATTAACCATGATCAATCATGAAATAGTCTGGAAACTCGGCAAACTTCAAAACGTCCATGAGCTGTGATTTTATGTCGAGCCGGTCCTCACCGTGCACAAATCTTTTGTTCTTTGCTTATTATTAACATTTATTATATAAAATAGAGTGTTTTATTGATTTTTCCACCACTAATAAAAGTGATAATCTGACATGTGCGATTATTTATGATAATCGCACATGTGACGATTATCGTTGAATCAGTATTATAGTTTAATGCAATTTTTGCAAGGCAATAGGACAATTTTTTTATATAATAAACAGAACAATACATGGATGCTTGGAAATATGAAATTTATTTCTCGTGTTGAACAGGATGTCACTCGTTCGCTCCGCCCACTCGTGAGATATCCTGGTCAACACTCGAAATAAATTTCATATTTCCGCACATCCATGTATTATTCTCTATTTAAATAACACGGTTGAGCGTTTGAACCTGAACGCTGCTAGTGGATGATTGCTTCATTATACCAAAAACACATTGTTGACGCCTTTAAAGGGGATTGGCAACAAAAATTAAGTTTGTCTAATTTGAAAGAACTCATAAAATTGTAATAGAACATCCTTTACAACGTTGTAAAGTTGTAAAGGATCTTCTATTACAATTTTATGAGTTCTTTCAAATTAGATAAACTTAATTTTTAATGCCAATCCCCTTTAACCAATCAATTTCAAACTCATTAATAATGTAAGGTAAAATAAAAGTAAGAGTAAACCATAACTTACGATCCTTGGTGTATTATGTAGTTTAACCCTAAAGATTACCCTCTTAACATAAACGTTAATCCCCTATACCTGACCCTAACATTAAACCAAATGTCACCTTAACCTTATCCTTAATCGCAATCATAATTATTACCCTAACACCTTAAACCTCAAATTATTAACCATTTTCCACCACTATTCACCAACATAATATACACCAAGGATGGTGAGTCACTCCCAGGATATAAATACCTGAGCCTTATGGTTTACTTTTATTTTACATTTTACAATACACTGGTGTATGATATATTACTTAAATGATTCGACTTCTGTCTAGAGATCAAAAATATTTTATGTACTATTTAAAACATGAGCAGCAGTGTTTTATCAGATTTAAAACACGAGGTGATAGCCGAGTGTTTTAGATCTGATAAAACACGTACTGCGAATGTTTTAAATGGCTTCAAAAACTATCCATATAATAAGCTCATATAGAAATCAATTTTGAAAATTGAAGTTGTCTGAGCCGCAAAATCGAAGAAAAAGTTCATCGAAAATAGCCAGCGTGTCTCTAGACACGTCACGGTCATGATTTTCCTTTGTGTTTTCCTCATGAATTATTAATGAGTTTTTGAAGAGCACTGGCGTCTATTAAAAGCGTTGTTTCGTACTTTATTACGTGGATCTTTTAAATTAAACATCAGCGTCCTGTATTTTGCTTTATATCTGTGACTCGTGTCCTTAAATGCCTTGTGCATGCCCTCCTCGATAATACCAACTAGCTTCATAATTTCTTCGATCGAAAGTCGGATATCACTGGATTCCCTTTTCCTAAACAAGGAAAAAACAGAATAACATCAGTGTTCTCAACTTCAAACATTACTTCTTTCGTTTTAATATTGGCTACTTACTGCGAGTTTCGGTTGAGCTTAGGGGCCGTTTACATGGACTAAAAGTTGGCTCGTTAAGAGGGACAACCTACCCCCCCCCGAGACAACTTTGTCGTGTGTTTACATGAGGAATTAGATTATGAATCGGTTTAAGCCTGGAGGACTGGGTATAGTTTAATGCATCTAATTTAAGATGGCCGATCGTCGGGAAGAAACTGTAACTGTACTCTTAGAATTAAAATATAGAATTAAACTCACAGAAGCTTTTATACTTCTTCAGGCCAATTATCAGGTTTTCAACCATTGTTGGAGACCAAGACCATCTTTTTCGCTTCGTATTTGCTGCTCTATCAATTGTTTCACTTTCTGCCGCCATTTTGTTTCGCAGTTTTGCCTCGGGTAGGCGAGTCAGCTTTATCTCGCCCCGTAGGGTAACCCTACCTCGCAAAGAGGCTGACCCTACCCCCAGGGTGACCCTACTACCCGACAAGTATGAAATTCCCCATGTAAACGCTCGCTGTCGAGACTAAGTAAAATGAATACAAAGTTGGCTCCCCCAGGGTAGCTCGGGGGAGGGGGGGGGGGGGGGAAGGGAAGGGCGACCCTTCTACCAGGGACAACGTTTGTCCATTAAATGGCCTCTTTAGAGACCGGAAGTTTTATTGAGTCACAATTTGACACGTTCCCATGGGAAATTTGAAAAATGAAAATTGACCAATAGAAATTAAGGCATTGCCAAACTTGACAAGATCTTAAATTTCCCCTGGTAACGTATGCGTTTCAATATTCAAACTTTTCAATAAAACTTTCTCAGTCTAAAGCCTGGTTTCCATATAATCGCTAAGATCGCCACGATCGCTCAAAAATGAACTTGGCGATCGCAGCGATCATATGGAAACCACTGACGCAACAATCGCTACGATCGCCGAGATAGAAAACGTTCTATCTCAACGATAGTGGCGATCGTTGCGTTTTATATGGAAACAGTGATTTTGCAATCTCAGCGATCTTGGCGATCAGTATATGCATCCCAGCGGACCATTAAAACAATGGCCGCGGTCAACCATGGCCGCCTTAGCGATCATATGGAAACAGCGACATGATTGTTGATCGTTGCGATCGCCGAGTTCATTTTTGAGCGATCGCGGCGATTATATGGAAACCAGGCCTAAGCTCAACCGAAAATCACAATAACAATTAGACAACGAAGACGAGTTGTCTAATTGTTTAGTATAAACCAACTAGTCGGACAAACTGTTATTTTAAATAAACAAACTGAAACTTCAGTAAAATGCGAGATTTCTGCCATTATTTTGTATTTAAAACTTGACTCTTTCTCTACTACACGCGTAAAAATCTCGCATGTTGTTACAGCATTGTTGCCTGAACAATGATGTAACAACTTGTTGACATATGTGAACAACATTGATAAATGAACAACATTGTTCATCATTGTTTCAACAAGTTGTTACAGCTTGATGAAACAACAACCGTTGTTCACGCATGTTGTAACCACCGAAGAACGTGTTGATACATCAACCATGTTCACCATTGTTGTAACATTGTTGTTCATCGTTGTTATTTCGTCATGCTGTTACAACATGTTGTATCATGTGCGAACAACGTTGTTGGCTATAAAAATGTGCTGTTGGAACAACTTGTTCATGACTGTTGATTTATCCGTGAACAAGTTGTTCGAACCATAAGTGAAGAACTTGTTGACAACTTGTTCACGGCGAGCAGCACAACATTGTTCACGCCTGTTGACAACCGTGAACAAGTTGTGCGGTTTTACGCGTGTATAGTGGTCTATCACCAATAGACACTGAGTATAGCTCAGCCAATCACAATACAGCTTTTGTAATAGTCCACTAGTTGGTTTAGATACTAAATAAAAGTAGTGATTATTTACCGGGCAACTAAGATTTCTTTCATCGTTCTTCTCACGTTACTACGAATGGTTTCCTCTTCACTCTTTCTGTCAGTTTCCTTCTTAATTTTAACTTCTGAAAATATAAGAGAATAAGAGGATATCAAAATATACAATAAAATCATGAAGAAATTTGTATGTACACATGTATATGCAAATTTAGTAGGAACTTACTAGTATACTATTGCAAATGCTGCAATCTGATTGGCAACTCTACTCGATATCTATTCCAATCTCGTTCCCAGAGCCCACGTTCCCCACCCGGGAAACGAGAGACTCTGGGATAATCCGTTTCAAATCGTTACGTTATTCGCTGAATAGTGAGCATGAGTTGGTCTGAAGTGACCGGAAGTAGAATTAATAAAACCAAAATAACAAAGATGTCGGACGACAAGACTCCAGTGAAGACGTTGCCGCGATTGATATATTCGCCGTATGTGTGTAGATGCTGCAATTCGAGCTTCGCCAGCAACCCCATTGACTTGTTTGGGGAAAAGTCAAACAAGGAGAACATATTATCCAGATTCCGCTCGGATATTTAGGCATGCGTACCTCAACCGGAATAACAAGAATCCTGTGATTTGAAACGGATTGTCCCAGAGTCTCTCGTTTCCCGGGTGGGGAACGTGGGCTTTGGGAACGAGATTGTATCTATTCGTCAATATATAGCGAGTAGGAAATTGAGTACCAGTACTCACGCGGCCATGCAGTAAAACAACATGGAGGCGACGAGGAGTGAAGGTTTGGTTGCCTTGGTTTTCACACAGAAACGATGGTTATGCTTCGTTTTTTGAAATAATCCGGAAGAACTAAAGGTACACAAGTTAGTTTCTACTAAAACAATTAGATTATTCGCTCGAAATTTCTATGAGATGATAGTTGATTCCAGCTCCGCTCTCGTCAACTATTCACTCATAGAAATTTCGAGCTCATAATCTAATTGTTAAATACATGTATGCAAATAATATGCATATATTATGTTAATGTTCTGCTAATGTTGCATATATATATATAAATATATATTGGGCAATTTTAAAACGGTCAGCAGCATACTCAGGAGGGTCTAACCGATGTAATTTATGTTTGGAAGAAAAACTTTGCATTATGAAATCCGGAAAACCCACTTTACTTAACAAAAAATCAGAAATCCTTTCAACATGTCGGCACAAAATCAAGTTTAAGATAAAGAACGTAGGTGTAGGCAAGAACAAAGGTAGGAATGTAGGTAGCGCACCATCGACCCACACACCCAGAAGCGCGCCATCAACCCACACACCCATTAGCATGACGTAGGCAACTCAACCTATTTAAGACAGCGCCGAATCGAAAATCTTCAGCCGCCTGAAGATCGCCCAGCGTGAAACTAACAGTAGCGACCATCAACATTTGAGGTAAGCCCACTTATAGTATATACATACATATATATACATATATATATACATACATATATATATACATACATATATACATATATGTATGTATATATATTTTTATATACATATATGTATGTATATATATATTTTTCGTCCGTATAGACCAGTCTATACTAAAACACTCAATTTCTTACACGGGAGGATCAAAAAGATGCAATTTATGTTTGGACGAAAAACTTTTCATCATGAAGGCAGACAAACAACTCTTACTAAACAAAAGATCAGAAATAGTTTCGACGTGTCGGCACAAAAATAGATTTCGGATCATCAACCTAAACAATCAAAGGAATGCGCGCAACGTTTCGACGCCCACACCCACGCTCCAAATGAATGCGCCGGACATTTCGACGCCCACACCCACGCCCCAACTAACGCATTTAAGCAGCCCACTAACCGATATTTTTCAGTCGCCTGATGATCCCGTTTAGGGTGAAACCTCTGGTAGCGAAGACTTTAAGGTAAAACTATACTTCATACTTTGTATTTTGCTCTATCTATATATGGTATTGAGCACTCTAACATTTCGTGAACCAAAACTCACTTATATATATATATATATATATACATATATATATACATATATATATACACACACAAATATTATGTAAATATATGTGCAAATGTTATTCAAACTTTATGTGGAAATGTTAAGCCGTATTTCCACTAAGCGATTTTTTTCGCGCGAATCGACTTTTTTTTGTTGGAGTTGAATAGATTTCTAACTGATCCGGACCACTGGGAATCTCTGTAAATGTGAGCGTTCTGATTGGCTTTAGAAAACAATGAAAATAATTCAAACAAATTCAACAATATAAGAATTTCACAACGTATGGATTGGATCGTTTTCACTCACGTGATCGGTGGCCCCGTTGGGGTGGTAAAACAATACGAAACGTTTGAATAAGAATAGAGTTAAATTCCCATAGGATAAAGATTGTGCACCAATATGGTCGCCATTTCATTGTTTCTGTGCACCAATATGGCCGCCGTGACGTCAGATGAAAACCAAGAATATTCTGTTTGCCATAAAAGTACGTTTGATATCATTTGACAAATCAAATACCAGCAATATACCACTTTTTTAGTCGAAAATATAATGTATTATCGTGAAATTAACTCATGTTGCGATCGTCTCTCAAAACAAGAGCCTTCAATCGCCAGCTGATCTTCCACGAGTGCGTGAGATGAACAAAACAACACTTTCTTCCCAGACTCAGCTGATGTTCCTCGTTTTATATTGTAGACTGGTCAAACACCAAGAGAAAAAGTTGATAAAAATAATGAATTTGCCAAATTCGTTTGGCAATACAGCTGTGATGTCTTCGATTTCACGAACGATGGCTGTTATGGCATCTTTCTGTTCTCTCTTTAATACTAAACTAGATTGTCGCATCCTTTGTAACGCATAGCTTCGTTTACATCACGATTAATGATGGATACGACACGATTTACACGACATTTTAATATACACGAGATTTATCAAAGGAGGGAAAATGACAAGCCGTTATATATACAATGAGTCTGGGCACGAGAGTTTGGAATGCGCCTGTTACGTCACTGCGTCGGGAATCCGATCGCGCAGAGCTCCAGGGTTTCCCAGAGCCTCGCGAGGGTGGAGCGCGTGCATGGGTCTGGGTACGAGAATGGTTGCAGACCGGGGCAGAACTTATAAAACAAAAGAAAAAGTCGCTTCGTGCAAAAGAAATCGCCTAGTGAAAAACCGCCTTGATGCAGTATATCTAGAGATGAGTAGTTCCAACCTGGTGTAGGTTTGTTGTAAAATGACGACGACGACGACGACGACGGCGACGACGAATGACTTGTAGGACTGGCACCTAAAAGATATCGTTATGATAATAAGTTAAACACCACTTGTTTCCGAACTAATTCTTAATTCGTAATTGTTTATGTTTATTAATATCTAATTTATTTAGCTCGCGTTAATTATGCTAATTATTCTGTATTCTGTAAATAGGTTATAAGTTGTTGACAATTTTGGTTGAGACGAAGGCTATTGTGACAGGCGTGGAATTGTATTAAAATATATTATATAGATTGTTTTATCGAAGGATTTTTAAACTTTTGTTTGTTTGTTCGCTTGATTAATTAACAACTGTTCTCAGTGTGGATGAGAACACCACTCTTCCGAAATCATACCCTGCGAGCAGAGCCTTCTTTTCCCGCTTATTTCTTCGTGAGAGAGAAAAAAAAGAAGGCTCTGCTGTATTCGTGAATGGTTTCCATTGCGCATGCATGTCAGTTGCTTGGTTACTATCTCGAACCCAGTCCAAATCAGAGCAGAAAACAAAACAAGTACCGGTTAAACGGGTCTTAAACGGGTTACTTCGTCCTAAATCTTTGACGAAGCCAAACACGAATACGGCAGAGCCTTCTTTTCTTCCTCTCTGTCAGCGAAGAAATAAGGAAAAGAAGACTCTGCTCGCAGCGTCCCAAAATCAATAAAAGACACAACAAAGGCAAAAATGCAGGGAGAAACTCTTATTTGAAAGCACTTGTGGAAGCTTATCGCTAAAGAGGCTTTTCCTAACGTTATTAATAAAAGATTATTAAATGAGAACGAAGTCCGTATGGGAAATATAAGAGCATGGTCTAGACAGTACGAGCCTGGTCGTAGAAAGGAATAGATAGAAAGGAAAATAGAAAAAGAAAGATGGTGAGACGGAGTGGAGAATGACCTACAAGATTTTGGAGTAAACGCAGATGTGGACAGAGCTCAATGGAGAAGGCTTAGAGAGCCTCAGTGAGCTCTATATATAACTGGAGTGATATCTTTGTGGTAGACAATGTGCGGGTATGTAGGCCTGAAGTACGTATAGTTCCAGTCTTCTACGCGATCTCATGGTCAAGTCTGATTTGGTCAAAAGACCGCGTAGGAGACTGGAACTATACGTACTTGAGGCCTATATGTCCGCCATGTTTGGCTTCAATCTTTGTATACGGTCGATGACCAGCTGATATCACTCCAATTATATAATATAGAGCTCACTGGAGAGCCTTGGACCTACTGAACAGCACGAATGATTAACCCCTAATTGATGAGATAAAGTTTTTAAAATAAGCCACCAATCAAGGACGAAATCAAGAAAAATCACGACATCAAAGAAAATCGTGGACGCTAATCTTCGCATATAGTTTGGATTACTGATGAGTTAGGCCTGCGCTAAACGTCGCACAAACGCCACAAAAGACGAATTTAATTCGAATTAACTACGTCGGTAATGCGACATAAATGCAATGTCGAGTTAAACGTCGAATTTTAGTCGAATTTAATTGTTTTTACTTGGACGCGTTGAGCTGAAAACAATTCCTTGAAAACATGACGCCAAATTGTCACAGACAGAAGAAAAACATTTGATTCGACGCGACGATAATTCGTCGTGTAACTCGAACACTCATTATCGTCGCACTATCCGTCTGACTCAGACGAATTTAATTGCCAAGACGCATTTAATTCGTGTGTCGAATTTAATCGAGTAATATCACGGCCACCTCGGTTTTCATTGTTCCTACACGGACATTTAGGCTACGTCCACACGTATACGTTTTCATAGCGTTTTCATATTGTTCTCCGTCCTCAAGGGAATAGAAAACAATGGTCTACTTACCTGAAACAATATGAAAACGCTACGAAAACGTATACGTGTGGACGTATATAGCCTTAATCTCTAAATAACCCGATGCATAAAGATTACAATGTTTACGCCAAAGTTCACTTATGCATATAATAACTAACAAATACATGAAGTGAACACTTATCGAATTACCAATAGTAATAATCACAACTCAATAATTTATTCACTTTGAAGTTGTTGACTCCGCCAAAAGCGTTCTTGTTTCACTCTCCTTCTTCCTCGGAAACCGTAATATTACAAAGTAATAGCATGGCATTGAGGTTGATTAGTGATTAAATGTCCCTCAAGCCTCGGGAGGTCAGTTTAGTAAAAGTCTTTTTACTAAACCTCCCTCGGCTTTCGGGTACATTTAATCACTAATCAATCTCAATGCCATGCTATTACTTATAATTATACGACATACGTCGCAGTTTCGTCGGATAAAATTGAAACAATTAAATTCGTCTATTGTGCGACGTTTAGCGGAGGCCTTAAGCCTGGTTTCCATATAACCGTAAGAGTCGGCGGCATGTCTGCGGCAAGGGGCAATGGTCCAATCGCATACAGCTTTTTATTGCTGGCTAATTCAACACTGTCTATGATTGGACCATCGCCCCTTGCCGTAGCCATGCCGCCGGCTCTTACGGCTATATGGAAACCAGGCTTTAACTGTACTGCTTACCCGAGACAAGAACTTGAAATGATGGATTTTTAAGGATCCATTCTACCAAATGGTTCATGACTGGAGCAGCCATACCCGCAATAACACGACCTGAACATTTCTCAATCACGGCAACTCGGTTTCCTTCAGATGTATGTAGATTCCCTCCATGTTCCTTTAAAAACAACACAAGAAAAAAATACATCAACATTATAGCTCACGTTGTTAATTACAGTCAAAATGGAAATACCTTCCCACTTCCGCTTCTGTATTTCGTTGCGTATTAGACTTTTCTCGCGCTTCGGTAGCGGCTACAGAAATACAGTAATACACAACCAACTACAGAAGCGGAAGTGGAAAGGTATTTCCATTTTGACTGTAAGACAAGAGACAGATATGGTACTTTGAATATTATGAGAATCGAGTGTAAATATTCTTCTCAAACTCATTATTAATTCATCTCAAACTCATTAATAATTCATGAAGAAAACCCAAAGGAAATCAGTACCGTGTCGGTGGTTTGGATATCAGAGGAAGTGTAGGTCACGAAACAATTTCTATGTAAGACAATGTAGGTCACGAAACAATTTCTCCTGTAACGGCATCCGGCTCTCAAGTCTTTACACGTTACAAGGAAAATCATGCACCGACGGAAAAGGATTAATAAGAGCAATTATTATACAGCTGCATTAAAAACTGTCCAAATAACGCTAAAAATGAGTATACAAATATATAGCGATATTTGGATAGTTAGTTAGTTGGATTGTTAGCCAATCAAATTTATCACACGGGAGACTACTTCATGTATGCTTATAAAAAATTGTTGATCAGAGCAGTTGTATAATAAATCTCTTATTAGATGTTTTGCTGTTTACTATCGCTGTATATTTGTACTCGTTGTTTGTATTTTGACGAGCCCGCAGGGCTCGTCAAAATACGGCACAACTCGTAAAAATATACAGCGATACTACACACCAAAACATCTAATAAGATATATAATACATCACTTGTATAGTAGTGGCCCTCCTTACCTTGGCCGTGAGCATCTTGATAGCATGGCTGACATGTCTGAAAATATTAAAAAGAAAAACATTGAATCAACACACCACACCAACGCAACGCAACACACCGCCACACCACAACACAACACAGTACAACACACCACACCGCCACACACCACACCACCACACCACACCACAGTGCAACACAACACACCACACCGCCACACCACAACACAACACACCACACCACCACAACACAGTACAACACAACACACCACACCACACCACACCACAACGCAGTACAACACAACACACCGCCACACCACAACACAGTACAACACAACACACCACACCGCAACACAGTACAACACAACACAACATAGTACAACAACATAACACAACACACCACCCCGCAACACCACAACACACCACAACACAGTACAACACAACACACCACAACACAGTACAACACAACACAACACACCACAACACAGTACAACATAACACACCACAACACAGTACAACACAACACACCACAACACAGTACAACATAACACACCACACCGCCACACCACAACACAGTACAACACAACACATCACAGTACAACATAACACCACACCGCCACACCACAACACAGTACAACACAACACAGTACAACATAACACACCACACCGCCACACCACAACACACCACACCACACCACCACACCACACCGCCACACCACAACACAGTACAACACAACACACCACAACACAGTACAACATAACACACCACACCGCCACACCACAACACAACACACCACACCACACCACAACACAACACACCACAACACAGTACAACATAACACACCACACCACAACACAACACAACACAACACACCACAACACAGTACAACATAACACACCACACCACCACACCACAATACAGTACAACACAACACACCACAATACAGTACAACACAACACAACACAACACACAACACAACACAGTGCAACACAACACACCACAACACAGTACAACATAACACACCACACCACAACACACCACACCATAACACAGTACAACATAACACACCACACCGCCACACCACAACACACCACACCACCACACAACACAGTACAACATAACACACCACACCGCCACACCACAACACAGTACAACACAACACACCACAACACAGTACAACATAACACACCACACCACAACACAGTACAACACAACACACCACAACACAGTACAACATAACACAACACACCGCACCGCCACACCATAACACACCACAACAAACCACACCACAGTATAACATAACACACCACACCGCAACGCAACAACACAACACACCACCATACCACACACTACACAACACCCCACCCCACCCCACCCCACAACTGTGTTTGTTTGATTGATCAATCAATAAAACAAAGATCACTACCACAAATATTATTTTCAACCTTCATGAACACGTTTACCTTCAGAGACAGCTTATATTTGGAGAAATGGAGAGCATTTCACGCTTCAATGGGCGCTTTATGCCTTATTCGTAAACCTGTACTATAAAATAAGGTGCCCTCTTCGCACGCTCTGATTAGCTGGACCCCGTGCATTTATAAGAGAGTATGAAGATCACGAATGACGTAAAGTGGCGTGGAGTAGCTTAGAATGGCGTCAGCTGGTGGGAAAAGCTAGCGAACTTTTAAAACTATCCCACTTTTAGTTTCGAAATATAGTAAGGTTAGATATACGGCCGAAACAGAGAACGTAGGAGTCTAACGTTTCGAGCGAAGACCCTTCATTTTCTCTGACGAAGGGCCTTCGCTCGAAACGTTAGACTCCTACGTTCTCTGTTTCGGCAGTATATCTAACCTTACTATATTTCGATTGTTGTTTCTACACTGCCTACGCAGCACGCTACTTTTATTCCACTTTTAGTTTGTTTTTTTCTTCATATTTTATAAAATAAATAAAACATACTGCTCCTGTGCATATGTACTCTTATAAAGGTACGTTTGACGTCATTTGAACACGAAAGAAGTGTAAAGGAACTCGGCTAACGCCTCATGCCTCTACTCAACTTCTTTCGTGTTCAAATGACGTCAAACGTGCCTTAATAAAGCCCCGTTTACACGGTACCGCACGAATTCGAGACCGGTCTCGAATTAGTACGGTTCCGCCTGTTTACACGGAAGACAAATTCGGAACCGGTCTCGAATTAGTACGGTTCCACCTGTTTACACGGCGAAATAGGACGAATTCGAGACCGGTCTCGAATTCGTCCGGTACCGTGTAAACGTAGCCTAAGAGTACATATGCACAGGAGCGGTGTGTTTTATTTGTTAACGAGAAAACGCTATCCCCAAACCAAATTGTAAGAAACTCAAGTGATAAACCCACCTCTCAATACAGCTTCTGCCGCAGTAAACAGCTCCCTCGAAAGAAGACCTTGGACAACCCTCACCGACGCACTTTTGAGATGGTTGATGCGATATGTGGGAGACTGGGGTTGGTGTTGTTCGTACCTGAAAAAATCGTGAGCGAAAAATATATGATAAGTAGAGGACAACGAATTAAAGAGAATAGAAAACAAAATAGAAAAGGATACGATTGATAGAACAGAACAACAGAAGAGAAAGCAATAGAAAAGAAGAGAAAATAATAAATAGTGAGAAAATGGGATAAATGAAGATGCAGAAAAATAAAAGGAAAAAATAAGGTAACAAAGGAAATAAATAGAAATGAAAGAATATAAGAATGGAAGAAAGGAAGGAAAGAAGGAAGCAAGGAAAGAAAGGAGGGAATGAAGGAAAGGAAGGAGGGAAGAAAGGAAGGAGAAAATAAAGGAAGGTAAAAAGGAAAGGAAGGAAAAAGAAAGGAAAAAAGAAGGGAGGGAGAGGAGGGAAGGAAGAACGGAAAGAAGGAAGGAAAGAAGGAAGGATGGAAAAAAGGAAGGAAACAAAAAAAGGGGAAAAGGAAAGGAGGGAAAAAGGAAGGGAAAAAGGCGGGGACGGAAGGAAGGAGGGAAGGAAGAACGGACGGACGGAAGGTAGAACGGAAGGAGAGAAGGAAGGAAGGAGGGAAGGAAGGAAGAACGGAAGGAAGGAAGGAAGGAAGGAAGGAAGGAAGGAAGGAAGGTAGTAGGGAAGGAAGAACGGAAGGAAGGAGGGAAGGAGGGAAGGAAGAACGGAAGGAAGAACGGAAGGAAGAACGGAAGGAAGGGAGGGAGGGAGGGAGGGAGGGAAGGGAAGGGAGGGAAGGGAGGGAGGGAGGGAGGGAGGGAGGGAGGGAGGAGGGAGGGGAGGGAGGGAGGGAGGGAGGGAGGGAGGGAGGGAGGGAGGGAGGGAGGGAGGGAGGGAGGGAGGGAGGGAGGGAGGGAGGGAGGGAGGGAGGGAGGGAGGGAGGGAGGGAGGGAGGGAGGGAGGGAGGGAGGGAGGAAGGAAGGAAGGGAGGAAGGAAGGAAGGAAGGAAGGAAGGAAGGAAGGAAGGAAGGAAGGAAGGAAGGAAGGAAGGAAGGAAGGAAGGAAGGAAGGAAGGAAGGAAGGAAGGAAGGAAGGAAGGAAGGAAGGAAGGAAGGAAGGAAGGAAGGGAAGAAAGAAAGAATGAAGGAAAGGAGAAAAGGAAAAAAAAAAAAGCAAGAAAGCCGAGGGGAAAAAAAAGATAGAAAACTCGACTAAAAAACAAAAACTGTACCTTCTTTGGGATTTTAAACCCAACAGGTTCTTTAGGTTTTCGCTTCTTCTCTTCTGGTTCAGACGATACAGGCACAGTGCTTAAAGGTTTCAATTTCGGCTGTGGGGCTGGAGCTGGAGCTGGGACTGGAGCTGAGACTGGGGCTGGAGGTTCCTAAAAAAAGAAAGCACAAACCCGTCATTGGAATGATTTGAGTATCAAACAAAGTCGAAACATCTGGACGACGATACAATTCTAGTTCCAGACCTACTTTCTAAAAACGTTTGTTGTTTTTTTTTCACGCGCTTGCGTTACCTTATGGTTTCTTGATGAAACTTGTCCTCTGATTGGTTAGTTTAAAGACAGTAAAATTTCAAATGTGCACGTTGCTAACTTGTTTAATCGATTTCTCGACGTTTTGTAACACATAATAATACACGACAGCCCCAAAATACAATTGAACACATGAAATAATTCAAAACAGCAAAAATCCCGACAATTTACAAGTTAAAACTATTATTATTCTCGCTTCGTCGCCAAACAAACATCCATTGCCTGACTCGTCTCGTAATTCTTCGCAGTTTCGTCTCAGAACTTTAAAATTATGTTAGAGAATACAAGGTCGATGTAGTTTAGCCAAAATTCCTGACAGAAAGTACAATTCCTTATCTGAGCGACTGAGTCGATCACTGCCGAGTGTCGACGGCGGCGCGGACATATAAAACACTCTCGTCAAATCGTCCGGTTGACGATTTAGAAGAAAAGCTAAGAAAGGCTATTTGTATCGCAACGCTTTGTCAAGAGCTTCGTAAAACATACTGGGCCATTCTTTATCGGTAAACAAATATTTTCTCTGGTCTTCGGACAAGCTAAAGATCGTCGATGACAGTAACAAATTATAGGGAACTGGAAACCAAAGGACTGGGAACAAAAACCCAATTTTGGTTTGTTTGTTTGTTTCATCGGAGTTTCCCCATAGCCTAACAGCAGGGAATTTTGTCTGCGCTGTTAAAAAATATCGCGGGCTCATCGTCTTTTGTATCGTCTGTGGTGAAATTTTGAAAATGTGGAGAAGGTATGACGACCAAGATATCTTCAAGATTTACTAACAATCTGTCGGTCAACTAGAGTTTTAAACTATGTTGTCCAATTAGTGGAGACACTGACGTTCTTCTGATAGGTGAAAGAAGACATTTAGCCAGGAAGGTGTATAAATATCGAAGATGAAGTGATGGTAAACAAAAGCTGCTTTGGAGTCAAATTGATAGCGAATGTTCGATCGACTATTACTCAAAATCTGCCTCCTTCCCCAAAATTTAAATGCTGGTTTCATTTTATTCCATTACTGCTTTTGATATCTGAGAGGTATTTCGTAATGGGAAAATTGGGGAAAGTGGGTAAATTATGTATTTATTCCTTTAGACTTGTTTACTAGTTAGTGCTGTCTTTAAAACGTACTCAGATTCTGTCTTATGTCGAGCAAGACCTCTTAACTGCCGCAACGTTGTGCTAAATTTATGTATAATTCCGTTCGTGCATAGAAATATATAATCAGTTTTTTTCGTCTCACTCAGATCTTACAATAAAGTTTGACATGCCTACGCTACTAATTTCATTGCGGCGACGACATGCAAATATTGTCAATTTCTGCAAAATCTGCCCTATAGCCTCAAAATATTTTTACCGATTGTCAGTCTTTAGTTGATTTTCTTAAATTTTAACGACACTTTTTTGTTCTAAAAATTGTAGAAATGGGGCTTTGAGCTCAATTAAACTGCGTGCATTTGAAGCCACGGCATGTTGACCACAACGTACTCAAGTCGTTGTCACCCAATCTAATATCGTACGATTCACTAAAATATCTATCTATTTCTTCACGTTGTGGGAGGCTGCTTCTGACTGTTTCCAGTGTCCTTTCACAAGCCGTTATACAAACTGTACACCTTTTTTCTGGGGGAAATAAGGCCATAAGTGTTGTGGGGGGAAATAAATTACCGCCATCTTTGTTTATGTTTTTTAAGTCCCCAGACTCGCCACGACAACTCGCGCGACGCATGCGCAGACAAAATTCCCTGCTGTTCCATAGCCTAACATAGCCTCCGTTCCTTGGTAATGACCAAAAGAATCGCAGGCTCTGGGTACGAGATTGGACGGGACTGACTGTCGTCGCGGCAACACTGATGTAGACCTAGGCATGCGACGATAATGCGTGTTCGAGTTACACGACGAATTATCGTCGCGTCGAATTACATGTTTCTCTTCTGTCTGTGACAATTCGGCGTCATGTTTTCAAGAAGTCGTTTTTAGGTAAAAATTAAATTCAAGTAAAAATTAAATTCGACGTTTAACTGGACGTCGCATTACCGACGAAGTTAATTCCAATTAAATTCGTCTATTGTGCGTTTAGCGTAGGCCTAATGCATCAGTCAATTCCAGCTGCGACCATCCCCCCCCGGGACAGTGTGGGGCATTTGCACGCTTACTCGTCCCCACGGCCGGGCATTTGCAGCTGCGTGTTCACCCGGGGGCCGGGCATTTGTCAATATCGGGTTATTACCCCCGGGCATTTGTCGCTCACGGAGAAAAGACCGCGGCCACGAGTTTCCTTTGTTATATGCCAAAATGGACGACTTTATCGGCAAGGACGAGAGCTTTGTTGTGTCTTGGCTGAAGAAAGAAGGCCTAGATAAACTTGTGGACATATTTAACTGCCTTGTTTTTCCAGTATTAATATTATAAATATATTTGTGTTTAATTAAAACGTTGTAATAAATTGTTTTGAATTTGAATTGTTTGCGTATATGTAAATTTATATTTTATATCACGTTTCACAATTTCATGATCAAAGCAGTTTTAAAATAAAATTTCTTTATAAAAGTGTGGTCCAGACAAATGTTTTTGTAAATGTTTCCATGCTACTTTTGGATGTATTTATAGGGTTTTTCGTCGATGTTTTCATCTGAAGTGAACACGATAGTTTTCCTTGTTTTTTATTAAAAAATCCCCAAAAGAACAATGAACAGAGGTATAAATATAAATTGTTAAAACGCATGTAATTAATTTAGTACATTCTTTGAAATTGACTTATTTGTCGGCCCGGGGGTGGGGCATTTGTTTTGCTTTTTCGTCCCAAGGGTGGGGCATTGTTCCTTCTTTTTTGCCCTACCCCCGGGCATTTGCACGAAAAAAATGAAAATTTACCAATGCCCGGGGGTTGTCCCGGGGGGGGATGATCGCAGCTGGAATTGACTGATGCATAAGTGTTAGGAATATTTTGTCATTGAAATTTGATATCATTAATAATTCATGACGAAAATTCGAAGGAAATTATTATTAAATCAATATCTTTAAACTTTGATAAAACATTGAGTAAGAAAACATCAATATTTTATTAAAGTTAACAAACACTAGTGGCTCAAATTGAGTTTTTCCTGAGTTAAAATTATTCATTTTTATCTTTTCTACAACGAATGAACACAGTATAGTCGAGGAGGAGAAGCGAGAAAACGTCGACCACGTAGCACCCCCACTACACAATATTTTTTACTCCAGATTATAATAGGCTGATACCCATGGAACATTACTAGGTCAGTCGTACTCACAAACTGTGGGGTCAGTGGCCTGCTAAATAGAGGGGTGGATGGTCCTTACATTGACAGACTTAAAGTGCACAGGAAACGAAAATTAAGTTTGTCTTATTTGAAAGAACACTTAAAATGATAGAGTAACATCTTTTGCAGTTTTTCGTTTCCTTGCTTCGTTGTTGAGATATTTCAGTTTGTTTGAAATGTAAATTAATCAACTTGACGTCACATGTGCATAATGAGTTATCAGAGAAGGTTATATATATTTGCTATTATCTAACCAAACTTAATTCGAAGGAAGTATGTGCGTGTGTTTCTCTCAACGCCAAACATCTACAATTTTCAAGTGATTATGTTTGATAATAGCAAAGATATATAACCTTCTCTGATAACTCATTATGCACATGTGACGTCAAGTTGTTTAATTTACATTTCAAACAACTGAAATATCTCAACAACGAAGCAAGGAAACGAAAAACTGCAAAAGACGTTACTCTATCATGTTTCATGTGCACTTTAAGTCTGTCAATGAAAGGACCACCCACCCCCTCTATGTAGCAGGCCACTGACCCCACAATTTGTGAGTACGACTGACCTAGCAATGTTCTATGGGTATCAGCCTATTATAATCTGGAGTCAAAACTATTGTGTAGTGGGGGTGCTACGTGGTCGCTTCTCCTCCTCGACTATAGTATTCATTATATCGACTCCTGTTCGGCTCGCCGTTGTAAGGCATATTAAAATTGGTCGCTCATATTTTATCTGTTACATATCATAATTATTAAATGTACATTTAAGTAAATCTTGTTCATTGTACAAATCTATTTAACAAGACCTTTGTCTGTTCTTAGGTGCGGTAGCTATGAAATACAGCCTCGTAAAAACAAGTCAATATAAACGAAACTTAGTCTTACCTTCTGGCTTTGTCGGGTGTGTTTGTAAACTTCACGAACGGTGGCTGGCTTCGTTGTAGTTTTAACTGGCTCCTGACGTGCCTTCTCTTCCATCAACGCCTTCAATTTCTTCTCTAAAGGTAGGAGACATTACAGGAATACTCAACAAAAATTAAATTAAAAGTAAGATAAAAGTCAGAAGACCAAACACGAAAACAGCTGCGGCCACTTCACTTACAAACCTCCAGGTCGGCTCTTCACTTGACGGTAATTCAACATTTTATCTACATATATACACTTTTACACTATTAGAAAATACTCCTGTTAAACCCTAACTAATATATATCCTAGTAACCAATTTATCAAGACGGGCCATTCGTCTCCCTTATTTAAACGCTTTTAAAGTCGAACAGGTTTTGGTTCGGCGAGACTAGAGTTTGTGATCACTCCTAAAAAAACATAAATTACAACCATCTATATGAACAGACGAATCCCAAGTGTACACATTCAACTGATTAATTCATGTTAAATCAACGATTTCCATAAATTACGAAACCATTCATGAGGCGGTTAGGTTCTGTTTCTGGTCAAGGCATATGTCCACAATCGACGCAGTGACTTTTATTTTTTTAAAGGCAAACCTTTATTAAACAGACATGGCGAGTATTCTTCTATATAAGTGTCACATTGTAAACATCGTATACGTTTTGATTTATTTATTTATTTATGTATAAATATTTACGTCAACATGCATATTCGATAACACCATAGTCAATCGAGATATGGTCTGGAAACTCGGCAAGCTTCAAAGCGCCTATAATGAGCTGGGATTTTATGTTGAACCGTACCCTCACACCGTGCACATCCTTTGTTTTAGGTTTATTAATATTTAAATAGCACGGTTGAGTGATTGAACTGAAACGTTGCTATTGGGCAATTCGTTCATTATACTAAAATACAATGTGTTCAGTGACCGTGCACCGTGCACAAAAATGCATAAAGGCGAACAAAAAGATAGAACAAAGACTTTAGCTGAGTTTCTAGACCATATTTCAATTGACTATGGGGGCTTTCCATTTACACGGTTAGACCGGTCAGTCCGGTTAAATGGAACACGATTCGTTTCAGGCCTGGGATGGTCTGACTGGAAAATTTGGTCCTAATCAAAAGCAAGTCCATTCTGGCTGGACTGACCGGTCTAACCTTGTCAATTGGAAAGCGCCCTTGATAACACATGAACGTATGGTTGAAATATAAAGCCTTCGATCAGTGCCCGCAAACATATCAGCGCTTTTGATAGGAAACATTGGTTGATCTCTCTTTAATAGACCGATCAAATATTATCCTCTGGTGTGATCCGGAGGATGGCGCTTTCCTAGCCAAACATGATTAAAAAAATGTAAAAAAGGGTCGACGCGCAAGAAATAAAATGACGCGCACGCTGACCAGAAACATTTTTTTGGCCTTACTCGGCCAAAAAATCTTTCTTTGACTGCAATACCATGTATGCTTATTTTGCTTTGTTGTTGGGGACGACCCATTATATCTTCGACGAGAAATTCATGTGGTTAAATATAGGAATATATATTTAAGCGAAGTTACTGCTGATGTAGTTGGCCTGCGGTTCCCCTTATTAGGGGAGTCCCTTACGTCAATTACGTTAAGGGGTTTCCCGCGCATTCGAGATTCGTTGAGCGTCTGTTGCTTTGCTGCAAGTAGCGTGTTTGCTCAGCTTGTGCTCCCCCTTCGCCCTTTCCCCACCCGTGTAGATACGAGTATAGAATCCTATAGATCGTATATGTTATTCCACTGACTTGTCAGTGTGACTGGTGCCGGTGGTCTGCCTTGGCAGAGTTGTCATGGCAAACGCCTACTGCTTCTCTGATTACCCTAATTGCTATTGCTTAGTTTGCTGGCTATTTGCTCATGGCCCAATTGCTTACAGTTCCTTTGCTTGCTAACAAGACTAGATTGCTGACTAGCCTGGTCACCAACGGCACCTACCTCCAAACAACGCATTTTCTGCAGTTAATTCAAGACAAACATTTTTTTATGCCTGTACATCCGCAAACTATTTTTATTTATTAGTTATTAAACTTTTTGATTTATTTTTTATGTTTGAAACAATTTATTTGATCTTATCAGCATTTTCAAATAATTTTTTTCAACATTTATCACCCCCCTCCAGAAAAACAATGGTTCGTCCATAATGTCATTTTTACTCGTAATAAAATGTTCGTGACATAAGATCAGCCCGCGGTGACCTGGCTAGCCCGGTACACCAACTTGCATTACGTTTTGGGAAAAACAATTTAGAGCGCCCTGTGTATTAATTGAAAATATGTAAACCTCTATATTGTTGGAGAGGTTATGTAACTGGCTAAAAGAATTGTGTTAAAATATTTTTATTTTGACAGAGAAAAAAATCAGGCTTGTAATTTTTTTAACAATTGTAGTCGAAGTGTCGAGCAAGAGTGGAGTTAGAGCTGTGCCCATGTCTTCTGTAAGGTTCTGGTAAGGGTAATATAGAGAAGACTTATCCATAACGCTTTACCAGCAAACAAACAGTGGACAATTTTATTATATGGCTGGGTTTGATTTCCGGTCCGTACGCAAAACGACGCGCGCTGATTGGTTCCCGAGAGGTCGGGATTTTACGATATTGACCGACCGGTCAATACGCTTTTTTCTCGGCCCTGTAAGTTTTGGCGAGAAAATTTCTGAGTTGATTTGAATACGAATAAAAGAGAACTAGGTACCCTTATTCAAATATTCTGAACTATAAAATTAGTTGGAACATTACTGCTGGTTTTCTTTAAAGCTGTTTATCTAAAAACACGACAAATAAAAGCCGAAGTACTGGTGTAAACAAGAAGGCCAAGAAGCGACACCAAAAAGTTAACAGGTAAGGTAAACAGCAAACTCCGAAGACAAAAACAACGCTCGAAACTTAAAAATAAAATGAACCAATAGCCATATAATAAATTCCTTATTAACCTCGTTTAATCGGTCTGTACGGGAAAGTATTTGCCCTCGGTTTTATCGCACAAATCTCGGTCTGTATGAAAATCTCAGACAAATACTTTCCCGTGCAGACCTCGCACTCGGTTAATAATAAGGACTTATTAACCGAGTGCGAGGTCTGTACGGGAAAGTATTTGCCTGAGGTTTGTGCGATAAAACCGAGGGCAAATACTTTCCCGTACAGACCGAGCAAACGAGGTTAATAAGGAATTTATTATATGGCTATTGGTTCACTTTATTTTTAAGCTTCGAGCGTTGTTTTCGTCTTGGGAGTATGCTGTTTAACTTTTTCATGTCGCTCTTGGCCTTCTTGTTTACACCAGTTCGGCTTTTGTCATGTTTTTAGATAAACAGCTTTAAAGAAAACCAGCAGTAATGTAATCCAACACATTTTATTGTTCAGAATATTTGAATAAAGATAACCAGTTCTCTTTTATTTGTATTCAAATCAACTGAGAGATGTTCTCGCCAAAACTTGCAGGGCCGAGAAAAAAGCGTATTGACCCGGACACAGACCGGAGGTCAATATCGTAAAATCCCGACCTCTCGGGAACCAATCAGCGTGCGTCGTTTTGCGTACGGACCGGAAATCAAACGCAGCCATATAATAAGTCCTTATTATTCCCCCCCCCCGACAATACCGAAAAACAAATCCCGACAGCACCACCCACGAACACCCACCTCCCCGACAACACCCACCACAGATTCTACACATACCGCAATCGTGACATAATGAACAAGACACATAAATATAGGCGAACCTGACAGAAACCTTTCACTTGACTCTGAAGATGACCGCCACTGAAGCCGTCGAAACGTCAGTCACTACCACCACTAACAGTCTTTCTCAAGACTAGTGTAAGACATAGTATAACCTGTGAATTTTTGACATGTAGTGCTGCGGGATGGGAAGAGGGTTACCGTAAGGGTTTTGCCAGGTACAAGGCAGAGTCAGGTAATCTTCCTTAGGTACAATCTTGGGCAAAAGTATTCGGACAAAACAACACATTCTTCACTTATAACATTTCATTCTGCTTCCGCGGGTTCTGCTTGAACGATCGATGCCTAGCAACCCCCCCCCCCCCCCCCCCCCCCCCCCCCCCCCCCCCACCCCTCCCTTTCAATGTTGTTCACTGTATCAAATATAATGTATTTTCACGCATATTTGCCATTTATATCCGTCAACATTGATTAGGGGGAGGGGTTTTGGTGCTATATGTAAATTTTTGCGTAAACATGAACGTGCGCGTGGGCGTCCCAATGACTTTTGTCCAAGATTGTAGCATCCATCCCGTCAGCCTGCAAACCGCCAAATGTGTTAATCAGGGCCGGAGCTATTGGGGGGGGGGGGGGGGCACCACCCAAGAATTGCTTTATTTGTTCTATAGTCGGCAGACAAGATATTTCAGTCGGCACCCGCCACCCACCAGTGATCAGTCTCGGCGAATACTAGTACTGACGAGTGACGATTATGAGGCAATCGGCAAAATTGAGCGTACCACCCCCACTGCAGAATTTTCTGAGGACGGCCCTGGTGTTAATATCAAGTGTGTTTAAATGATTTATGTATCTAACAATGTTATCTATATCTATGCATCATCAGTCTTGAATGAACACAAACTAATTTGTGCAGAAAGAAGCCAAAAGATTTCAAATTTACCAACAATTTCTGATGTCCAGACTGTGCTTTTGCTCGTACCAGACTGTTATAACAATCAGGTGTACTGTATCCAGTTTCAAAACCACTCTAGCCCTAGAAATCACGTCTCACGCACCTTAACTCGTCGAGATGTGCATTTTGCCATGCGCCTCGTTTGTTGTGACAGCAACAGTTTGGAGAAAATGTTAATAAAACCTTCCATGCGCGAAGCTGCTTCACTGAAGCATAATGTCTTATAACGTATCGTAGCGAAACCCCTTACAACGTAGGCTGATGCGATATATCGATATTTAAAAAATATCGATATTCGATATTCGATTTTTCGCATATCGAAAATATCGAAAGTTTTAACTAGACAACTTAATCTCCTTTTTTTCGGCAATTATTGTCCGGTAAAGTTTAGAAAACACGTGTATGACGGCAATTGCGAATTCAAGTAGCAAGCGCGTGGGCAATTTAAAAGTGTAAACAAAGTAAGTGTGATCACAGAAGATCACCACCCACACAAGCGGCAGTTGAGCGCTTGAAAACAATAACTGTGTGATGACTCATAAAGATGGAAGCTGCACTACGATATCTGGCGATTTCAGCAAGCAGTGCTCCAACTGAGAGACTTTTTAGCAAAGCGGGACAGATAGTAACGGCAAAGCGAGTACAGCTTAAGGTAAACATGTTAGTGTTTCTCGCAGAAAATTTATAAACAATCGTACGAACTGCGAAACCATTAAGCTTGTAAATAAATCTTTAAACATTCATAAACTGTTGTAAATAAATCTTTTAATGTTTGATTAGTTTCATGCAACTTTGTTTTTTGCTGTTTGTGATGCGGTATACATGCAAGTTGACTAAACTACGTTTTCTAATTTGCATAATTCGATATAGTCGATATTATCGATATTTTTTTTCTTCGATATCGATATATCGATTTTTTTTCAATATCGCATCAGCCTATTACAACGCAGCGTAACGTCTTACAATGTAGGGTAACGTCTTACAATGTATTTATGTAGTGTAACGTCTTACAATGTAGCCTAACGTCTTACAATGTAGCCTAACGTCTTACAATGTAGCCTAACGTCTTACAACGTAGAGTAATGTCTTACAATGTAGTGTAATGCCTTACAATGTAGCCTAACGTCTTACAATGTAGCGTAACGTCTTACAACGTATATAAAGTAATGTCTTACAATGTAGTGTAATGTCTTACAATGTAGCGTAACGTCTTACAATGTAACGTAATGTCTTACAATGTAGTCTAACGTCTTACAATGTAGCCTAACGTCTTACAATGTAACGTAATGTCTTACAATGTAGCCTAACGTCTTACAATGTAGCCTAACGTCTTACAATGTAGCCTAACGTCTTACAATGTAGTGTAATGTCTTACAACGCAGCGTAATGTCTTATAATGTAGCGTAATGTCTTACAATGTATAGTAACATCGTAACGGAACATCTTCTAATGTAGTGTGATACCTGCTCTTCATTTGGTCTTAACACGTAGTTTTGTCGCCGCACGCCGACTTTAATATGGCGAGCGATGCCATAGAGATCATATAAATACTAGAGGGGGCATCCTATCTTAATTTCAGTCAACCGCGGGTAACCAATTGAACGCCACCATCTTGGATTTTTTTGGAGGCAAACATTAGGCGCGTTGGTTGGCAAAGGACTGGGTCTAGTACATTTGCTAACCAATTGACTGAAATATCATAGGTAATGGCGGCTGCCATGTGGTTACCAAATTTTCCCGCCAATGCCCCCTCTAGTATTTATAGGATCTCTATGAGCGATGCCCCGTGCGCCTCCAAGAAATCATGTGGCCAGGCCTGCTATCCAGCTTCCAAAATCACGCATACACCTCTAGCCCTAACGATATACTCACCTTTGCATTTATCACAGACATACTCCTTGTGATTCTTTTCCATCTTACGTCCTTGTTCCATTGTAATGCCTATACATTTACCATGAAACCACTCTTCACAGTCGTCACAGCAAATCATGAATCTTGTAAGAAAATAAACAGTTTATGTAAAAAAATCCTAAACAAGGTATTCGATTTCAGCTCACTTTTCAACGCGCGGTTTGGAAGTTCGGTTGCCAAGTATCAAATTACGTTTCTAAATTCAGAAGTTGAATATAATTCGTATTCAAATTCTGGGTAATATCATACATTAAACATTTAACAGTTATACCATGAGCTCGAGTTGTATATGAGCTCATAGCCAACAAGGCGCTTCGCCGAGTTGGCTATTAGTTCGTATATACAACGGGAGCGAATGGTATAACTGTTTTATTATATAGCCAAGCACTGTACAAGAGACAAACTTACAGCGAAATGTTTGAAACAACAAACTTCCGGCATAGGCAACTAATACTTCCGCCATGCGTAATGATGCATTCACATAGAGTTTCTCGCTGAGCTGTTCAGTAAACAGCTTTGAAATATTGTATAAATGTTGCTCGAGAGGCAAAAAATGTGTTCAGCAGATCAACAAAAAAGATTAAAAGGTACCTTTATGAAGTCAAAAGGTGGGTCAGTTGTTTATATTAGCGTTGCTGTCGTGAAAAAGGTTTTGATTTCATGCAAAAATGAAACTGAAACACCTTCGGCAGTGAAACTAAATTACTTAGTTGGTTGTTTTTGAAAAAGAACATGCTTTTTACTACTCTAAATGCTTATCTAAATAAAAAATGTCTCTTTACTGGTGATCTCCTACGAAATGTGTGTTGTAAGCTTGATTTTAACCGTGAGTTTCTTGGTTTGGCAACAAATTAATATCAACCCGTTAATTTAGTCGGGTTTTTGAAGTAAAAAGACGTAATTTTTAGGTGAATTTTACCATTTAACATGCTAAATTGTGTATTTGTTAATGTATTTTTACACAATGTTGTTTTTTTATACATTGGTTTGAGGGTGTTGATGTTTTTCTGTATAAAAATCCGTCAATTTCAACTCTTTTTGGCAGTTTAAAAAAAAACAGGCCGCCATCTTTTTTTTCCTCTACTAGCAGGATATGAGCTGATAGCCTGGTAGCAGGGAACCAATCAGATTACGCAAAAGCTCATATCCGATAGCATGCTACATAATGTTATATAATTTATGCATTAGATACAGCACATGAAAAATACGTCGTTTGAATCAAAGTCGTGCCACAGTCTTATAATACGACCGCGATGGCCGTATTTAATAATTAGGTCGATCTTAATACAAACTGCCGTATTTATTTGATTCAGACGGCGTATTTTTCATGAACTTAATTTTAATATTACTGTAGATGTATATATTCTACACTCGAATTTTCCTTCACCTAAAATCCTGAGAACATGCTATGTAATCGAGTGAATTGCCCAATATTACTTATAATATACCCAATTCTCTCCTGGCATTACCACCTTAATATATATATACAGAACTCGCGATCAAGCTCTCGGCAACGCCCTCCGTGGCTCGGTGGTCAGAGCATTGCACTAGAATCGCAAGGTCGTGGGTTCAATTCCTGCCGGAAGGCCTGTGTAGTTGCATTTTTCGCAACTGGTCCCGGTTTGGTCTTAAAATGTATATATTCTACACTCGAATTTTCCTTCACCCAAAATCCTGATAACATGCTATGTGTAATCGAGTGAAATGCCCAATATTACTAACTTTGATAAATGTGTTCCACATATTAGCCCATACTATAAACAATAAATAACACTACCTGTTACCATGAGGCTTTCGACAAATACACCAAAGTCTATCAGGATCATCTTCTGGACTATAATCGGAATCATCAGCATGAAAATCAACCTCTGCTTCAGATGATTCTGAGCTCAGTGAATCATGTTCACCATCTGATGATTCAGTTCCTGACTTATTGGCTTTTGATTTTTTTCTTGATTTCCCTCTTTCCTTCTTTGTTTTTCGTTTACCATCTTTAGCTTTGCCTTGTTTTGTTTTCTGTTCAGTTGCCTTTGATTCAGTCGTTCCCGAATCTGTGGTCTGTTTATTAAGAGTATCTTGAATTCCTTCTGTCTTAACTTCTTTTAAATGACCTTCCTTAGTTGTGTTCTCGTCATTTTCTTCACATTCTAAATTTTCATTCTCCGTTGTTTTCTTCTTCAAGCGCTTTGCTTTCTCCATTTCAAGTTTCTCCTGCACCTCATCGAATGCTTGCTTTGGTTTCAAATTACCCGTCGTACTTCGAGTCACTCGTTTTTCTGGAGAAGCTAGTGTCAACTTCTGAGCGCTAGTATCACTAGATGTTTTTACATTTTCGCTGTTCTCTTCTTCTTCTTTAATCACCTCTTTGCTAGCTGGTTTTGAAGTGTCATTATTTTGGTTTAAAACACTGGAACTTTGACCCTGAACATCAATTTCTGTCAAAGTATCTTTTTTCTCTGGTGTATTATTTTCCAAGAGCTCTTTCGTCTTCGTTTCACCAAGTTCAGGGTCCTCTTCATTTTTATTTATAATAATCATCTCGTCTTTTTCCACAACTTTTTCTTCACTAGCAGAAGCCATTGTTTCATGATCAGATTCTGTCTCAGATAGCTCTTCTTCTTGTACATCATTTCTCTGTTCAGTATCTTCCTCCAGCTCTTTCACAACATGTTTGGCAATTCGGGAAGACCTAAAAATCAATTAAATTTTCACAGAATTGTTAACCCATTCCTGCCTCAACCAGCCAAAAGCCCAAAAATGACCCTTTCACTGTTTTACTCTGTTTAACACCAGATTATTTTACATCGTCAAACTCAGACATCCTCAACAGAAATGGGTTAAATTTCTACACTAACTAAAATGTTTTGACAGGCGGTGTTTCCAGTGACTTTCCACTTCAAGCAACTGTAAGCCAGTCTTACGATGGCTCCCTATGGTAATTTTAAGAAGGGACTGGTAATGAGTCTGGTGCAGGGTTTGAATTAAACATTCAAAAGTGAATAGTGAATTTTGCCTCGAGTTGTCTTTGCAGTGTAGACAGTTTTAATGAGTGTAAAATTGAGAAATGTTGGTCAGGATGCACTTCCAAACCATTTTATGTCAATGAAAGACATTACGCTATGTTCTAAGACATTACGCTATGTTCTAAGACATTACGCTATGTTCTAAGCCATTATCCTATGTTCTAAGCCATTACGCTATGTTCTATGACATTACACTATGTTCTAAGACATTACACTATGTTCTATGACATTACGCTATGTTCTAAGCCATTATGCTATGTTCTATGACATTACGCTATGTTCTAAGACATTACGCTATGTTCTAAGACATTACGCTATGTTCTAAGACATTATGCTATGTTCTATGACATTACGCTATGTTCTACGACATTACGCTATGTTCAATGATGTTACACTATGTTCCATGACATTACGCTATGTTCTAAGACATTACGCTATGTTCTATGACATTACACTATGTTCTATGACATTACACTATGTTCTAAGACATTACACTATGTTCTATGACATTACACCAAGTTCTATGATGTTACGCTATGTTCTATGACATTACGCTATGTTCTAAGACATTACACTAGGTTCTAAGATGTTACACTATGTTCTAAGACATTACGCTGTGTTCTAAAAATTTTACGCTACAGCGTAATGTTTTAGAACATAACGTCTTAGAGCACAGCGTAACATCTTACAACATAGTGTAACATCTTAGATACAGTGTAATATCTTTGAACATCTTAAAAGCTAGTGTTATAGCATCAATACAAGTATGCAGCTTAATGCTTAAATGAAAGGTTGTACAACCACCTGGCAACGTTTGTGTTATTCAATGTAATTACAAGACTGTATAGTACTGCAGGTTTTGCTTTCAAAATAAAACGCCCTTAAATAGCAATTTTTTGGTCAGTGGAATAGTGAAATGCTGAAAGTGAATAGCAATTCACTACTCCCTTAATTCGAACATTGATCTGGTGTCAGAGTGAAAAAATAAGCACTGCAAGTTCTTTTTAATCATCTTGGCAATCAATTTTCCAGGTGGAAAGCATAATCTAAGAATTTTGAGCTGGGCTCTTATTAATTTTTTTTTTTACAGTTGATTTCACATTACTTTACCGCTGTGTGTTGCAAAGTTCGTTCAGAAGTTCAGATATGCATTTGGAAGTTCAGATATGCATTTGGAAGTTCAGAATTACATTGCCAAGGTTGAAAATTATCCAACCAAATTGTGAACTTTGGATCAAAACTCATTCTGACCAGATAATTTTTCAACCTTAGCAATGTAATTCCGAACTTCCGAATGGATATCTGAATTTCCCAATGAACTTCACAACCAGTGCTGGAAAATGTCCGGCAGTGCCGCTGCCAGGAAATTTTTTGTAAAAGTTGTTTGCAGGAAATTTTTTGTATCTTGCAGGAAATATTTGTCAGTTTTTTTAATCCAAATCAAAGTTTAAAGATAAATTTCCTATTCTTCAAAAAATCGAAAAGCGTCACGGTCACACAATTTTGGTGGGCATCACTTTTGATTGAATATCAAGTTTCATATTCGATGACTGATCTTTCTATATTCTTGCCAAACCCAGCGGTGATTTGTAAACAATTTGAAAGTGTTTTGAAGGTTTATTACATGACTTTTTGCCTTAACCTGTCTAAGTTTCATATATCCTTGCACAAATGACGCAACGATTTGTTCTAGAGAACAATGAAATATTTATCATTTCAGTAAGTGTTGCTGTTGCAGGCTGCAGCTGTCATTGTGCATTTGCAAGAATGCAAGCTGCTTTTATCTTATTCAACTGTTTCAGCATTTCGATTTTTGATGCTAGTACTTGTATTACGTAGTATTCAATTGAAAAAGTTCGCTATTTCAAAGTATGTATAGATACCACATTCAGATAAATTATGGTTTTGAGATACAAACTTGCAAGTCTGGTAGTATCACAACTTATAAAATTGAAAAATTCTATCAGGCAGGAAATCGTTAATTTAGTTTAGCAGGAAATATTTATTTTTAATTATTACTGCCAGGAAGAAAAATGCTTTATCTAGGACTGGAGCTTTGGATCAAAACTCATTCTGATTGGATAATTCCTCAACCTTAGCAACGTAATTCCGAACTTCCAAATGAATATCTGAATTTCCCAATGAACTTCACAACACTCACTGTACTCACGTACTCACTGCAAACCAGTTTCTACAATGGGTCATCCCAGAAAAGATCCATGCTTCCACCTACAGAGGGAATTTGTGCCAGTCTGAAGGGGGAAGGGTAAAATTAACTACAGATTTACTTAAATTGCTGTAGGATGTCCAAAAAAGATGGGGGGAGTATGGAAATTTTCTGGAATGACCCAATGACTGAAAAAGAGGCCTTAGGCATGGAAGAATATGCAGTTTCTGCTCAGTCCTCTGCTTCTTACAAACCCTAAAAACAAACTTGGTCTAGTCAAACTAAGTTCGTCTTTATAAAGTCATTAACCTGGCATGTACATTACTCTAACAATTTACAACTGTATGCCTCACAAAAAACATGGAAAATATTAATATTCTGAAAGAGAAAATACCATGCTTACCGGCGGCTAGGGCCACTTTTGACCTTATCCTCATCTTTCTTTTCTGCCACAGGACTCTCATCAACTGTAGGATGTACTAACACACTTTCTGATTTAGTTTTATCCAAGCTCTCATCCTTTTCAACCGTTGCTTGATTTAGTCTCCTGCGTCTCAACGCCATGACAGTCTCCTCGCGAGAACTGCCTTGCTTCCTTGGAGAACGACGACGTTGTGTCTTCAATGAAGACATATTATCATCTGCCCCACTCTCGTTGCTAATACTGCCTTCCAATACGTCCTTTTCTTCGCTTGTATTCTTCCCTACTTTGCCATCTCTGTTCGATGTCTTCATACCCAGTTCCTTCGTTACAACACCATGTCCACGACGAACTGGCGGGCCATCAAGCTCTTCGATAAATTGCATTTCACGGTCAAAGGATTCCAAATCAGAGCGAAAATCATGCAACGGGCTACCCTTTCGTTGCCCAGCTCCTAAAGAATGCCCAATTTGATCAACAGAAAATATATTATCCCCATCGTCGAGTAGTCTGTGTGTTAATGGATCGACCATTTGTTGTTCTGAGAGTTCAAGTACTTGTTCTTCCGTAAATGTAGGACTGATCGAAGGTGTAATGTCTCCTAGATCGATATGAGTATCATCGTTGTGAATATCACACAACGACCAAACACTCGAGTTAGAATTATTCCCTAAACCAATGTTGTTCTTCGTGATGACAGGATCGACGAGGCTAACGACGCGTACTTTTTCCTTCATTTCGTTTTGATCTTTCGCTGTTTTCTCGGCTATATTTTCCATAAAGTACCCTGGAGATGTCCAGAAAACACTGTATGGCGATGCACTAAGTAGAAGAGGCTTTATTTTGGTGATAATCTAGCATTTAATCTCAACTCCACTGCAATCGTAAAGGCACGAACAAACTAATGGCCGCCATCAACAATCACCGCTGCGTGGAATATCACTCGAGTTTGCGTGACACCAAAATGGTCACTGAGCATGGAATGGCCACGCGGGAATGACGTCACGATTTGCGCGCGAAGCGACATTTTACAATCTCAAACCAGTGATGTTTTTCAGGGGGAACTGCGGCGGAACGCCGTTCCCCTGACAAAAATTACGGTGGGGGAACGCCGTTCCCCCTAACAAAAATTAAATGTATGCAACACCGTTCAACACCGCACTATTTTTGCTTTGAGTCAATGAGTGTAATCCACGTAATCGTTTTCAACCCAGTTAGCCAACCAGCTAGCGTGAGCTAGGCTTTTATTAATCTTTTCACACACCATTAACTTTCACGACAGGAGCCACGCCCTTTTAATTTTACGACCAGTGGCCACGCCCATTTGACTTCAGTGAACGTTCCCCCACTTCTAAAATTTGGAAAACATCGATCACTGTCTCAAACCACTGTCTCAAACATAGAGATCATATAAATACTAGAGGGGGCATCCTATCTTAATTTCAGTCAACCGCGGGTAACCAATTGAACGCCGCCATCTTGGATTTTTTTGGAGGCGAAATTAGGCGCGTTGGTTGGCAAAGGACTGGGTCTAGTACATTTGCCAACCAATTGACTGAAATATCATAGGTAATGGCGGCTGCCATGTGGTTACCAAATTTTCCCGCCAATGCCCCCTCTAGTATTTATATGATCTCTACGGTCTCAAACTCATTAATACTCCATGAGGTATTTAGCCAATTACAATAGTTCATTCAATCACCTGATTGAAATTGGATACTCCAGTAAAACCCAAAATATTAGATGAAAATTAAACCGGTGTTTTAAAATCTTAATTATCTATGCAAAATAAACAAGTTGCTGTACGAATAAATTTTACACACATCATGAATAAAATCTCATGAGGGTTTATTTTATATTAATTGCAATTTCCAATTGAAATCGCTCGATTGAGATGCCATATCAACAACTCGTTTATCGTGTTTCATATCAGGGGAATCCAAGCACTGATATAAAACCATTCGGCCTTCGGTCTCGTGCTTTCATCATGTTTTCTCGTGTTTAGATATCCCATGATGAAACACTCAAACTCGTTGTACAGTTGATATACTGTATTACGTCAAAATGGAAATACCTTCCCACTTCGATCTTCTTCTGTAGTTCGTTGCGTATTACTGTATTTCTATCTGTAGCCGCTACCGAAGCCGGAGAAAATGTTTTGTTGAAAACTGTACAAAAATAGTATAATTTAGTTTTAAATGGCATTTAATCATAATACATTGCAATGGATGTTTATCCCAAATCGATACCAACAGACGAATTAATAATTATATACACTAAGAAATAAGAATTATCGACTTTTATCGCTAGACTTTCCTCTAGCGGCTATAGAAAACAGTAATCAGATACACAACCAACTACAGAAGCGGAAGTGCCATTTTGACTGTGTCGGCCCTGTTTTTTGTCAGCTCTCGGGTGGAACGAGGTAGCTAAATCTCGAGACTCGTTGAAGCATGACGACAAATTTGGAAATGACAAATTTGACGAATTTTGGAAAAGCCGCGAAAGGATGGGACGGGTCCCTTTGAGTCATCATTTTTAAGGTGTAAAAAAATAATAAAAAAAGATAATGAAGAGCTCCGCTCGAAACGTCGGTATCAAAACCAATCTCGGCAGTTTACCACCGTCTCACTTTGCTCTGTCTGTTTGCCTGTCCGTTTTCCGCGCAAGGCTATGGAGTATGGGTGGCGCCTCACCGCCTGCAGATCAGTCAAATCTATTCTAAAATTTGTTTTGGTTTACCTGAGAGGCATAGGCGTATTAGGCGGGGGGGGGCGGCAGGGGGGCAATAAGCTCGGTTAATTCCAGCCTTATTTCGGGCTGCGACCCGCCCCCGAAATCACGGCTGGGCTCGTGAGCTTGTCATTGTCAATTTCCACCAATCACAAACACGCCTGCACATTTTCAGCAGGCATATATTATTGTATAAATTTAAATTATCGTGACAGCCCAAAGTGGCGGTCAATGGAAAGCTAATATTAAAGCTAATATCGATTGAACGATTTATCGTTCACTGACTGTGTTTATAGTGTTGGTTGGATGAATGACAAAAATATCTTAATTTAATTGCCGTGTGAAAATTATACATTACGTCACAGACATAACAAGCCGCTCACGCGTCCAGCCGTTCGTAAGGCTGGAAATCGAGCCTAGGGGGCAATTGCTCTCCCAAAATATTTGAAAAAGGAAAATTCGGGCACTTTCTGCTGGGAATTTCGGGCAATTTCGATATGTATTGCTGTGAAATGTTTAAGCAAAATTCACTGGTGATTGGCTTGGATATCCTTATATACATGTGTGTTCTCCCGGAAATCTTCGACATTCTGACTCCGGCCAGCTGATGCCTCGATCCGAGATTGGGGCCCATCGAAGGCATCCAGGCTTCCAGCTCTTATTACTAGGAATACTCATGAATACTTTGTTTAGCAGTCGTAGAAAAGGAAAAAACGTATTATTTAAACAAGGAAAAAGCTCAATTTGAGTCAATGGGTTTCTAACTCGGTTTCTAATTAGTATGCTGTATATCTGATATAGCATTGATGTTTTATTAATCAATGCTGTATCCAATTTACAACACCTGTTTAAACATTGATTTCTTCTGAATTTGCTTATGAATTATTATAAATGATAGTTTAATAGAAGCGTGAACTCGTGGTAACACCACGTTTATTGAACTTTATATTACTCAGCTTTCGATCTGTTGATGACTCAGGCCTTGACAATGCATGATGTAATTGTTGGCATTACATTAACTCTGACGAAGCCTTTGTGGCTTCGTCAGAGTAATGCCAGCCAACATCATGCATTGATAAAAATGATTGTCATCATCAGGAATGGATGTTGAATTGTGAAAGCTTGAATCAATTACACTCAAACCGGATGTTCTCTTGCATGCTACTTTGCAATATTGCGCCGCAACATTGCAAATTGTAATGATTGTCAATTTGGCTTGAGCAACTTGCAAATAACGGCTCGTGAAGATTCCTCAGTAGATTCCTTTAAAGTTTCGCCTTTCTTTTGAGTAAATATACAAATTAATGTTTAAAATATTACTGTTGCTGGATAGATAGTATTTTCCGTCATGCAAATGATAGTTTACTTTAAGCTAGTAAAGAAATGTTGGATTTCGAAAATACAGTAGCTACAATATCCCCGAAACGTTTGCAAATTGCTCACGGCAACTTGTCAATCAATTACATTGCTATGTTGCGTTAGCTAGCAAGAGTTGGGTTTTTTCAAATTTATCATCAAGTTTCAGTGAGGCGCATGTGCAGAGAACTTGCTCACAAAGTTTTGTCACATTTGGCTCTATTATGTATTATTATATAGCATGCTATCGGATATGAGCTTTTGCGTAATCTGATTGGTTCCCTACTACCAGGCTATCAGCTCATATCCTGCTAGTAGAGAAAAAACAAGATGGCGGCAAGTTTTTTAAACTGCCGAAAACAGTTGAAATTGACAGATTTTTATACAGAAAAACATCAACACCCTCGAACCAATGTATAAAAAAAAAACTTGTGTAAAAATACATTAACAAATACACAATTTAGCATGTTAAATGGTAAAATTCACCTAAAAATTACGTCTTTTTACTTCAAAAACCCGACTAAATTAACGGGTTGATATTAATTTGTTGCCAAACCAAGAAACTCACGGTTAAAATCAAGCTTACAACACACATTTCGTAGGAGATCACCAGTAAAGAGACTTTTTTTTATTTAGATAAGCATTTGGAGTAGTAAAAAGCATGTTCTTTTTCAAAAACAACCAACTAAGTAATTTAGTTTTACTGCCGAAGGTGTTTCAGTTTCAATTTTGCATGAAATCAAAACCTTTTCCACGACAGCAACGCTAATATAAACAACTGACCCACCTTTTGACTTCATAAAGGTACCTTTTAATCTTTTTTGTTGCATTGATCTGCTTAACACATTTTTTGCCTCTCGAGCAACATTTATACTTTACGCATGGCGGAAGTATTAGTTGCCTATGCCGGAAGTTTGTTGTTTCAAACATTTCGCTGTAATTTTGTCTCTTGTACAGTGCTTGGCTATATAATAAAACAGTTATACCAATTCGCTCTCGTTGTATACGAACTAATAGCCAACTCGGCGAAGCGCCTCGTTGGCTATGAGCTCATACAACTCGAGCTCATGGTATAACTGTTAAATATATCATACACGAGGAGGAGTGTTTCATCAGGATATCCAAATAGGAAACCGAGGCGAAGCCGAGGTTTTTGAGCAAACTTCGAGTGATGAAACACAATTCCGAGTGTATGATATAGCTTCTCAAACGAATCAGTATTTAAAGGGAAAATCGAGGCGAAAGTTTTCTTAATTTATGTAATTTCTTCCTGCGATATCCAAACCACCTCTCAGCACTGATTTCCTTTGTTTCTGGCTCATGAATTATTCAGGAGTTTGAGAATCAATGTCACATTATACGAACACGAACAGGACAAGAATATTCAAGTTGATGGTGCAGGGTAACCACAACAGCTTTTAATTTACTGGCCAATAATTACTGTACATCTGGTCCCAAGAGAAAGTACAAACTAACTGGACAATGCACATTAATTTATTATAAGCAAATGCTTGGTATTGGGTTATCAGTGATTAAATTCCCCGAATGCCGAGGCCCGAGGGAAGGGTTTGTGGAAGTCACGAGGCCCGAGGCGTCGATGGAGATAAGGCTCTGAGGTTCGGACGGAGAACTACAAGCAGCCGGACCACTGGGTGGCCAGATTAGCTTTGGCGTCCCCCGCGGGGGAGCGGAGATAAGACCCTGGGTACGAGGTTGAACTACAAGCAGTAGCGTTTACATATGAAATGTATACAGCTAAATCAATTAAGGTTGTCCTGGGCAAAGCCAAGCGCGAAAAGTACGATGTGAATTACTATTTAAATAGCGAAGCACACATTTACTATATTTATAGGCCAAAATCATACAAATAAACCAAACTTGCCTCTCTGGGGATTATTAACGAGCATTTTCGCGCTTGGCTTTGACCTTTTTGGCTTTGGCCAGGACAACCTTAATTGATTTAGCTGTATAAAGTGACATTACGAGTAGTTTAACCATTGAGGCTCAGATGGAAAGCTATGAAGCTAAGGTTGCAAATTCATAGTCATATTATGTGCTTCATAAAGTGCCTATGAAACGAAAATTTTGAAAGAACACTTAAAATGATAGAGTAACATATTTTGCAGTTTTTCGTTTCCTTGCTTCGTTCTTGAGATATTTTAGTTTGTTTGATGTTCAAATAAAACATTTTGATGTCACACGTGCCCAATGAGTTATCCAAAAAAGTTATATGTCTTTGCTATTGTCAAATATAATAATCATTTGAGGATCTACATGCTTACTGTTGTGCGCGAGACACATCCACATACTTCATTCAAATTAATTTGGTTTGATAGATATCTAACCTTCTCTGATAGCTCATTATGCATCTACGACGTCAAAATGTTTAATTTGCATATCAAACAAACTGAAATATCTCAAGAACAAAGCAAGGAAACCAAAAACTGCGAAAGATGTTACTCTATAATTTTAAGTGTTGAAGAGTAGTTTTACATGAGTAGTTTAACCACTGAACTACTGAGGCTCGGATAAATAGTTAATTAAAGTTGCAAATTCATAGTCATTTTCCTATTAACTTGAAGTAGTACGTTTGCAAAATTGTAGTAGTGTCCATATTGAAGTCAATCTCAAGCAACAGTTCTCATCTTTTGGCCGTTGACGTCGTCCCGAAGACCTGAAGACGTGAAAATGCTCTAAGTGCCGTTGTATAAAGAACGAGGACGGTGTTGAGATTACTCTTTGAGACTAAAAATTATTCATTTTCTTTGTTTGGAAAAAATAATTATTTTGTTTAGAGGACGTCGACGTTGAGGTTGACGTCGTGGATTTTAAAGACTCGTTCTCACTTGTCGTAAGAATCGGGGATAGTCCTATCCCCGATTAAAACACAATTAAGTCGGTTTTCTTTGTATATCCCATAAATCCCTCCTTATAAATTCATAGGGATTATGTAATATATATAATCCCTACGAATTTATAATTGCCCAATTCATAGGGTGCATGCTACAACTATCTCGTATCGTAACGCCGGTAGCGCCCACATACGAGGCGAGCAAGGGTTTGCTTTTCGCTCCACGTAGTTTACGAGAGGAAGGCAAACCAATGAAAATCATCAAAATCTATTGGTTGAGTCAGCACTTTATTACACTGAACGTTGAGCATAAAATGTCAAATGTGGGATTGATACTGCATCCATACGCATGCCCAATGCTGTAATGATATCTGGTACTAATTATTTCATAAAATCCCGTTAACATTCGACATAACAATGTCCTTCGACACTCGGTAAAGGCTATTTTTTAGAAAACCTTCTTCAATTATTTTTTTGGATAAGGTAGGTAATTTGTGCATGGCTTCTTTGTCAATATTGTAACATATTTTGAAATTACCCCTTTATAATTTTCATGACCCTTTTTCTAAAACACAAATGAATAGTCGAGTCTTACTTAGTCTTCACTGTCTGGTTGTTGTTGCCACGGCTAGTTCCCACTTCTCTTGCAATGTTTACTCTAGCAAATTCACGCATGCGCAAACGTTTGGCAGCGGTGTTGGCTTAAAGTACCTAATGATAGTACGGAGGAACACGTAACAAGCATTTCTAATATAAATCTTTATTTGTTTCTAAATGATTAACATTTCTCAAGTATTTTAAGTAACTAAGTTGTCTAAAGTGGCTCTTGCTTGGAAACGACTACTGCTTACGGATTTTCGGACAACCATAAATGGACACATCCCCAACTATTTTTCTTGGATTTGACAGCGGAACTGTCTGGGTTTTGAGCTTCATATTTCGGATGCATCCACGGAATGATGATCTATTTTTGACAGCAATGGACTTGAAGTTTGCTGAGGTAAGAAATAAGAAAAAAATACGGTTACCTGATAGGAAAATATACTAGAAACAGAATTGACATGCGTCGATGGCATAATTTCAGTTATATCAATAAATAATTTTACTTGATAACTTATCATAGTTCGAAACTTATATATAACACAAGACTAAACAATGTCATTTCATCTTCTCTTTTCTCTCTCTCATCCCCTCCCTCCCATCCCTTCCCTCCCCCTCTCCTCCCCTCCCTTCTGTTCTGTTCTCTTCTCTCCTCTCCTCTTCTCATCCCTTCCCTCTCCTCTCCTCTTCTCATCCCTTCCCTTCTCTCCCCCTCTCCTCCCATCCCCTCTCTTCTGTTCTGTTCTCTCCTCTCCTCTTCTCATCCCTTCCCTCTCCTCTCCTCTTCTCATCCCTTCCCTTCCCATCCCTCCCCCTCTCATCCCATCCCCTCTCTTCTGTTCTCTTTTCTTCTCTTCTCTTCTCTTCTCTTCTCTTCTCTTCTCTTCTCTTCTCATCCCTCCCTTCCCTTACCATCCCTTCCCTCCCCTCCCCTCTCTTCTGTTCTGTTCTCTACTATTCTCATCTCATCCCTTCCCCTTTCTTCTCTTCTCTTTCCTCCTCTCCCATTCCCTTCCCCTCCCCTCCTTTCCTCTCTTCTGCGGCCTTTCCAACATGGCATACTACCCCACAATGGGGGAGAGGGGAGGGGGATGAACACGCAATAAACTACTCACCAGGCACTCCTCCAATGAATAGAGGATCATGCACGTTAGCAAGGCTTTGTGAACCTTTTCCAGTCTTCTTTACAGGGATAGTGCCATCTACCTTGATGCTAAGAGAGTTGCCTGATTTGACCAACGTGATCTGGTGCCACTTATTATTGCACAATGACAGGCCTGCTGCTGGAGTCCAAACGACTTCGACTGGACCGCCACCGTTTTGTACTCTGGCAACAATCTATAACAACCAAACAGAGTTGAATTTAGCGAATTCAAGTAATATATTGGGCTCTTACAGGTGACGTCAAGTCGCCATGTTGGGTGGCAACTTCCAAAGTACCGACGTTGGGAATACGTGCAATAGCTCAATACAATATAAGTGGCTGAACCACATGGGAATTTACCACTTATCTAATCATTTTTCAAAAAAACTGGCAAACTCCACTCAAAGTAAACATACTGTTTAAAATAAACAAAGTATAGATACAGTTTCTGGATGTTTAACATTGTAATTCTGCTGTTGTTGGCTCGCTAGCAAGTCTGTTTGCCATTGCAGCTTACTCTATGGGGAGCCCGCCAAGAGCTGGCCAATTCCTTTGCAAAATGATGCGCGCGCAATACCATGAAATTCACCTGTTATTGAGATTTATTTTAAACTTTTTAACTAATACATACCGAATATGAGCGGCCGCACTGGTATGGGATTTACAACAGCGAGCCGAATCTTACTTAAACTACGATGAATTTATATCATGAATACTTTGTTTAGCAGTCGTAGAAAAGGCAAAAACAAATTATTTAAACAAGGAAAAAGCTCAGCCAATGGGTCCTAATTAGTATGCTGTAAATCTGATACAGCATTGACGTAATATTTAAAACACGAGCAGAAGTGTTTTATCAGATTTAAAACCACGAGGGCGCAGCCCGGGTGATTTAGATCTGACAAAACACGTGATGCGAGTGTTTTGAATGGCTTCAAAAACGATTCGTTATTGGATGTTATGTTCATTAGTATAGACCTTATTGAAAAATGGCCGCCGAATCAAAATTATTTTATATACATATAAATTAGCCCTTATGAACTCGTTTTCATGTGTGAATTTCAAAATAATTTTTACTTTAAAACGAGGTCATAAGGGCTAATTTATATGCACATAAAATAATTCTAATTCGGCGGCCATTTTTGAATAAGGTCTATTCTTTATATAAAATTGTATGTTCATTAGTATTCTTTCTGACGTCAAGAAGTTTTATCAGGTATAAAACACGGACATGGTACTGATTTCCTTTGTGTTTTCCTCATGAATTATGAATGAGTTTTTGAAGTTTTATTAATCAATACTGTATGTATCCGATTTACAACACCTGTTCAAAAACGTATTACTAATTCATGAGGAAAACACAAAGGAAATCAGTACCATGTCCGTGGTTTTATATGTGATAAAGAAACCTCCTGATTTACATAAACTTTAGCTTTGATTTTCTCGGCTTAGACAACGTTCTAACTCGGCTATCGCCTCGTGTTTTAAATATTACTTTAAAGATTCATTTCTTTTGAATTTTCTTCATGAATTATTACATCCGTTTTCAAAATTACGCGACCAGGCCGGAAATGGATTGCATTGTTATTTGGTTAAATATTGCGATCAGCATTAACGTCCTCATTTCATCGTATTCTGACTCAGTTCGACAGTTTGTATTGATGTCACGCCACATGCATGTCAACTTCCGGGGTCGCGTAATTTTGAAAACGGGTGTCATGAGTACAGTTGACTCTCTCGTAAGCGACCACCTCGGGATCAGGAGTCTCTCTCCTCCGCAGAGGTTCTTTCGGAGATCGGCTATGTCGGGGATCGTCGGAGATGTGTCGAAATCTCCGACGACCCCCGAAACCTCCAATCTCCGAAATTTAACCTCTGCGGAAGAGAGAGATCAGGAGTAAGTGGTCGCTTACGAGAGATGGTCGCTTACGAGAATGTTCACCACAGGTGGCCCAAACCTATTGTAATTCAGCTTCATACCAGAAGTGATAATAACATTCACATACTTCACAAAGCTGTTTCTTAACAATGATGTTAATCTGGTTACAGTGGTAAGAAACGTTAACAAAGCTCAGTCGGAACAACAACGCATTCGTAAAATTAGAAAAACGGTAATAAATTTTACAAAACTGGTTAAGGTGGCTCCATACAGTTTCTTGAAAAATGGAAAATACAAGTTTGAGAGTCCAAAACACGTGATCAAACAATTCGGATAAAGAATAAAACTAAATGTTATGTATAGTTAAACATTCTGACAATCAAAAACTGCTACCAAATAAATAGCAACAGTTGTTGCTATGGCAACAATGACGTTTCAAAATGGCTGCCAATTACCCTTCAAACTAATTTAACTCGAAAAAAACTTTGGTGACCCCCAATTTTTTTTCATTAAAACTTTCCTTGAAGTATGAGTAATCAATAGGCCGATTTAAAAAAAATTCTATAGAACGAAATTTTTTAAAAATTAACAAACATGATTTTTCCGGGAAAAATTATTCGATCTACAGAATATTTTTAAAATCGGCCTATTGATTACTCATACTTCAAGAAAAGTTTTAATGAAAAAAAAAATTGGGGGTCACCAAAGTTTTTTCCGAATTAAATTAGTTTGAAGGGTAATTGGCAGCCATTTTGAAACGTCATTGTTGCCATAGCAACAACTGTTGGCATTTATTTGGTAACCGTTTTTGATTGTCAGACTGTTTAATTATGCATAACATTTAGTTTTATTCTTTTTCCGAATTGTTTATGTACGTGTTTTGGACTCTCAAACTTGTATTTTCCATTTGTCCGTCGTAGGTCTGTCATCGACCCCCAGTGGTCGCTTACCAGAGTAGAAAAACAATTAGAAAAGCGAAAATGGAATCCCAAAAAGTGGTCGCGGTCGCTTACGGGAGTGGTTGCTTACGAGAGATGCTAAATACAGTGTTTGACTGAGAAAAAAAACGGGAATTTGTAAAGGCGGTCGCTTAAGGGAGATGGTCGCTTACGAGAGAGGTCGTTCAAAGACAGCCAACTGTAGTGTAATAGAAGCGTGAACTTGTGGTAACACCACGTTTATTGTACTCTCTCAGCTTTCGATCTGTTGACTCAGGCCTTCATCAGAGTTAATGCCAACATCATGCGTTAATGATGATTGTCATCATCAGGATGTTGGCAATAAATAATAAACGTGGTTGAAAAGCCGAACTGATGAATTGCGAAGCACGCAGATCAACGTGGCTGTGTAGAGGCATATCAAAGGCGCTCCAAGCAGCCGCCATACGACACAGTTCAAACCACAGATCACAGCTAAGATGTAGGTGTTGATTTAACGGAGGGAGGAAAACCGGAGAACCCAGCGAAAAACCCTCGAAGCACAGGAGAGATCAACTACAACTCTACTCACATGAGTTCCAAGCTCGACAACGAGTCATTCGCAAGCGGTCACCCATCCAAGTACTAACCCCGTCTAACCGGGCGTAACTAACCAGGAGGTTATGACTATACGTAAGATAGACACTTTAACTCTTTCTGGGCGGCGTCAGACTCTCAAGTATTATGTATTTTACTCTGGCTAACGCCAGAAGATTTTACTTATCACAAGGGAAACCCACCAAGAGAAAGGGTTATAGTCGAACCCCTATTAAGCGGACACCTGTGGGACCTCGCTGAGGTGTCCGCTTAAGAGAGGTGTCCGCTTAAAAGGGTTTGCACAGTAGGGGGTACGCATATGGTGACCGGCTTTTTGTGTCTACAACCAGTGACGCCACAAGCCGTTTTCCTTCGGGTCCAAGCCCCGGACAAAAACAAGTCCAAAATAAGCACTTTCAAACTCAAAAAAAAGCATTTTCTAAAATCGCGCAAAAAAAAAATAATAAATAAATAAAATAAAATAGCGCACGATAATCAGCGTAGTTTAAACTACAAAATAGGTGCACTTTTCGACGGACGATTTTTTCGTTTCATAAACACTTTTTTTTTGCTCTCTGAAACCTAAGATAGATGTCCGTTTCCGCTAACTAGAGTGTTTTATTAAATAAATGACTGCGACCTCGCCTAGGTGTCCGCTTAAAAGAGGTGTCCGTTAATAGGAGTTCGACTGTACGTGAATTTTAAACAAGAAAGATCAACTTACTGATCCGTCTCTCATCTCCATGATCAAGTAATCTCCTAGTCTGGGTTTAAGTATGTCCGCCACGACAAAGATTATTCCAGTTAGTGTCCTCGGTTTGATTTCCAAAGTGAAGATCTTTTTACGACCGATATTAAATTTGTCATCTAGTAGGAAAAAAAAGTGAATCTACAGGATTATCCTTAGAATAATTGAATAAATCACTATGTCCAGCAAAATATACGAAGCAAAGCCACAAGAAGTTTAAATATACATTTATTGAATTGGGTACAGTGGTTAGCGAACGTGGTACAGTGGTTAGTGCACGTGATACAGCTGTTAGCGCACATGATACAGTAGTTAGCGCGCGTGGTACAGTAGATTGCGCACGTGGCACAGTGGATGGCGCACGTGGTACAGTGGTTAGTGCACGTGATACAGCTGTTAGCGCACATGGTACAGTATTTAGCGCACGAGGGTCGAGGTGTAGAGTTGTAGAGCTGTAGAGTTGTAGAGTTGTAGAACTGTAGAGTTGTAGAGTTGTAGAGTTGTAGAGTTGTAGAGCTGTAGAGCTGTAGAGTTGTAGAGTTGTAGAGGTGTAGAGGTGTAGAGCTGTAGAGCTGTAGAGTTGTAGAGGTGTAGAGGTGTAGAGGTGTAGAGTTGTAGAGTTGTAGAGGTGTAGAGGTGTAGAGGTGTAGAGTTGTAGAGTTGTAGAGTTGTAGAGGTGTAGAGTTGTAGAGTTGTAGAGCTATAGAGTTGTAGATCGGTAGAGTTGTAAAGGGGGTGTCACGTTGGTAACGGACTGCACAGAGTTGCCTGCAGAGTATGCTAAAGGTTTTCTCCCATTCGAGGCAGCACTTCACTTGCGATAGTAATTTCTAGTCAGTAAATGTTTTTCTATGATAGTAGTGTTTTCAGCTTGAAGTTAGTAAAGTTTTCGTTTGTTTTTGCTGTACAAGCTGTCGTAAGTTAACCTCTCAAGTTTACCAACTCAAGCTGAAAACACTAATAACATACAGAAACATTCACTGAAAATAAACTGACACAATGCGACTTGTAGCCCAACAAGTACTTGTGACACACGTACGGATTGACTAGTTCCCAGGCGTATAAATTTCGAAAACAACCTCAGTCTACCATCTGAGTTCCAGTGGCTCAATGGGTGAGAGCGTCTGGCTGGCATTCGGAAAGTTGTGGGTTCGAGTCCCGTCTGGAGCTCAGAGTTTTTCTCTGAGTTTAACTTACGACAGCTTGTGCAGCAAAAACATACGAAAAAACTTTATCTAAAGTTAGTTTAGCAAGCCATAAACATGCGAGGATATAGAAATATTATCAAGCTTACACGCAATCATGTAATCGCCTGGACTGGAGAAGAAAGCACTGCTCTCAATCGGTCCTTTGTAGCATTTCTGTTCATTCACCACTTTGGTCGGTTTTGAGAAGTCCTTATTGTTGTGCCACTTGAGACGACGTATACAAGCTGAGCTGTCACGCACATCATCCTGAAATTAAGATTAACCCAAGACTAAAGTTAATTGCAAGAACAGTATAAGTGGTTTTCACAGTGACGTCACAAAATTCTAAAATCTAAATTATTAAACCTATAAAGCTGGTTGTTTTATATATTTTGTAGATCGTTATTACGAGTATTTCTGGAAAATGTTGAGTCGATACAACTATTCCTTCTTGAGTTACAACGTTTTGAATTATATTATTGCTGACATCAGCATAATTTTCAAATGTCGTTAAAAGTCACTTTGTACACGCAATTCAACGTACAAAGGTTGGTTAAGCTTTAGAAGTGCCGTCTAATTGCATCTGATGTACAATCTGAAAATTCTGGTTGAAACAACACTTTTTACGAGCATTTGTTTTTTGGCCGCCATGTTTCTGTACCTAATTGGCGTCTGCGAGGTACACAAATATGGCGGCCAAAAAACAAATGCTCATATAAAGTGTAGTTGCAACCAGAATCTTTAAAATATTAAATCTTTAAAATATTTAAAGATGAAACGAAAATTAAGTTTGTCTTATTTGAAAGAACGCTTAAAATGATAGAGTAACATCTTTTGCAGTTTTTCGTTTCCTTGCTTCGTTGTTGAGATATTTCAGTTTGTTTGATGTAAATGTCGCATGTTGCGACGTCACACGTGCATAATGAGTTATCGGAAAACGTTATATATCTTTGCTATTGTCAAATATAATCACTTGAAAATCTACCTGTTTAGTGTTCTGGGCGAAACACACGCACATGCTTCCCTCTAATTATTTTGGTTTGATAATAGCAAAGATATAAAACTTTTTTCAACAACTCATTATGCACATGTGACGTTAAAGTGTTTAATTTGCGAAGCAAGGAAACGAAAAACTTGAAAAGATGTTACTTTATCATTTTAAGTGTTCTTTCAAATAAGACAGACTTAATTTTCGTTTCATAGGCACTTTCAACATGTTTTGAAACACACTTATTATAGTACTTGCATTTTGTAGTTGTTGGACCAGGGTCAACCTGTTTGAAATAGCTCGTCATCTTTTACGTACTAGGTCTACCGCTAGGCGCGTGCAGTTGTTTACAACATTGTAAGCCTTTGTAAGCATATTTATGATGAAGACATTTGTCAGCCGCATTACTGATCAACTATAACTCGGTCACTTGCAAAATATCGCAACACCGTTCCAGATCAAGATTCGAAAACACTTCATCCAAAGGTATTCAAACAAGGAGCAAGCCGTTACTAGGCAAACAGTACGTATATGTTCTTTGATATACTGTGGCCCTTTCTTGTGTCTCTAGTCCTCAAGTCCTCAAGTCCTCAAACTTCCTAGGTACTGCACAGCAAAAAATCACTTTCTTGTTTTAAGAAAAAAAAAACTTGTTTTAAGAAATTTTTTCTTAAAATAAGAAATTTCTTATTTGGGAGAATAGCAAGAAATTTTTTCTTACTAAGAAAATCTAAGAAAATTATTTCTTAAAATAAGAAAATTATTTTCTTGTTTTAAGAAAAAGAAATCTTAATCCAAGAAAAAAACAACTTATTTCAAGATATTTTTTTTCTTAAAATAAGAAATTTCTTATTTGGGAGAATAGCAAGAAATTTTTTCTTACTAAGAAAATCTAAGAAAATTATTTCTTAAAATAAGAATAAAATTCAGTTTTTTTTCTTAACAAGAAAATATTTCTTGAAATAACAAAATTTTCTTATTTTGAGAAAATAAACCAAATTGTTATAAGATTATTTTTTTATTGAAAAATAAGAAAAATAGCAAGGAAATAATTTACATGCTCACATGGTAAGAAAAATAGGAAACTGCATGCACATTACATTTATATTATAACTAAAATTACTTATAATTTTTTAAAACAAACAAAATAACATGGAAATGTCATCAGTCTAGCATGAAGTGTATAAAGTTTTTTGAAGTTGCAAAAGCATGACAGATATACCTGCATTCTGCATGCAGTGGAATCCCACTGATATATATATATATATATATATATATATATTAACAGTGTGTGGCCAAAAAATCTGGTCGAATAAACATGTACATTGCTTAAATCAACATGGTTATCAAATATAAGAAAGACTGTAGCGTGCTTTTGTTCAAGGTAAAAAAGTTGTGTGATAGCAAAGTAATACTAACTGGGCAGTCGTAAGGTGGCGTTCTTCACTGTATATACTGTACATTATAATATCAATGATAATCCGTATTCGAATGTCATGTTATCTTTTTGTGACTTCCAAAGGCTTCATAAATTAATTAAAAACCACAAGCATGTGAAATAACATAACATTCACTGCACTTATAATATGGCTGTGCAGAAAACTATACCATAGAAATTATGTAATATATGAAAAAAGTTCAAGTCGCATCAGTTCTTTAACATGATTCCACTTTACACTTCCTGTATGCTTTTAACATCGCATTAACAAGAATCGCAATGTCCTTTGGTATGCAATTGTCATTGAAAACATAAATCTGCAAAATGGTCATCCCAATTTCATTTTGTTTAGGATAATCAAAATCCAACAAATAAAGTGAATCACTGATGACAAACATACTACTACAGCTTCAAAAAACTTCCCTGCTTCCGTCTTGAATATTAGTTGCTTTCCCACAATGACATAGCAAAAATCTTGGTTGTACACCATCAATGACATTGCATCCTCATGATTCCTCAAAATAAGAAAGAAAAAGATTTGTTTAACTCATTCCTGTGTGACGACTTCCCCAGAGATGAATAAAATCATCTGGCATTAGCCAGAATAAAATACTAAAGACCAATTCAGACAGGAAAGAGTTAGAGAGATAGTTTATAACTCGTTCCTGTCTGAGGGCTTCCCCAGAGATGAATAAAATCATCTGGGGTTAGCCAGAATAAAATACTAAAGACCAATTCAGACAGGAAAGAGTTAACTCTTTTATCCCAAACTGGCCAAAAAATGGCTGGGCCTCTATATACCCTCTTGGTTTAGGGAAAATACACCATATACCAAATACAGTCATTACCTTCAGTTCATGAATCAACTCAATTGTGTTTTGGGCAGATTTGAGTCTTGCAAAAATTGTTGACACATGTTGAAGGAGATGTACAATTTTTGTGCCTGTAAAAGATAAAATACTAGTTAGTAAAACAACTACAAAAATAAAACTAATGGCCAGCATTTTAATGTAATTCAGTGCTGTAGTATACACTCATAAAATAATAAGAAAAATTTATTCAAAGGCTCTAAGAAAACTGATAACGAGTGTACATACCAAATATTACACTTCACTGGCATTATCATGCACCTACATATAAGGTGCATTTCATACAATTGACCTTAAATCACATAACCTCATGAAAATTGTTTGGTTGCTTGCTTGGTGAGCACATGATTGGCTGTTTTAAATAAAGTGGGCCATGGGAACAAGGCTACAGATAGTGTAACTTACAAACAATGAGCAGTAGCAGTGCATGCAGTAACAGTGCTTGCAGCCCAGAGGTGGGCAATTGACTTCACATACTGTAATTTCACATTCTTTGGTGGACTAGCCCAGTGAGCTGGTCACCTCACCTCATCTAGTCACTCCTGTTCACTACCTGAGAAAAAAACCCAGCCTTAACCCTTTCACTACTAGACTTCTTCTCTCGACGAGTAAAATAGTCTGGCATTAGCCAGAGAAAAATACATACTAGAAGGCCCCAACAGTAGTAAAATGGTTAATGAGATAGGTTTTGACTCTTTCTCTACTAGACTTCTTCTCTCAAATGAGTAAAATCATCTGGCGTTAGCCAGAGTAAAAACTAAAAGGCCCCAACAGTAGTGAAAGGGTTAAGCCTGTTCAGTATATAAAAAATATAGCCCAATAACTGATCATCACTTACCTGATGTTGAACTTTATAACATCATATACAGGGGGCTCAACAATAACCTTTACATGTAGTCAGTAACCCCTGAGTTCTTGCCCTGAACAAAAACACAAAAACAGAAATTGATAGTTTTTTTGATATTTTTGAAAGATATTTTTGATAGTGCTTACACTGTAACTGCAAATACTATATATATAAGCTTACTGTTAAATGTGATGTTGAGTTGAAGATATCAAAACACATGGTATTAAATAATTAAACCAACCAGCCAAACCAGCTTAATATTAAATTAATGATATACTGTATACAGTGAAAGAATATACAGTGATATAAAGAATATACACGGTAAATTTTAAATAATTTTAATAGCTTGGACGATTCGACTAGGATTTATTCGTCATCAGGAATACTAGAGACTTTCAAATCCCTTGATTAGGAATCACTGGAGTTATTAACATTTGAATATAAGCTTAAAGTTTAAGATTGAATGCAGTAAAAACCCGCTAACAAGAACCTTCAACTATAGGAACCTCAGGCTGAAATTAAGAATTTATTTATATAGGAATATAAGAACCTATCCCAGGCTGATTTGGTAAAACGTACGTTCTTGTTAGCGGATTTTTACTGTTTTACTAGTAAGAACTATAAGAAGATTGTATCAGCTTGAAAAATATTAATAAGTAAATTCACTACATTTAAATTGCGTATTAAAGATGACTTACCTTCTACAATCTGACATATTTCTCATCTACAGTAGACAATGATAAAAACAACAAGTTCCTTTGCAATACATCATAAAATACAAGCCACAAATTCCACTATTGATCAGTTAAACGCAAAGCCCCAACGGTCAATGGACGATTTTGAAGTTTGAACCTCGTTAGCCCGCGTTCCCTTTGGTCAGTTTCACGGGTTATCACGAGATACTCGCGTTAGCCTCGCGCGACTTCCCGCAGCTTTCTTTGGTTCGCTTTATGATATAAATATAATGCTTACATACTAGAATTAACTGGGGGCCATAATGCAAATAGATTCCATTTTTGTTGCCAACAATACTTATCTTATATTTGATATCATAAATAAAGCATGTCAGGTGAAAACGATCAAACAGTAACACAATTTTCTTTACATAATTTTTTTTTCTTATGTTAAGAAATTTTTATCTCATATTTTTTTTTTTCTTGTGGCAAGAAAAATTTTTCTAAGTCAAGAATTTTTTTCCTATAGCAAGAATTTTTTTTCTTAGTTAAGAAATTTTTTTCTTGCGGTAAGAAATATTTTCTTGTGGTTACAAATTTTTCTTGTATCAAGAAATTATTTTCTTGCAATAAGAAAATATTTCTTGTTTTAAGAATTTTTTTTCTTGTTAAGAAAACGATTTTTTGCTGTGTGATGTCAACACGGCATTTTTTCGCGTCTGTAATAAATTCGTCTATATTGTCTTCATAGACAAACCCTGTCAGCAACATTACTGATCAACTACTGATGAATTCACCAATACCGTCGGAAAACACCTCAACCCAATTCGATCAAAGGCAAAGCTGTCGCGTAAAAGAAGGAACTCGGAAAGATCGAGCACGCAGCATGCCTTACAGTTTCGCAAGGCCTGACGGGATGGTGCAATAATGCAATTTTGTGGATCCCCCCCCCCCCTAAAAAAAAAAGAAAAGAAGAGAAAAAAGACGAAACCTAGACTCGGCCCAACAACTATTTGACGTCACACGGTGGATCATTATCATAAATTTGTTTAGTCTTGATCCACCTTGTAACGTCACAGGTATTGTTACTCGTCTCAGTCCTTGCTGACATTTCGACTTAAGAAATGCTACGGTTTGGCAAGTTTAATATAAATATAAAAATAAAGCAACTTTCTAAACACGTAAAAACAAAGTGAGCATATGTAGCAATATCAGCGATTTCTATATTTTTATATTTTTAGACCCCGTTTACACGATGCCGGTACAATTTGAAAACGGAACAAAATCATGCCGGTGTGTAAATACAGGCCAAAAAGTTTTTACACGGTGCCGGTATAATATAATGACGGTTAACATGTGACTATTCTCTTCCAATGAGAATTGAGAAGACTTTGTGAATACTGCTGACCCGAATGCTGTGGTCGTATATATCGTGATTACCGTCATCAAACTGTTACGGCACGGGCGTTTACACGATACCGGTTAGTTTTCCGTTTTCATTTCATGCCGTCAAGGAACCCGTCTTCATTTTGTGCCGTTTTCATGTCATTTTTGTGCCGGTATCGTGTAAACGCAAGGCCTAAACGGCATGATTTTGTTCCGTTTTCAAATTGTACCGGCATCGTGTACACGCGTAAAAACGCACAACTTGTTCACGGTTGTCAACAGGCGTGAACAATGTTGTGCTGCTCGCCGTGAACAATGTTGTGCTGCTCGCCGTGAACAAGTTGTCAACAAGTTGTTCACTTATGGTTCGAACAACTTGTTCACGGATAAATCAACAGTCATGAACAAGTTGTTCCAACAGCACATTTTTATAGCCAACAACGTTGTTCGCACATGATACAACATGTTGTAACAGCATGACGAAATAACAACGATGAACAACAATGTTACAACAATGGTGAACATGGTTGATGTATCAACTCGTTCTTCGCTTGTTACAACATGCGTGAACAACGGTTGTTGTTTCATCAAGCTGTAACAACTTGTTGAAACAATGATGAACAATGTTGTTCATTTATCAATGTTGTTCAGATATGTCAACAAGTTGTTACAGCATTGTTCAGGCAACAATGCTGTAACAACTTGCGAGATTTTTACGCGTGTAAACGGGGTCTTAATTAGCAAAAAATTTCGTTTCATAGGTACTTTAAACAAGAGTTTAATACAAGTGGCCCCTGAGTTATCTAGGAAATTACCGGTGTGTTTTTAGCTTTGGTGGGATGTCCTCCAACGTATAAGTACTTGATGCCGTTGATAGCACTCGCTCCGGTCTTGCTTTTGCCTTGTGCAAGTTCACTCGCCACAGTCATATTTGCTATAATTTTATGTCGATAGACGGTCACCTGTTAAAAGAAATTAGAAAACTCATTAAGAGGATATTTTTCACTATGTCACATATTTTCGGCGAAAAGCGTTCAAAACCCTAGAACTTCTAGCTTGGCGTACCACTCAAAACCTCCTTATTTTAACATTATCGTGTAGCTTCTTTCATTTCGCACATTTGTCAATTGTTAAACTAAATGCATTTGTTTTTTTCACACGTGAATTTCACGTGAACAAATGCATTTTATTGGTCAAAACGACGTAAGTTAATACGTAAATTAAACCTAGAAGTTTTCAAACGTAAACAAACGTGCAAAATAGTTCACGCTTGAACGCAAATGGTAGTAAACATTACATCTCAAACACCTTTTAAGGCCTGGCCAAACGCTTTCAACATTTCATGCAACATCGTTCAACATTATTGAATTCAACCGTGATTCAACATGTTGAAAGCGTTTGGCCATCCTGTTGAATGATGTTGAACGTTGTTGAATGGTGTTGAATGATGTTGAACGAAATTTGAACATGTTCAAATTTTCGTTCAACATGCGTTCAACAATGTTGAACGATGTTGCATGAAATGTTGAAAGCGTTTGGCCAGGCCTTTAAAGTGGTTCTCTGATGAAATATTGTTGGCAATGTTTTTGCATAATCCTAAAGATGTTATGGTAGTTAGTAATCGTGCAAAGCTTCATTTCAAAATCCGTTGAACAAAAAGGTGATATTTTACGTGTAAAGTTTGTATTTTCGAGCGATGCCATTAAAGTGGCCGAGCTTGAGAAGAATGAGTCGAGGAAGCTTATCATGACCCTTTTGTTGACAACAACAATGATCTTTTGTTTTTGTCGAGTCTATGACGTCATAAGTTCTCCTCAACTCATTCTTCTCAAACACGGCCAATTTAATGGCGGCGTTCCAAATTTAAAATACAAACTTCGCACATAAAATACAACTTATCATAATATCTTTAGGATTATGCAGAAACATTACCAACAATATTTTCATCAGAGAAACTTAATAATTCATGAGAAAATCACAAAGGAAATCAGTACCATGTCCGTGTTCGGCGTGCGCCATTGAGTTATGGATGCACTTGGGAAGTTGGGAGAGCACTAAAAAATCTAGAGTTGTTCTCGTCTTTTTTCGTGTTCTCCCAACTTCCCGTGTGCATCCATAACTCGATGCAGACTAGTTCCTAGTCCTCCTTTCTCTCGAACGTATTTTGGTGACGTCACAGAATAGGCATCGAGCGAGAGGACTAGCGGAAAATGTTCATCTTTATCTATCATCACATGAATCCTGCTGGAGCTCGGATTCTTTAATCTTTATGAACGAGGGCACTTAAACAAACTTCTTCTTGAGAGCAGACAGCAAATGAGTAGGTTTCTTTGTTTTACATTACGTTAAAAGGTTGTTACATACGAGGCTTAATAAAGTAGTGTTCGGCGTGGGAAGTGATTGTGTTGAAACACATTTATACAAATCGAAATATGCTATTTTAACGTTTCGGCAGTAGCAACCTTGCTATATGATGTTATAAAGAATTGTGCAGACCGACGTGAGTGTTATCTGCCTTGGTTTTCCGCCAAACGGCCGTTTGGTGCCTGTATAAGTTGGGGCCAGTTTTGGGGCCAAGCAAAACATTTTATTCCAGGCCTCTCACAATTCGGTCTGCCGCTCGACGTTAAAAAGAGAGGCCTGGGAACCAGGCTGAACCATTGAACTCTAAAAAGACTGGAACGATAACTCAGGGGGGATTTTGAAGCCAGTGCCAGTCCCTTCGCAGCTAGCTACCGTACTTCAAGTTACTTAATTTTCATCCTGCCATATTTTTTGTTTGGGACGATAACAAATTACTCCAAAACAACGGATTGAAATACATTGTTTTATACGTATGTTTTTAGAAATAGCATTGGCTTCAATTTGATGTATAGTATAAGTTTCCTCGTTATTTTAAACTTTTTAAAATGTAGGAAATGTTCGACCATATTTCGCTGGGAAATAACACTAAGAAACTTGTTGTAGTTTTTCTGAGTTTTGAGCTGAAATACTTAACGCTGAACGTTGGGCTATATATGAAACTGAAGCTATTGAAAATGCTATTTGGTACAGAAACGTCAAGACTTTAGCTAAAAGGGAAAAAATTAAAAATTAGAAAAACAACTGCCATTTTGTAACGTTCGGCAAACAAAATGGCAGTTGTTTTTATATTTTTTAATTATTTCCCTTTTAGCTAAAGTCTTGAAGTTTCTATACCAAATAGCATTTTTCAATAGCTTCAGTTTCATATATAGCCCAACGTTCAGCGTTAAGTATTTCAGCTCAAAACTCAGAAAAACTAACATTTAAAGATTTTTGGCTTCATCCATTCATAGGGCCTGACTTATGGAGTTAGCGTTCCAGTTTACTTTGAGTTCAATGGGCTGAACTCGATGGAGCACGCCAAACCATGGACCATTTCTTAAATAAAAATCATGACGAAGAAACCAGGCATTTTTCTTCACCGTACCTTCTTCCATCTCCCATCGTTATAGCTGGCCTCTGTGAACAGAGTCAACCGTCCCGAACCAGTGTTGAAGCCAAAATAAACTTTGCCGTCTCTGAGATAGCAGGCAAAGAAATCGCCAAATTTATCCTTCTTTTTCACTTTTTGCTCAGCATAAAATAGGATACCATTCTTGGCAAACGTTCTGAACTCAAACGAAACACCAGAACTAAAACAAAAAAAACGAATAACTTTTTATGTACCATTATACTGTATTTAGTTATATTGTCCACTTGTGTGACTTTCCCATGTTGTAAATATAGACGCACGCCACGTAAAAGTACTTAGATATTAATAAGATAAACCTTGGACTTTGTCAGTATTAAAAAAGCACTGAGTAATATACCTGTAAAAATACTTAAAGGGTAGTGGCAATAAAAATTAAATTTACCTTTAATTTAATTTAAAATTAAAGAACACGTCAAATGGTATAAGAAGACCTTTTGTAATTTTTCTGTATCTTTCTTGTGTTTTGAAATATTTCGACCAAAGACAGCGTGCTGTCCGCCATCTTGTTGTAATATTGGATCTAATTAACTAGGAAATTGGTGACGTCACAAGCACTCCGTGGATGACCAAATTTCCACGGAAGGCTTTTTAAATGTTGTGGGTCAATTTAAAATGGAAATAGCGCAACAAAATCGAGTTTCTAGCTCATAATGTCATAAGGTCGGCAAGATAAAAATTTCACTTTACCCTGCTTATGTCGTCACATGCATATCGAAAATATTTCCAAAAGCAAAACAGATACGAAAAAATTGTAAAAGGTCTTCTTATACCATTTGACGAGTTCTTTCAAATGAGACAAACGTAATTTTTATTGCCAATACCCTTTAATCTATGCTTTAATGTAGTTCGTCAGTAAAAGAACTGTAGTTCACGTGTTAGTAAGGAAAGTATATAAATAGGGGGGAAATATGTAATAGGACAGAGAGAGACCGTGTGGTTAGCGAAGTTAGAGAGTTGTCGAATAAAAGATTGAACCTGCAGTTGTCGGCTGTTTTATTACACTACATTTACTCGGCTGCCTGTGGCAGACCAAGTCTAAGGTTTCGGCTCGGTTTTTCCTTTTTGGGTGTTGCGATCTTGTATTTTTGCACTTTTTACTTCCGTTAAAATTCATACTTCCGGTGAGTTGTTAGCCGTGTGATGGAGTGAGGCTGTGAGGCATGTTGTAAGTTCTTTGCTCCTTTCGCTTTTGGAGTTGGATAAAAAGTTGACTGATGGCTTTGCCTTTAGATCAAGGTGTTCTTGCACGTTGTTGGTAGATTTTGAAAGTGACTGGCTGACTTTGTAGTTAAACAGCGAGTCTCAAAATAGTGAGAGAAAACAGTTCACCGTTATTAATGGAATCAATCAGACTATGCTGAAGTCACTTATGGCATTCCCCAGACAGGGGTCAGTCCTTGGGCCGACACTGTTTACTTTATATACGAGCGACTTACCTGGTGCAGTTGGTTCAGGCTCTGTATATATGTACGCAGAACAGTTTATTGTGTTGCGCAAACTATTGACGAAGTGACTTCACTGCTCAATAAAGCCCTTGGCGAGCTAATGGAATGGTGTCGATTAAACTCTCTAACACCTCATCCAAAGAAGTGCGAGGCTATGATAATGCATAGGGGAAATTTTACAGGCCCATTGAATATACTAAAGCCCTAATCAAACGAGAACGCAAGTCATTGCAAGTTGGCAGTTAGAAATTTCTGTGGCGGTCGTTCAGACACCCAAATTAACAAAATAAAGGTTTCATGAGTGTTTTAAACAAGTTTTAACTTTGTCACGGTACAGATATTTTCGGGAAACTATTCAGAGCGGCTGGCTGAGATAGCGTTACTGCCAACTTGCGATGACTTGCGTTCTCGTTTGATTAGGGCTTAACGGTTGGATCACATCAGATAAAGTGGGTGCCTATGGGGGGGGGGGGGGGGGGGGGGGGGGAAGGAGTATTAAATATTCCTCTAGCTATGGACATAATATAACCTGGTGCAACTGAGTTTATAGACTTAAATACACGACCCCACAAGCTGTATGCTTTAATTCCAATCGTGTTTAAATAAAATTTATTGTATTGTATTGTATTGTATTGTATTGTATTGCATTGCATTGCATTGTATTGTATTGTATTGTATTGTATTGTATTGTATTGTATTGTATCGTATTGTATTAGCGGTCAGATGTAGTTGACAACTGTCGTGATCGTAAATGTGTTCACCAGTGTGAAGTATGCACCACATTCAGCCTTCAATTCAGGCTCCGCGTAACGCCTGACCCATGTTTAGTATTTAAAGTGACAATGACATGAAAATTAAGTGTGTCTTATTTGAAAATGCATAATAACTAATCGGAGAAAGTTATATATCTTTGCTATTATTAAACTAAATTTAATTCGAAGGAAGCATGTGCGCATGTTCCTCCCACAACACCAAACCAGTGAGCTCTATATATAACTGGAGTGATATCTGTTGGTCACTGAACGGACGAGGATTGAAGCCAAACATGGCAGACCTGAAGTACGTATAGTTCCAGTCTCCTACGCGGTCTACCAGATCAGACTTGACTAGACCGCGTAGAAGACTGGAACTATACAACCTCGTCCCCAGGGCCATTTGTGTGGGCTGTGCCAAGATAGCGGCCAAGAACAAATGGCCCTGGCACAGGCTGAGCTATCACCACATCTGATTGGTCGAGATAACATTGGATGTTTTAGGTATTCTGATTGGTGGAAACTTTTGCATATTAAAGTGCTTATGAAATGAAAATTAAGTTTGTCTTATTTGAAAGTACTTTTAAAATGACAAAGTAACATCTTTTGCAGTTTTTTTCTTTCCTTGTTTCGTTTTTAAGATATCACAGTTTGTTTTATAAGCGAAACTAACCAGTGACGTCACAACGTGCATAATGACTTACCAGCAAAGGTTATATATCTTTTCTATTATCAGACGGAAGCACTTCGAAGCAATTACGTGTGTGTGTTTTTCCCTTACAACAACAAAAATATACATTTTCAACTTTCCTTTTAATAATAGCAAAGATATATAACCTTTCCCGGTAAGTCATTATTCACGTTGTGATGTCACTGGTTAGTTTCACATATAAAACAAACTGAAATATCCCAACAACGAAGCAAGGAAACAAAAAACAGCAAAAGATGTTACTTTGTGATTTCAAAAGTACTTTCAAATAAGACAAACTTAATTTTCGTTTCATAAGCACTTAAGGTGGCTCCCTACTTCAAAAGTTGAAAAAATGCAAGTTTCAGCCGAAGAAACTGCTCATGAATATTTTGAAAAAGAATGAAACTAACGTTATGCATAGAATAACGTCCAAAACATTAAATACTGTTAACGGATAAATGTTTCAGCCGTTGCTATGACGACAGTGACGTTTCAAAATGGCCGTAAATTTACATTTAATTCCATTCATTTCAAAAACGAGTTCGGCGACCCCCAAATTAAAAATTAAAACATTTCTTTAAATTTAAGTAATCAACAGGCAAATTTAAAAAAAATTCTGTAGAACCAATTTTTTTTATCAAAGAAAAATTATGGTTTTCTATTTTTCAAAAAAAAATTCGATGTACAGATTTTTTTTAAATCGTACTATTGATTACTTAAACTTAAATTTATATTTTAATGCAAAAGAAATTGGGGGTCACGGAACTCGTTTTTGAAATAATTGGAGTAATGTAAATTTACGGCCATTTTGAAAGGTCACTGTTGTCATAGCAACGGCTGAAATTTATTTCAACTTTTGAAGAAACAGGTTAACCCCTTGACTCCCCGCATGTAGACGCACTTTTTGTATTTTACTCTGGCTAATGCCAGACGATTTTATTCGTCAAGGGAAGATCCCTGGTAGTCAAGGGGGTTAAACAAATTGATATACCTCAACAACGAAGCAAGGAAACGAAAAACTGGAAAAGATGTTACTTTGTCATTTTAGAGGGGGCGGGGGGGGGGGGGGGGGGGGGGGTGGAGGCTACTCGCAGCTTTTTCCCAAACTCTCTACTTACGTGTATTCAAAATCTCTAACATCGGAGGATATCCTATATTCAGCATAGCCACGACCTGTGAATGCCATAGCGTCACCATACTCTAGTTTAGGAGAAGAGCAACCATCAGGCTATATAAAAGAAATACAAAGATCAATTCCTTGAATGTTTGCATGGTGACAAATTGTTATAGTAAACGAGAATTTGTGGTCACACCACGACACCATTATTGCAGAGCTCTCGACCTGTTGACTGAGAGTTTCACCTGAGCAAATGCTGACATCGTGTTAGTTAACGTCAAATAAACAAAAACAACTCAACAGCTAGAACACGTAAGAACACAATGGCGGCGCCTAACTTACATAGTTACGTTTATTCTAAAATTGATTCATTTACATAATGGAATCAGTTATGGTGACCGAGTAGATCTGACCAAGTATTCTGTGGCACACTCCCGTGAAATCGTAAAATTGCGCTGCTCTGACGAATTAGGAGGTGTTTATATGGAGGCGAGTCAGCCCGGGTACCCGAGCCAGCCCGCTTTGCCGAGATCGTGCTTGTACTATTATTTCTCGTTAATTTTCATCTTGTGTTTATATGAGAGCCGAGCCAGCCCGCCTAACCGAGATCTCGCTTTGTGAGACCGAGATCTTGCGAGACCGAGATCTTGCTTTGTGAGACCGAGATCTTGCGAGACCGAGATCTCGCTTTGTGAGACCGAGATCTTGCGAGACCGAGATCTCGCTTTGTGAGACCGAGATCTTGCGAGACCGAGATCTCGCTTTGTGAGACCGAGATCTCGGTTACCCGGGCTGTTTTTTCCCCATGTAAACACGATCGACCGGGCTAGCTCGCCTGCCCGGGCTGGCACTAAAAGCTTCGTACACGCGACAAAATTTGTTTTTATCAGCTTTTTTTGACATATTAACAATTCACAAGTTCTGCTTGTTCATGTACAGTTCATATTTAAAACAATGAGACTTCGTGTCTTACCAGAACTGATAAATTACGCAATTAGCACAACGAGCAAGCCAGCCCGGCTAGGCGAGCTAGCCCTTCTCATGTAAACACAATAAAAATCATCTCGGCAAAGCGGGCTGGCTCGGGTACCCAGGCTGGCTCGCCTCCATATAAACACAACCTTAGCTGTGCAGTGCGGCAAGCTCTCAGGCAGCTTTTTTTTTTTGTTCGTTCGTTCGTTCGTTCGTTCGTTCGTTCGTTCGTTCGTGTGGAATAAATAAACTTCGTTGCTTTTCTTCAATGCCGATGAACACTCAAAACAGACAATAAAATCTACGAAGAATTAAATTTTTAAGTCTTAAATTGTACTCTTAATCTGATCGTGCTGACGTCAAGATTGCTTTTACCAGTCAACTTTGGGATTGGGAACAACTTCTAAGGCCGCAATGCGTCATACATTTCGAATGATCATTGTGGCAAGGGTCTGCATTATTTAAGGGCAGCGGGGACAGTACTTCGAGTGACGAACCATACCATCACGTTTCTCTCGGACGAAGGGCCTTCGCTCGAAACGTTAGACTCCCACGTTCTCTGTTTCGGCAGTATATATAACCTTACCATATAGAGAAAACTCTACTTGGCCCGGCTGGGATTTGAACCCGCGACCTTCGGTTTACTAGTCCAATGCTCTACCAATTGAGCTACAGGTCAAGTTGGGAGCTGAAGGTCGAATGATAGTAGGCTATTTGATATTTCGAAACAGATTAGTTTCTTCAATATCTAGACATACATGTTTCACTACGTAAGATGGCGACGACTGGCACGAAATTGTTGACTGCTGACCGCAGGGAATGCCCTATCCAGTTTATAGAGATCATTGACTGTGTCTGTTTTTAAAGTAACATCTTTTGAAGTTTTTGGTTTCCTTGCTTCATTCTCAAGATATTTCAGTTTGTTTGATATGTAAATGTCAAATGTTGTAAAATACACGTGCACAATGACTTATCGAAAAAAGCGATATATCTTTACTCTTATAAAACCAAACTTAATTTGAAGGAAGCGTGTGCGTGTGTTTCTCCCACAGCACCAAACATGCAGGATTTCAAGTAGTTTTCGTTTGATTATATCAAAGTTATTATATGCAGCACGGATTACTTCCGGTAAAATCACGCGCTGTGATTGGTTGCTGACGGGGCGAGATTTCTCCGTAATGCCCACGGGCATTATGAAAATTGTTAATGCCCTACGATTGGAAACAAACAAAAAATCCTAATAAAAAACTTGTATTGCCGAAAAACGGCGAAAATAGATGAAATAGACGACGATGAACATCATAAAAGTAAATTCTAGTATCCAGACGAGAAAGAAACAGAAGAAAATAACGCTAGTTATGTGTTTTGACGAAGTTAAAGGAAGCGAAGACCAAGAAATACAAGATTGATTTTGAAATAAAATGTGCCATATAATAAACTACTTAATAACCTTGACCGTTCGGTCTTTACGGTAAAATATTAAACCTCGGTCTTGAGCGTATTAACCTCGCTATCACTCGGTCAATACAGCCAGACCTCGGTTTAATATTTTACCGTAAAGACCTCACTCTCGGTTATTAAGTAGTTAATATATAACCTTCTCTTATGCACGTGTACGTCACAACATTACAAAGTAAAACATCTCAAAAACAAAGCCAGGAAACCAAAAACTGCAAAAGATGTTACTTTGTCATTTTAAGCGTTTTTTCCAATAAAACAAACTTAATTTTGATGTCATATGCACTTTAAGTTAAGTAATCGTAAAATAGATCTAAATTGAGCTTCATGATTTACCTCTGCTGTAGTTGGCGTCGCCGCAGTTGGCTCTTTGGTGGTGGTGGTCTGTGTTGTTGGCTCTTTGGTGGTGGTAGTCTGTAATGTAGTTGGTGTTGTGGGTTCCCTAGTGGTGCTCTGTGTTGTTGTGGATTCTTCAGTGGTGGTCTGTTTGGTTGTGGATTCTTCAGTGGTGGTCTGTGTTGTGGGTGCCCTAGTGGTGCTCTGTGTTGTTGTGGGCTCTTTAGTGGTGGATTCTTCAGTGGTGGTCAGCTGTATTGTGGGTTTCTTAGTGGTAGTCTGTATGGTGGTGGATTCCTTATGGGTGGATTCGGTCATGGTTGTAGGGGTTGTAGTTGGCTCTCTGGTCGTGGTCTGTTTTGTGGTTGATTGTGTTGTAGACATGGTAAATTCAGGTGTAGATCCTGACCCACCGGGACTTTCGGTGGTTGTACTTTCGGTGGTTGTCGAGCTGACTTGTGGATCTGGGGTAGTTGGAGTAACTAGATAAAAAAGAAATAAAAAACACGAACGCTGCGTGCAAAATACGAGAGATGCGTGTTAGACACGAGAAGTGTGAGTAAAACACGAGAAATGCGAGTAATAGACGAGAAATGCGTGAATACACGGGAGTTGCGTGTAAAACACGAACGATGCGTGTAAAACACGAACGATACGTGTAAGACACGTGGGATACATGTACGACACGAGAGATGCGTGTGAAACACGCGAAATGCGTGTGAACCACGAGATGCGTGTGAAACACGAGAAATGGGTGTAATATACGACATGCGTGTAATACACGAGAGATGGTGTAAAATACGAGTTTGTCAAGAAGTTGGGCAAACATGTGCAGATCACGTTCCATGTACTCTGTCTTGCTGACGGTATGGAAATTACTGCAGTTTTTAAATAGACATGTTTACGAACAACAAAACACAATACCTTCAACAAAAGTAATTTCCTTTGGAACATCTCTTCCTCCAAGGCTGACTCCAGTCTTTGATTTCGCATCATTCAAATTGATGGCACTGGAAAATATTCATCAATAAGTATGTTACAGACAGACAGACAGACAGACAGACACACAGACAGACAGACAGACAGACAGACAGACAGACAGACAGACACACAGTCAAACAATCATGCAGAAAGACAGACAGAGAGACAGACAGACAGACAGACAGACAGACAGACAAACAAACAAACAGACAAACAATCAAAAAAACAAACAAACAAACAAACAAACAAACAAACAAACAAACAAACAAACAAACAAACAAACAAACAAAGAGGAATTAGGATAGAACTACACCCATTACTATGCCTATATGCTCTCTTGATATTAGCAACCCTTACAGTTAAACTACACAGTTCAAAACTCGACAAACCTGGCAACATTATCCTTGACTATAACAGGATCCTTGATATCACCTTTCAATGACGGCAAATTGGCTATAGAGGACTTCGGATTCGGCTTCTTGACGCCACCAAAACTCATAACTGCTTTACCTACAAAGAGAAAGTTTACGTTTAGTCTAGTCTAGTCTAGTCTAGTCTAGTCTAGTCTAGTCTAGTCTAGTCTAGTCTAGTCCCGTCCCGTCCAGTCTACTCCAGTCCACTCTAGTCCAGTCTAGTCTAGTCCAGTCCAGTCCAGTGCAGTCTAGTCTAGTCTAGTGTAGTCTAGTCTAGTTCAGTCTAGTCTAGTCCACTCTAGTCCAGTCCAGTCCAGTCCGGTCTAGTCTAGTCTAGTCCAGTCCAGTCCAGTCCAGTCCAGTCTACTCTAGTCTAGTCCAGTCTAGTCCAGTCCAGTCTAGTCTAGTCTAGTCTAGTCCAGTCCAGTCCAGTCTAGTCTAGTCTAGTCTAGTCTAGTCTAGTCTAGTCTAGCCCAGTCCACTCTAGTGCAGTGCAGTAGTGCAGTGCAGTGCAGTAGTGCAGTGCAGTGCAGTGCAGTGCAGTGCAGTGCAGTGCAGTGCAGTGCAGTGCAGTGCAGTGCAGTGCAGTCTAGTCCAGAGTCCAGCCAATCCAGCTGAATAAATTCATTTTTTTGTACTAAGGCATTCCAATAATTCTATAAGCCATTATGGGTTCTCGTTTGGCCATCCTCACTTATTGAAATAATTTTTTATGTTACTTATTTTTTGTCAATTGTGGAAATTATAAAACACTATCATTTCATACCCGAGGTGGTCTTTGGACGTTTCGTGATCTTACGAGAAGCAACAACTTTACCATCAACCAGAATTTGAATCAAGCCATCTTTTATGCGCACTTCAACTGAATGCCACTTGCCATCATTTAACTTCGTCTTACCACCACCAGTGTTGCGTCGCCGTCGGCTTGGGTCCTCCGGCTTGCTTTCGAACACGTCATCGCCATTAATAAACTCAAATTTAGGAACGCCATCTTCCATGACCATCGTAAAAGTAGCTCCATCCTGAAGAAATAATAATACATAAGAAATATGAAGGATTTTATGCGGATAATTGTATAATTCATTTGGTTTGTAAATACACCACGTTTATTATTTATTTGCTAAGCTTTTCGCCTGTCGACTCCTCATGCCTTCATAGGGCAATAGCACGCACACGCAACGCGTAACACGTAACTCGTAATGTGTAACTCGTGACACGTACTTCGTAAGACGCAATATGTAACACGCAACACGCAATATACAAGAAATAACTCGTAACACGTAATATGTAATATGTAACACGTAACGTACAAGACATATAACTCGTAACACGTAATATGTAACACGTAACATAAAAGACATAACTCGTAACACGTAATATGTAACACGTAACATACAAGACATAACTCGTAACACGCAAGATGTAACACGTAACTCGTAACTTGTAACACGCAAAACGTAATACGCAACATGTAACTCGAAACACATAACACGTAACGCGCAATTACACACTGCGTAATCAGACCGAGATTTATGGTTTAGATGCATGGTAAGTAACTAAGGACAGTGGAGAGTAGTGAAGACAATGAGCCCATACACAATTCCGCTGACCCTTCCTCATTTTAACATGCATCTAAATCATACAGAAAAGTAGAACGGAAGAGTAGAAAGTAGAAGTAGAAAGTTAATGGAAAAGTAGACAGATCTTTGAGTGCTTAATGGGGCTCCACGTGCAAATATATTGAATTCGACTTTTGTATGATAAAGAATCTTGCCGACCCCAGTGAGTGTTATCTGCGTCAGCCTTCGTTAGATAACACTCTCCGACGTCTGCTCAATTCTTCGTATCATACTTAGCCTCATCCAATAATTGCTTAATGAAAGTAATTACATGGTGACCTCGAAATCCTTTGTTTCAAGAGGGACGATTAATGTCGTATTTCGTTCAATACTGGATGATGGAGGGACATTTAATTCTAAACGTCTCTCATCCAGTATTCATGAGGGACAATTAGACTACACTACACATCCCTCATCCAGTATTCACGAGGGACAATTAGACTAAACGTCCCTCATCCAGTATTCATGGGGGACAATTAGACTTAACGTCCCTCATCCAGTATTCATGAAGGACAATTAGACTAAACGTCCCTCATCCAGTATTCATGGGGGACAATTAGACTAAACGTCCCTCATCCAGTATTCATGAAGGACAATTAGACTAAACGTCCCTCATCCAGTATTCATGAAGGACAATTAGACTAAACGTCCCTCATCCAGTATTCATGAGGGATAATTAGACTACACGTCCCTCATCCAGTATTCATGAGGGACAATTAGACTACACTACACATCCCTCATCCAGTATTCACGAGGGACAATTAGACTAAACGTCCCTCATCCAGTATTCATGAAGGACAATTAGACTTAACGTCCCTCATCCAGTATTCATGAAGGACAATTAGACTTAACGTCCCTCATCCAGTATTCATGAAGGACAATTAGACTAAACGTCCCTCATCCAGTATTCATGGGGGACAATTAGACTAAACGTCCCTCATCCAGTATTCATGAAGGACAATTAGACTAAACGTCCCTCATCCAGTATTCATGAAGGACAATTAGACTAAACGTCCCTCATCCAGTATTCATGAGGGATAATTAGACTACACGTCCCTCATCCAGTATTCATGAAGGACAATTAGACTAAACGTCCCTCATCCAGTATTCATGAAGGACAATTAGACTAAACGTCCCTCATCCAGTATTCACGAGGGACAATTAGACTAAACGTCCCTCATCCAGTATTCATGAGGGATAATTAGACTAAACGTCCTTCATCCAGTATTCATGAGGGATAATTAGACTAAACGTCCCTCATCCAGTATTCATGAAGGACAATTAGACTAAACGTCCCTCATCCAGTATTCATGAAGGACAATTAGACTAAACGTCCCTCATCCAGTATTCATGAAGGACAATTAGACTAAACGTCCTTCATCCAGTATTCATGAGGGACAATTAGACTAAACGTCCCTCATCCAGTATTCATGAAGGACAATTAGACTAAACGTCCCTCATCCAGTATTCATGAAGGACAATTAGACTAAACGTCCCTCATCCAGTATTCATGAGGGACAATTAGACTAAACGTCCCTCATCCAGTATATTCATGAGGGACAATTAGACTAAACGTCCCTCATCCAGTATTCATGAAGGACAATTAGACTAAACGTCCCTCATCCAGTATTCATGAGGGACAATTAGACTAAATGCCCCTCATCCAGTATTCACGAGGGACAATTAGACTACACGTCCCTCATCCAGTATTCACGAAGGACAATTCGACTAAACGTCCCTCATCCAGTATTCATGAAGGACAATTAGACTAAACGTCCCTCATTACTGTTAATGAGGAAAAAAGTACGTTATAATAATCATCGGGCGATGCTAGCAGATTGGCACACTGCTAAAGAAAAGGTGATACGAACACCGTTAACAGACGAGAATGATTAAAGTGCCTATGAAACGAAAATTAAGTTTGTCTTATTTGAAAGAACACTTAAAATGGTAGAGTAACATATTTTGCAGTTTTTCGTTTCCGTGCTTCGTTCTTTGGGATATTTTAGTTTGTTTGATGTTATATATCATACACGAGGAGGAGTGTTTCATCAGGATTTCCAAACACCGAGACTTTTGTTGAAAACCGAGGCGAAGCCGAGGTTTTTGAACAAATTTCGAGGTGTTTGGAATCCTGATGAAACACTCTTCCGAGTGTATGATATAGCTTCTCAAACAAATCAGTATTTTAAGAGAAAATCGAGGCGAAAGTTGGCTTAATTTATGTAATTTCTTCCTCCAATATCAAAACCTCCGTCTGGTTCTGATTTCCTTTGGTTTCGGTTCATGAATTATTAATGAATCTGAGAAATACAAATCAAAGTTAAAAGGTCACACGTGCATAATGAGTTATCGAAAATGTTATATATCTTTGCTATTATCAAATATAATAATCACTTGAAGATCTACATGTTTAGTGTTGTGGGCAAAACACATCCATGCTTCATTCAAATTAATTTGGTTTGATAATAGAAAAGATATCTAACCTTCTCCGATAGTTCATTATGCACCTACGGCGTCAAAATGTTTAATTTGCATATCAAACAAACTAAAATATCTCAAGAACAAAGCCTGAACTTTTTATTCAATTTCATGTCCTAAATACCAACAGAAAGTTTTAGAAACAGAAGTAGCTTCTTCGTTTCTGAGCGTGCGGCTTACGTTATGAGACTATATGTACACACGGGAACGTTTTCGAGCGTTTTCGTATTGTTTCAAGTAATGAGCTGATTGTTCCCGATTCCCTTGAGAACAGTAAACAATACGAAAACGCTCGGAAACGTTACCGTGTGCACATCTTAAGCTGCGGCAAGGGGCAATGGTCCGATCGCATACAGCTTTTTATTGCTGGCTAATTCAACACTGTCTATGATTGGACAATCGCCCCTTGCCGCAGCCATGCCGCCGACTCTTACGGCTATATGGAAACCAGGCTTAAGGGGCTGTTTACATGAGCCGGGCTAGCCCGGTTAACCAGGCTCACGCGATTGATTAGGATCTCACTGTGGTTTTGAAACTCACATAAACTAAATTTACAAAGAATAATTGGTTTAGTTTAGATGTAAACGGAAAGAATTTCGTGACACGAGTCATCCCGGCTCATGTAATCCCCTAAGATAAAGTGAAGCGTGTTTTGGAGCGGGGACACATTTCCGAAGAGGGGGGACAAATTTGGGAGGGGGGGGGGGTACTTCCTGTGACACCGGGCTTATAATTTTAGCGATTGGAGACCTGCGCGCTAACAGCTTATGCTATCCATGCCTACCATTTACATGTACAGCATCACGTACCTCGGTTTCAATATTCATTAATATACCATCTTTTGCCTCTGTCTTCATAGTGAATCCCATTTGAGTATTATCAAGACTGAACGAAGGGCTGTCGATTTCAAGCGAGGCATCAGTACCGACGAATGATGCACTAGAGTCATGCAGTACATCACAATCATGTATTACATTAAACTGGTCCCAATAACGTTTTAATCCCAACAGATCTACATCATTGCCTGATTTCAGGTTGGTTAAACAACCAATAAATCCAGGAGTTTTAATTCTGAACGGAACAAAAATATTATATATACTTTAAAATGCAATTCAAACAAAACGACAAGATATATATGCATGACATATAATATAATATATGATATACGATTTATAATATACGATTTATGATATACGATTTATGATATAAGGAAACAAAATGGTTCATGATCAATATCAATGATCTAAAAGTTTATTTAATAAAATAGCGGACTACGTTTCGACCCGACATCGGGCCATCATCAGGTTAAAATAAAATGCTAAAACTGAGTACATGTAAATGATATATACGATTTATGATATACGATATATTATGATATACGATTTATGATATACGATTGCGATTTATGACATATGATATACCATAAATGGTATATGATATATGATATACGATAAACGATTTGTAATATCGATTTATGATATACGATTTATAGTATACTATTTATGATATACAATTTATAATATACGATTTATGATATACGATTTATGATATATACAATTTATGATTTATGATATACGATATATATGATATACGATGTACGGTTTATGATATACACGATTTATGATTTATGATGTACGATTTAGTGATATACGATATATGATATACGATTTATGATATATGATATACGATTTATGATATATGATATATGATATACGATATATGATTTATGATATATGATATACGATATATGATATATGATTTATGATATACGATTTATGATATATACGATATACGATTTATGATATATACGATTTATGATATATACGATATATGATATACCATTTATGATATACGATATACGATTTATGATATACGATATACGATTTTTGATGTATGATATGTGATATACGATTTATGATATACGACTGTCCGAGTTAATTTTGACCAGGATTGTATGTATAAAATCGTTTGTACTTGAGAGGAAAATGATGGAATTTATCGCTGTTCGAACTCGCTTTGGAAACTACTTTGTTGACTATATGTTATTAGAGTTTTCAGCTTGAAGTTGGTAAAGTTTTTTCGTTTGTTTTTGCTGTACAAGCTGTCGTAAGTTAAACTCAGAGAGAAAACTCTGAGCTCCAGACGGGACTCGAACCCACAACCTTCCGAATGCCAGCCAGACGCCATACATAGATTTTACATAGATTATACATATATTATATATATATATACGTATATATATATATACGATATACGGTATATGACACATGACACCGACACTGAGGTGAATAATTGTTTTAGCATATACCTCATAAATGAAATAACAAGTTTGACATTTGTACGTCATTAGTGTTTTCAGCTTGATTTGGTAAAGTTTTTTCGTACAAATAACGTACAAAAAAACATTTACTGAAAATAAACTAACACAATGCGACTTGTATAGCAAACATTATAACAAAGAGAAGAATTTGTCAACAGTTTAGTTTGTTAAAAAAATTTTTTTATATATACTTGTATTTAGTAAATACACGGCCCTTTGAAAACCAGGAAACTGAAAGGCCACCGTGTGAAAATAAGTTTAAATAATAATAGTAGCACAAGTACTTGCAACACACGTACAGTTTGACTAGTTCCCAGGCGTATAAATATCGAAAACAACCTCGGTCTACCATCTGAGTTCCAGTGGCTCAATGGCGAGAGCGTCCGGCTGGCATTCGGAAGGTTGTGGGTTCAAGTCCCGTCTGGAGCTCAGAGTTTTTTTTTCTCTGAGTTTAACTTACGACAGCTAGTACTGTACAGCAAAAATATACGAAAAAAGTTTAACATTTTTATATTCTTGGGTATTTTCATACAAGACAGGACCTCTAGCAACTTGGCATACTCGATACTTGTCGACAAAACAGTTTTTACAACTTTTGAATATATTAATGGCTAAAAAATTATAAAGAAACATAGCTGTGGACACTCTTCTACTTAATTTTGTGAATCTTAGTTCGACTTATTCCAATTGGTCTTCAAAATGATTAATGGAGTTTGTATACTATGAAAGTGTTATAACAGCAAAATAGTTACATATTTTGTTGCCATTTCACTTGATTTCACTACAGCTTCACAGCGTGGCATGCTTTCAAAGTTAATGTATTTTTTAAACCAATAACAAAATTAGAATTGGATATCATACTTGAGCAGATATTGACCCATGCATTCTAAAATATATCGCTTTACATATTTTTCTTTCTCTAATAATAGTTATTCCACTTTAACCATATTTTTAATGATGGCCACTTTTTTTTGTCCATCCCCTATATATATATATATATATATATATATATATATATATATAAGTGAGTTTTGGTTCACGAAATGTTAGAGAGTGCTCAATACCATATATAGATAGAGCAAAATACAAATTATAAAGTATAGTTTTACCTTAAAGTCTTCGCTACCAGAGGTTTCACCCTAATCGGGATGAAACCTCTGGTAGCGAAGACTTTAAGGTAAAACTATACTTTATACTTTATATATATATATATATATGGCCCATGCGCACTTCACGCTATCTGAATGTATTTCACCGATGCTGTCCCACATGCGGTTGTCACCGACGATCGCATGTGTATAAGTAATTGATGAAATTCATTCAGATTGTTCCAAGCTACACTGATGAGCTGTTGTACAGCGAAACACCGTGTCTGTCGATTGAACTATACATATATATATATATATATATATATATATATATACATATATATATACATATATATATACATATATATATACATATATATATACATATATATATATACATATATATATACATATATATATATACATATATATATACATATATATATATATACATATATATATATACATATATATATACATATATATATACATATATATATACATATATATATACATATATATATACATATATATATACATATATATATACATATATATATACATATATATATACATATATATATACATATATATATACATATATATATACATATTATATACATATATATATACATATATATATACATATATATATACATATATATATACATATATATATACATATATATATATACATATATATATATACATATATATATACATATATATATACATATATATATACATCTATATATACATATATATATACATATATATATACATATATATATACATATATATATACATATATATATACATATATATATACATATATATATATACATATATATATACATATATACATACATATATACATACATATATACATACATATATACATACATATATACATACATATATACATACATATATACATACATATATACATACATATATACATACATAGATACATACATAGATACATACATAGATACATAGATAGATAGATACATAGATTGATAGATAGATAGATAGATAGATAGATAGATAGATAGATAGATAGATAGATAGATAGATAGATAGATAGATAGATAGATAGATAGATAGATAGATAGATAGATAGATAGATAGATAGATAGATAGATAGATAGATAGATAGATAGATAGATAGATAGATAGATAGATAGATAGATAGATAGATAGATAGATAGATAGATAGATAGATAGATAGATAGATAGATAGATAGATAGATAGATAGATAGATAGATAGATAGATAGATAGATAGATAGATAGATAGATAGATAGATAGATAGATAGATAGATAGATAGATAGATAGATTGATTTTAATTCCTCCACTTCTGAAGATATTTACAAAATTTTAAATGTAATATATATAAATAAGTACTTTAACAAATAAATAATTTAACAATTTACCTAATATAAGAAAATTAATTAGGTGGTCTCAATAATTTCCGAATGTGCTTTAGTACAATTAAATTGAATTTATCAATTAATGTTGGATTTGCACTAGGAACAGGAATTTGTCCACTTATAATACTCTCATAGAGATCAACCTCATCTAGAGAATGAAGTTTTACTAGAATATCTACCGGAAGTTCGTCAGTTATTTCATCCCACATTTTGTTTCGCCAAGTGTTGAAATGTGTACACGACATAATAAAATGGTAGTTGATGTTCCACATTTGTGAGTTACAAAGAATACAACGAGGAATGATGTCACTATGTGTCCACAAGTTGAAGATTTCAGGTACGTTTCCGCAAATAATATTAACTAGCATAACTATTAACGATTTTTCCAAAGGATGTCTTTTGGCTAATTCCCACATTTAGAGTGGTTTCAATTTGGTATGGATTTCCCTGTAAAAACCAAGTTCTTCTTTGTTTGTCATGCCGCTTTTCCATTTTTCGATCTCGTATTTTTTTATTTCATCATGGACAATTCTCTTCCAAATGTTTTTTGTTGGGAAGAACAGTTCGTCAGTATAAGTCGTTAAATAACTTATTAAATTGTATTTCTTTAGTATTCGGATAATATCCGGAATGAAACCAAGACGCTGTTTTGTTGGATCAGCGAGGTATGAAAAAAGACGAGAGATAAATATTTGTTTCGATCTTAATGTTGCACTTGAGCGACATAAGCGACCAAAGTACAATAGTTTGTTTTTTCCAATTTGCCCCTCCATGGACCACAAACCTAAGCTTCCAGTAGCTGCTTCTGATCTAGTGTTCCAATCAAGACCTTGAATGCGCTTGGCGTTAAATCGTTGGCTTCTTTCCAATGAATTTATTTCATTAATTGTTAAATTATTCCAAAGTTCGCACCCGTACAGTGCTGTTGGTTGACCAACTGTACGCCATAAACTGGCTCCGCATATTGGGTTTAATGCATTTGGTCGGACACCAATGTTGACAAGACACGCCATCACCGACTTGGCTTTTTTACAGGCCTCTAATGTCCTTTCTGTGCTTGAAAAGTTTCCAGATAATTCAATGCCAACGTGTAGCCACGTTCTTTTTTCCTTAATTGGAACACCGTACAATGTCCATTCTCTCGAACACTTCTCCTTGTTATACTTCTGCGTTGATTCTCCAAAGGTTACTATGGTTGTCTTCTCTGGGTTAAATTCAAAACGCCACTTCGAGCTATACTTTTCTAAAGAGTATAACATTTCTTGCAGGCCTTTTACTCGTGTAGATAACAGCGTAATATCGTCAGCGACCGTAATAGGGTTACATAGAAGTTTATTTAACCAGAAATGTTCGTTACACTCGCTAAGAATTTTAGGCAAGTCATCATTAAAAATCATAAACAGCCATGGAGATAATACGCCACCCTGCCGTACACCTTGTAGAACCGGAAATTCTTCCGAAGCCACACCGTCTAGGAGGACTCGACTGCTAAGTTTACTGTACCAATTTTGCAAGAGGCGCCAGGTTTTACCTTGGATACCCAAATTGTACATTTTATAGAAAAGGCCAGAAATCCATACAGTGTCGAAAGCCTTCGTTGAATCAAGAAAACAACAATAAACTTTACTACCATTTTCTATGTTGTGCAAAATAGCTTCCTGTAGAGACATACTGGCATCGACGCAACTTTTCTCTTTCTGATAGGCATACTGGAGACAGTTTGGAAAATTGTTTTCAGCAAAAAAAGGCATCCATCTGTTCAAAATTAGTCTTTCGAAGATCTTACCGATAACATTAAGCAATGTTATTCCTCTGTAATGGTCTTTATTAAGTCTATTTTTCTTATTGGTCTTAAAAAGAGAAATTATATCACCAACAGCTAGAGATTTAGGGATTATTTCTATACATCTGATGGCATTGAGTATCACAGTTATAACGTTAATAGCCGCATAACCACCGTGTTTGATGTGTTCATAGGTCAAACCATCAGGACCAGACGATTTTCCATTTGGTAACTTTGCACATATTGCGCCAACTTCTTCACTTGTAAAAGGTTCATCTAAAGCATCATAAACTGCATCTTGACTCTTAATTTCATATTCTTTTACGCAGTTTTCAATATAGGCAGAAAATTCATCATCAAAATTTGGGTGAGCTTTGGGAGTATACAATTGGGAATAATGCTCTTTCCATACTTTACGAAGTTCCTCTGGATCATTTATGAAATTACCATCAATTTTTAAAGCGTTTGTTTGTAGTCCTCTTTCATAGAGATAGATAGATAGATAGATAGATAGATAGATAGATAGATAGATAGATAGATAGATAGATAGATAGATAGATAGATAGATAGATAGATAGATAGATAGATAGATAGATAGATAGATAGATAGATAGATAGATAGATAGATAGATAGATAGATAGATAGATAGATAGATAGATAGATAGATAGATAGATAGATAGATAGATAGATAGATAGATAGATAGATAGATAGATAGATAGATAGATAGATAGATAGATAGATAGATAGATAGATAGATAGATAGATAGATAGATAGATAGATAGATAGATAGATAGATAGATAGATAGATAGATAGATAGATAGATAGATAGATAGATAGATAGATAGATATGATATGATATGATATGATATGATATGTACTATTTAAATGAATGATATGTACTAATCGCTTTACATATTTTTCTTTCTCTAATAATAGATATTCCACTTTAACCATATTTTTAATGATGGCCACTTTTTTTGTCCACCCCCTATATATATATATATATATAAGTGAGTTTTGGTTCACGAAATGTTAGAGAGTGCTCAATACCATATATAGATAGAGCAAAATACAAAGTATAAAGTATAGTTTTACCTTAAAGTCTTCGCTACCAGAGGTTTCACCCTAAACGGGGTGAAACCTCTGGTAGCGAAGACTTTAAGGTAAAACTATACTTTATACTTTATATATATATATATAGATAGATAGATAGATAGATAGATAGATAGATAGATAGATAGATAGATAGATAATAGATAGATAGATAGATAGATAGATAGATAGATAGATAGATAGATAGATAGATAGATAGATAGATAGATAGATAGATAGATAGATAGATAGATAGATAGATAGATAGATAGATAGATAGATAGATAGATAGATAGATAGATAGATAGATAGATAGATAGATAGATAGATAGATAGATAGATAGATAGATAGATAGATAGATAGATAGATAGATAGATAGATAGATAGATAGATAGATAGATAGATAGATAGATAGATAGATAGATAGATATGATATGTTATGATATGATATGATATGATATGTACTATTTAAATGAATGATATGTACTAATCGCTTTACATATTTTTCTTTCTCTAATAATAGATTCCACTTTAACCATATTTTTAATGATGGCCACTTTTTTTGTCCACCCCCTATATATATATATATATATATATATATATAAGTGAGTTTTGGTTCACGAAATGTTAGAGAGTGCTCAATTCCATATATAGATAGAGCAAAATACAAAGTATAAAGTATAGTTTTACCTTAAAGTCTTCGCTACCAGAGGTTTCACCCTAAACGGGGTGAAACCTCTGGTAGCGAAGACTTTAAGGTAAAACTATACTTTATACTTTATATATATATATAGATAGATAGATAGATAGATAGATAGATAGATAGATAGATAGATAGATAGATAGATAGATAGATAGATAGATAGATAGATAGATAGATAGATAGATAGATAGATAGATAGATAGATAGATAGATAGATAGATAGATAGATAGATAGATAGATAGATAGATAGATAGATAGATAGATAGATAGATAGATAGATAGATAGATAGATAGATAGATAGATAGATAGATAGATAGATAGATAGATAGATAGATAGATAGATAGATAGATAGATAGATAGATAGATAGATAGATAGATAGATAGATAGATAGATAGATATGATATGATATGTACTATTTAAAACATGTACTATTTAAAACACGTACTGCGAATGTTTTAAATGTCTTCAAAAAGTATCCATATAATAAGCTCATATAGAAATCAATTTTGAAAATTGAAGTTGTCTGAGCCGCAAAATCGAAGAAAAAGTTCATCGAAAATAGCAACCGTGTCTCTATATGTGATACGGTCATCATTTTCCTTTGTGTTTTCCTCATGAATTATTGAGTTTTTGAAGATATGATATGATATGATATGATATGATATGATATGATATGATATGATGAATGATATATAATATGTGATAAATAATATGTAATCTATATCAAAACACAATACGTACATTTTATGAAAACCTAACTCTCTATTAATTCCACCAAAAAACATTACAGAATCGGTCATTTCCATATCCTGTCCCTCAACGGTGATCTTGTCATCTTGGTCCTTGTCAACTGTCACAGAGATTATACTTTCAACAATCGAAGACAACACTATAGTATGTTCTTTGTTGTCGTTGTAAACTTTCTTAGTGTAACCAGAAAGAGAACCGTACTTGGTAACATTGTACCTAAAACATTGAATATTAATTGTTTTTTAAACAACAATTCAGTGAAGTTTTCTCAGTTCTTGCTGTATAAGTTCTTCTTCTGTCGTTAGATGTGAATACTCAGAAAACTCTCACTGCTGCCTCTCACTGCTGCCTCTCACTGCTGCCTCTCACTGCTGCCTCTCACTGCTGCCTTTCACTGCTGCCTCTCACTGCTGCCTCTCACTGCTGCCTCTCACTGCTGCCTCTCACTGCTGCCTCCCACTGCTGCCTCTCACTGCTGCCTCTCACTGCTGCCTCTCACTGCTGCCTTTCACTGCTGCCTCTCACTGCTGCCTCTCACTGCTGCCTCTCACTGCTGCCTCTCACTGCTGCCTCTCACTGCTGCCTCTCACTGCTGCCTCTCACTGCTGCCTCTCACTGCTGCCTTTCACCGCTGCCTGTCTCTGCTGCCTCTCACTGCTGCCTCTCACTGCTACCTCGCACTGCTGCCTCTCACTGCTGCCTCTCACTGCTGCCTTTCACCACTGCCTCTCACCGCTGCCTGTCTCTCTCTGCTGCCTGTCTCTCACTGCTGCCTGCCTCTCACTGCTACCTGTCTCTCACTGCTGTCTGCCTCTCTGCTGCCTACCTTGCCTCTCACTGCTGTCTCTCACTGCTACCTCTCACTGCATGCTGCCTGCCTCTCACTGCTAGCTGTCTCTCACTGCTACCTGCCTGTCACTGCTAGCTGTCTCTCACTGCTACGTGCCTCTCACTGCTAGCTGTCTCTCACTGCTAGCTGTCTCTCACTGCTGCCTGCCTCTCTCACTGCTGCCTGCCTCTCTCACTACTACGTGCCTCTCACTGCTAGCTGTCTCTCACTGCTAGCTGTCTCTCACTGCTGCCTGCCTCTCTCACTGCTGCCTGCCTCTCTCACTACTACGTGCCTCTCACTGCTAGCTGTCTCTCACTGCTACGTGCCTCTCACTGCTAGCTGTCTCTCACTGCTGCCTGCCTCTCTCACTGCTACGTGCCTCTCACTGCTGCCTGTCTCTCACTGCTACGTGCCTCTCACTGCTAGCTGTCTCTCACTGCTGCCTGCCTCTCACTGCTAGCTGTCTCTCACTGCTACGTGCCTCTCTCACTGCTACGTGCCTCTCACTCACTGCTAGCTGTCTCTCACTGCTGCCTGTCTGTCATTGCTGCACAGAGGGGTTATTTTCTGGAATGCCTTACCTGAATCCGATAGTACCATTGATCATCTCAATTAATAGATTTAATGGGCCTTTCTCAGGTTTGGACCGTCACAAACATAATTATTCCATCGTTGGCAGCAGTTTTTATCGTAATAGAAGTTTTTTCATATGGAACAAAACCTCCAGCACGGAAGTGTCCATTACCAGTGAAGTACAGCTCCCTTTCTTTGACATCCCTTTCGGGATTCTTAATTTGTTTTGGTACAACGGTATAACTCTAAAAGATAAAATGTTTTCAGGGATTGGGAAATGATTGTGGTGATGGTAGTGGTTATGGTGGTGGTAATGACGTAATAATGGTGATGGTGGGTGGTGGTGATGATGGTGGTGATGATCGTGATAATGGTAGTGATGATCATGATAATGATAATGGTGGTGATGACCGTGATAATGATAATGGTGGTAATTATCGTGATAATGATAATGGTAGTGATGATAATGATGGTGATGATCATGATAATGATAATGGTGGTGAGGATCGTGATAATGATAATGGTAGTGATGATCATGATAATGATGGCGATGATCGTGATAATGATATGGTGGTGAGGATCGTGATAATGATAATGGTAGTGATGATCGTGATAATGATAATGGTGGTGAAGATCGTGATAATGATAATGATAATGGTAGTGATGATCATGATAATGGTGGTGATGATCGTGATAATGATAATGGTAGTGATGATCGTGATAATGGTAGTGATGATCGTGATAATGATAATGGTGGTGATGATGGTGGCAATCGTGATGATAATGGTGGCGATGATCGTGATAACGATAATGGTGGTGATGATGGTGGTAATAGTAGTAATAATAGTGGAGATGGTAGTGATAGTAGTGATGATGATGGTGGTGGTGACTGTGGTGATGGTATAGGTGATAGTGATGGTGGTGATGGTATAGGTGATAGTGATGGTGGTGATGGTGGTGGTAGTGGTGGAGGTGATGATAATAGTGGTGGTGGCAGTGATGATGATGATGGTGGTGATGATGATGATAGTTGTGGTAGTGGTGATAATGATGGTAGTGGTAGTGATAGTAGTGGTGGTAGTGATGATGGTAGTGATGATTATCATAATAGTGGTGATGATGGTGAATGCTAAAATGTAAAATGGACTACTTTACCTCGGTATCATACAAGCCAACTTTTCGTCCATTGATATACAAGTAAGCAAATGAACCATCCAAAGTAGTTGTTTGCAAACCATCAGGTAGTTTGAAATCTCCAGGCGGAGCACCGACAAAAAGTACAGATTCACGGGGAACGAGGGTAAACGTACTAGAATGAAGCTGGTCTTCTAATTCCTTGTCACCTTCTAAGGTCACCTTTGCACTGGTTCCAATTCTGCCAAACGGAAGAGATACAAAGTACCATGTTAAGTATAATAACACATATATTCCATTCCATTCCTTTCTCTTCCCTTCTATTCCCTTCCCTTCTCTTCCCTTCGCTTCCCCTCTCTTCCCTTCCCTCCCCTTCGCTTCCCATCTCTTCCCTTCCCTCCCCTTCGCTTCCCCTCTCTTCCATTCGCTTCCCCTCTCTTCCCTCCCCTCCCCTTCACCTCCCCTCTCTTCCCTTCCCTTCGCTTCCCCTCTCTTCTCTTCCCTCCCCTTCGTTTCCCCTCTCTTCCCTTCCCTCCCCTTCGCTTCCCTTCTCTTCCCTTCGCTTCCCTCCCCTCCCCTTCGCTTCCCTCTCTTCCCTTCGCTTCTCCTCTCTTCCCTTCCCTTCCCTTCCCTTCGCTTCTCCTCTCTTCCCTCCCCTTCCCCTCTCTTCCTCCCCTTCCCTTCTTTCCCTTCCCTTCCCTTCCCTTCCCTTCCCTTCCCTTCCCTTCCCTTCCCTTCCCTTTCCCTTCCCTTCCCTTCTCTTCTCTTCTCTTCTCTTCTCTTCTCTTCTCTTCTCTTCTCTTCTCTTCTCTTCTCTTCTCTTCTCTTCTATGCGTTATACTTAATGTTATATATTTAAAAAGGAAGAATTTAGATTTACCTCTTAAAGATGACCTTGTTCCATTCCTCTTTGCCAGTTTTCACTTTCCATTGGTCATTATTAAGCGTTGTTTTCCTATCATCCTTAACAAACACAACTTGCAAATACCCATTCACAACTTCAAACGCAAGGTATTCCGTTGAACTACCGAGGAAAAGAATAAGAGTGTCTGATTGCTGTGTCATAAACTCGAACTCGACTAGTATTTTCATTGCTGGTCCAAACGCTGCTTCAGGAATCCTTAATTCTACAGACGTTGTTGCGTTATACTCTGCGGCAGACGATGGATTACTTCTAATATTCTCGCGTGCTCTTTCGAGGTTATAGCGGATACGCTTAATACGTTCAACTACTTCTGTCTGAATTCTTTCCTCGGTCAATGTTTGGTCCCGGACAATCTCGTCAACTTTAAATTCTAAATTAGAAACACTTTTCTTGTTTTGGTCGGCAACGTCTTCAGTGCGGATCAAAAGTTCGGAAATGTTATCATATTCTAGCTGGAGAACTTCGAAGCTAGGAAGCTAGAAATAAAAAAAAAAATAATATCAAAGTTATTAATTAGAGTGATTGATATAAAAAAAACATTGTCTTTATTTTTCGACGTTTCGGATTTTTGGGTGAAAGAGCTTCGAAACGTCGAAAAACCCCAGATAATGAGCTATTATGTATTATAAAATAAAGTGTCCTCTACGCACGCTGTGATTGGCCAGACCCCGTGCATTTATCAGAGTATGGAAATCATAAATGACATAAAATAGACCTGACGGGAAAAGCCAGCCAGCTTTCAAAACTGTCCAACTTTTAGCTTGTTTTTTCTTCTTATTTTATAAAACAAACAAAACATATCGCTCCTGTGCATATGTCCTCTTATAAAGGGACGTTTGACGTCATTTGAACACGAAAGAGGTGTAAAAGCCCTCGACTTGCCTCGTGCTTCTATTCAACTTGTTTCGTGTTCAAACGAGGACAAACGTGCCTTTATAAGAGTACATATGCACGGAGCTTTATGTTTTATTTGTTAAATAAATGCTTAATATCAAACCTTCATTTTATCGACTATGTTCTTTGCATCGTTTGAATAATCTATCGACATTTTAGCTTTATTCTCAACGTCCTTTGTTCTTCCTCCTGGAATAAAAAAGAGAAAATATTTTAAACATTTTTTTTTAAAAATTGAGTGTAAATTTTAATCGAGCTTTTTTACTCAGAAAAGTTTCCAAGCGGTACTCGAACACACAACCTTCTAATTGCCAATAAGACGCTCTAACCATTGAGCTACTGGGACTCAGATGATTCATCATACTTGCACATAGCAGTATATAATGTCCTCTATCGAACTCAACCTACGTTCAAATCATCTGAGTTCCAGTAGCTCAATGGTTAGAGCATCTCACTGGCGATTAGAAGGTTGTGGGTAGAGTTTCGCTTGGGAACTTAGAATCTTTTCTGAGTAAAATAACTGGAAGAACATTTACACTCCATTCTCTTCTCTTAACAACGTGTATTACTACATTAACGTTACATTAACGCATATCATGCATACTTGTACACAGCAGTATATAATGTCATACATACGAACTCAACCTACGTTCAAATCATCTGAATTCCAGTAGCTCAATGGTCAGAGCGTCTCACTGGCGATTAGAAAGCTGTGGGTTCGAGTTTCGTTCGCAAGAAAGATGGTGACAACTGGCAAATACGAGCCTAACACTTTGTCGAGTTTTCACAGAACGTTCACAACATTTATGGCCATATAATGATGAACTACTTATTGATCTTGCTTGTTCGGTCTGTACTATAGTGAAATATCGGCCCTCTGTTTTTTTGCACAGACTTCAACTCGCCGCGCTTGTCTCGGTCCGTACTAAAAAACGTCGGTCCGATATTTCACTAGTACAGACAATAAGTAGTTATTATTATATGGCTGAGTTCGTTTTCTGGTCCGTACGAGAAACGATACATGCTGATATATTGGTTCCCGAGCGGTCGGGATTCTACGATATTGACCGACCTGTCAAAACGCTTTTTTCTCGGTATGTTTTGGCGGGAAAATTTCTGAGTTGATTTGAAAACAAATAAAAGAGAACTAGGTATCTTTATTCAAATATTCTGAACAATAAAATGTGCTGGAACATTACTGCTGGTTTTCTTTAAAGCTGTTTATCTAAAAACACGACAAATAAAAGCTGAACTGGTGTAAACAAGAAGCGACACGAAAAACTTAACAGGTAACAGGGTTGATGTTCGCGGGCATAAATATGTTTTTGGTCCGACTCAGGCTCATTTTAGCACGAGCCGCGAAGGCAAGGGTTAAAATGAGCTCTGAGAAGGGCCAAAACATATTTATGCCTAAGAACATCAACTGTATTACTATTATACTAAATTTTAGTGGGCACTTGGAAGAAAATCAAAGACAGTAGAGTAAACAGCATCTTGAACAGTGCCGCCATCCTGCCAGCGTGTATTTCATTGCAATAAATATTTACATAACTCATAACTTACATGTAAACTTGGCAGAAAAACAATCTTTGCTCCAAAGTATTGACAATAAAAGTATACAATTCCGTAAACAAACCAATAGTGATTTAGAACTGTTAAAACTAATAGGCTCTAATCAGCGGGCTAAATAAAATATTCCAACACCGGAATCTGTTTGCTATCTTTGCTAGCATCATTAATCAGACTCTCGCTTGTATTTTTAGCAACGGACGATTTTAGCCAATGCCCGATAAAATGTTTATAATAAGTCTTTAATCAAAATTATTCGCGGCAATTTACCACCAGGAGTATAAGTAGGTCAATAATTTTAGTTACCAGTGTATAATAATTTTAACATACATACGTACCAAGCGTTTTTGTTAGATTGTCAAACTTGGGAAAAGGTTTAATGACTTCGGCCAATGTTTCCCTTGCTTTCTTGAAATTAGCTCGGATAGTCTTGAGTAATTCTTCCAGTCGTTTCAACCAATCTTCTAACACCGGAATCTGTTTGCTATCTTTGCTAGCATCATTAATCAGACTCTCGCTTGTATTCTTAGCAATGGACGATTGTAGTCCCAATCCGGTGCTCTAGTTCAAGGAAAAGAGTTTTTTGTAGTCAAACGGCTACGCCGACATCTGGCTATACATAGCTACCTACTTATCCACCTACCTGAATGCCCGCACACCTATACCTACTCATGCGCCCACCTATCCTATCATCCACCTATTTAAAACAAAATAAACCACTCACCCACCCACCCAACTAACCACCAAATTACCTACCTCGCTACGTGCCAACCTAAATGGCAACCCAAAAGGCGACCCAAAATGGCGACCAAAATGGCGACCAAAATCGCAACAAACCCGTTGTAGCTGGTTGAGATCCTCAACCCGTTCTAACGTTCTCAACCTGCTGTAGCCGGTTGAGATCCGATCCCAACCAGTTCTAACGGGTTAACGTTCTCAACCCGCTGTAGTCGGTTGAAATCCTCAACCCGTTATAGCCTGTTGAGATCCTCAACCCGCTGTAGCCTGTTGAGATCCTCAACCCGTTGTAGCCGGTTGAAATCCTCAACCCGTTATAGCCTGTTGAGATCCTCAACCCGCTGTAGCCTGTTGAGATCCTCAACCCGCTGTAGCCTGTTGAGATCCTCAACCTGTTGTAGCCGGTTGAAATCCTCAACCCGTTATAGCCTGTTGAGATCCTCAACCCGTTTGTAGCTGATTGAAATCCTCAACCCGTTATAGCCTGTTGAGATCCTCAACCCGCTGTAGCCTGTTGAAATCCTCAACCCGCTGTAGCCTGTTGAGATCCTCAACCTGTTGTAGCCGGTTGAAATCCTCAACCCGTTATAGCCTGTTGAGATCCTCAACCCGTTTGTAGCTGATTGAAATCCTCAACCCGTTATAGCCTGTTGAGATCCTCAACCCGCTGTAGCCTGTTGAAATCCTCAACCCGTTGTAGCCGGTTGAAATCCTCAACCCGTTGTAGCCGGTTGAAATCCTCAACCCGTTATAGCCTGTTGAGATCCTCAACCCGCTGTAGCCTGTTGAAATCCTCAACCCGTTGTAGCCGGTTGAAATCCTCAACCCGTTATAGCCTGTGGAGACCCTCAACCCGCTGTAGCCGGTTACTCACTCACCTACGTACCTACCTACCCACCCTCTGCTTTTCTATCGCACTAGCCACCTCACCTAAAAAAGCCCGTATTCACCCACCCACTCACTTACCTATCCAACCACTCACCTCCTAGTCCCTATCTACCTCTCTAGCTACCTACCCTCCTAACCACCCACCTACATGTACCCACCCACCTACCTGTACCCACCTACCTCCTACGATTTCCTACCTACTTATCAAGTATAATAAATACAGTGAATAACACTTACCAGTTGCAAAGCTATTCCACCATTTTGATCTGCCTCACGAGCAATGCCAAGAATCTCGTTGATAAGATCGACCACTGCTTTATAAGCATTAACTGCTTTAATAACAGCCTCGGCATGCTTCTGGGGATCTCTGAGCAGGCTTTGTAAGAAGTCGGAGAGGTTCTTGAGATGGTTCGCGTGATTTGTTGCATTATTGACCAAAATTCGTAACTCTTCATTCAGTTTAGAACGATCTTTAGCACGTTCATCAATCTTGACTAAGTACTGATTGATAACACTGCTGTTTATTGAAGCATTCTGTCAAGAAATAAAAAAATAGGTTCGCAATGTGTACATGCGTCTACGTTTAGGACGACGGTACTACCCAGGGACTACTCGGTACACTGGAAAACGGAGGCCCTGGTCAGATGAAAACCGGATGTCCTAAATTCTAGGACATTGAGTCATTAATCTGAGTGCGAGCATGCATGACATAATACAACGAAAACGAGATACATTCAGTATTTGAACAAAGGTTGCCTTATTATACGAAGTCGGAAAGGTTTTGGTGTTTACTGTTCTTCCGGCTGGATAAAAAAGTACGATTTCTCTTACCGAAATGCCATTCGGAGGCTTTTTTCAAAGGTAGGTTTATACGAACGGTGGCACCGCTGAGAAATGAGTCACCGGGTCACGCTATGTATAAAATGGTTTGAATTTGAGAGGAAAATAATGGAATTTATCGCTGTTCGAACTCGCTTTGGAAACTACTTTGTTGACTATGTTATGGTTGGTAAAGTTTTTTCGTTTGTTTTTGCTGTACAGGCTGTCGTAAGTTAAACTCAGAGAAAAACTCTGAGCTCCAGACGGGAGTTGAACCCACACCTTCCGAATGCCAGCCGGACGCTCTCACCATTGAGCCACTGGAACTCAGATGGTAGACCGAGGTTGTTTCCGAAATTTATACGCCTGGGAACTAGTCCGCAAACCGTACGTGTGTCACACGTACTTGTTGGGCTATACAAGCCGCATTGTGTCAGTTTATTTTCAGTGAATGTTTCTGTATGTTATTAGTGTTTTCAGCTTGAGTTGGTAAACTTTCCGTATGTTTTTGCTGTACAAGCTGTTTTGTCGTTTTTCTCTGAGGTTAACTTACGACAGCTTGTACAGCAAAAACAAACGAAAAACTTTACTAACTTCAAGCTGAAAACACTACTATCATAGAAAAACATTTACTGACTAGAAATTACTATCGCAAGTGAAGTGCTGCCTCGAATGGGAGAAAACCTTTAGCATACTCTGCAGGCAACTCTGTGCAGTCCGTCACCAACGTGACACCCCCTTTACAATTCTACAGCTCTACAACTCTACACCTTTACAGCTCTACAACTCTACACCTTTACAACTTTACAACTCTACCACTCTACAACTCTACACCTCTACAGCTCTACAACTCTACACCTTTACAGCTCTACAACTCTACACCTCTACAGCTCTACACCTCTACAGCTCCACAACTCTACACCTCTACAGCTCTACAACTCTACACCTCTACAGCTCCACAACTCTACACCTCTACACCTCTACATCTCTACAACTCTACACCTTTACAACTCTACAACTCTATAGATCTACAACTCTACACCTCTACACCTTTACAGCTCTACACCTTTACCAACTCGAACCAACAACCTTCCGAATGCCAGCCGACGCTATATATATTGCCTTGAAATGGTTGATTTATGTCAGGATAAAATCTAAAACTGGTTTGTTTTTGCAAATACTTGCGATAAACAATTGCGTTTTTAATGCAAAATATTATATGGATCCGCTCGCAAATCAGAATCGCCCTGATCAAAATGCATGACGATATTTTCCCTTCCCGCTCACGCCGTCCCTTCCCAGAAGGCACCCAGACTGGCAGAAAAAAATTAAGAACAAACCTGAAAAGTTATCTTGCTTAAGATATCCTTTGCCTCCTGTAAAATAGAGCGCGCCTCCACTAATCGATCGTCAGCAACTTTCTTCTTCGCTTTCGCTTTCTCGATTACAGCCTAAAATTTAAGTAGTTCATAAAATGTTAACGTGCATATAAACCCAACTTTTTTATCATCTGAATACGTTCTACAGTACATAGAGCAAACAGTTGTTCAGTGAAATATTTTTTGATTGGAGCTATTCTTCAATGTTTTTTTGCGATTCGCAATTCTAGTATGGTAATGAGATGACGTCTATGTAGGCATTTGGCTTTCTTTCTCTTTTTGGCAAGATAAGCTACCTGAGAATTTTTGTGGAAAAACTCATACAATATGGAACATGTTGTTCAAACACACCATTAATGGAAGAATTGGGTCATGTCACTCATGCAAATAAATATTGTATAGATAATGATGACTACTTTGGCGTCATCTCATTACCACTTTGAAAACAAAAATCTCTATTAAAGCAATAAAGGTTGCTCCAATCTAAAAAAAATTTCGTTGTCCAACTATTTGCCAAAGGTAGAACGTATGGAGATGATAAAAAAATTGAGGTTATATGCACTTTAATGAGGAAATGAAATGAAAATTAAGTTTGCTCTATCAACAAGATATCCAAAAAATAATAAAGAATTACTTTAACAGTTTTTCCATATTTCACTTCGTTCTCAAGTTATTTAGATTTGTTTGATATGTAAATTCTCATTTAACTGTGACGTAAAGTTATGTACCGTACAGATAAATGCGAGTTATATAGAAAATCGTGTATGTCTTCGACATTAAATTATCGAACAAAATTTGGTCTTGTGATGTTTCGTGTGTTGAGGTCCATACAGTTGCAAAGTTTTTAATAATATTGTTTAATAATTCTAAAGATATACATGATTTTCCAATAACTCACAATGGATCGTTTTCACTCACGTGATCGTTGGCCCCATTGGGGTGGTGGAACTATACGGAAATTTTGAATAAGAATTAAATTCCCATAGCATAAAGACGGTACACCAATATGACCGCCATTTCATTGTTTCGGTACACCAATATGGCCGCCGTGACGTCAGATGAAAACGATCTATAATCTGCACATAACTTTACGTCATAGCTTATCTCATTTACATATCAAACAATTCTAAACTTGTGAACGAAGTGAAATATGCAAAAACTGTAAAAGTCATTCTTTATTACTTTCAGGAGATCGTGAAGATGAAACAAACTTAATTTTCATTTCATCTTTAATAACATTGCGTCACACATAGAACTAATACAAACGTGAAAGAAAACAGCAATCTCAGACACAAGGACATTATTTTAAAAAGTACCATGGCAAGGTAAACAGAGTAATTTAAATTTAAACACAAATTACTTAAGACAAGAACACAAGTCACAGTCCCTCCCACTCACCTTCCGTTCCGCTCACCCTCTCTCCCTTCCTCCACTTGCTCTCAGCCCTTCCTCTATACCCCCTTCTTTCCTCCTCCCCTCCCACCTTACTTTCATTTATCTCTCCCTCCTCCTTCACCCCCCATTCCTTCATCCTCCCTTTTTTCCTCCTTCTCTCCCACCCTACTCTCCTCCTTCCCTCCTCCATTCGACCCCTCCTCCTCTTGCTCCCTCCCCCCTCCCCTCCTCCCCACTCTACCTCTCTTCATCGCTCCCTCCTCCTTTTCTCCCTCCTCTATTCGCCTCCCCCCTCCTCTTCCTCCCACCTATCTCCCTTCTATCCCCCCTATCCCTCTTCTTCCTCCTTCCTCTTTCTACTCCCTCCCTTTACTTCCTCCTTCTCTCCCACCCTCTTCCCTTTCATCCCTCCTTTCCTTCATCTTCCATTTGTCCCCCTCCTGCCCTTCCTCCCTCCCTCCTATCCATCTTCCTTCCCTCCCACCCTCCATCCCTCGTTCCATCCATCACCTTACCCACCCATCCACAGGCAGACAGACATAAAGATTGATTGATTGATTGATTGATTGATTGATTGATTGATTGATTGATTGATTGATTGATTGATTGATTGATTGATTGATTGATTGAAGATGTAACTATCATACCTCTGGCATATATTTCTTCGCTATACTGTTCCATTTCCCTCCTTCCAAACTGTTCTCCAAAGATGTTTGTGATTTATCGATTTGATTCTTAAACGTGGCATCCATGTCTAGCAATTGCGGCTTGTACGTCAAGACCTCGTTATAGGAACGCCTCGTTGAGTTCAACCGTTTCTTAGATTCTACCAAAGCGTCATCTGCTAATCGATATTCCTTCTCCGCTAGCTTCCTTAGTTCGCTAAAATTTCTCTTTTGTATGATGAGCAGAATATTTAGGGTCTCCAGGTAAACGTTTGTAACGTTAGACACTCCTCCGCGAACGGACACCAGTATCTGTTTGGCAGCAAGCGTCAATGCTGTAGAAAGTCGGAGTCATCGTTAAGTAACATGTGCTAATGTACCTCGAAAATATCAAGGCAGACGAGGACGAAGCTTTAACTAAGTACCCTATCTGTCTACTTGTTTGTTTGTTCGTCCGTCCGTCTGTCTGTCTGTCTGTTTATTTGTCTGTATGTATATCTGTATGTATGTCTGTATGTATATCTGTATGTATGTCTGTTTGTCCGTATGTTTGTTTGTTTGTGTTTGTGTTTGTTTTCGCGTATATTTGTTTGTTCGCTTGCCTGTATGTATGTATGTATCTTTGGCTGTATGTGGGTCTGTACTCTGTATGTAGGTCCGTCTGTCTGAGCGTCTGTTTGTTTGTTTGTTTGTTTGTTTGTTTGTTTGTTTGTTTGTTTGTGTATGTTTGTCTGTACGTGTATCTGTTTGTATGTATGTGTTTTTTATCTGTGTCTGTCTGTGCGTCTGTCTGTGTGTTTGCCTGCCTGTCTGTGTCTGTTCGTCTGTGTCTGTTTGTGTCTGCTTGATTGTTTGTGTATCTGTTTGTGTGTCTGCCTGTGTGTCTGCCTGTCCATTTTTCTATTTTTTCTAACTGTCTGTCTGTCTGTCTGTCTGTCTGTCTGTCTGTCTGTCTGTCTGTCCTCTTATCTGTATGTCTGTTTGCCTGCGTCTGTCTGTGTATCTGTGTATCTGTGTATCTGTTTGTCGATGTCTGTTTGTGTGTGTCTGTCTATTTTTTTATTTGTTTGTTTGTTTGTTTGTTTGTTTGTGTCTGTCTGTCCGCATGTTTGTCTGTCTGTTACTTGAACTCATACTCCAGCCCTAAACCCTGACTCTAACCCAAGCATCCGACTCTACTTTTACCCATCCATCTACTAACTCATCCTCTCAATGCCTCTAAACGTTCGTAACGTTACATAAAACACGGCAACATGCACGAACTAAAATCATTATCACAGATTAAACACCAACCTTTGCTATCATTTAACAACCGATATAGGATAGATTCCACATTAACAGCATTATCCTTTGTCTGCATAGCGGTGGATTTAGTGGTTACAGCTCGCCTAAGCAGTCCAACTGCTGTTTCAAGGACTTGCATACTACTACCACTCTGCTTATCCACGTTACTGGACAGTGAGTCGGACTTTTCATTTTCCCTATTTTTAATAAATGAGATTGTACGTGTTATGAGAAAGAAAATACAAAGTAAACTGCATACCACCACTAGCGAGTTACTAGGTGAAAAACCCTCGAAGCACAGGAGAGACCAACTAAACTCTACTCACATGAGTCTCAAGCTCGAGAACGGGGTTAGTCCCTGACGGTCACCCATCGAAGTACTAACCCCGTCCAACTGGGCTTAACGTACTTTAGAGCGTGTTTATATGGAGGGGTACCCAGGCTAGCCCGCTTTGCCGAGATCGTGCTTTTGCTATTATTTTTTGTTAATTTTTAAACTTGTGTTTATACGGCTTTCAACCAATCTCGCACCTGATTGGTCAATCCATCTCCTCCCTAGCAACGGGTAGCAACCAGGAATAGAATGAAAGCTATTTCATTTTCTGTTATAAAAGGAGAATGCCCAAGTGTTGTTCGGTTTATAACTGCAAATCTACATCAGAAAACGCTCCCGATAGAAGTTTCCATCAATATCCGCGAGATTCTAAACTACGAGCTGCTTGGGTAAACAGAATTCGAAGGGAAAATTTCCAGGCATGAAGCGAGTACTCGTACGTCTGCTCGTACCACTTGTTATGTTTCCATCGCCGTTGACTTGCAATGACACTGCATAACATTTGTCTTTCATGGACGCTCTTACCTTCGCATTTATCGTATGTTCTCTCATTTTAACTTCAACAACAAAACCAGACTTGAATTTGCGTTCCTCTTTTTCCATACTGTTTTGGTCGTCTTTGAAAAATTTTAACATCCCGCTCAATGTTATATATGACTTCCACTGGTTCTTTTCCCTCCATGTTATGGTGATAAAACAGTAAACCTTTTCTTGGACAGTGGCATAGAAAGGCCAGAAACCAGAGTAAAGGTCAAATGACCTGTACTCAGTCTTGATAAAACATATTTTCCTACATTTTCGATTGAGTTCTTGACAAAAACAAACTAGTGAGAACGTTTCTACCGAGACGATTACACCCTGGAATACCCGGGACGTTCAACAAGCATCTCTAGTTCGTGTTGGACATGTTCGGTATTTCGCTTTTTTTAAGAAAACTAAGCTATTTGGTGTACTGTACGTATGTACGTATGTTGTAGCCAGATGAATTATCTTTCTGCCAATATATTTTCTTATATATTAACTTCTACAGTGGATTATTTCTTGAGAAAACGTTCGGAGTAGACGGACTAGGCAAAATTTCCAGAATTTCCAGTCAGAATTTTTGCCAAGTCAGCATAATATCGTCCTGGCAAAGCGCGACGGAGTGTTTACACGAGAAAAATTGTCTTGCATTTGCCGGGATCCCGGCTGAGCGAACCGGGATCCCGCTTTGACGGGACGGGACGAAAAACGACCCGGGAAAATTATTTCCATATAACGTAACGGCACAAATAAGAGATCAGGGTTCCAAATGAGCTATTTTTTGTGCCTGGGGTTCAGCGATTGAAAAATTGATAGCCTAATTTCAGTTTCACAAGTGGGTGTGGCCGTGGGTGTGGCAGTGGGTGTGGCCGTGGTGCAAATGCCAATACCATTAACCACATTGAAACAAGTAATAAGAAACTAACTAAGTATATTTTCTCTTTTTTATTGTACATTACTACATATATACCCAATTATACTTTTTATATACGTTTTATATTGACAATAAAATTATTTTATGGGGTTTTGTTATTAAATAACAATTCATAGTGCCTCAAGAAAAACAGAGAAAATAGTTACGCAGAAAATACGCATGAAAACCTTCTTTTATCAGTCAGCAAGTAGGCATTAACGCTGATCCCACGCTTCCGGCCATTCTACAGTGACGCAAATTTTAAAATTATAAACCAAAGGTCGTCTATCCCAGTATTGCGCTTGTCTTGTATGCGTAAAACATAGCAGGTAATCATACCTACTGACTGCGCAAGCATCGATGTCTAACATCCACCGACCAAATGCTAGATTATAATAGAAAATGCGATGAAAGCATGTCTGTCTCGCTGTCAAGGTTTTTAAGTGCTCTTTTGGAGCTTTGAATTATTATATTTCTCATCTGTCAGGCTGTTTGCGATAATAGAATCTTGTGACCTCGAAACACTCGCTATTCGCTATCTTGACCTGAACACTACCCCGGAATGTTAAAACCAAAACACGTCAATACTATTTACTACCCTGATAATTTGAAATAGCGGGATTCTACTATGCTTCTGAGCCTTCTATTAAATTAAACTATAATGAATGCGGCAACAACAGTTTTTTAGTGCTATGGCATAAATCGGTGGAAAAGAGCTGACTACCGAGTCATTTAAGACAAGAGGTGAATTAAGATGTACATCATCTACGTAAATACTTATCTACTGCGTCTGAAATGCAATATTCCGCACATTATTCCATATAAACCTGTAAATTTTATTCCTTATTCAATAACCTCTTACCTCCAATCCAGAATCCTGGTCGTGAGTACTGACAAAACAAAGAACATCTGCGGACCAGGATGGATAAACAATGATATATTTATTCAGTGCATATCATGCTATTATGCTATACGTGATAATCTGAAGCGTAGAGAGTCGAGCGAGACTAACGGCCTGAGAACGGCCTAGTTTTTTAGGCGGAGAAGATCAGGGAGTCTGAGAACGTCCTAGTTTTTTTGGCGTAGAGCCTGAGAACGTCCTAGAATTGACAAAAACTAGGACGTTTCCAGTCTTTTGCACCCAAAACTAGGACGTCCCCAGACTCCAAGCTTAGCAGTGGAAAGGCAATGACGTCTTTAACGCGGATGTGTTGACATATAAAGATGAGTCAAGGTGTTGGGTTGCATGGTGTTGGGATTAATAAATTAAACAAACAGCAGGATATTATAGAACAAAAAGCTATTAAAATCTGCTAACTATGGACATTATAATTTATATTTGATATGTTTTACACTGTATTGCTTAAAAACTAGACAACCTAATTTATACTTTCTGCTTGCCTAGTTTTTAATTTTTTTGCCTAAATTTGAGAAACCTTGTACTTGGGGTTCCCAGGCACAACTGAGCTCATTTGGAACCCTGAAGAGATATATACATGCATGACGGGGATCCCGGCAAACGTCTCGTCCCGCCTCCCATGTAAACAGCCCCTAATTAGATGACAATAATTTTTTCCAATTTGATTTTCCCGGTTGCTACCCCATTGCTAGGCGGGAAAGGATCTGACCAATCAGGTGCGAGATTGGTTGAAAGCCGTATATGAGAGCTGAGCCAGTCCGCCTAGCCGAGATCTCGCTTTGTGAGACCGAGATCTTGGTTACCTGGGCTGTTTTTTGTTAGGCTAGCTCGCCTACCTGGGCTGACATTAAAAGCTTCGTACACGCGACAAAATTGCGAGGACTGGAAATCCGCCTCAAGGGGCAGCCTGGTTCCCAGGCCTCTCTTTTTAACGTCGAGCGGCAGACCGAATTGTGAGAGGCCTGGAATAAAATGTTTTGCCTGGCCCCAAATCTGGCCCCAAAACTGGCCCCAAATTATACAGGCACCAAACGGCCGTTTGGCGGAAAACCAAAGCAGATAACACTCACGTCGGTCTGCACAATTCTTTATAACATCATATGGCAAGGTTGGTCTACTGCCGAAACGTTAAAAAGCATATTTCGATTTGTATAAATGTGTTTCAACACAATCACTTCCTACGCCGAAGACTACTTTATAAAGCCTCGTATGTAACAACCTTTTAACGTAATGTAAAACAAAGAAACCTACTCGTTTGCTGTCTGCTAGTCAAGAAGAAGTTTGTTTAAGTGCCCTCGTTCATAAAGATTAAAGAATCCGAGCTCCAGCAGGATTCATGATAGATAAAGATGAACATTTTCCGCTAGTCCTCTTGCTCGATCCCTATTCTGTGACGTCACCAAAATACGTTCGAGAGAAAAGAGGACTAGGAACTAGTCTGCTCAAGGGGGTGTTTATATGGAGGAGAGCCAGCCCGGGCTAGCCCGCTTTGCCGAGATTATTTTTATTATACCTTATTAAATACTCCGCAAAGGGCTTTTCAGTATTTAATTACACGTTAAAACTAAATATACTAAACTAATATACAAAATTATACTATTATTATTACAACCAATCCAGTCATAAAAACGTATCAATAAAAATTTAATTAACTAGGGGTATCTAAAAAATATTTTAATAAAATACGTTTATACTCTGATTTAAAATGAATAAGATTTTCACTGTTCTTAATGCTGTCCGGAAGCTCATTCCACAGAACCAGATCGTGCTTGTACTATTATTTCTTGTTAATTTTCATCTTGTGTTTATATATGAGAGCCAAGCCAGCCCGCCTAGCCAAGATCTCGCTTTGTGAGACCGAGATCTCGGTTACTCAGGCTGGGGTTTTCCCCATGTAAACACGATTGACCGGTTTGGCTCGCCCACCCAGGCTGGCATTAAACGCTTCGTACACGCGACAAAATTTGTTTTTATCAACTTTTTTTCGGCATAATAACAATTCACAAGTTCTGCTTGTTCATGTACAGTTCATATTTAAAACAATGAGACTTCGTGTCTTACCAGAACTGATAAATTACAAGCAAGCCAGCCCGGCTAGGCGAGCTAGCCCGTCTCATGTAAACACAATAAAATCATCTCGGCAAAGCGGACTGTACACGGGCTGGCTCGCCTCCATATAAACACCTCCTTACTGCAGTGGTGAGAGGCAGCGAGCACACGCCAACCGTGCTTCCTTAACGTGCTTCCCTTCATCAGAGAAAACAGGTCGAAAGCTCGGCAATAAATGATAAACGTGGTGTTACCACAAATTCACGCTTGTATTACTATTGCAAACTTTCAAAGAATTAGTGACATCTTAGTTGATAAATATTAGAAAGAAAATAGAAACAATATTTACCTTATGCCACTACCAACATTGTCACCTAAAAAAACACGTATACGATGTTAATATTAGAAACTCTTGTTCGCAAAAAACTAATGCCAAAGGGGCACCTCTCAGCAAGGTGAGAGTGAGTAGGTTAAAGTGCCTATGAAACGAAAATTAAGTCTGTCTTATTTGAAAGAACACTTAAAATACGAGTTCAGCAAGACAAGTGGATGTCTTGGACATCAATTCATGACAGAGGCCCGTCGACCAATCAAAAACAGTCAGTCCTCAGAGGTTGTTTATGGGACAATAAGTGTTATTGTATACCAAGTGTCAAAGTTCGTGTTTTCTTGCGTCTCATTGGGCGAGAGGGGTATAACGTGAAAGTCATGAAGCTCTGAGCGGTGAATAATATGTAATGGACTGGTGAATAATAAAATCGTTCAGACCGAGACTACTTATCAAGTTATGGAGCAAAAACAAAGGTTCTACTGTTACTATATCTTAGGCCTTACCTTCGTCTTTGCCATCAACACGAGTATTGAGCTCGTGTATGCTAACATTATAACGTTCCACTTGGTCTTCAAGACTGTAAAAATATGTTATATTTGATAAGACAGCAAACATGAAGTTATACGAAGAAGATTAAGTTCATATGAGGTCGAATTACTACTGTACACGCGTAAAAAATCTCGCAAGTTGTTACAGCATTGTTGCCTGAACAATGCTGTAACAACTTGTTGACATATGTGAACAACATTGATAAATGAACAACATTGTTCAGCATTGTTTCAACAAGTTGTTACAGCTTGATGAAACAACAACCGTTGTTCACGCATGTTGTAACAACCGAAGAACGTGTTGATACATCAACCATGTTCACCAAAGTTGTAACATTGTTGTTCATCGTTGTTATTTCGTCATGCTGTTACAACATGTTGTATCATGTGCGAACAACGTTGTTGGCTATAAAAATGTGCTGTTGGAACAACTTGTTCATGACTGTTGATTTATCCGTGAACAAGTTGTTCGAACCATAAGTGAACAACTTGTTGACAACTTGTTCACGGCGAGCAGCACAACATTGTTCACGCCTTGGTAGAACCAAAAGTGTAGTAGTTATCTGACTGCCCCAACCGGGAATCGAACCCAAGGTCTCTGGCTTGACTTACCAGCGCTCTAACCACTGAGCTATTGGGACTCCAGGATAGAACAGTAAAAAATATCCAGATATAAGGATATTTCTGACTGTTCTATTCCGGTGTCCCAATAGCTCACTGGTTTGAACGCTTTAAGGTGGCTCCATACAGTTTCTTGAAAAATGGAAAATACAAGTTTGAGATTCCAAAACACGTGCATAAACAATTTGGAAAAAGAATAAAACTAAATGTTATGCATAGTTAAACATTCTGACAATCAAAAACTGTTACCAAATAAATAGCAACAGTTGTTGCTATTGCAACAATGACGTTTCAAAATGGCTGACAATTACCCTTCAAACTAATTTAAATCGAAAAAAAACTTTGGTGACCACCAATTTTTTTTTCATTAAAACTTTTCTTGAAGTATGAGTAATCAATAGACCGATTTTAAAAAAATTCTGCAGAACGAATAATTTTTTCCCCGGGAAAATCACGTTGGTTAATTTTTAAAAAAATTACATTAAACAGAATTAAACAGAATTTTTTTAAATCGGACTATTCATTACTCATACTTCAAGAAAAGTTTTAATGAAAAAAAATAAATTTTCGAATTAAATTAGTTTGAAGGGTAATTGGCAGCCACTTTGCAACGTCATTGTTGCCATAGCAACAACTGTTGCTATTTTTTAATTTGGTAACAGTTTTGGATTGTCAGACTGTTTAAAAACTTGTATTTTCCATTTTTCTAGAAACTGTATGGAGCCACTTTAACAGACGTTTCAGCCAATACTGACGTTTCAAGCGGAGCTTTCATCAGAGTAAAATATTCGTCTTTTCTTTTTGGGAGGCGCTAATTAATTGGGGACGGCACTAATGCACCGCTGATTAGTTGGAGGCGGCGTTAATTAACTGGGAGCGGCGTTAATTAATTGGAGACGCGCTACTGAATTGAGGGTGGCGCTAATTAATTGGGGGCGGCGCTAATTAATTGAAGGCGGCGCTAACTAATTAAGGTCGGCGCTAATTAATTGAGGGAGGCACTAATTGACTGAGGGCGGCGCTAATAATTTGAGGCGGCGCTAATTAAATGAAGGCAACGCTAATTAATTGAGGTCGGCACTAATTAATTGAGGGCGGCGCTAATAATTGGAGGCGGCGCTAATTAAATGAAGGCAACGCTAATTAATTGAGGTCGGCACTAATTAATTGAGGGCGGCGCTAATAATTGGAGGCGGCGCTAATTAAATGAAGGTGGCGCTAATTAATTGAGGACGGCGCTGATTGAGGGAGGCGCTAATTAATTGAGGGCGGCGCTAATTAATTGAGGGCGGCGCTAATAATTGGGGGCGGCGCTAATTAATTGAAGGCGGCGCTCATTGACGTCGGCGCTAGTAATTGAGAGCGGCGCTAATTAATTGAGGGAGGCGCTAATTAATTGAGAGCGACGCGAATTAATTGAGAGCGGCGCTAATTAATTGAGAGCGGTGCTAATTAATTGAGGGAGGCGCTAATTAATTGAGGGAGACGCTAATTAATTGAGAGCGACGCGAATTAATTGAGAGCGGCGCTATTTAATTGAGAGCGGCGCTAATTAATTGAGAGCGGCGCTAATAAATTGAGAGCGGCGCTAATTAATTGGGGACGGCGCTAATAATTGGGGACGGTGCTTAATCGTGGTGAGCCCTCAATTAAGTAAATACGGTATTGTTTTTGGTATCTATACTTTCTCACATACTTCTCCAGTTTAAGCCCGACATTTTTAAGACGTTTCCTGGACCCATCCGTAGCACTTCCTGCGCCGCCTGTAGAATAGTTTGCTAACATATTGTCCACTCTTTTGAACAACCTCTCTACACATGGTCCACAGTACTCGCATCCAGCGGCAGTAAGGATATGGTATGGCGGGCAGGCTGTACAGCTGCTATCGCCAGGGTCACAACATTGACCGTTGTTGATATCACAGACTTTTCCTGACGGACAGTTACAAGCTAGAAGGAGAAAAACATCATCATCATCATCATCATCATCATCATGACCACCATCGCCACCACCATCACCGTAACCACCACCATCATCATCAGTATCACCACCAGCAGCACCACCACCACCACAACCACCGCCATATTAAAGTGCTTATGAAATTAAATTTTTGCTTTTTATATTATTTGATAATATAAAAATTTATATTATTTGATAATATAAAAATATAGAAAATTCTGATATTCGTACATATGTTCATTAAATATTTATGTCTTTGGAAAACACTTTATTTTTGAGTGGAAAGTTGATACCTAGGGCCGTGAAACGTCAACTTGTTAGTGAAAATTTAATTTCATAAACAATTTAATCGTAATCCTCCTCCTCCTAGTCCTCCTCCCCTCATCATCACCCTCTTCCTCCTCCTTCTCCTCCTCTTCCTCATCCTCCTCCTCCTCTTCCTCCTCCTCCTCCTCTTCCTCTTCCTCCTCCTCTTCCTCTTCCTCCTCTTCCTCCTCCTCCTCCTCTTCCTCCTCCTCCTCTTCCTCCTCCTCCTCTTCCTCCTTCTCTTCCTCCCCCTCCTCTTCCTCCTCCTCCTCTTCCTCCTCCTCCTCCTCTTCCTCCTCCTCCTCTTCCTCCTCCTCCTCTTTCTCCTCCTCCTCTTCCTACTCCTCCTCTTCCTCCTCCTCCTTTTCCTCCTCCTCTTCCTCCTCCTCTTTCTCCTCCTCCTCCTCTTTCTCCTCCGCCTCCTCCTCCTCCTCCTCCTCTTCTTCCTCCTCCTCTTCTTCCTCCTCCTCTTCCTCCTCCTCCTCTTCCTCCTCCTCTTCCTCCTCCTCTTCCTCCTCCGCTTTCTCCTCCTCTTTCTCCTCCTCCTCCTCTTCCTCCTCCTCTTCCTCCTCCTCCTCCTCCTCATCATCACCATGACCACCATCATCGCCGTCATTGCTGGCAAAGTTATGCATAAGTAAGTACCCTCAACTAATTATATATATATATATATATATATATAGCCAACCCAGTGAACTCTATATAAAGACTGGAACGATACCTCCATAAGGTCGGCCCTATGATTGGATGAAGCCAAACTTCCGGCTGCTGGGGGCAACACATGAACGTCTACCAACGTCCAAGGAGCGGTAGAAAACAGACAATGGTCCACGAGAATTTTTTATTTTTTTGTAGTTGAACTTCATTTGAATTGATATAACGAAGTCAGTATGTATTAGAATCATTGTCCTTTCTGTCTGAGGTATGTTTGCTGGCAAAAATAGATTGAAGCAGGAAATATATTGTCAAACGAAAGCAAAATTTTGCTTGGATTGATGGAAACTCGTCCAGACGAAAATTCAGGTTATATTTAGCATTTATTCGTCTTTATTTTATGAATTCTTGCAACCCTGTCAAGCTGTGCCTTTGCTCTTATGAATAGTCTCCTCATACCTTTTGAATCATTGTAAGACCACATATATTTTTTATCTTTGATGCCTTTAAAACACTGTTGGTTCGTATTTCTGTGTTTTGTTCGATTTTTTGACTGTTCAGAAAATTTAATATTTATGGTTTTTATTCATCATGTCAGCATCCATATGCTCGACAGATTATAGCCACTAGATTTCAGTAGGCTTTAGCCCTGATTAATGATAGTTGATTCAAGATAGTTTATAGACTTTTTTCTGGACTTTTGATACCTCAACTGACTCAACACTTGGAGCTGCCCTACAAAAAAATCAAGAGATCCGCGCGGTTTCTGACTCAAAATGTGTTTTTTTTGTCAAATATTCAAGCTACGTTTTTGCTGCTAAAAGCCTTTAGAAGAACTATCTATTACTGTAGCATGTTTGCATTTCTTTGTATTGGTTCATAACAAAATATAACTTAAAAAATAAAGATTTTCTTGCATATAAAGAGGACTGGGGCCGCCCTGCATGTCAGCCTCCATGACGGCTTCAAAATTTGGTTTGTAGGTATCGTTCCAGTCCTTATATAGAGTTCACTGAGCCAACCTAATTATAAATTACTGTAGATACCATCACTACACATCAGTTTGAGCGTGTGTTACGCGACATAGAAAAAATTCTCGAAAACTACTAAAAAGAACACACCTTCACATCCATCTCCAGTAAATTTAAAATATCCGGCGTCGCACCGATCACATTTCGGGCCAGTCACCCCAACTAGACAGCTGCATTGTCCAGTGTTAGGATCACAGTTGTTGCCAAGAGAAGCTTTAGAACAAGCGCACGGTTTACAACCATTACAGGAATCAAAGTCCCACGTACCAGTCTTAAAACAAAACATATGAGTAAGTTAGAAAACTGCTTTTCTATATAATTGTAAATGAATTACAAGTGCCGGTAGTCACCACCATCACCATTACCATCACCGCCATTACCATTACCACCATCACCACCAGCATCCCATCACTGTCATGATCACCACCATTACCACCACTACTATCACCACACTACTAGTACCATCACGGCCAGCATCACCATCACGGCCAGCATCACCATCACGACTAGCATTACCATCACGACCAGCATCACCATCACGACCACCATCACCACCTTCACCACCACCAACATCACCACTACCCTTACTATCACCACAACACCCCACACCAACGCCACCACCATCACAACCACCACTACCACCATCATCACCACCACATATTTAATATACTAACCCCACAAGAGGTGCATCTAGGACCAGTAACTCCAGATTTACATGTACATTCGCCAGTTGTGCTATCACAAATAGTAGACGCTGAGCCGCACGTGTCACAGTCGCATCTCTTGCAGTTGTTCAGACGACCATCACCATAGTAACCCGTTTGACAGTCTTCACAGTGATCACCACCAGTGTTATTCACGCACCTAAAACAAACATTAAAGCAGTGAGACTAACATATTAGAGACTTTAAGATCTACGACGTCAACCTCGTCAACGACGTCCTTTCAACAAAATAATTATTTTTGCAAAACAAAGAGAATGAATAATTTTTAGTCCCTGGAGTAATCTCAACACCGTCCTCATTCTTTATACAACGTAGCCTGCGTGCAGACTGCACCCCGAAGGGTAAAGTCTGCGCAACGGAGCCCAAAAGCTTGTTATGCTGACTTAGCATTTCGCAAGGCTAACATAGAGATCAGTGGGCTAACCAGGCAAAACTTCCGGTTCGTTGGCGGCCATTTTTTATCGCCTAAAGGCCGGCATGGCCGAATCTTGTGCCGTGTGTTCAGAGACGATTGTTAAATCCTGTGATAAAAATTTGGCTGATAGTTCGAGTACCATTTTTAATCCTAAAGATGAACTGCAGAATTTGAGATTCTTTTCTTCAAATTGTTGCAAGTACATATGTCGAAGATGCAATGAGATCTTAAAAAGAAGAAGAAACGCGAGGAAGAAAATTGAAGAATTGGATGATAAACTGAAGGACATTTACACAGCATCAAGTCAACCAGGGTGTCCACAAAGAAATGATCTCGTTAGCGGCTCTGTAGCTGTCTCCCTAATTCGACCAAGACCAAACGAATCCACCATCGTTGAACAAAGCAGTTCTCCAGTTGTTTCATGCAGCAGTCCAAGTTCTGTTGGCTTTGTTGGTATTATAAATACAAGCACGCCAAAACGTTCTGACAAGAGACCAAACACAGAAGAGGAACCAAAGGATCAAACGTGTTCTAAACGGCTCAAAATGTTTTCGAATAAAACGACACAGACAGCGCGTCGTGCAATTTTCGAATCAAGCAAGAAGGTTCATGAGAAAGGCACAACATCTGTGAGAATCAGGGTAGAGTGGCCCAGTAATGTCAAAGAGAAGGAACTTGGTGATGAGCTTCTTCAAGTTGGGAAGATGATGTGCCGTGGAACATATAAGCAGATTGCAGCTGCTGTATGGAAACAAAAAACGTTAAGGAAACACCTTGTGGACTTCATTGTTAAAGAGGTGCAGAAGGAATGTGATCAAATGTGTTCGATGAAGAACAAAAGCTGCCTTAGACAGACCAAGAAAGATGAGCTTGAATATACCACTTTTGAAAGGATTGATGAAGAGCTACAAGAAAGGGCCCCATTGTTTAGAGCTGTGTTAAAAGCAGCTTCATTTCGTCGGAGTAAGATGGCCAACAACGATTTGTTCTTGCTTCCAGCAACTTGCATGGCAGCTGCTATTTGCTTGAAGAACCGTTCACCATGTATGACAGCTATGCAGTTAATCATCACTATTATACTTCAGCACTCTGGCATGATGGTGAGTATATATGGTATATATTTTAATATTTTCAACCTAGTTATGAACGATTACAGTAAACAATTATTGTATGAGGCCAACCATAATAGTTATATACCTCTTACTAACCGAGTTCGAGGGGCCATAAATCGAAGGAAAAAAACAAGGATACGTAACTTGTACTGTATGGCCTGAGAAAACAAGGTTAGTAAGATGTTTATTATATGGCTTTTTTTCTTTTAAAAACAGAAGCGGTCTGTACTGTATTAGTTACAGACTGCAAATTGACCAATCACTGCATACAAAATTACATAGCTATAATAACAAGAATTATCCAGATGGAGGTCAATTGTATTTGCCGAAGGAGGATAACATTGACAGAGGTCCAGATAATTCTAGATATTATACAAAAGCCAAATACAGTAATTGTTTTCAAAACAAAAGGTAGATGTGTAAGCTAACTCAAATATTTATGTAATTGTACTTTCAACAATACAAACGGCCACTTTCCTCTCATGTTGGTTTACACCTGCCACTTGATTAAGGTCAATTTTAGAATTGTGTGAATTACCCTTTCTTTAATTGTCCATACCAAGTACAGTACATGTACTGATTTTAAGCATTATTTGTCCTTTCAGGGTACCTTACTACGACTGAGATCATTACGATTGACTGTGTCCCACACATACATGTACAAAAAATTGGACGAGTTTGGAAAGGATCATGACAGCTGTGTTACTGATAAAGTGAGCACAGAAAGTCAAAGGCTCAAACTAGAAAGACCAGTATACAGGTTAGTAGCATTATGAGGACCATTTTGGTTTAACAAACTTTAAAATAAAATCTAGGTATTTGGAAGCTTCTGCAGTCTACCAGCATTGTGTACTGACAAACACTTGCAATCGGGTAATATATGTTTACTATACATACATGTATGTTGAAACATATTATGATAACATGTGCCATTTTTCTTTTCTTTTACCTGTCAATCTAGTGAATCTGACACTGAATGTGATGTTGCAACCAGTGAAGAAAACTGTTGTAAAGACCAGGAGAATAGAATGCCATTAGTAGCAGACAATGGGAGGAAAATTGTTTTTGACAATTTTGATGTGAGGACTCAGGTGCACTCTATGACAGAAGATCATCAGAATGCTGATGAACATTGGGTAACAGTTATGGCAACTGAAAACAGAATATCAGGAAATCACCTTTCATGTGAAAAACCGAAAGAATCTACTATCCTCTGCATTGAAAATGGTGTTTGCATCCCAACCCAGAAGGAGCATAAACAACAAGCATATGACTATAGACTTCTAGTGACCCGAATTGCAACATCTACCATCCCATGCCTCAAATTCCTTGAGGATTGCACTGTGAAGCACATTCGCCATCAGTATTCATCTACCACAGTTCAACCTACAAACACTGTATGTATATCAAGACATGTTAGCAGACAATGTTTAATATTATAGCTTGCTCTTGAATTAGTTAACCCTTAAATTCCCTCCCAAGCCAGGAGTTTAATAGCCTGTGTGCAGACTTCACCAGTACCCGTAAGGAAAATTTTATTTAGCAGAGTATAGGTCATAATGTTAGCCGCATAGGTAATAAATTAATATAAATATAATAAATATAAATTAATTACATAACTCTCTCATATATATTGACAGTTTATTATCCATTTTATAATATGCTTTAATGTTGACAAGTTGTTGACATTTCATTGATCTTTCCAATTAATTTCCATGTTTGATTTTTGCCTAAGCAGGCTAACCAGTGCACAAAAGTCTGTAACTGTTTTGTTATAAAATAATTCATTAAACGTTAAGGCTTAATGTACTTTTCTTTCTTTTAATTAGTTTTAGAACTTTTTGGGAATGGTTTTTGAAAACGAAAATGAATCATCTGGAATGCAGAAAGTGTTAGAAGAACTGCACAAGAGGTATGTGCCATTTTCTGGTGAAGGTGAAGAATGTGAATATGCACAACAAGGAATCCATGCAGATCAGCTTACAGTTGAAAGAGGAGTGAATGCAATGCTGCAGGTTGCCAATGGATTTACACCGGAGGAACGCTTGGAAGGATTTCACTTTGAAGTTGCTGATTTCCATGGGGGAATGAAATTCTTGCAGGTAACAGACTTTTACTGGTATGGGAAAGTGTAATTTACTAAGAAAAACTGGTTGAGATTTTTGAATTTGTATAAAGTTTAGGATGTGACAAACATTATACAGATTTATAAATCAAATTTCATTAAGCAGTCACGCCCCCATCCCTCCCTAAATTTTAGAATGATTCCAGGAAATCACATGATTTCTCAGAATTGCTCTCATTATTTTATAGTTATTTTTTTAGGTTTCCAAGAAATCACATGATTTCTCAGAATTGCTCTAATTATTTATAGTTATTTTTAGGTACTCCCTCTATTATTGACATTTATTTTATATAATAAATATAAAATTGCATGTTACTCAAATATATTGGTTTCTGTTTATTTGGTAAGAGCAATATCTCACTTGTCCACTGCACACATGTGAGATAGTGTTCTTGTCACTGGAACATAAAATACATATCAACTTGACACCATGTAATTTCCTTTTGTTATCATCTATGTGTATATTGATTTAGCTATTATCCTTATGTTTGTTTCTTTTCTTTTAGTATGGGTTTGATAAATTCTATGACACCAAGTCTGCATCAGATAAGTGTACCCTTTACAGTGACCGGCAACTGATAAATAGAAGAAATGTGACCACCGATGTGAGCAAGAAAGTTGATGGATGCAAGAAGTTCTTCAAGTTGGCGCTAGAGGCCCATATTATTGCTGCTGTTCTGCAGGCACTGGAAGTTAGTAGTTTTGGTGGACAACCAAGTGAGGACAACCTTCCAGCTGATCTGAAAAGCAAAAGCGATTACGATAAGCAAATGTTCCTGTCAGCCTTATCTGAGAAAGTAGTCAGTAACTTCATCCTCAGAAGTGAAAATGTTGATCTACTTCGCCAGAAGCAGGAGTATGATGAATGGCTGCAGTTGAACAATCCCATTGACAGTGATGGGAGATTTAAATGCAGATGGTCTGTGTGCAAGAAGACCTTTGCTTTCAATGGGAAAAAACGAAGAAGTAACTATAACTAGTTACTTTTTTAAAGAACTGTAACTAGTTACAATATTTGGTTCAAAAATGTGACTACCGTAGTATAGTTACTGATATTCAGTTGAGGATATCATTCTTTCTTGATAAAAATGGTTTTGATATAATAATCTCAAATCATTAATAATTCATGAGGAAAACACAAAGGAAATCAGTACCATGTTGGTGGTTTGGATATCGGAGGAAGAAATTACATAAATTAAGCAAACTTTCATCTTGATTTTCTCTTAAAATACTGATTTGTGTGAGATGCTACTGTATATCACAAACACCTTGAAGTTTGTTAAAAAACCTCGGCTTCACCTCGGTTTTCAACAAACGTCTCGGTTTTGGATATCCTGATGAAACACTCCTCCTCGAGTATGATATATTACATAAAGGTACATTATGTACACATTTGACTATTTCTGCTTAGTGACAACTATATTTAGGCATTTAGCTGTAAAAACATAATTATGGTACTGGCATCTAAAAAACAGTAATTTCTTTGTTGATTCTAGTAACACAGACAAAGGAAAGTAACTTTGTAACTGTAACTAGTTACTTTCTTTTCATTGTAACTTTTATCGGTAACTATAGTTACTTTTCTAACGATGTAACTAGTTACAAAAATTATGTAACTTTTACAGCACTGCTCATTACCTGAAACAATAATTATGAAACGTATATGTGTGGATGGGGTCTAAATCTACCCATCAGTGTCCATGCCTTCCTCTTCAAAGCTGCACAACAAAGTGCTTTTGGTTTCAGAATCAATGATGCAGCTGACATCAACACAGAGTTCTCCTGATTGATCTAGCATATCAACAGCATGTTCAATGTCTGACATTTGTGATAAGTCAAGCAGTAAAGCAGAATCGTCACGAATTCCTTGCCAGGTGGAATTCAATTCATCTTCATCATCAGATTCCTCTTCATGAAGTATTAGACTGTCCACATCAATATGTACATCTTGGAAGACTTTAGACAGTAAAAGTAAAATGTTATTTGCATGAATTGCTCTCCAGATCTCCACATAACTTGTGATGTCATCTACAGTAAACAATCTATGACAATTGTTCATGACTTGCTCAATGTGAAATTGACCAAACTCTAGCCAAATATTTGGATAAGAGACTGGAGTTACAGCTGAACTTGAGGTCTTAAAACTCTCTTGGTAGTCTTTTAAATGACTCTCTAGCTGTTGTCTTTGGTCACCAGTAACAATCCTCTCTTGATTGCCATCCTGTTCATCATTGTTTCCCACTTCTCTTCCAAATGGCTCACATAGGCATTGGCACTCTTTTTTATTGCAAAGACATTTCTTTGAACACAGGTCACAACAAGAACAAGAAGTTCCTTTCACAGCACGGCAAGAAAAATAATTTCTAATAACATTTTTACGGCATTCCTCATCATTGATGAATCTCTTCATATCATCTGAGCAACGACTTCCTAAAAAGCCATTGTAAAGTAATACACAAGTGCTCAGCTTATTATCTCGACCTCCCCTTCCGGTTTCTTGCACATATGCCTCTAAGTTTTGTGGGGGTCCAAAATGTATTACTCGATGTACACCCTTGCAATCAATTCCCATGCCACGGGCAACAGTACAAACAAGAATTCTTAAATGACTTTTCTCTTTACCAATTTCAGACAGAATGTATTCTTTTACTGATGTAGGTGTGCCAGCATGATACATTTCTACAACCCGTGTTCTTGGAGATTCCTCGCAATTAAAAAAAAAATCCTTTCCAAGTTTAAGCTTGAACATCCTCCAGATTATAGCTGCTTGGTTCCTACTCTGACAGAAAATAAGGGTACGTTCCACAAATTCTCCCTTCTTCACTTCACTGATAATCCTGCCAAAAATATCTTCCATTTTATCATCCTTACTTATATAATTAACAGAGTATGAAATGTTTTCTTTCAATGGGCTTTTCTCAATGATAAAAGTATTAAGTAAGTTGAGATTAAAAGTTTCAAAGATTCGTAACTTTGTAGTCTTGCTTGCAGTTGCTGTAAAAATTGCAAATTTTACAGAGCTGTCGAGTAATGCCTGCAACTGCCCAAGTTCTTTATAATACATCCTGAATGGAGACTTCTTGGGTGTATTAGAGTAACCCCTAAAAATATATGGGAAAAGCAAGTTGTAAGTTTTTGAAAGCGTTGTTAACCCATTCCTGCCAAGAATACAATTATCTTCAATAAAGGCTTTCTTAGATAGGAGTGGGTAAAGAAGCTTAGTGTTTTCACCCATTCCTGCATAGACTTACATGCAGACTTCACATTATCTACCCTGCATGTAGACTTCACCAAGGAAATTGGTTAAGTCAGCACGCAGGCTAACCATCTGAATAAATTACCATATTAAATGCCATCAAGCAATAATGGGTATATTATATATTATATTTTATCATAATTATTATATTATATTATTTTATATTACATCGCATTACATTACATTGTGTTTTATCGAGTTTTCCACCACTAATAAAACCAATAATCTCACATGTGCTATTATTTATGATGTCTCATGTGACGATATGGATTATAAATGGATGTATTAATAAATGGATGTCTTTCATCAGAATATTAACACGGACAACCATTTTATGTTTATATGTATTCACAAGGAATAATCTAACCAATGTTTATTGCCATATTTTACATTTAGAGACTAGACCTTTCACTTAGGTTATACAGCAACTCATGAACCACGTCGACAGTTGTCTTTATTAAATAAAATGTGTTGTCATCAGCTGAGACAGGACGGCGTTTACTATATAAATGGTTTAATATAAAACTATAAAGTTTTAATACTCTTGGAAGCTGCAACCAAAATATTCGTAAATACTCAAACAGACGAATAAAAGTAGTGTGCACTGCGTAGGCAGATTAAATAAAATAGAATCGAGATAATGAGAGATGTAGAGGTTGGTATCTATAAATGTTTCAAGCGAGAAGGCCCTCATCTGTATTCGTAAATAATATTGGTATTAACATAAATTAATTATGTATATATGCTTATTCTATAAACTTACCAAGTGCTTAAGCAATGCGCTTCATCAACAGCCACTCCAACACAATGTGTTCGAAATGTTTCAGACGACAAAAGTTTCCTCCATCTTTCAACTTTAATCATGGATTCTGGCGAAGCAAATACAACATTCTTGTATCCCTCTTCGATTTCTTTCAACACAGCTTCGTCCTGTTCCTTGTAAATTGCGGCTGCGTTGATCCCACGTTCGTTCAAGTAGTTAACTTGATCAAACATAAGCGATTGTAATGGGCTAATCACTAGCAAAATGCTTGTCCCTGAAGCTTTTCCTAGTAGAACATCGGCGATGAGCGGGATTGATTGAAACACAAGCGATTTCCCATAGCCTGTTGGTGCGCTAAAGTAAACATTCTTCCCCTGAAAAAAATTACGCAACGCCTGGACTTGCTCTGGGTACATCTTATCAACATTGAAGAAATAGCATGCCAGTTTTAATGCTTCCTGGAAGTTTTCTTCGCTGAAAAATGCATTCAAACCACTGAGACCTCCGAACGCAAACGCCATTGTGGATATACAGCAACGCTGTCAGCGCGTGTTTATTTCCGGCGCTGTTGTTAGCCAATAGATGAACGATCCAAAAAAACTTGGAACAACATTTCATTGGGCGAGAAACAATAAGAAATTTAATCCAATTTACTTCCAATAACAAGCTTTTGGGCTCCGTTGCGCAGACTTTACCCTTCGGGGTACAGTCTGCACGCAGGCTATATACAACGCCACTTAGAGCATTTTCACGTCTTCAGGACGACACGACGTCAACAGCCAAAAGATGAGAACTGTTGCTTAAGATTGACTTAAATACGGACAGTACCATCATTTTAGCAATACTGGGGCGTTTTGGAAGTCATTAAACTAGCTTCTCAAACTCATTAATAATTCTCATGAACTAATTAGCCAATCAAAGAAAAATATTTGGTCATGTGCATGAGTTTTGAAACCCGGCAGAGGTCGCACTAACTGAATTCATAATTAAGAAATCAGATAATAAACGGCACAAACAAAACATCGTTTATTACGACATTTCTTAATTATAAATTCAACGTGAGACCGTTGACTAATATATACCATTGTCTAATCCAATATGCACCAATATCACCAAGTCCTCAAAAGGGAAATTTTTAAAACTTTGGGTCTCTAAAACGGCATTTCCAGTATTCTGAGGACACTTTTGACTTTTGCACGGCTGTACCAAGCACTTACCGATAACAGACACCAGTCTGAGGATCACAATTGCCTTTGACGTTTAAGTCAATGTTATTATTACACTGGCATGGTTTACAACCAACTGTAAGGGGATCACCAAAATAACCATCAGCACACTTATCACATCGCTCGCCTGTAAAACCAGTTTGACAAGTGCAATCGAAACTGCCGTCAGTACGCTGGAAGCAAGAAGTCGCGAAGTTTTTGCCAGAAGCGCCATCTGGACACGGACATGGTTGACAAGCATCGTCTCTGCGAGTCGTAGGGTCGCCATAGAAACCAGATATACATTCGTCGCATTTGAACCCTGAAAATAAAATAACAGACTACGTTAGACTACACACGTAAAAATCTCACAGCTTGTCAACAGGATGTGCTCGCAAAAGGCTCAGGTAGCAAGGCTGTTAACATATAGTCCTGTCTTATTCCAGTTACAATTGGTTCTCTAGGAATTCTCGTGAGATCAAATAATCCAATCAAATAAACAATTATGAATCACATGAGTATTAAAGCACTCAGAATCTACTTCGCAGATCTGAAGCCGGTTTTCCACTAGGTGATTTTTTTCGCGCGAAGCGACTTTCTTTTGTTCGAATTCAATAGATTTCTGATTAGTTCCAGCTCAGAGCTCATGAGACAAAAGAAAAAGACGCTTCGCGCGAAAAAAGTCGCCTAGTGGAAAACCGGCTTTAGAAGCTCAGCGAGGGGTCGACAAGCTATCGTGCGAGTTTTCACAGACTGAATTACAGGTGTAATAGTATCCCTTTTATGTTTTTATATAATATAAAACCATTTTTATGAGATTTTGGGCAATTTTAAGACAATTTTGTGTTTATAAGAATTGCTAAGGTGACGTAGTCCCATTAATTGCAGAGCCTGTATTATGCGCAGTACAAAAACTTAAAAAATCATGACGTCATCGGCGACCAATCAAAACATAAAAAAAGTTAGAATGAGAAACAGTACCGGTGGTGTCGTGTTGACAGTCTTTACACTCTCCAGTAATAGGATCACAGTTAGTTGAATGACCATTACACTGACACTTGACACAGAGATCGCCAGCCTTGAAATAACCAGCGCGACAATCCTGTGAAGAAAAAAACCCACCAATTTTTATCACACTTAACTCTTAGGGCGCTTTCCAATTGGCAAGGTCTGACCGGTCAGTCCGGCCAGAATGGACTTGCTTTTGATTAGGACCAAATTTTCCAGTCAGACCATCCCAGGCCTCAAACGAATCGTGTTCCATTTAACCGGACTGACCGGTGTAACCGTGTAAATGGAAAGCCCCCTTAGAGTACCTGGTACGTGTTAGCCAGAGTAAAATCGTCTGAGTAAAATACTAGATTATGTCCTTGGCACTGATAGGATTAAAGTGTCTGTGAAGTGAAAAATTCGTTGGCATTTTTGTTGTTTTAATGATTTAGATTTTCAGATTTTAGCTTTAATAACTTTATTGCCAATAGTAACTGGTGGTCAAACAGGGCGAAATGCCCCAAATGAACATGACTACCATGATGTAGGTGTTGGTTTTGCGGAGGGAGGAAAACCGGAGAACTCGGTGAAAAACCCTCGAAACACAGGAGAGACCAACTACAACTCTACTCACATTAATTCCAAGCTCGACAACGGGCTCATTCTCAAGCGGTCACCCATCCAAGTACTAACCCCGTCTAACCGGGCTTAACATCTGGTGAGAGGCAGCGCGCTAGCAGCACGCGCCACCCGTGCTCCCACAAGTGAACAGATGAGCATAGTAGAAGCACTCACTGAAAAGTTCAAGACAATCTGATGTATAGTCTTCACGCTATTAACTCTCAAATTTTGCCGTGGATACTTCGGTTTTGAATAAATTTGGGCTTTCGATAAATTTGGCCTTTCGATAACAATATACTATGCATAAGAACAATGGATTTTAGTATCGACTTATTTAGATATTATATATTTTAATAATGGTCCATTTGCGTACGTCATAAGGCATTGTTACCAAACCAAAATTTCTCCAAAAATGAACTAAACTAAACTAAACTAATCGTATTTATACTGGATAACTCTATCAGTCTTATCCAAACTGTTATCCCTAAAGGTCCAGTAAGGGCCATCCCTTATTGGTCCAGTGTTACTAGAGGAGGAAACCTGTGGTGTTTGGTACAGTCAAACTGGAAACATGCGGCCAAGGTGAAATTTTCAATCAGATAACTGCTGAGAGGAGAAATCGAACCCAGGTCGCAGGAGTGAAAGGCACGTGCGCTAACCACTGCGCCACCAACACCCCACATGGCAAACTTTGAGAATTAATATCGCGAAAACTATACATCCGATTTTCTTGAGATTTTCAGGGAATGCTCCTCTGTTTATTAACCCATTAACTCCCACCATCGCAAAGATCTTCCCTTGACGAGTAAAATCGTCTGGCGTTGGACATAGTAAAAAATAAAAAGTGCCAAATTGTACCGATGGGAATGAAAGGGTAATAGTCAGTTTCAGCTTGCTTTTGAAATTCGTTTGTCAACATTCGTTGGAAGGTTGGGAACTTGGTACGGAAGTTCGCGAAGTTTGTTGTGAAGTTTGTCGTGAAGTTCGAATTTAATAAGCTTTGAATTGAATTCCATTGGTAAAATCACGGAGAAGAAGATTATTTGTTGTATAGAATATAATAATAGATACTTGGTTAAGCAGAAACAAATTGCCGACTTAAATTTGTATCTACCTCGCAACGTAGTTCGGAACATTGCAACGTAAGTTCGGAATGTTCATTTCAATTATACGTATCGGATTTCAAAAGCAAGCTGAAACGGACTATAAATGCCAACGAGTTTTCCCACTTCATAGACACTTTAATATTTAGGACACACTTCAAAAGCCGGACACGTACTGGCAAAGCTAGACAAGAAAAAACTTACTTGACAAGACAAACCAGTGGTGTTGTCCGGACAGATACACTCTTCCACTTGTGACGTAGTTAACGGTGACATAACAGGCAAATCAAAACTAATTTTCCTGTCAACGTCGAGGTTCGAAGCTAATAGTTGCAATTGGTCAAGCTGGACAAGAGCTCTCATAAAATCTTTACGATTTATTGCTGAGCCATCGCTGTTCTGCCAGTAACTCTACAAACACACGGAAACCAGAATTGACATTAAGCAAGATTGGGGAACACTAATACAAAAAACAAAAACGAAAAACAAAAAAAAACGAAAAACAAAAAAAACAAAACCCCCCCCCCAAAAAAAAAACAAAAAAAACAAAAAACAAAAAAAAAACGAGAAAAAAACCGAAATACAAAAAGCGAAAAACGAAAAAAAACCCGAAAAACAAAAAAAAAACAAACACGAAAAACAAAGCACGCAAAACAAGACAAGATACGAAACACTTAAAACAAAAAACCAAACACGCAACACAATCAGATAACAGTCTAGGCATACCTCGGTGAGTAAAATTTCAAATTTCCTTTGCACAGTATTAATAACCGATCTTTTTTCCTTGTATACTATAAGTTTACCATTAGACTAGAAATGAATTTAAAAACACAGTTAAATCAATAAATCTAACACGCCTTTTCTCCTCACCAACATAGAAAGTTATTTTATAACATAGCTTTGATATAGCAACGTTTTTGATTGGCTGTCGTGCGTGCTCCATTTAACAAATAGATTCCATTTTGCCGTTGTCTGTTCAGCTATAGATGCACAGATGACGTCACAACGTGGTAAGAACAAAAAAGTGGCCCACGAGACGCAGTCGAGTGGGTCACTGATGTTCTTACCACGATGTGACGTCCTCTGTGCATCTATAACTGAACAGACAACAAAAAAATGGAATCTATTTGTTTTATACAATAAAAATTTAAAAGGTCTTTGTCGAAACTCGTGCCGGATTTTGGGGCATGAAGAAGGAAAAAGGCAAGTCAGCTGACGTGATCATGTGTCTGTCCTCTAATAGATCATGGCCAACAACCAATGAAAACACGCATAGCAACTAGGGTATTGTATAAAAAAGAAATGGCTCATGGTTTAGTGTGCTCCATCGAGTCATGGATGCACTTGGGAAATTGGGAGAGCACTCAAAAATCTAGAGTTGATAAAAAATCTAGAGTTGGTCTCGGCTACGCCTCATGGGGATATGTTTTATAAGTTTTATGTTCCAAAATTACTGTATATTCAGATTTCAGATTGAATATTAAATACTAATAACACTATATATAATCTTGATTCTTACTGTTTTAAAAAATTTACAAGGGGAGGCAAATATTTTTTAGCGGGGGGAGGGGGCTAAACGTGTGGTTATAGTAGTGTGGTGACAGTAGTGGTGGTGGTGATGACAGTGGTGGTGATACTGGTGATGATGGTGATGATCATCTCACTAACCTCTATAATGGCTAGAGGAGCTTCGGTTGATTCAGGACTGTCAGTCAAAGAGAATGACACACTTCTTCCGTAGGCGTTAGTCTGAAATAATATTTTAAAAGTAAATTATTATAATATAAATATGAACTTTCTTTCGTGCGCTGTAACTCTCATTAGCCACTCTCATCTCATCGCTTCAAACTGTTTTTCCTTCAATCACTCAGACTCTATCCACTTTCACCATTACCACCTCTGCCATTCCCTTCTTCCCTCCCGCTCCATTTACTCACCCCATTCATGACTATCTCCCACTCCCCCCATTGGCTAGCCCCTCCCCCATTCATCCTTCCCACCTTAATCAACTTTCCCCTCTCAGCTTTCCACTCCCCCTTTTCTTCTCACTCCATCCTCTCTCCCATCCATGAGCACATCGCTTTCCCCTTCCTCCCGCCCATTCTATCCACACTCCCCTTTCATCATTACCCCCAATCCCTCCATTCGCTCCCCTCCTTCCTTTCCACTCTGTCCACTTTTTTCACTTCCTCCCCACCGTGTGCAACCCTCTTTCCTTCTCACTCCCTCTTCTCTCCCATCCTTGGGCAGTTCACTCTTCCTGCCTGCCTGGCTGCCTGCCGGCCTCCCTCCCTCCCTCTCTCTCTCGACTGCACCCAACTCTCCCCTTACACAACATATCCGTTTTCTCTCCTTTCCTCTTTTCTACTCTACTCTACTCTACTCTACTCTACTCCACTCCACTCCACTCCACTCCACTGCACTGCACTGCACTGCACTGCACTCCACTCCACTCCACTCCACTCCACTCCACTCCACTCCACTCCACTCCACTCCACTCCACTCCACTCCACTCCACTCCACTCCACTCCACTCCACTCTACTCTACTCTACTCTACTCTACTCTACTCTACTCTACTCTACTCTACTCTACTCTACTCTACTCTATTCTCACCTTATCTCCTAGGTCTAGAGCCCAGTACAAAGGCAATGTAACGTTTTTCTTTGGGAAGGTTGCAGTAACTTTATCAACCGTTCGTTCGTAAGACACTTCAGGCAAAGCATCTTTAACAGTCCAATTTCCAGAAATAACCCCAGCATTGCTGTAAACAAAGAGGAAAAGTTAAAACTACACTGTATATGTCTCTCTGAAGATTTGCCTAATCAGTTATAACTTTCTCAGACTTTAAATTGTTTCATGTGGTTTCTTCACGTGTTTTCACTTTCAACCTTCCTCACTAGTAAACCTTCCTCACTATAGTAAACCTTCCTCACTAGTAAACCTTCCTTACTTAAACCTTCCTCACTATAGTAAACCTTCCTCACTAGTAAACCTTCCTCACTATAGTAAACCTTCCTCACTATAGTAAACCTTCCTCACTAGTAAACCTTCCTCACTAGTAAACCTTCCTCACTACTGAGCCTTCCTCACTAGTGAACCTTCCTCACTAGTAAACCTTCCTCGCTAGTAAACCTTCCTCACTAGTAAACCTTCCTCACTAGTAAACCTTCCTCACTATAGTAAACCTTCCTCACTAGTAAACTTTCCTCACTAGTGAACCTTCCTCACTAGTAAACCTTCCTCACTAGTAAACCTTCCTCACTAGTAAACCTTCCTCACTATAGTAAACCTTCCTCACTAGTAAACCATCCTCACTAGTAAACCTTCCTCACTAGTAAACCTTCCTCACTAGTAAACCTTCCTCACTAGTAAACCTTCCTCACTAGTAAACCTTCCTCACTAGTAAACCTTCCTCACTAGTAAACCTTCCTCACTAGTAAACCTTCCTCACTAGTAAACCTTCCTCACTAGTAAACCTTCCTCACTAGTAAACCTTCCTCACTAGTAAACCTTCCTCACTAGTGAACCTTCCTCACTAGTAAACCGTCTTCACTAGTAAACCTTCCTCACTAGTAAACCTTCCTCACTAGTAAACCTTCCTCACACTAGTAAACCTTCTTCACTATAGTAGACCTTCCTCACTAGTGAACGTTCCTCACTAGTAGACCTTCCTCACTAGTAAACCTTCCTCACTAGTAAACGTTCCTCACTATAGTAAACCTTCCTCACTATAGTAAACCTTCCTCACTATAGTAAACCTTCCTCACTAGTAAACCTTCCTCACTAGCAGCCCTTCCTCACTAGTAAACCTTCCTCACTAGTAAACCTTCCTCACTATATAGTATATGGTACCCAAATACCTGTGGCTTTTTTCCTGGTTGTAGACTTCGTGGAAACCTTTTAGCCAACCCACCTACTAGTTTATATATTCTGAAATTTCAATACTTACGTTACAGCAGTATCACTAACGAAGCACTTGTTTGTTTGTCCTGAACACCAACACTCCAGACAACCATTAGGATCTTTATCACTCAGATAGAAATACCCAACTTTACATTGATCGCATCTCACACCAGCAACATGGGGCTAGAAAAATTAACAAGAAATCACTAACTTTATTCGTTTATTAGCAAGGGTGCCCCGAGAAGGCTCTTTTAATTATTTTTAGTATAAATACAAAAGTTTAGCACGAAACTTTTAATGTAGCCCCCAAAAATATTTTTTCCCGAGAAATACTCGCCCACTTTTTTTCGGAAAAAAAAATCGCCTTTGAAGGTATACGGTGACCTTAAGACAATTTTGTTTTCGTAACAATTGCTTAAAATAGAGTGACATAATCTTTTTAACTGCCTAGTATTGGATAGTTAGTGGTGAGACGCAGCGAACACCAACCGCGCCTCCCTAATATTTCAAAAATATGCGTGGTGATTGGCTAAAGCGGTACGTTAACACACTGCGGATTAATCAAGGCGATTTATGGTTTAGATGCATGTTAAGTAAAGAAACAGTCAACGAAAAGGTCCCTGGGCTCATTTTTCTTACTCGTCTCCCCTGTCTTTCACTACTTACCATTCATTTACACCATAAAACGACCCCATTAATCGCAGTGTGTAAAATGTGGCTAAATGTAATTTAGGCAAGGTAAAAAAGAAGACAATGCTAGTCAGCGGTCACGCATGATAATATGTGGGGTTTATCTCAGCGCTCATCAAAGTCTTGTCAGCGTAGTCTGAGCTTGACTTGCGCTCATCAAAGTCGTGTCAGCGTGGTCTGAGCTTGACTTGCGCTCATCAAAGTCTTGTCAGCGTGGTCTGAGCTTGACTTGCGCTCATCAAAGTCTTGTCCGCGTGGTCTGAGCTTGACTGGTTTGTGCGCGCTATCTATTATTAGATATTTGGTCAGTGGTCACTCATTTATAATATGTGGGGATTATCTCAGCGCTCATCAAAGTCTTGTCAGCGTGGTCTGAGTTTGACTGGTTAATTTGCGCGCGCTGTTTAGTGACCCACCCACCCACTCCTGATAGAATGCAAGGGTAAGTATATATATTTCCACTGCTTTGACAGTGTGACTGGTGCCTGGAGGTGGGCTGTGGCGGGGTTGCCATGGTTACCTCTGATCAGGGGGTGGCATCCCCCCTGTGGCTTGGCACCAATCCTCCAATAACGTCAATTGGCGATCTATTTTTACGTACCCTTTAACAGCTTTGTATTTCTATAACAAAAACCTACCTTGCACACACATCTCCCCGTTGCAGAGTCACAGCCAGTAATCCCGTTAGGATCGCAGTCGCATCTTTGGCAATTAGGGTAACCATAGTAACCGACTTTGCACTGATCACACCTTCGTCCAGTTCTGGTGGGAAGACACGCACACTGACCTGAAACAATCTTACATTCACCAACAGCAGTGGTAATACCAGTTGCATCGCAGGCGCAAGGTTGGCATCCTATGACTGGATCATACCCAAAAGTTCCCCGTACACAAGTACAGTCGTCGCCGATTGTGTTGGGTGGACAGTTACACAAACCAGTTTCGGGATCGCAGTAATCACAGCTACACTCTGAAAACAAAAACGAAAAACGTTAAGCACCCTGAAAGAACAACAAATATAGGTCCATATGCCCTTTGACGCGTAAAATTGTCTGGCGTTAAACAGAATAATACCATGATCGCCTCGGATTCTTTTGTTCTCCGAGGGAATGTAAACCTCGTATTTCCCTCATCGCTCATGCAAAAGGGAAATTTATTGGTTTGTCTTCTAATTTTCCCGTGCATGTTGATGAGGGAAAATTAGAAGACAAAGAAATCTTTTGTCTTCTTCTAAATTTCCCGCTTGCATATATTTTCCTTCATCAACATGCACGGGAAAATTAGATGCAACTTCTCTGATCAACCGTGTAAATTTCCTGTCGGTAAGATTCTCAAAGTTTTCCTCGGCGATCATAATATTACAAACTAATAACATGACTTGAGGGAAATTAGCGATTAAATTTCCCCTTTGCCTCGGGAAGATTTGTAAAAGTCTTTGGGCCTGCGGCCCTCGGATTTTCACAAACCTTCCCTCGGCGGCGGGGAAATTTAATCGCTAATTTCCCTCAAGTCATGTTATTACCTATAATTACTGTATGGCATTAAACAGAGTAAAACAATAAAGAGCTGAGGCCGTTTCTGGCCATCTTAGACAGGAATATGTTAATTACTTGTTAACCCATTACTGCCTAGGATGTCTGAGGGTTCTCCCTTTGAAGAGTAAAATTGTCTGGTGTTAGACACAGTAAAGAAAATAAATGGGCCGTTTTGCTCAGCTCAGGCAGGAATGGGTTAATCACTTGTTAAGCCATTGCTGCCTAGGATGTCTGAGGGTTCTCTCTTTGACGAGTAAAATTGTCTGGTGTTAGACAGAGTAAAGAAAATAAATGGGCTGTTTTTGGCCAGCTCAGGCAGGAATGGATTAATCAATTGTTACGGTAACACATTGCTGCCTAGGATGTCTGAGGGTCCTTCCTTTCACTAAAAGGGTGGGTGGATATACAAGGCTGCTATTTGACCACTTTTTAGGAACACTTGTTACGGTGAATTGGGAACATTGAACACAGGTCTGCCCATTTCTTTACTTACTTCTGCAGTTCGGGAATCCGTAATAGCCACTTTTACACCTCGTACAAGTCCGACCAATAACGTTGTCACGACACGGACACTGTCCACCGAAGGCTTCACACGTATCGCTACGCGAACCACGTTTATCACACGAACACGGGAAACTGCCATTGTTATAAAACGTTGTTAGCGAGAACACGGACTTGGCACAAAACCTCAGGCCATCTTTGGTCACGTGTAAGTTGTCCTTCGAACAGTATTGTATGAAGTCATTAGTTCTTTCCACTGGTTCGCCAGAGAATAACAGCGGCGAGTACGAAGCTTTTGGAACGAACAGAACATAGTCCTATAGAAGGAAAAAAATATGCCTGAAGGGGTGTTTACATGAGGTCAGCCCGAACTCAGCGGCTGGACTGACTTTAGGTCGGTTGTATAGTGTTTTTACTGTAGATCGTTTTCTTAAGTCCGGCCTTAAGTCAGTTCACGCCGGCCTAATCTCAGGTCGCCTGCTAGACCAAACTGAAATTTAGAGGCCAGCCCATTGAACTATAAGAAGACTGGAACGATAACTCAGGGGGGGGGGGGGTTGAAGCCAGTGCCAGTCCCTTTGCAGGTAGCTCCCGTGCTTCAAGTTACTTAATTTTCATCCTGCCATATTTTTTTTTGGGACAATAACAAATTACTCCAAAACAACGGATTGAAATACATTATTTTATACGTGTGTTTTTAGAAATAGCATTGGCTTCAATTTGATGTATAGTATAAGTTTCCTCGTTATTTTAAACTTTTTAAAATGTAGTAAATGTTCGACCATATTTCGCTGGGAAATAACACTAAGAAACTTGTTGTAGTTTTTCTGAGTTTTGAGCTGAAATACTTAACGCTGAACGTTGGGCTATATATGAAACTGAAGCTATTGAAAAATGCTATTTGGTATAGAAACTTCAAGAATTTAGCTAAAAGTGAAATAATTAAAAAATAGAAAAACAACTGCCATTTTGTTCGCCGTAGGTTAGAAAATGGCAGTTGTTTTTATATTTTTTAATTATTTCCCTTTTAGCTAAAGTCTTGAAGTTTCTATACCAAATAGCATTTTTCAATAGCTTCAGTTTCATATACAGCCCAAAACTCAGAAAAACTAACATTCAAAGATTTTTGGCTTCATCCATTCATAGGGCCTGACTTATGGAGTTAGCGTTCCAGTTGACTTAGAGTTCAAGGGGCAAGCCGAACTCCAGCCCGGCTTTCCATGTAAACAGAATTTAACTCTAATTCGGACCACGAAAAAAAGCTTTTTAACTGAGGTAATACTGTAGGCACACTTTCCCCTCTCAAACGCAATACGTTGTTTTAAATATGGTGGCGATCACGAGCTGGAAGACAATTGACACAAATCTTGAAGCAACAGCGAAACCAAGGCCATATAATTTCAAGACCGGCCTCATGTAAACAAAACCCAAAATGCGAAATTCAGTCCAGCTTGAGTTCGCGCCAGCGTCATGTAAACATCCCTTTAGGAATTAAAAAATGGCTCCCTGAAATTCATTGTTTTATTATAGGAGCGTAAGGAAAGAATCGGGGAAAGGGCTAATCATCCTTACTTGCAGTCAGTGGCTGAATAGAGTCGAAAGCATATCAAAGGCGCTCCAGGCAGCCGCCATACGCCACGTCAGACTACGGAGCACAGCTAAGAGCTACAATCAGTGACAAAAGTGTTGGGACACTTCGGCTAAAGGACAATATTTTCCGCTCCAATTACCCCCCGACCCCCCTGTTCATTGTTGGTGACTCTTTAGGCGCTCATTTCAACGCTCACTGAGTTCCTTACTTTAAATTCAACATTGAATAGGGAGGGGGAGGGAGGGATATAATTTACTACCAAAATAATTGAAAGAAATATTAGGTAAGTACCAACAATGCGAGATGTCCCAAGGTATTTTGTCACTGATTGTCTGAAAAGCTATTTTCTTTATATTGTAAAAAATGCCGTTACAGCCAACTTAGGAGCGTACTTTAAAGCCAAAAAAGCTAAAGCAATGTTACAGAAGACTAAATAAACTATTTCTGTGCAAAATTCAGTAAGGAAATATGATATTCAATAGTCACAATGGCTCCCTGTTGTGCGTCTGTTCTGTCCACGGTTCTCACAACGGTTCTCACTACGGTTCTCACCAGAAAAACATGTATTATAACGAAGATTGTGGTTTAAAATGACATTTTCTGCACACCCGCCTTGTGATATGTTAGTTTTCAATAAGAAAATAATGCATATTAACAATTCACGCTTTTCAAATGCGTTTTTTATAACGATGCTCGCTATATTTATATAAATAACTTGATGCTATGCTATATCTTTATACTGCGGAAGTGAGAACCGTCGCCGCTTTACCTCTAAATTATTTTATTTTGTCGATGCAATACCGGTTAAAACTCATTAAATGTAAAGTATACCATGCAGATGATATTAGAAAACAGCAGCACTGACTATTTGTAAAGAAACAAGCGTAAATTAGCAAACTAACGTCCACGGTGTTCAGTGAGCACCGTGGTGAGAACCGTTGGTGAGAACCGTGGACGTTGTGACATTTGTCATGACAACCGTACAAGCGTTGTATTACGTTATATCTCTCTAATAATTTTCCGCAAATATTTCGCGTTTTACCTTGGTATGTATTAGTAATGTTGTACGTAATATTGTTGCTAATGAAAACCTAGAACAAGTTTCAATATGTTTTGTCCCTTTCGTGCCTTTAATAGACGTTGGTAGACGTTGAGAATTTCGGATTTTTAAACTTAGTATCACTTCTCTAATATTTGTTTTTGTGCTGAAATTAAAGTACGCGTACGTTCTACAGCAATTTTTAAAATAATGAAAGGTCCCTACCTCAAATAGCGTTATTGCTAATACCGGCGCAGAACCCGTTAAAGATTGCGCAACTGGCTAAAATAAACACGTTTTAATTCTCGTTCAACGCGACGCCCGTTAGATGAAGAGTGATATTGCACCAGTTATATCCTACACATACATAAATAAATGCGCAATCGAGTGATTGTAAATATATTAAAACTTCGTTTTAGGTAAATCGAGCATTTTTAATTGCATTGCTGATAACGCACCTATTTTAGCCGAAATCGTTTTGCATAATACGTGCAAAGACGCTTTGAGCAGTAAACTAACTTTAAAACAACAAAACTGCCTATTTTATAGCTTGAAAATGCCCATAACAATTTTGTTAACAACAAATTGTGAACATCTTTGTCAAACATAACTATTTTTAGAAAAATAACTGACTAGGTAACTAGGTTTATTTTATGAACTAAAAATGTTTTCGCAGACAATCAGTGACAAAAGTGTTGGGACACTTCGGCTAAAGGACAATATTTTCCGCTCCAATTACCCCCCGACCCCCCTGTTCATTGTTGGTGACTCTTTAGGCGCTCATTTCAACGCTCACTGAGTTCCTTACTTTAAATTCAACATTGAATAGGGAGGGGGAGGGAGGGATATAATTTACTACCAAAATAATTGAAAGAAATATTAGGTAAGTACCAACAATGCGAGATGTCCCAAGGTATTTTGTCACTGATTGTAGGTGTCGATTTTACGGAGGGAGGGAAACCGGAAAACCTGGAGAAAAACCCTCGAAGCACAGGAGAGCAACTCTTCTCACATGAGTCTCAAGCTCAAATCAATCTTGGTAATTCCCAGGCGGTTTTAGTACATGCCGGTGTCACAGGGGATTTGTCTCCCCCCCCCCCCTCCCCCCTTCGGAAATTTGTCCCCCCTCAAGAACACGCTTTACTGTATCTTATTATAACGTAGGCTCAGAAACCAAGAAGCTACTTCTGAAACCAATTTTCTAAAACTTTCAAATGTGTTAACAAAGCAAAATCGATCTTCTTTATTATGCTTTCCTGCCGAAGATCACCGGCACTTTTTATTCAATTTCAAGTTCTAAATACTGACAGAATGAAAACTTGGTTTCAGAAATGGCTTCCCGGTTTCTGAGTGTACGGCGTACGTTATAAGATAATTAAGTAAAAAGCGTGTTCTACAAATTTCTTAGGAAATTTGGCCAGGAAGAACAAATTTCCTGTGAAACCGGTACATAACAGAGCCAGACGCCTCCCCCTGAGGGCTAGATGCCCCCTTCAAAATCCTTTAAAATACTTACTAGAACAACTTAAACCGTGTTCAGAACGTATTGAAACTTGTTTGAGATGGTTAAATGAATTTACACGTATTCGATAGACGTCTATTATAAGAAGTAACATAATAAAATGGTACATTGCAATGTACACAGTTATTGCTTGATATCTTCCTCATTTGGGGAAGTTTGTTTGATCTGTGTGGAGTAGATGACATCATAAGGCATCTCATTTGCATGTTACAAAAACCTGAATATCTCTGGAACATGATGAGATATTGATTTAATAAGAACGCTAACTCCCGCATATACGGAAAGTACTTCTAGATAAAATCAAAATTAAATAGAAGTGGTAACTCGTCTAGAAAGAGTAAAAGCTGCCTTCTGAATATACTTACAATCCAAAGATCCTTGTCTGCTGGTATTTTAAAACCTACTGATGCTTTATCGTCAAGACTAAAAAGCTCACTGCCACCTGATCGTTGTACGACTGTCCTACATCCAGACGTATTGGGACAATATTTGAAACTGGTTTTCCCGCGTTCTGATCTAAAACTGCTGACGCTCGTCCCTGAATCAATAGTGCTGTGGTGAGGTTGATAATAGTGAACCACAATAGCGTAGTCGCCAGGGTTTGGAAGAGAAACGGTCTTTTCAAATTTAGACTGATAAAAAAATGGGAAAAGAATTGGAAACATTTTTTTAGAAAATAATGTACACAACAAAAAACTACTAGAGAAGACGTAGAATTTTACTCCAAGTAATGTAATGTAATGTGATGTGATGTGAAGTGAAGTGATGTGAAGAGAAGTGAAGTGAAGTGAAGTGAAGTGAAGTGAAGTGAAGTGAAGTGAAGTGAAGTGAAGTGAAGTGAAGTGAAGTGAAGTGAAGTGAAGTGAAGTGAAGTGAAGTGAAGTGAAGTGAAGTGAAGTGAAATAATGTAATTTGTCGTGATAATTCCAAAAACGTATATAATCGATACAATAACACAAAAACAAAAAAGAAAAGAAAAGATTAAAAAAAATATTTTATGTTTCTCATTGAGATATAGTATGTAAATCGTAAAAGCATTAAACGCCACAATTGATGCAATGCTCTTCCGCAAAAGTCTCGCCCCTTCGTCACTCAGTCTCTACTGAAAGCTCTCAGACAATCTAATTTCGTAGTAAAAACCTCCCATTCGGTTAATAAATTTTTATTATTATATGGATGAATTAAATCACGCGCTGTGATTGGTTGCGGGCATTATAAAAATTGTTAATGCCCTACGATTGAAAACAAACCCAAAATCCTAATAAGTAAGTTAGTGCTGTGGAAAGCGACAAACAATAAATGAAATAAATGACGATGAACATTACAAAATCCAGACGAGAAAGAAACAACAGAAAATAACGCTAGTCTGGTGTTTTGACGAAGTTAAAGGAAGCGAAGACCAAGAAATACAAGATTGATTTTGAAATAAAAAGTGCCATACAATAAACTACTTAACCCTTTATTGGCCATGTTTCCGGGAGCTCTCCCCTGGACGAGTAAAATCGTCTGGCGTTAGCCAGAGTAAAATCGTATGGCGTTAGCCAGAGTAAAATCGTCTGGCGTTAGACAGAGTAAAATCGTCTGGCGTTAGCCAGAGTAAAATCGTCTGGCGTTAGCCAGAGTAAAATCGTATGGCGTTAGCCAGAGTAAAATCGTCTGGCGTTAGCCAGAGTAACATCATCTGGCGTTAGCCAGAGTAAAATTAATAAGTGGCCAAAAGGCAACTGTGGTAAAAGGCAACTGTGGTCAGTAAAGGGTTAATATATTAACCTTGACCGTTCGGTCTTTACGGTAAAATATCAAACCTCGGTCTTGAACGTATTAACCTCGCTATCGCTCGGTCAATACAGCAAGACCTCACCTCAATGTGATATTTTACCGTAAAGACCTCACTCTCGGTTATTAAGTAGTTAGTAATCCTTCATAATATAATTGGCCCAGTCAATCATTCAATTTTTTTTTATTCTCAGTCCTTTTTCCGATGTTTTTTAAATTTCGTATTTTGAAGCAGTTTTTATTGGATGAAAACAAAAAAAGATATCTGATTACCTCTCCTTGTAAATAAACTAGTACTGTGTTAGGATCGAATATATTTGGTGGTCTGTTAGTGTTCTGTTGGTCCCCGTTAACTCCAGCTTCGACCATGACAGCGTCTGTAGGCATACTGTAACTAGTCCTTGTACACACTTTCATACGAGTTACGCAAAGCTTGCTGGGAACAATGTAGTCGGTGGACCATTGCTCATATGGTACAAATATAAAGGAATCCTATAAGAAAATACAACAGAGGATAAAGACCATCACCATCAATATCAGCATCACTGTCATTACCACACCCATTAAACACCACCACTAGCAACCATCATTATCATCACCAGCACCACCATCAGCACCAGCACCAGCACCACCATCAACACCAGCACCACCATCAGCACCACCACTACCAACCACCACCACCACCATCATCACCACCACCACCACTACCATCATCACCATCAACCACAACCAACCATCACCACCCACTTCCACCCCCACCATCATCATCATCGCCACCACCATCAACCACCACCATCAACTACTACAATATCATCATCACCACCATCATCACCAACATATTCACAACCACCACCATCATCATCGCCATCGCCATCATCATCATAACCACCATCATCATTGCCACCACCATTATCATCACGACAATCATCACCACCAACACCACAATCCACAGACAAATTCACATCTTACCAAAGCAATATTTCCACGAGTTCCCGTGATCGCAGTAAGACGATAAGGTACATCTGCTTTCAAATCAAAAACTCGAACTCCACCATCCAAACTAAGACCAACTGTACGGCAACCAAATGTGTATTTGCAAGAGGAAGCACGGAATCTGGAGAAGCTCCGACCATTAGGCGATTGTACGTATAAATCCAATATCTGTGTGTTCGGGTCAGTCGTGAAGAATTGAATCATAATCACATATTTTCCAGATTTAGGAACCTTGACATTTTTCACGTGTAGACGATTCTTTAAAGATAAAAGAAATAGAGTTAATTCTGGTCTTCTAAGGACAATCCTTTGGTGAGTAAAACCATATCACCTTACCTCACCTGCCCTCACCTCACTACTCCACTGCACCTCACCAACGTCACGTCACTCTACTTCACTCCATTCCACTCGAATTCACTTCACTTCACTTCACTTCAGTCCAGTCCAATCCAATTCACTCTGCTTTACTCTAATCTAATCCACTTGACTCCATTTTACTCAACTCCACTCCACTTAACTTCATTCCAATCCATTTCACCTCACTTCACTCTACTACACTCCACTTCACTCCAACTCCACGCCACTTCACTCCAATCCACTCCACCCCAATCCAATCCACTTCACTCTACTTTACCCTACTAGCCCACTCCACCGAACCTCGCCTGGTCTTCCCTCCACTGCACTGCACTCCACCCCACCCAATCCACTTCACTCTACTTTACCGTACTATGACCCACTTCACTCCTCCTCGTACCTGTTTTTTGTTCAACAAAGCCAAAGCAGAAAAGTCAAGTTCCTTCAGAATATCTTTGTCTAACAACACTTGAGTTCGTCCCTCTCCTCGTTCTCTGTGATAAGAGTAACCATCTTCAGCTTGGATCTTCATAAAGCCAGGTTTGTTTGTACTAATGTACGAATACTGAACGCACAGATCATCTAGTTTCGCACGACCATTCACTTCGCATGGACGAGTCACAATATCTTCAAGAACACGTTCACCTTTTCCCTCTGGTTCGTCTTTAACCTCGCGTGGTCCTGGGTAGAACACGGGAACAATCGTCACATAATCCTAAATACAAAAGAAATGAAATATATCAGTTTTAGCATATACCTCGCAGGTGAATAGTACATGCTTTTCACACAATCCGATTGGTTCCTCTAGCTCGGGATATCCTTCACTATTCACCTGCGGACAAAACAAAATGGCGGCCAGTTTGGCTTTGTTTGACCGAAGCAGGAGATTTTGTTAATAAACAAGGCTGGTGTAGTAGAATAACGAGAAAAGTCAACAAAATTAAGTAGAAGAGTGTCCACAGGTATGTTTCTTTAAACTTTTCTAGCCATTAATATATTTAGAATTGTAAAACTGTTTTGTCGACAAATATCGAGTACGACAAGTTGTTTAGTAACGGTCGTGTCTTGTATGAAAATACCGAAAAATATAAGATTGTTTATAAACGCTAAAACGGTGAATAGTATATTCACCTCAGCACTATTCACCTCCACTTCGGTGAATAATTGTTAACAATTCTGAAAAGTATGAATAACAAAACGTATGGAATGCGTGTGTGCGACTAGATTAATCCAGAATGCATTGTAGCGACATGTAATGAAGAAAAGAGTCTGGAAATGAGGATTGAATTGTTAGTGCTGTATTGATTGTTTTATAGAATTATAGTGAAAAAGACACAAAAAGTTGGTCACGACATGCGTACACACGTAAAAATCTCACAGCTTGTCAACAAGATGTTGGCGGAACAAGCTTGTAACAAGCCTGGGAACAAGTTATAATAATGCTGTTGGCTTATCACGCTGTATCAAGCTTGTTGTCAACAACGTTGTTACGATCTTGTTCCAACAAGCTTGTTACAAGGCTGCCAACAACTTGTTATCGGCTTGTCACAACAACTGGGAACAAGCAGTGCGAACACAACTTGATATCGGCTTGTCGGAACAGTCTTGTAACAAGTCTGCTGCAGGCTTGCTAAAACCTGTGCGTTTTTACTTGTGTAATTAAGCGGACACCTCAGCGAGGTACCAAAGGTGTCCGCTTAATACTTAACAGTTATACCATGAGCTCGAGTCGTATATGAGCTCATAGCCAACGAGGCGCTTCGCCGAGTTGGCTATTAGTTCGTATACGACGAGAGCGAATGGTATAACTGTTTTATTATATAGCCAAGAACTGTACAAGAGACAAAATTACAGCGAAAAGTTTCAAACGACAAACTTCCGGCATAGGCAACTAATACTTCCGCCATGCGTAATGATGCATGCACATAGAGTTTCTCGCTGAGCTGTTCGGTAAACAGCTTCGAAATATTGTATAAATGTTGCTCGAGAGGCAAAAAATGTGTTAAGCAGATCAACAAAAAAGATTAAAAGGTACCTTTATGAAGTCAAAAGGTGGGTCAGTTGTTTATTAGCGTTGCTGTCGTGAAAAAGGTTTTGATTTCATGCAAAAATGAAACTGAAACACCTTCGGCTGTGAAACTAAATTACTTAGTTGGTTGTTTTTGAAAAAGAACATGCTTTTTACTACTCTAAATGGTTATCTAAATAAAAAAGTCTCTTTACTGGTGATCTCCTACGAAATGTGTGTTGTAAGCTTGATTTTAACCGTGAGTTTCTTTGTTTGGCAACACATTAATATCAACCCGTTAATTTAGTCGGGTTTTTGAAGAAAAAAGACGTAATTTTTAGGGGAATTTTACCATTTAACATGCTAAATTGTGTATTTGTTAATGTATTTTTACACAATGTTGTTTTTTTTATACATTGGTTTGAGGGTGTTGATGTTTTTCTGTATAAAAATCCGTCAATTTCAACTCTTTTCGGCAGTTTAAAAAGACATGCCGCCATCTTGTTTTTCCTCTACTAGCAGGATATGAGCCTAGTAGTAGGGAACCAATCAGATTACGCAAAAGCTCATATCCGATAGCATGCTATATAATAATAGGGGTTCGACTGTACTTAAACCGACCTGCAGTTATTACGTAGTACGTACCAAAAGTAACTTCTTAGATGTGGTTGTAAACTCAATGTCATAAAGACCATCGAGCATTGCGAACTGAGTTGGTGAACCATGCTCTGCAACAAGAGAGAACTGTCCAGTCACGGATGATCCATTTACGGTCGGTTTAAAAGTTACTGAACTTTTCTGAGTCACTGTTTTCCCGCCGTTAGCATGGCGAACAACCACTTGACCAGTAGCATCTTCAGTGCCGTCCAGAGCATAATGAAATACCATGTGGTAGTTTTCTGACCATGTTGCATTCACTCTCGTGATAACAGTTGGCTACAAGAGAGAAAAGAGTGAATGAATAAACTGACAAACACACAGGCACAAAAATCAACGCACGTCTGTCTTATAATTCTTATGTTTTGCTTTATATTTATTGCCTTATTAATTTATTTCTTAATTTACGTACTAGTTTAATTGATTGATGGATGGATCGATGGATGAATTATTTGATTAATTGATTGATTGATTGATTGACTGACTGACTGACTGATGGCGATCTGGAAAGATGAATGAATAGATGGATGGATGGATGGATGGATGGATGGATGGATGGATGGATGGATGGATGGATGGATGGATGGATGGGATGAAATGCAATGGATGGATGGATGAATGAATGCATAGATGGATGGATGGATGGTTGGATGGTGAATGGATAGATGGATGGATAGATGGATAGATGGATGGATGGATGGATGGATGGATGGATGGATAGATGAATGAATGGGTGAATAAATGAGTGAATATATGGATGGGTGCATAAATGGATGAATGAATAGATGGATTGATGAATGGCTAGATGGATGAGATGAATAGATGAATAGGTTAATGAATGAATGTATCGATAGATAAATAAATAAATGAATGAATGAATGAATGAATGAATGAATGAATGAATGAATGAATGAATGAATGAATGAATGAATGAATGAATGAATGAATGAATGAAAGGATGGGCTGGCTGGCTAGTGGGCAACCGGGATGGATGGATGGATGGATGGATGAATAGATGGATGGATGACTGACTGGAGGATTGGATGAATGGCTGTGACGTGTCCAGTAACCAATTACTTTGCGTTATTTGGTTTAATACCTGTATATCTGAGAAGACGCCGTAGCCTCGCCAAGAATATCCGGGGAATTCCTTCTCGTCAAACCGGAATCGTACAGACGTGTTCTCCGGCGTGCGGCCATCTTCAATTTCCGACAAAATTTGATAAAGAGTGGGATGGTAGTGGTCCGTCACTGGCCTACGAAGATATTTCAACAAACATTAAGTATAGACGTTCACCAAACTCAGAAAATGTTTAATTTCTGAGCCCAAGGCAGGGATCGAACTGCAACCTTCTAATGACCAGTTAGACCCTCTAACCATTGAGCTTGGATGAAGAGCTAAGGTTTCAAGTCTATAGTCATTATGTGCTTTCTATATAAGGTATAGCTTTTGTATATGATGCGAGTAGTACATGCGTCAGCTTGGTGTAATGTAACAGACGTTTGGTAGACGCTCATTAAGCCCACGTTTTTCGCGACAACTTAAACGCTAGCCGAAATTTTTTGGTTGACTTTAGCAGTGTAAGAAATCATGAAAAGTGTTCTTATGTTTTTCTGAGGATCCTCACGGAAAAGCGTTAAGTTGTCGCGAGAATATCTCGTGCACTTAGGTTGGATAAAACTCGCCTCCAATCCCTGTGCGGCTCGATAGCTCAACAGGTAGAGCGGAGGACAGGAATCCCAAAGGTGCGAGTTCAAATCCCGCTCGAGTCAGCCGAAATTTTTCGGCTGACTTTAGCAGTGTAAGAAATCAGGAAAAATTTTCTCATACCCTGCAATCACACAGTGGTTTTTGTTTAATTTACGATGATTTGATTGATGCAGTATTTTACCAGGTGTGTCAAAGCCTATTCACGTGACATAATGGAGCTGTCTGATTGAGTAAAATTCTCATGAATTACAATGAGGTGTTACTCCGAGTGACGAACCATACCGGACAAGTAGCGAAAACTTTACTTGGCCTAGCTGGATTCGGACCCGCGACCTTCGGTTTACTAGTCCGGTGCTCTACCAACTAGCATCGCATTGGAAACCGAAGGTCGCGGGTTCGAATCCCAGCCAGGCCAAGTAGAGTTTTCTCTACTTGTCCGGTATGGTTAGTCACTCGGAGTAAACACCTTATTATTATTCTCCACCCGAGTTCACTGTCCCATAATAATTATTCTCATTCTCACCGATCGCACGCTCTTCCACCGACATTGGGACGACATTTACACAGGCCAGTGTATTTACCACAATTCTGGCTATACGAGCCACCCACATCACAATCACATCCTGAAAGAAGAAAAAAAGATGTTCAGAGTTTCGTTTAGCAAAGAGACCTCTGAAATTTTAAGGCTCGTTTACACAACCGATTTTTGCTGCGATTTTTCTCCTTCTGTCACATGCGATCGAATAGACTGACTCACGAATGCATTGGACCATTTGTTCAGCGCTATTGGAGGTACAATACTTTGGTGTGTCTTCTATTGAATGGCATGCTTCAGCGTGAAAAAAATTGCAGCACAGATTGCATGTGTAAACGGGCCTTTACAATGAGAAGTCCACCCGGGAAACGAGAGACTCTGGGATAATCCGTTTCAAATCGTTACGTTATTTATTGGCTGAATAGTGAGCATGAGTTGGTCTGAAGTGACCGGAAGTAGAATTAATAAAACCAAAATAACAAAGATGTCGGACGACAAGACTCCAGTGAAGACGTTGCCACGATCGATATCTTCGCCGTATGTGTGTAGATGCTGTAATTCGAGCTTCGCCAGCAACCCCATTGACTTGTTTGGGGAAAAGTCAAACAAGGAGACATACTATCCAGATTCCGCTCGGATATTTACGCATGCGTACCTCAACCGGAATAACAAGAATCCTGTGATTTGAAACGGATTATCCCAGAGTCTCTCGTTTCCCGGGTGAGGAACGTTGGCTCTGGGAACGAGATTGACTGGAGCTGGAACGGCACAAAAAGCTATCTGATAAAAGATGTACCTCTTTCGAGATCACAGAAATTGTGCCGGAACAGGCGTTTTGTGTGTGTACAGAAGGCCTATCCGGTATGGTTTACGCGCCGGCACAAAAGCTATCCGGTATAGTGTGAACGGGGCCTAAACAACATGCAACATTTCTCCCACCTGAACATCCCAATGCGTTGGATTGTTTCAAAGCGTAGTATCCATCTTTGCAAATTTCACATCTCCTGCTGGTCACACGTGGTTTACACAAACACCGTCCTGTAACTTGATCACACAGCTCAATACCACCAATAACTCCCTTAATGTTACACAAACACTGGTCACATCCTCGAGGATTAATGGCTGCCAGGTTATATGATTTAGGTTTACATTTACCACAATCTTGACCCTCGACCAAACGCTTGCATTCACACTGTCCCTGAGAAATGTAAATATTGAATTAGCCGAGAAAGAAGAGTCGACTACTGATGGACTATGAACGATGGACAGACGCACGAACCAATGGGCGAACAAACAAACAAACAAACAAACAAACAAACAAACAAACAAACAAACAAACAAACAAATAAGCAAACAAACAAACAAACAAACAAACAAACAAACAAACAAACAAACAAACAAACAAACAAACAAACAAACAAACAAACAAACAAACGAACAAACGAACAAACGAACGAACAAACGAACGAACGAACGAACAAACGAACGAACGAACGAACGAACGAACGAACGAACGAACAATCGTTCAGCTCAGTGATATAACAAAGACACTTACAACATTTGATGAACTGCAATCCCCCAACGGTCTACCGGGTAATGGCCTCACACCAGCAGGGTTGCAGCTACACTCTTGACAGTTTGGGAAACCATAAAATCCTGGTTTGCAACGGTTACAGAATGTTCCTGAGAAGTTCTCTCGACAACGACATTGGCCGTTGCTTGGGTTGCAGTAATCGCTATAGGATCCTTGTTTGTCGCATTCACAAGCAATACATCTGGGATAATCGTAACGACCAGAAGTACAACGGTCGCATTTGATGCCAGCAAAGTGTTCTTTGCAAGTACATTGACCTCGAGAATCGCAACTTGGGCTAACTGAGCCCTGACCAGAACATTGACATGCTGCAAAGAGGAACAGAAGAGATTAAACGATGTACGGTCTTCTGCTGTCCTCATCTCCCTATCTCTTCTCCTTCTCTTCTTCACTGTCTTCTCTTACCCTCTTCTCTCCTGATTCCTCCTCTTGTCTCATCCCCTTCTCTTCTATCTCCTCCTAACCTGAAATGTCCTGCGTCCTCTCGCGGGTTTAGCCTTAGCACGAGAGGACGTCAGACATTTCAGGCTAATCTCCTCCCTTCCTTATCTCTCCTTCTCTACTCTTCTCCTCTTTTCTCCTATCTCATCTTGTCTTCCTCTTCCGTTTTATCTCATCTCCTTCTCATCTCTCTTCTTCTTTCCTCCTCTTCTCTTATCTCGCTTCTCCTCATCTTATCTTATCTTCTTCTCTCTGGTTTCTTCATCTTCCCGCCTCTTCTCTTCTCTCTTCCTCTCCTCTCCTCGCTTCCCTTTCCTTCCCCTCCCCTCCATTCCCTTCCATTCTCTCTCTTCTCTTCTCTTCTCTTCTCTTCTCTTCTCTCTTCCTCTCCTCGCTTCCCTTTCCTTCCCTTCCCCTCCACTCCCTTCCCTTGCATTCCCTTCCATTCTCGCTCTTCTCTTCTCTTCCCTTCCCTTCCCTTCCCTTCTCTTCTCTTCTCTTCACTTCTCTTCTCTTCTCTTCTCTTCTCTTCTCTTCTCTTCTCTTCTCTTCTCTTCTCTTCTCTTCTCTTCTCTTCTCTTCTCTTCTCTTCTTCTCTTCTTCTCTTCTCTCTTCCTCCTCCTTTCTCCTCTCCTCGCCCATTTCCCCCCTCCTAGTCCTCTTTATACATATAAAAAGACCAAGAGTCTAACCTTGACATTGTGGGAAATCATAGTAACCTATTGCACACTCGTTGCAAGTTGAACCAGTAAAACCTGATTTACAAATACACTCCCCAGAACCTTTCTGGCATATTTCATCGGCAACACCACGACCATCACACCTACAACCTGGCAAAAAATAATATAGTTAACATATGTCGATTACATACTATAGGAACCTAAAGGAAAAAAAAACTATTGAAAACCTCGACCGTTCGGTCTTTACGGTAAAATATTAAACCTCGGTCTTGAACGTATTAACCTCGCTATCGCTCGGTCAATACATCAAGACCTCGGTTTAATATTTTACAGTAAAGACCTTACTCTCGGTTATTAAGTCGTTAGGATTTCATAACCGAATTAATGTACAGTTTTAATTCTGAAGCTTGCAGCTCCGAGTGTCAACATAAGACAATCGAGGCTAAAAGTAGTGTGACGTAGCCACTTTAATAGTGACAATGACCATAGTTAATAGAAAATATACATGGTTTGGAAACCCGGCAAACTTCAAAGCGCTTAACAACCAAGCTACGATTCATGTTTAAAGTAGAGATGAGCCGATTAATCGGAAAATAATCGGCCAATTTAAAATAATCGGTAATCGGCCGATTATTTTGAATAGTCGGCAAAATAATCGGTGCATGTCTCAAATAAAGCTTTTCATGAACGGCGCAAACACACACACCATAAGTCCGTAACTGCATAAGCCCAAACACAATAGTCCTTATTTCACAATGATTACAGAGCGTTTCACATAACTCTTGACGGAAGAGTTCCGCAGTCAGACGTTTGTCACAAAGTTTACGAACTCCGCAAATTCGTTACGTATAGCAGCCGATCAAATAGCGAGCATCAAAACAAAGTTGCAATGTTTGTCGCGAACTTCGGAAACAATGAACCGGAACTTCGGAACTCTAGTCTGTCAAAAGATTTGTGAAACGCTTTTAAAAGTTTAAATTTTAAAACCAACACGAGAAAATGGCAAAGGATCTTCACCGGTTGAGGTAGTCACGACCGAGAACATCTCAACCCAGGAAAAGAGCTGCAGCACTGAACCTCATCTTGCTTCGACGAGATTGCTGGGTCAAGCGACAGCACTTCCAACGCCAGCCACAAAGTTGAAGAAGAGATCGACGCCTTTCTCGCCCTTCCGCTACAGCCATTGCAAGCATGCCCTTATGTTTGGTGGCAAGCAAAGAAACTTGTTTAAAGTTGTG